>CM035844.1:81250524-82450524 GCA_020510985.1 Pholidichthys leucotaenia
GGGGGCGGCACGCACGCACACACACAGTCCTGAGTGTCACCTTTCATTAGAGCCCAAAATGAAGCTTCTATATTGAATCATTCAAAAGTTATAGACGTTTTTCCCAAACTGTGCCATTTGGCACAATTTGGCACAGTTCAAAAACGCCTGGGAACTACCTGAGGAAAAAGCTGTGGAATATATTCATTTTTTGTGGTATTGTTACAAAATTTTGACCTCAGCTGGATAACACTTGGTTCTACATTTCTGTTGCATCTTCCAGCCCGGATCTGAAGCTGTGTTATTTGCAAGCATTTGTATCCAAAAAAACACCCAGGCCAAATTTATTTTTTTCAAGTTCAGTATGTTTAGATGACTGTAACTCAGTGGCCGGGAGCACTTAGAGAGATTATGACTGTTTTGCCAAAAAATTCAGTGTTTTCTTTTAAATGAGACCAACCCCATGAAAATGCTGCAAAGGGTTGGAGAACAGCTTTCGATTTACTTTGGGCACGTTATTTTTTGGCGTTTTTAGGGAAATTGACCAGAGTGCAAGGGGTTAAAATCTCCAACAAGTATCAGCCTGTCATCAGTCGGTACACACCTGATAGTCTCACGTAAATCACTGTAGAACTTTTCCTTCACCTCCTCTGTGTTGGTCATTGTTGGGGCATATACACTGATAAGTGTGGCATACATCTTCCGCTGTAGTGGAAGTCTCAGTCATTATCCTGTCATTGACTGGCACCGGTTCCTCATCAAGCATTGCTGCTATCTCCTAACTGCAAAGCCCACTCCTGCTTCTCTCCTTTCTTGAGTTGATCTCCCACTCCAAAAGAAGATGTACCCATGGTCTTCCAAGCTGTCATATCCAGGCAATCTTGTTTCACTAAGTGCAGCTATGTCTACATTGTACCTGTTCATTTCCAGGGCCACAAGCACAGTGTCTTTCTGGGCGCTGTGATGTTGTTCTGTCCAACAGAGTGTGTACATTCCATTCTGCTACACACAAGGTTGCTGTTTTCCTCTTCTTTTGTCTTCCTGCTCCTAGCTTGCTTTTCGCTGCCTGTCACGAGTGTGAACAGATCAGCGCAGACCTTTTAAGCCCGGGCGGCGTCCGAGCCGGTATGAGTTGCTTTCTGATTGATCATTTCATGAAACTGCTTTCAAAGTATTTGAGTACCGCTAGCTTTTGCTGGACTAGCAGCACATTCTTGGCAGATAAAGGTAATATCAGTGGTAAGGACAAGCCAAGACAAACTGACTCCAGTATCTGTTGCAGTGACTGATCAGATGATAGGTTTGTTTATCTCTGCTCTTTGTGTAGTGCATGTCACAATGCACTGACTAGCACAGTCCAACACAGACCTTGTGACAGATGTGTTTATTTGCCAGGATGTCCAGTCTCACCCTGTGTAACGGAGTGGTCCACCACAGACCTGTGGCAGATATTGCTTTTCATTCTGCCAGGATGCCCTGTTTCACCCTCCACGCCCTCGGAAGGGTGGAGATGTCTGTTGAGTCGCCGACTGCCCGACCCATGAGACGGGTAGTACCGATTTTCATGGTTATCCGGTAGCAAGCAAGCCAATGCCTGACCTGACACAAAAAAGGAGATGTAGGTCTCAGTTAAAAGCTGCCAATTTCTGACCAAAAAAAAGAGTGGAATTTTATGGTTAAAAAGCTGCAACTTTTGCGAAAAGACAAAAAAATAAAAAAATAAAAAAAAAAATGTAAACTTCTCACTGTTTACATTGAACCCTAAACTGTTTTTGTTGGGTCTGTATCCAGAAAAACATAACTTTAATAAGAGTGAAAGAGCATTCATAGACCTCAGTTTGCTTAATGCCAAAAAATGTATTGCATGACTGTGGAAAAAGACTCAGACCAGATGTGACTCAGTGGTTAAGACAGATGTTAAACCTTCCACTAGAAAGAATAACATACACTACCGTTCAAAAGTTTGGGGTCACTTAGAAATTTCCTTATTTTTGAAAGAAAAGCACTTTTTTTCAATGAAGATAACTTTAAACTAATCAGAAATACACTCTATACGTTGCTAATGCGGTAAATGACTATTCTAGCTGCAAATATCTGGTTTTTGGTGCAATATCTAGATAGGTGTATAGAGGCCCATTTCCAGCAACTATCACTCCAGTGTTCTAATGGTACAATGTGTTTGCTCATTGCATCAGAAGGCTAATGGATGATTAGAAAACCCTTGTGCAATCATGTTAGGTCTGCAATGCTGTAATTGCTGCAAATGGAGGATTCTTTGACGAAAGCAAAGTTTGAAGGAAAAAATTATTTCAAATACAAATCATTATTTCTAACCTTGTCAATGTCTAGACTATATTTTCTATTCATTTTACAACTCATGGTGGTAAATAAGTGTGACTTTTCATGGAAAACACAAAATAATTGTCTGGGTGACCCCAAACTTTTTAATGGTAGTATATATACTGAAATCAAAGGAAAATGTGTTTGAGAATATATGGAGACCTTTCATTGATTTTGTAAAGAATTTAAACATAACGTCTGAAGAAGAAGGTGAATGATATGGGTGGACCTTGCAAATTCCAAGCTGGTGAATATATATTATGTATTCTGTTGGAAAATTGTATATATGGTTATCATTTTATTAATAACTCATGAAATGAAGATTGATATTCTTATATGTATGATGCTTTTTCTTATTAGTCATAAATACAACTTGTGCCTCTTCTTATAATCACTGTTAGTGACTAAGCTGCATCACCCTTCTGTTATTCATCTGATGTGTGATAAAAGAGTGTTGACATATATGCTGTATCAAGACTTGTCCCCTGTACACCCTGTGCATCTTATTTTATCTGCAAAAGACTGTTGTATGTTATCATTTAACCATTTCATCTGTTAACTATGACCGGAAGCACTGGTTTGTTGCAGGCCCATATATGGAGTCGTTTCCCCCTCTCTGCCTTTACTGAGTGGAGAAGCAGATGTTCTCCCCGCGATAAGAGTGTTCATGCAATTTCTCTCCTACACACACTTGAAGACATACAGAGCGTACTTTTGCTTATGTGGTAATTCTGTTTGTTCTGCTTTTGCTGAGTTTGTCACATACTCTATGTATATAAAGAAAGCAACTGCGGACTGTCCCGCAGTATTCAACTCGCCCTGTATGTGGGTTGATTACTCCTTGCAAGTAAAAACTTCAAAGGCTCTGCGTGTCTTAAGTCTGATCTTTGATTCAGTCCAATACCTTTTTGTACTCTGTATTTGTGAGGTTATATTTCAGACTTCTGACATATTCTTATGTAATAGATTACCTAGACTAAACAGAGGAGCATTGTTGTTGACTTGTGCTTGTTAATGGCTGTTGTTTTTATTACACTTTTTTGTTGTTGTTGTTGTTATTGTTCTTTTTAATTTTTAGTGTTAGTGTCTGTGCCATGTTTGTAAAAAAAAAAAGTTCAATAAAAATATTGTGGGAAAAAAAATGAATAGAATGTAGTCAGCTATGCCAATTATTCTTATATGACAAAAAAAGCAAAAAAAAAAAACCACCATACAACCACTGTCGTTAGCATCTGTTGCGGCTAGCACTACTGGATGCTAACAGCTAGCAAATGGAACTTTATGGTGTAACGTACTGTTTAAAGTTACGTTCTATGCAATAAACACTGCAATAAATGTATCTGTGTTATTGAGTGTTTGGTACAATTACTACTGCTCTTATGGAAAGAAAGTTCCGCAAATGCTGGTCAATGCAAGTTTCTTTAAAAAAAAAAAAAAAAAAAAAAAGTATCAGATTACTCAAGTAATCTTCGATTAGAGTGGGTGATTACCTGAGCTGTAAAATAGTTGTTAGATGCAGCCCTACTTTAAATTAATTAATTCCCCATCCATGAGGAACGCCAAACGGTGTATAAGGGAGAGCGTTTATCACCGTTTTCTATGACGTTGAGCCACACAAGTGGGGATGCCGTGGTTGTTGGTACAATTCCAGAACATTTGGTACATCAGTGGATCAATACATCGTTGTAAATTATGGTATTTCAAGTTTGCATACAGGTACATCTCAAAAAATTAGAATATCATGAAAAAGTTAAATATTTTGTGTCACTCATTTCAGAAAGTGAAACCCATATATTATATAGAGTCATTACAGAGTGTGATATATTTCAAGTGTTTATTCATTTTAATTTTGATGATTATGGCTTACAGTCCATGAAAACCCCAAATTCAGTTTCTCAAAAAATTAGAATATTACATAAAATTAAAAAATATTTTTTTAAAAGAAATGTTGGCCGACTGAAAAGTATGTCCATGTACACACTCAATACTTGGTCGGGGCTCCTTTTGGATTAATTACTGTATCAATGTGGAGTGGCATGGAGGTGATCAGCCTGTGGCACTGCTGAGGTGTTATGGAGACCCAGGTTGTTTTGACAGTGACCTTCAGCTCGTCTGCATTGTTGGGTCTGGTGTCTCATCTTCCTCTTGACAATACGCCATAGATTCTCTATGGGGTTTAGGTCAGGAGAGTTTGCTGGCTAATCAAACACAGTGATGCCATGGTCATTAAACCAGGTTTTGATACTTTTGGCAGTGTGTGTGTGTGTGGGGGGGGGGCAGGTCCTGATGAAAAATGGAATCAGCTTCTCCTTCTTCTGGTAGACGACTGCACTGACTTTGGTCTTGATAAAACACAGTGGACCAACACCAGCAGATGACATGGTTCCTCAAATCATCACTGACTGTGGAAACTTCACACTAAACCTCAAGCAACTTAGATTCTGTGCCTCTCCACTGTTTCTCCAGATTCTGGGACTTTGATTTCCAAATCAAATGCAAAATTTACTTTTATCTGAACAGAGGTCATCTGCTGGTGTTTGTCCTCTGTGTTTTATCAAGACCAAAGTCACCGCAGTCATCTACCAGGAAATTTTACAGCATTTCATGCTTCCCTCTGCTGACAAGCTTTATCGAGAAGCCGATTTCATTTTCCAGCAGGACTTGGCGCCCCCCTACACTGTCAAAAGTATCAAAACCTGGTTTATTGACCATGGCATCACTGTGTTTGACCAACAAACTCTCCTGACCTAAACCCCACAGAGAATCTATACAGTATTGTCAAGAGGAAGATGAGAGGCACCAGACCCAACAATGCAGACGAGCTGAAGGTCACTATCAAAGCAAGCTGGTCCTTCATTAACACCTCAGCAGTGCCACAGGCTGATCACCTCCATGCCACACCACACTGATACAGTAATTAATCCAAAATTTGCCCCGACCAAGTATTGTGTGTACATGGACATACTTTTCAGTTGGCCAATATTTCTATTAAAAAACTATTTTTTTTAATTAATTTTATGTAATATTCTAATTTTTTGAGAAACTGAATTTGGGGTTTTCATGGACTAAGCCATAATCATCAAAATTAAAATAAACACTTGAAATGTATCACACTCTGTGCAACAAATCTATATACTATATGGGTTTCACTTTCTGAAATGAGTGACAAAAAATGTTGAACTTTTTCATGATATTCTAATTTTGAGATGTACAGTACAGTGGTACCTCTACTTACGAACGTCTCTACATACGGAATTTTCAGGTTACGACACGCCTCAACGGGAAAATATTGCCTCTTGTTACGAACGAAATTTCAGGATACGAAAGGCAAAAAAGTACGCGCTCCTCGCAGCTCCCGTAGTTTACTGAACGTAAACATACCTGTAGCTGCTCTGCCATTGGCTATCGCCTAGCACAGGGGTGGGCAGTGAGGGCCATTCCACTGCAGGTTTTCTGCTCCACCCAGTGTCTTCAGCAGGTGTTTTTAATTATTAGCAATCCTTGCAGCTGATCAGAGCAAACACCTGCTGAAAACACAGGGTGCAACAGAAAATCTGCAGTGGAATGGCCCTCTGTGGCACATGATTGCCCACCCCTGGCCTAGCATCTTCCTGGTATCCCATTGGCCACGAAGTTGTTTTTTTTTTTTTTTTTTTCCAAAAACTTTAAGAACAAGGTGAAAGTTTTATGTGTGTGTACAGTACAGAATTAACATTTATTCACTATGGGCCCCAAGAAAGTGATGGAGATAAGTGGAAAAGGAGAAAAGAAGGAGAGTTTTTTTGTCCATACAAACAAAGAAGGAGATAATCGAAAGGTATGAAAAGGGGATGCGTTTGGTTGATCTCGCCAAAGAATATGGCCGTAATACATCAACGATCAGCACGGTATTAAAACAAAAGGAAGCACTTACAAGCCGACAAAAGCAAACGTCCTTGGATCAGAACATGAACCAAAGAAGGCAAAAGGTGACTACGTCGACGACGATAGCAGTTAAAAGGTAAATGAACATAATTTTTATTATTCTCTTTTATTATTCTTTTAATATTCTCTCATTTTAAACTCTCATTTTATGTTTATTGTGCAGTAATCTAATTGTAACATGTATTTGTTACATGTTTTGATGCGTTTTTATGATTTATAAAAAATTTATGCCCGAATTTTGTGGGGCTTGGAACGGATTACGGCATTTACATGTAAAACGAGCCTCTACTTACGGAATTTTCACGTTACGAGAATACTTCCGGAACGAATTAATTTCGTAAGTAGAGGTACCACTGTACCTGTATAAATAGGTTGCTTGCATTATGTTTCTCTCTGAAATCGCTGCCTGTGCTACAGAGGTTCTTTGTCTTTAATGAAGATGTGAATTACTTTCAATTTTTGTTGAATGACAAGACAAATATATATATATATATATATATATATATATATATATATATATATATATATATATATACAGTATATATATATATATATACACAGTATATACACGAGCAAAAAAGAATACCAGCCATCAAAATAAAACATTGAAACAGTACATAAGTTCTTTGTATTAGACAGCATAGAAATCATCCCTCAAGTGACTGATCAAATAAGCAACTCAGACACACACTTCAAATATGACTTTAAAATAAGCAGATGAAACTGCAATCATTCTGTGGTTTTGCAAATTAAGCCTGAGTTTCTGACCTTTCCCATCACTCAAATGGCCTTGGCTTTCTTCTCATTTTCATTAGAAAGAAAGTAAATTACCTTGAGCACCATCTGGAGGTGTAGTCTGTGAAAGACCAATGAAAAGACATTTTCTATCCATGTTGAGCTAAAATTTATGTATTGTTAGGTTGGCAACAGGGGGACAATGCCATTACAATGCTGCCTGTCAGCAGTTAACTGACAGCGCACACATATCACTCCTTCCACCCCCCTCCCTCTTCCGCGCCTTCTGCTCCCTTCTTAATTACATCCCCCTTGGTGACCCACCCTGCCCCATATCCCTCCCTACCTTATTCTCAACAACAGAAGGAAAACACAAGTGCTGAGAATGGGTACAAAGGCTCTCGAAGCTGTGGACAGTGACAGTAAATGTTTCAGGACAGAAGCATGACATGACTTTGGTGTAATCTGCTTTGCTGTGCCGGTGTTTGAGAGTGGAAGTGGGTGCTTACAGGAAAAGGGTGGAGGTATTATTCACAAGGCTGTGTCAGCACCACTGGAGTCCAAGTAAATTACACCGTGCACTGACTGAAGCTTTCAAACACCAGAGAAGAGTAAATGGAATGCTGCTCGGGGCGTGAATCTTAAACCACCTCCCAATTCGAGCCAGAATTGATTCTGGGAGTTCAATTTGAGTTTGAATCTATTTTTGATGCATCTTGATGGTTCATTTTGTAACAAATAATAGACTTCTAATGAAAAATAGAAGCATTCCTACCCGCCATCTTTAGTGGGTCCATGTTTTGGTCTAGCTGCAGCTGTGCACATTGGGTGTCCAGCTTCGACATCAGATCCTGAATCTGTCTGTCGCACAACTGTGTTTCATGGGCGTGCATTGAATGTAATCTACAGTCCATGTGTCCACATAGTATGACAGCAGTGCTCCAGCAAACTGATTTTAACATTCATTCCACATACCATGTGGTACGCTACAGGATAAAATTAATTTAAGCATTGCTTAATGCTTAGAGCATTAATGCTTAATTTAAGCATTGCTTAAATTAAGTTTAGCTCCATGACTGTGCAAATGAGCATCCGCCAAGGGAGTAAACTCCAGTAAATCTAGGGTAAAACATGGAGAAATCATCTTACATGAAAACCAATAAGTTTCTCCACAATTACAAAGTTAAATGTTAAAGATCTACATTTAAACGGCTTGGGTTCTTCTTTTGCCCATACTTCACCCCTTAATCAAGTTTCACATTAGAGCTTACATTAGTCCAATGTAGAGCTGGATAATAAATTGATTTTAAATCAGTATTATATCATATCAGTATAATACTTTTGTTTGGAAGATTTTTTTTTAAAATGAAAATCAACATCAACCCCCCACCCCCACAAAAAATAAAATTTTAATTTTTCCACCGTTTTTGCTAGACTGAATACAGCAGCCTCCAAGGCAAAGCCTTGGATCCAAGGTTGTCATAGCCAGGAGCGGCACTGGGGTTAAGCTCCCAGTGCTCATAAAATGCTCCTTACGGCGTGCGTCTCGAAAAGCCTCTGACAACTAAGCCCAACTCCTAGCCTGCCCGTGTGGTTTAGTCTCTAAGCCCGGCGGAACTGCTTTTACTAATAGGAGAAGGGGCGAGGGCGGATCTCTGGCGCCTTAAAACCAGATGCTTCGGGTAGATGGTGGCTCGTCAACCTGGGAAGGTAGCCCATCTAGGGGAAGGTAAACCCTGATTTCAAACCTCCGCTGCCTTGCGGCACACCCGGTCACGGGAAAGGCTTCGGGAGTCAACCCTGAGGAAAAATCCGGAGTCGGAGCCCCTAAGGCAGTTCTCTGTTGTGCTCAACATCGTTCTGGCAGCTCCTGCGACGGCGCTGGTACCAAACTATAGCACCCCTGCTGTTCCTTTGGATTCATCAGTGACGTGGAGAGGGGGGGACATGCTGCATGGGTAACATCTTGTCCTCCATATCTTCCTGCCCAGGCTTGAATCCTACCAACGCCCAACGCTGGAAGGTAGAACACCGGTGCGCATCGGCCTGTTCCAGCAGAGTAGACGTTTAGGATTCTCTTCCATGGTCATCACAGACCGACGGAGGCCACCCGCCAAGGCAAAGCCACAACCCCACCCCCATCTCTTTCCAGCACAAATCTACGTGAAACATGGCACACGCAAAAAAGGAGGATCTTGCACCTCAGAAAGCAGTCTTACTTCCGTCATATGGAATTGGTTCAGGTTTTCACTTTCATAACCGATGACCAAAGTCTGAAGAGTACAGGGTTTCCTCTGGTAACATTTCTTGGTGGCGGGCCACCTCACCAGAAATTTTACCGCCGCGCCAAGGAGATATGAATTTATTAAGAAAAATATATGAAGCAATGACTTTTCGCAAGCGCGTACATGAACAACGTGCGTGGCCGTCATCCACGCGGAGTTTAGAAGCACCACGCCCATGCGAGTTTTCCAGTCAGTCAGCAGGCAGTGTCTCGCTAAGCGTGACTGACAGAGACATGACTTTATTAAAGTACTTTAAACGCGGGGGGGGTGGGATCAGAAGAGATATATAAGCACTGAAGGCGTTTAACCTGCTGGAAACGGGAGCAATAATGGAAGAGTCGCTAAGCTAAGAGATGTGGTTAGAATTCATATGCAGCCGGCTTCATATGAAGGGAAATGCGGGGGGGACTGATGAATTGCTGAGGATATATTTCACCAGCCACTACAATATTAAGTTATGTTCTGTACGAATTGCAGGAATGAAGAGACTGGCAATTTCTCTTTTCTCGCACGAGCAGGCATGCTGTTTTTATTCTCCAGCGGCAGTGACAAAAAGCAACAGCTAAAAATGCTAGCTCTCATCACTCTAAACTGAGGTCCTTCAGTGGCTGCCTAGAGAGGTGCCTGATGAGAAAGCCTGAGAGCACAACTATAACTGCCTAAGCAGATAATTCTGTACATGAACACATTGTGGTGAATTATGTCTTTAGAGTCCACTACAGTTCCTATTATGTACCTGGCAGGTTAAGATGACCGAAATTCCCGAAGTCAATGACTTTAATCCGTCAGCAGCCTTCAGGCAAACTAAACGTGGCAACATTTGATTTCAAAATAAGGGAGGTTTTTCCTGCTGTCTGGGTGGTGAGGAGATTTCTAAAAAGAAAAAAAATAATAATAACAATATATATATATATATATATATATATATATATATATACACACACACACTACCGTTCAAAAGTTTGGGGTCACCCAGACAATTATTTTGTGTTTTCCATGAAAAGTCACACTTACTTACCACCATGAGTTGTAAAATGAATAGAAAATATAGTCAAGATATTGACAAGGTTAGAAATAATGATTTTTATTTGAAATAATTTTTTCCTTCAAACTTTGCTTTCGTCAAAGAATCCTCCATTTGCAGCAATTACAGCATTGCAGACCTAACATGATTGCACAAGGGTTTTCTAATCATCCATTAGCTTTCTGACGCAATGAGCAAACACATTGTACCATTAGAACACTGGAGTGATAGTTGCTGGAAATGGGCCTCTATACACCTATGTAGATATTGCACCAAAAACCAGACATTTGCAGCTAGAATAGTCATTTACCACATTAGCAATGTACAGAGTGTATTTCTGATTAGTTTAAAGTTATCTTCATTGAAAAAAAGTGCTTTTCTTTCAAAAATAAGGAGATATCTAAGTGACTCCAAACTTTTGAACGGTAGTGTATATATATATAAAGAAATATTATAACATAAATAACAGCATCTTTGGTCATTTAAGTTAATTTATTTCATTAAATACAATTTTATTAATATTTTTTCTCTGTAATCAGAGTTAAATTACTGTTCTGTTCTGACTGCAAAATTATGGTCAAAATGTAAATTGTTAAAAGGAAAAAGTAAAAAAAAAATTGCCACAGTCTGTTTCAAATTTATCTAAATAAAAAAAAAAACAGTAATTTTATTGCAAAAAACAGAAAAATTAGTCATAAAATAATCTACAAATTTATAATAAAGTTTCAAAAGTACAAGAAAAGTCTTTTACAAGAGGAAATTACAAATTTGAGGAACATGGCTTCAACTTTAGATAGATTTACAGAGAAAAACGGAAAACTATAGGAAAATAGTTATAAATTTTGGAGAAAAACAAAACTTTCAAGACTGAAGTTATTACTCAAGCTTTTAAGTGGTGCTTTTTGTACCCATAACTAGAAATTTTTGGTTGTCTACTTATAATTATTAATTTCAAAGCACTGCTTTTACATGAGTAGAATATCTGGTTACTATACCCACCTGATCATATACAGACGTGGACAAAATTGTTGGTACCCCTCTGTTAATGAAAGAAAAACCCACAATGGTCACAGAAATAACTTGAATCTAACAAAAGTGGTAATAAATAAAAATTCTATGAAAATTACCCAATGAAAATCAGACAATGCTTTTGAATTGTGGTTCAACAGAATTATTTAAAAAAAAAAAAAAAAAAAACTCATGAAACAGGCCTGGACAAAAATGATGGTACCCCTAGAAAATAATGTGACCACAGGGACATGTTCAACCAAGATGTGTCCTCTAATTAACATCACAGGTGTCTACTTGTAATCAGTCAGTCGGCCTATTTAAAGGGTGACAAGTAGTCACTGTGCTGTTTGTTGACATGGTGTGTACCACATTAAACATGGACCAGAGGAAGCAAAGGAGAGAGCTGTCTCAATAGATTAAAAAGACAATTATAGACAAGCATGTTAAAGGTAAAGGCTATAAGACCATCTCCAAGCAGACTGATGTTCCTGTGACTACACTTGCACATATTATTCAGAAATTTAAGATCTACGGGACTGTAGCCAACCTCCCTGGACGTGGCCGCAGGAGGAGATGGATAATATGAATGGTAACAAAAGAGCCCAGAACAACTTCTAAACACATTCAAGGTGAACTCCAAGGTCGAGATAGATCAGTGTCAGATTGTACCATCCGTCGTTTGAGCCAAAGTGGACTTCAAGGGAGACGACCAAGGAGGACACCACTGTTGAAAACAAATAATAAAAAAGCCAGACTGGAATTTGCCAAACTGCATGTTGACAAGCCACAAAGCTTCTGGGAGAATGTCCTATGGACAGATGAGACAAAACTGGAACTTTTTGGCAAGGCACATCAGCTCTATGCTCACAGACGCAAAAATGAAGCATACCAAGAAAAGAACACTGTCCCTACTGTGAAACATGGAGAAGGTTCTGTTATGTTCTGGGGCTGCTTTGCTGCATCTGGCACAGGGTGTCTTGAATCTGTGCAGGGTACAATGAAATCTCAAGACTATCAAGGTATTCTAAAGAGAAATGTGCTGCCCAGTGTCAGACAGCTTGGTCTCAGTTGCAGGTCATGGGTCTTGCAACAGGATAATGACCACAAAACACACAGCTAAAAACACTCAAGAATGGCTAAGAGTGAAACATTGAACTATTCTCAAGTGGCCTTCTATGAGCCCTGATCTAAATCCTATTGAACATCTGTGGAAGGAGCTGAAACATGCCGTCTGGAGAAGGCACCCTTCAAACCTGAGACAACTGGAGCAGTTTGTTCATGAGGAGTGGGCCAAAATACCTGCTGAGAGGTGCAGAAGTCCCATTGACAGTTACAGAAATTGTTTGATTGCAGTGATTGCCTCAAAAGGTTGTGCAACAAAATATTAAGTTAAGGGTACCATCATTTTTGTCCAGGCCTGTTTCATGAGTTTGTTTTTTAAAATAATTCTGTTGAACCACAATTCAAAAGCATTGTCTGATTTTCATTGGATAATTTTCATAGAATTTTTATTTATTACCACTTTTGTCAGATTCAAGTTATTTCTGTGATCATTGTGGGTTTTTCTTTCATTAACAGAGGGGTACCAACAATTTTGTCCATGGCTGTAATTTAAGTATGCATGAGTACATTACTATTATGAATGTTTCTTTCCCTTCTCTACTCTCTCAATGGAAAAAAAGAAACACTAGAATAAAAATACAAAAAAAATACACATTTTTGTCATTTATGTAAACCATGACAAAAATATCCTGCAGGACAAAACATGACACTTGATATTTTCTAACCTGTTTGTATACCACCATAGACAGAGAGAGAAGCGGAATTAGACAGAGCTCAGAGAGGGCAAGATGAGACAGAAGAGAGGAGCCAAGGAGAGCAAAGTGTTCAGGCAGAGGAAGGAGAGAAAGATAACACCACTAAAAAGTCTAAACACAGGATGTCTGGGTGGGACCCCAACTGGCCCAATATTCAAGCCTCGGTTGTACAATACGTCAAATGGTAAGTTCCATATGCAACATTACTGTGTGAAATTTTAAAAAGAAATAAATAGTATAAAATTAACATATAAGATAAGATAAGATAAGCCTTTATTAGTCCCACAACGGGGAAATTCCAGGATTGCAACAGCACAGGGATAGCAACACTCAGAGCAACAATCAGAAGGCAAGAAAAAAAACAAGCAAGCAAGAGCAGCTAATATACATATGTACATATTACTATAAAATATATACACACACACACACACACACACACACACACAGTGCAGAGCATTGTAGCTGGATGGAATAAATATATGAATATATGAACACACAGTGCAGAGCATTGTAGCTAGATGGAATAAATATGTAAATATATAAACACCCACAGTACGGAGCATTGCAGCTAGGTGGAATAAATATGCAAGTATATAAACACACACAGTGCGGAGCAATGTAGCTAGATGGAATAATATGTAGATATATAAAAACACAGTGCGGAGCATTGTAGCTAGATGGAATAAATATGTAAATATATAAACACACACAGTGCAGAGCATTGTTGCTAGGTGGGATGAAACAGCATAACCGTCTATTTAGTTATCCTACATGGTATGATTATGTGCCCATACATATTCTCACCCTCCATAGCGACCGGTATGTTCCTAGTTGTATGCCGGAGAGGACCATTGTGTAAGTATATTGTGTATATTCCGGTATGTTTACTGCCCCCCCACCACCACCCCCTGGGGAAAAATATGTTGCCACCGCACCAAGGTCTTTAAGCCAGAGGAAACACAGAGTGTCATTTCACAAACTGTTTAAGTGTTCACCACAGATTTGTTAACAGTTACTATGGTTACAGAGTAATTTCAGAATGGTGATTAAATTCCTGACTACATGTTTTTCAAGAGGCATTGATGCACTTTCATTTATTTTACAAAAAGTAACAGGATGGGTTTCCACTATGTCAATTTTTCCATTTTGAAGATTTCCAAAATTATTCCAAACCAATCACTGAGTGTAGGTGGGGCTGGGTTTAACCATTTTCTAGTAATTGATTTCTTACTGGCTGCTTAGAGCACCTGCAGGAATTTTATGTCCCCTCTTCTGTCCAGAGTTAGAACAAGACCCATATATAAATTTAAAAAGTCGTTTGCAATGTTTACCTTGAAGATATCATTTAAAGCTTTATGAATTCCAGACCAGTATTGATGCAAAACCAGACATTCCCAGAATATATGAAAATGATTTGCTTCAACAGAGCCACACCTTCTCCAACACTCATTATGTTTCTATATTTACTTTGGTGAGGAGTCTTAAAAAATCTTATCACATTTTTCCAACAGTGTTCTCTCCATACCAATGAGTTTGTGGAGGACCATTGAAAGATACAAAGTTTTTCCCCAATTCTCATCAGAAATGCCCATTCCCACTTCATGTTCCCACTTATTCTTAATGTGTAGCGTATCATCATTCCTTGCATTTAGCATCCCATTATATAACTTAGAAATTGCCAAGTGTCATGAGCTGACTTTAAAATTTTAAAAAAGTGTGACTCTGTTGAAGATAAGCATAGCAAATCTCTAAACCTGTTAAAATAATCACGTATTTGGAGGTTCCTGAAGAAGTCTACTTGCTCATGGAACACTTGAGTTTTCATAATTTTATTATAGGGTGGTAGTTTATTCTAAATTTGTGAATTAATCTTAGAGTAAACCTTTACGTAATAAAGGGTATTGCTTAGCAGTTTCTCTGGGTCTAAACAAAAACATCATGTGCACCAGGTTGTATGCTCATTTGGGACAAACTTTGTATTGTGAGCGGACCCTTCAGCTCGCAGCTTCACTTTTTACCTCCGCCAAAGGGGGAGGTTATGTGATCATCGGCGTTGGTTTGTTTGTTTGTTTGTCTGTTTGTTTGTTAGCAAGATAACTCAAAAAGTTAAGGATGGATTTTCATGAAATTTTCACAGATTGTCAGAAATGGGGTATCCTACAGATGATTACATTTTGGTGGTGATCCGGATCACCGTCGAGAAGAAAACCGCCATTATGGAAAATGCCATTTTCGTCAATAACTACTGAACCACTAATCCCATCATTGTGAATCCAATTGCTAGTCATATGTTTTCATGGTCAAGGAATCTGAAAACGTACACACAAACACTGTATGGGGGGGAACTGTGGCGCTTGGCAGAGGTCTGCGCTCTCTGAGTGCTTTTCTAGTTTCTGGCTGTACCCACTGTTTGAGCATGGGCTCCGCCTTGCATGGGGAGCACGCAGAGGGACAGAAGCAGCTGCAGCCCGCTAAAAATATTGGTGGATTATGTAAAAAAGAAAAACACATGTAAGCGGCAACTTACGGTGGTTGCTGTGGTCTATATTAATCATATATCCCATAACCTACGTATGTTTAAGCATGTGAGAGTGTTTAGTGATTACATATGTAAAGCGACTTCACACCTCAGAACAGGACAAAGGGTCTCAACCGCCAGTGAAGATCAAAGAGCATCCGAGGCACTGCGGTGGAGACTGGATGGGTTGCCCTGACCCCCCAGGGCCAGGTGGAGGAGTACGGAGACAAAAGAGGGGATTAAGATAGTGAGGGATGTCAGCTTTTGATATGCATGTCTTTTGTTATGTGCGAGTATAAGTTCGTAGAGCCGAAGGTGTTCGCTCTCTTACTTCTTCTGCTGCTGCACCTAGATGAGACTTGTTAGAGGAGCTGATAATAAACTTTGGTTTATGAATCACATCGCCTCGTTATTTCAAGCTCCTCTACACTGGTGACCCTGACGCGAGAATGGAACAGAGGCGTTCCCCCGCGATCGACTCATCTGTGGCGACCCAGGCATACTCCGGCGCCCATGCAGACAGGGGAACAGATGGACGACGTTCCCCCACGGCAGAAGTGATAGAGAGGGCTCAACCGAGCAGAATCAGCCCGCGGTGACAGCGAGACGGCCAGGACGCAACAGACGGAGCGACGTTTGTTATTACCATCACCCCTTCGCCGAGAAGGCTTACACATACGTTCCCCCCTGCAAATTCACGATTTCGGGAAAACGCCGAAGCCGAGAGCCGTTAACAGCGGCGGTTCTCGGCAAAAAAAGCAAGCTTTTATATGTGACGGACGGACACACCGGCAAGCAGTTCCTTATCGACACGGGAGCTCACCTAAGTTTTGTCATGCCCTCCCAAGCAGACCGGGCCATGGGCCCCCGGGGCAATGGAGCGGTGGCAGCCAACGGCTCCATCATCGACACTTTTGGCGAAAAGAGCCTGCCCCTCTCCATCCACGGCCGCAACTACAGATGGACATTTGTTGTAGCGGCGGTGAGTTTTAACTTGTTGGGCGCAGATTTTTTGTGTGCACATGGGTTATTAGTTGATCTAGCGAACAGACGCTTGGTTAATGCACTGTCCTTTGCTTCTATTCCCTGCTCAGCTCGACTTTCTCCACCACCCGTGCAGGCTAGCGTCACCACAGCAGGAGGTAAGTTTGATCAACTCCTCACCCAATTTCCAGCACTCACAATTCCCAAATTCTCAGCCACAGTGGCTAAACACGGGGTCGAACACTTCATTCCCACAACGGGCCCACCCGTATTCGCCAAAGCTCGGCGCTTAGACGCGACCAAGCTTGCCATAGCTCGAGACGAGTTTACCACCCTTGAAAAATTAGGCATTATCAGACGCTCGAAAAGCCCCTGGGCGTCACCACTTCACATGGTGCCGAAATCCGACGGTTCTTGGAGGCCGTGCGGCGATTACCGCAGATTAAACAATGCGACAGCGCATGACCGCTACCCAATTCCTCACATTCAAGACTTTTCCCTACATCTGGCGGGTGCGCGCATTTCTTTCAAAAATAGACCTAGTCCGCGGTTATCATCAAGTCCCAGTTAGAGTAGAGGACATTCCTAAAACAGATGTAATAACCCCCTTCGGTCTTTTTGAATTTTTGCGGATGCCTTTCGGCCTCAAAGGTGCTGCTCAAACCTTTCAGCGGATGATGGACGCAGTATTACGCGACCTACCTTTCGTGTTCGTCTACCTCGACAATATGCTGGTAGCCAGCTCGTCTGAGCAAGAACATGAGCAGCATCTCACTATGGTTTTTCAGAGACTAGAAGAGCACGGGTTAATAATCAATCCAGCCAAATGCAAATTCGGCGTATCACAAATTGATTTTTTAGGACACAGAGTATCTCCGAAGGGAGCAGTCCCACTGCCAGACAAAGTTCATGCAGTAAAAAGTTTCCCACGGCCACAAACGGTCAAATCGCTGCAAGAATTTTTGGGAATGGTTAATTTTTACAACCGTTTCCTCCCCCACGCAGCTCCGCTCATGCAGCCCCTATATGACGCGCTCAGAAAACAAAAACCTTCCAACGCGGTCGAATGGACCCCGGAGCGCGAACGCGCCTTCGCGGAAGTAAAAAGTGCCCTAGCTAATGCCACATTGTTGGTTCACCCCGATCCCTCGGCCCGCATTGCGCTAACCACAGACGCTTCAGACCTGGCCATAGGGGCAGTTGTAGAACAACACGTCAGTGGAACCTGGCAACCTTTGGCATTCTTCAGCAAATCACTAAACCAAACTGAGCGTAAATGCAGCACTTTTGACAGGGAGCTGCTAGCGCTTCATTTATCCATCCGCCACTTCCAGTTCTGGTTGGAAGGGCGGTGTTTCACGGTTTTTGTAGACCACAAACCACTCACCTTTGCGATGGCTAAAATTTCCGAACCGTGGTCAGGCAGGCAACAAAGACAGCTGGCTGCGATTTCAGAGTTCACCACAGACATTCGACATGTGGCAGGCAAACTTAACATGTAAGCAGACTGCCTCTCTTGCGCTGTGACATCGCCAGAGCGCGAGGAGACAGATTATACTACCTCAGCCGCTGAACTCTTCGCCAACGCGGACACATACGCAGCACCAATCCACGCAGGGATAGATTATGCAGCCATGGCAGAGGAACAAAGTAGTGACGCGGACGTGCGCGCACTCCTGTCTGGACCAACAGGGTTAAGGCTGGAGGAAAGGGTTTTACGCGACGGTGTGCCCCCCCTAATATGTGACATCTCAACCGGCCGACCTCGCCCGTTAGTCCCAGCTGCATGGCGCCGCCGTATTTTCGACTCAATTCACTCCCTCGCGCACCCAGGTGTGCGCGCTTCGGTTAAAATGGTCGCCGAAAAGTTTGTGTGGCCTGGCCTGCGCAAAAACGTAAAAGAATGGGCAAAGACTTGCATTTCTTGTCAGTGCGCCAAAGTACACAAACACACAAAAGCCCCCCTAGAGCCTTTTCGAATCCCTGCTAGAAGGTTCGACCACGTTCATGTCGACCTCGTGGGGCCACTACCTTCCTCCCAAGGTTTCACACACCTGTTAACAATAATAGACCGCACCACGCGCTGGCCAGAGGCAGTCCCTCTGGCGTCAACCACAGTGGAGGAAGTCGCTCGCGTTTTTTTGACAAACTGGGTGGCACGTTTCGGCGTCCCATCGGACATCACGTCCTATAGGGGGCCCCAATTTGTCTCGGAGCTTTGGTCAGCCATGGCCAGCAGCTTAGGGGCGACAATTCACCGCATCACCGCTTATCACCCTCAGGCTAATGGGTTATGCGAGCGTTTTCACAGATCTTTAAAGGCCGCCCTCAGAGCCTCACTAACGGATACAAATTGGGTAAATAAACTTCCCTGGGTTTTATTGGGGTTGCGTGCTGCGCCCAAAGTGGATCTAGACGCCTCCCCAGCAGAATTAGTTTTTGCACAACCTCTCAGGCTCCCAGGTGAATTTTTACCAGAGAACCCAGAGCCAGGGCATCTTCCAGCCCCGAGGTTTTTAGGCAGCAACGGACCGGACTCTCTCCCCGGACCGGCACATCACTCTTTTCCATGGGTTTTTGTCCCCCAAGCTTTAAAAAACGCTGAATTCATTGTTGTTAGGCATGAAGCTTTAAAACCAACTTTCCGCCCACCATACGATGGGCCATTCAGAGTCCTGGAACCTGGTGATAAACATTTTGTGCTTGATTTTGGGGATAGAAAAGAAACAGTCAGCATTGACAGACTTAAACCTGCCTTCTTGTTCAGAGACGAGCCTGCACGGTTAGCGAGAGCACCTCGGCGAGGTAGACCCCCCAAGAGAAAAGACTCAGCCCCCCTGCAGGGAACAATTAACCACTCTCCTCCCCAAGCTGCAGATTCCTTACAGGAAGGTCCCACCAGGACGCCCAAGCAGACCCACAGCAGATTCGGGAGAAGATTAAAACCCAGACGGCACAGAGACTGATGCAAACTACTCAACAGTTGTTCACCAATTGTGCTGTAACAGTTTAGGACTGACTTGTGATATTACTATGCTGTTATGTTTACCACTGAACTCTCTTAGGAGCATGGCTGCTGGAAAGTTTCTTCTGTGTCAAGAGGTGTAGCAGTTAGTATGTCATAATAATTATCTTAAACTGTGAATTTTTCTATTGTCCTTTTCTTAGTCGTTTGGGGGGGGGGGGGGGGGCTGTGGTCTATATTAATCATATATCCCATAACCTACATATGTTTAAGCATGTGAGAGTGTTTAGTGATTACATATGTAAAGCGACTTCAAACCTCAGAACAGGACAAAGGGTCTCAACCGCCAGTGAAGATCAAAGAGCATCCGAGGCACTGCGGTGGAGACCGGATGGGTTGCCCTGACCCCCCAGGGCCAGATGGAGGAGTACGGAGACAAAAGAGGGGATTAAGATAGTGAGAGATGTCAGCTTTTGATATGCATGTCTTTTGTTATGTGCGAGTATAAGTTCGTAGAGCCGAAGGTGTTCGCCCTCTTACTTCTCCTGCTGCTGCACCTAGATGAGACTTGTTAGAGGAGCTGATAATAAACTTTGGTTTATGAATCACATTGCCTCGTTATTTCAAGCTCCTCTACAGTTGCTTTATTATTGTACGATTAATTGTTTTAGCTCTTATCATTACAGGCCTACCTAACCGGATATTTTCTCTTTTTCAGACCTTTCTCTGTAAACCCTACAGATAGCTGTCTGGGAAAATCAGCAGCAGCTTCTGAAATACTACTACCAGTCCATCTGGAACCAACAACCACGCCAGGTGCAAAGTCACTTGAATGCCCTTTCTTTCCCCATTCTGATTGTCACTCTCAACTTCAGCAGCTCATCTTGTCCGTCCATGTCTGTATGTCTAAAAGCACCAAGCTGCTGACATGATTAGACATTTGCATTAACAAGCAGTTAACCTCTTGCGCTCCGTTGTACCGCGGACGGGCAAGTCTCTGCGTCCTAGAGTGCACGAGGGCGCTCTCGTGCGCTCTAGGACGCATGATGGAGATTGTAATGTAGGCAGTGTATGGCGTCCAAGCGCACACTGAAAATAAAAGCTGCAGACACAGCCGCGAACAGATTAGTTCATCTGATTGACCTCTCATTCAGCTAATAAGAGCCTTGAATTGGGTTTCTGAAACCTTGAAGAACCAATGACTGAAAACCTAGCCAGAAGGACCCGCCTCCCAACGCTGTGAATGCAGTGAGCCAATTGAAGCAGAGAAGTTCGCGAGCTGCTTTTTTTAAGGCTGGGTGAAGACTGGCTGCTGCAGCGGATAAAAAAAGGACTCGCAGGAAGAACCCCACAGACCCAGCAGCACAGAGACCATCCACAAATGCAACCTGTGTGACAGGGACTGCCATTCGCGCACTGGCATGTTTGGCCACAGGTGGTGCTTATTTTGTTTTGGTTCCAGCAGAGTAGACGTTATGATTTCTTCCATGGTCATAGACCGACGGAGGCTGACGACCAAGGCTGAGTGACACACACGCCTTCGCCAGTCTTTTAATTACTACTGTTATTTGTTTTGAAAAATTGTTCGCCAAAAACCGCAATCATGGAAGCACAAAACAGCAATAATGGAATTATGTTTTGATCGGGTCGCGAGACCAGAACCACCAGCGTCGCGTTCGTCTGACAGTGAGGAAGAGAAGTTCGCCAGGACTCTGCTGCTGTGAAGAGGTAAAGTGTTATAAGCTAAATTATTATTTATCCCTGAAAATTGTAATCCAAAATGACTTTTGACCGATCGGTAAATTACAACTGTGCGGCGCAGTTTGTGCACCGCAGTACAAGGGGTTGTTCGCCGTGTCCAGACCGTGAACGCCCCCCCACCCCCGCTATTCTTCTGTAGCGAGGGGGGGGGGGGAGCCGCGGTGACTGCGCTGCTGTCCCACATCGCCACATGAGGCTAATCCGTTGTGTAGCGATGGCCAATGTCCATCCTCTGTAGCGAGGGGGGGGGGGGGAGAGAGAGACAAACCCCCCCACCACACACACACACACACACACAGACAGCCCTGAGTGTGACCTTTCATTAGAGCCCAAAATGAAGCTTCTACATTGAATCATTCAAAAGTTAGACGTTTTTCCAAACTGTGCCATTTGGCACAATTTGGCACAGTTCAAAAACGCCTGGGAACAACCTGAGGAAAAAGCTGTGTAATATATTCATTTTTTGTGGTATTGTTACAAAATTTGGACCTCAGCTGGATAACACTTGGTTCTACATTTCTGTAGCATTTTCCAGCCCGGATCTGAAGCTGTGTGTTATTTGCAAGCATTTGTATCCAAAAAAAACACCCAGGCCAAATTTATTTTCTTCAAGTTCACTATGTTTAGATGACTGTAACTCAGTGGCCGGAGCACTTAGAGATTATGACTGTTTTGCCAAAAAATTCAAAGTGTTTTCTTTTAAATGAGACCAACCCCATGAAGATGCTGCAAAGGGTTGAAGAACACCTTTTGATTTAATTTGGGCACGTTAATTTTTGGCGTTTTTAGGGAAATTGACCAGAGTGCAAGGGGTTAAATGGGTATATTTATTAAACTGGCCAGCAAGTGTATGCACAAGAGGCAACCATTCTGAGGCTCCCAACAATGTGTGCCCAAGTAACAACGGGGATGGAGAGAAGGTACAACCGTGCCGATTTTGTCCCAAGTGCGAGTGTGGCCTAGCTAGGCCTGTCCTGACTTTGTCTTTTCCCCAGCTGTCTCCCCCCAGGCTCTCCTCACACTTTTTATTAGTCTGATCAGTGCAACTTAAAGTGTCTGTGACACGATTTAGGAACTATGGATCAATATTCAGTATGAATTTATCTTCAATTGTCCATATAGTTGGTGCTTTTAACTTAGAACGCTAAATAAGTGGAAAAATATTCCCAAGTGAATTCAGATTTAGCGCCGTGTTGCACTAACGCGATCTCCTGAGACTCGCCTCGTTTCCGGATATGATATCATGAGGTGAAGTTCATCTTGGCTGATCCGTGTGCTGTCAATGTAAACAAGCTGTTTAGCTTCTATATCAGCAAAGAAATGCCGTAACGTTGCGTGGCGGCTGGGTGTTCCAATTGCTCCAGTGAACGTACAAGCCTGTTCTCATTCCCAAAAGATCCAGATCTTCTTAAAAAAAAATGGGCAAAGCTCTAAACGACCAACATTTCAAAACAGCGGAAAAGCAACAGTGTCAAAACTCGCGAAAAAAGAGTTTGTGTAATTGATTTTTTTTTTCCCCACATAAGGCGATCGTGATTTTACTATATATCCCCTACGAATTTTGAAGCCGAGTGCTGACTTTACTCCAAATGGAACAACTTTGTGTTAAAAAATGTTATATTGCTTTTTTCAGTTTTCATTTTTATAAATCTCATTGCCTACCGAAAATGAATATCTGAGCATTTTTATAAGTTTCCCCGACCACCCCATCAGGGAAATCAAAAAAAAAAAAAAAAAAATTAAGCCAAAATTTCTGTAAACCAAACGATTAAATAACGATCACCTTATGTGGGGAAAAAAGAAAATTAAAAAAAAAAAAAAAAAACAATTACACAAACTCTTTTCTGGCCGAGTTTTGACACTGTCGCTTCTCTGCGCAACGATCGTCCATATCTCTGCGCTGTTTTGATATGGACAATCGCCCATATCAAAACAGCGCAGAGATATGGACGATCGTTGCGCAGAGAAGCAACAGTGTCAAAACTCACCCAGAAAAGAGTTTGTGTAATTGATTTTTTTTCCACATAAGGCAATAGTTATTTAATAGTTTGGTTTACAGAAATTTTGGCTTCAATTTTATTTTTTTTTATATATATATATATAAAATTGTGGAGTGGTGGTTCAGTTGGTAGAGCATCCGCCCCACACCCGGGAGGTAGGGGTTCAAATCCCGGCCGGGTCATGCTGAAGACCATATAAACGTGGAACTTCCTGCCGTCCAGCTTGGTGCACAGCAATAATGGAATGGAGGAGGGAAATTTGTGGCGGCGCCTTGCATGGCAGCGGCCCTCTGATTCTACATTTGGGGTGTGTGTGATTAACACAGTAGATAGGTAAAACAATCTCGTTCTACTGTACATGATTGGTTGTACAGTTGAATGACAAAGGGTGATTTTATACATAGTGGGGCAAAAAAGTATTTAGTCAGCCACCAATTGTGCAAGTTCTCCCACTTAAAAGATGAGAGAGGTCTCCAATTTTCATCATAGGTATACCTCAACAATGAGAGACAAAATGAGGAAAAAAAAATCCAGAAAATGACATTGAAGGATTTTTAATGAATTAATAGGTAAATTCCTCAGTAAAATAAGTATTTGGTCACCAACAAACAAGCAAGATTTCTGGCTCTCACAGACCTGTAACTTCTTCTTTAAGAGGTTCCTCTGTCCTCCACTCGTTACCTGTATTAATGGCACCTGTTTGAACTCGTTATCAGTATAAAAGACACCTGTCCACAACCTCAAACAGTCAGACTCCAAACACCACTATGGCCAAGACCAAAGAGCTGTCAAAGGACACCAGAAACAAAATTGTAGACCTGCACCAGGCTGGGAAGACTGAATCTGCAATAGGTAAGCAGCTTGGTGTGAAGAAATCGACTGTGGGAGCAATTATTAGAAAATGGAAGACATACAAGACCAATGATAATCTCCCTCAATCTGGGGCTCCACGCAAGATCTCACCCCGTGGGGTCAAAATTATCACGAGAACGGTGAGCAAAAATCCCAGAACCACACGGGGGGACCTAGTGAATGACCTGCAGAGAGCTGGGACCAAAGAAACAAAGGCTACATCAAAAACACACTACACCGCCAGGGACTCAAATCCTGCAGTGCCAGACGTGTCCCCCTGCTTAAGCCAGTACATGTCCAGGCCCGTCTGAAGTTTGCTAGAGAGCATTTGGATGATCCAGAAGAGGATTGGGAGAATGTCATATGGTCAGATGAAACCAAAATTGAACTTTTTGTTAAAAACTCAACTTGTCGTGTTTGGAGGAGAGAGAACACCATACCTACTGTGAAGCATGGGGGTGGAAACATTATACTTTGGGGCTGTTTTTCTGCAAAGGGACCAGGACGACTGATCCGTGTAAAGGAAAGAATGAATGGGGCCATGTATCGTGAGATTTTGAGTGAAAACCTCCTTCCACCAGCAAGGGCATTGAAGATGAAACCTGGCTGGGTCTTTCAGCATGACAATGATCCCAAACACACCGCCCGGGCAACGAAGGAGTGGCTTCGTAAGAAGCATTTCAAGGTCCTGGAGTGGCCTAGCCAGTCTCCAGATCTCAACCCCATAGAAAATCTTTGGAGGGAGTTGAAAGTCTGTGTTGCCCAGCGACAGCCCCAAAACATCACTGCTCTAGAGGAGATCTGCATGGAGGAATGGGCCAAAATACCAGCAACAGTGTGTGAAAACCTTGTGAAAACTTACAGAAAACGTTTGACCTCTGTCATTGCCAACAAAGGGTATATAACAAAGTATTGAGATGAACTTTTGTTATTGACCAAATACTTATTTTCCACCATAATTTGCAAATAAATTCTTTAAAAATCAGACAATGTGATTTTCTGGATTTTTTTTTTTTTTTTTTCCCTCATTTTGTCTCTCATAGTTGAGGTATACCTATGATGAAAATTGGAGACCTCTCTCATCTTTTAAGTGGGAGAACTTGCACAATTGGTGGCTGACTAAAGACTTTTTTACCCCACTGTATCTATCTCCCCGATGGGGTGGTCGGGGAAATTAAAAAAAAAAAAAAATGTTCAGATATTCAGTTTCAGTAGGCAATGATATTTATAAAAATGAAAACTGAAAAAAGTAATAACGTTTTTTTAAACACAAAGTCGTTCTATTTGGAGTAAAGTCAACACCCGGCTTCAAAATTCAAAGGGGAGGATTTTACTTTCGGCGGAAAACATAATAAAATCACGATCACCTTATGTGGGGGGTGGGGGGGAATCAATTACACAAACTCTTTTCTGGGCAAGTTTTGACACTGTTGCTTCTCTGCGCTGTTTTGATATGTTGATATCGTCTTGAGCTGTGGGTTTTCATTTAAAAACCGTAGGTATGGCAGTTGGTTTTAGAACCCATTTGTAACGAACTTTCAAGCCTAAAGTTTCCTGTATAGCAGGTGCCTCCTTAAAACTGTCAGCAGTGATATGATCGCTACAGAGTACAGAAGATGGTGTTGGATGCCATTTGTCCCTTGTTCTCTGTACTTGCTTCGCCCATTTTTCAAGAAGAACTGGATCTTTTTGTGAATGAGAACAGCCTTATACGTTCACTGGAGCAATTAGAACACCCAGCCGCCACGCAACATTTCGGCATTTCTTTGATATAGAAGCTAAACAGCTTGTTTACATTGATAGCACATGGATCAGCCGAGATGAACTTCCCCTCATGACATCATATCCAGAAACGAGGCGAGTCTCAGGAGATCGCGTTAGTGCAACACGGCACTAAATCTGAATTCACTTGGAAATATTTTTACACTTATTTAAAGTTCTAAGTCAAAAGCACCAACTATATAACAATTGCTGCATGGTGGCGCAGTGGTTAGCACTGTGGCAGCACAGTTTACCCTCGGCCGGGGGATCGCGGGGATCGTGAGATTGTGGGTTCGATCCCTGCCCCCAGCCAACAGTGATCTGTGTGGAGTTTGCATGTTCTCCCCGTGTTGCGTGGGTTTACTCCGGGATTTCTCCGGTTTCCTCCCACATGCCAAAAACATGCAGGTTAGGGATACGGGGCGCTTGCGCACGCAGTGACCGGCAGCTGGCGGCTTGTCACCAGACTGCAAAACAAATCTACCTACGGGTACAAAATAAGTAAAAAAAAAAAAATTGAAGATAAATTCATACTGAATATTGATCCATAGTTCCTAAATCGTGTCACAGACACTTTAAAGACCAGCTATAATGGTTATTATGTGTCATAGCAGTTCATTGCCATCTGCTTCACACATGCCTGAGGCTAAGCCAGAATCAATCCTTTCTCACGTTTCTCCTGCATATTACTTCAAGAAGCATGAACAATGCACCAAAACTGTATCTCTATTGCAGTTTTAAGATTGAAAAACCGTTACACTAAAACTTAAATGTAGACAATGAATTATTGCCAGTGTCTACTGTATGAAAGGAGATCTAGAGACAAAAACCAGAATCATGATACAAAGGAACTTTAATTTCTTCAGGTGCCATGGGAGTAATTACTTCTGTAACCTGACAATGTCAATAAAGGGTTACTTCCAGCTTTATGGAGTCTCTTTTTAGAGTTGACTGAGATGCTTCTGAGGCCATATGTCATATTTGACAGGTTATCCATGAGTAATAGGGAGGCAGCATGTGCTGTATTATTGTACACAGAGAGCTGTGGGCTATTAAATGAAGTCCCAGTGGTGCTGGAAAGTGTCATCAGTCTGTCACAAGACAAACAGCTGGCCAGTAAGAGTCAGCAGAGGGAAATTCTGACCCGAGGTAACCTCACTGCTACAACTGCTGAAATGATTTAGATTAAATACTTGTGTTGGAATTGTGCAAGATGCAAATAAAGCCCTGAAGAAACAATTGGAACTTGTTGAATTGGAGACCTTATGAGCCATTTATGTTAATTAATACACCCGAGCACTTTGAAAATTGAGGTCTCCAAGCATATGCACACAAGATTAAATCTAAACAAATCAAAGTGGCCAAGAATACAAGGAGATCCCTGAGTTTACCTCCTGATTTAGTCCTGCAACTGACTAGAATCAACATATAGATAGACAGATAGATAGATGTACTTTATTGATCCCAAACTGGGAAATTACAGATATGTACCACATGGATAAAATGTGGTATGAAAAAAAAAAACCACCCACTGACCACTTTAAGAAGGTACACGTTTCCATGACTGGATTGGACCCCAATTGGCTTCCTAACTGCCTTCATTCTTCATGACCAATTCAACAAAGTGCTGGAAACATTCCTCAGAGAGAGATATTGGTTCATATTTATATGCTAGTATCACAAAGATGCTGCACATTAAGGCTGTGAATCTTTAGAAGTCACATGATTTAATTCGATTCCGATTTTTGGGGTCCCGATTCGATTCAGAAACCATTTCTTATTCACATTTGGCTCTCAGTTCAGTACAAAAACCACTAATTTCAGGAAAAAAGTCCATTGCACGGCAAAACAATGCTGAGGTAAGCTTGAAAGCAGAGTACAGTGTGTCGATGTTTTGGGGGGTTATATTTTTTTAAAAATTACATCAACTGATTTGCACTAAAATACTGTTAAATGAAAAAAGTAGGCTTAGGTTAGTAACTGCATTTTTATTTATTGAAAACTTGTGTGTTTCAAAAATGAACCTGTACACAAGTGAAATAAATTTTGAAATTTTTCCTTTTCAGCATATCCTAACAGCTTTTCCACAGTGTGTCGGTTTGGTCGCCCTCCAGCATTCTAGAAATGTAGGCTAGTCATTTAAAACGAAAGTAAATTCTATCACTAATACTTTGAACATCCATTTAAACAGTAGTGCTACCTGACTGTATGCAGTCAATGTACAGTTACCTATACAGTAACTTAATGCAATGAACAAATTCAATAAGAACTGAATGCAATTGAATAAGATAACATTAATTTTAAACCTGCACAAATATAAACTTAATTATCTAAATTCTTCAGAGACTTAAGAAACAAATTCAAGTTATAAAACAAAATAAAGTGCTGTTACAAGTTCTCGTGATTTTTTTGCCCATTCAGAATTTGCTGGGAGTTTGATAAAGTGGTGCAGTGTGCGTTGTTCAGCAGGAGGACTTACAACTTTTTCCACTTCTTTCACCTCTGGGTGATTATCTGGTCATGGTCCTTTGCCTGGTGAAGCTTCTCCAGTAAAAGGTAAAGTAAATGCAATAATTTAAAACAAACAAAAATAAACTTCCATCCAGTGTTAATTTCATCAACTAAAACTATATCTATTTTTTAATCCATTAAAGCTAGAAATTAAACTAAAATTACCATTTATGCATTTTACTTTTGACACCTAATTTGAGTCCAGATTTATGGTGATCATTTTATTTTTCAAGTTTTATTTTAGTCTGTTCATTATCAGTCGTTTTTGGTCTACTTTTAGCCAATAAGATTTGGTTTTTAATTCAATGAAAAGGACGCTGCTTCCATCGCTGTCAAAAAATGTTAGGAAAAAAAAAATCTCAATTGCGGCTGTCAGGGTTGCTGGGCAACAAGGTAGTGCGTGGTCACGCAAACAAATGTCATCCAAAGACTAGACCATAAACTTTTTTTTACCGTCTATGGACTAAACGTTCTCATTTTTAGATTCTTTTACATTTGTCCTTCGAAATGTGTAGCCACCATCGGCCCGCTACAAGGAAACATGTGAATTTGTGTATGCTCAGCCCAGTGCTGCTCAGCCATATTTGAATGGTCAGCTACAGCTAGCCATATAAGGCCCTTTTCCACTAGCCCTGCTTAACCCAACACGTTACGCCTCAGCCCGCATTTGTAGCTTTTTCCACTAGCCCCAGCACTGGTTAGCAGGCGCTATTTTCGTGCCTGATCGAGGGCAGGGTACAACCGTGCTGAGTCGTGCCGAGATGTGACGTCAACAAACTGGTCGCCGCTGATTGGTCAGGTTGTAACGTCACGAAAGCGACCGTCTTCTGATGAATCTACACGACCGCCATTTGCAATATTTCACGGACTAACTCGGTCGCGGAGTAAATACGATATTAATACAGACAGCGTTGTAGGTTTTGCGGAAATCTACACCGTGGTCCAACGAAGAGGTGCGGAGTTTTCTCTGCTTGGTGGCAGATCCACAGCGAGAGGAGCGACCCGGACCAATACAGATGCAGCCCAGCATAGAACCGGACTACGGACAAGCTGAAGACGAACGTGAGAGAACCATCGATGGTAAGTGATTTGTAATATTGTGCATCTGTTCGCTTATTTATCCTGTTGGTGGTAAGCTCACTTTTTCTGAGCCATACAGCGCCATCCTGTGCTGAACGAGTGTTAGCTAGTAGCTAACTAGCTAGCTAGCTAGTAGCCAACTCTGCTGATTCGTGCTTGTTTTGTCCTAAGTATTCGCTTGTGAGAGCAAAACGATAAAATATGTTATTCCTGGTTAAAGTCCTGGTTTGTGTACGCATTGCACTTTGGTGCTGTGCATTAAATTGTGTGCAATTTAATGCTAGAATGTGTTTCCACGTGCCAGGGTTTAGCCTCCCTCAGTGTTTATATTGTGGATACAGGTGAAGGGGACCGCAGGAGCCGAAATCTCGACATATTAAAAGTGCTTTTTCAAACCAGTGATTTATAAAGTCAATCATATAATCTTCAAAAGCGTCAGAATAGACCCACACACCTATTCTGTGGATCCTGCAGTGCTTGTCAGGGAAACGAAGCCTTTTTGTCACATCCCACCACTGGCTTTCACAAGTGTATTTTCCTAACACAGGTACATCTCCAAAAATTAGAACGTCATGAAAAAATTCAATATTTGTCACTCATTTCAGAAAGAGAAATCTGTATATTATATAGATTCATTACACAGACAGTGATATATTTCAAGTGTTTATTTTAATTTTGATGATTACAGCTTACAGCCCCTGAAAACCCCAAATTCAATTTGGCAAAAAATTAGAATATTACATAAAATTAACTTTAAAAAAATAGTTTTTAAATATAAATGTTGGCCGCTGAGGTGTTGGTTAATATGGGCTGTAGCCGTAATCATCAATATTAAAATAAACACTTTCAATATATCACTGTCCCTGTAATGAATCTATATATGGGTTTCACTTTCTGAAATGAGCGACAAAAATATTGAATTTTTTCATGGTATTCTAATTTTTGAGATGTGCTTGTATAAGTGTTGAACTTGCTTGAACCTAACCACCATCCATTTCTGTCGTTCGTCTAGGCAAGAGGAAAGCAGCTGCCACACAACGGACCTCGCCACTGTGGAAAGTACTGAAATCCTTTGCTTTTTTAGGTAAAGAGCCAAAACCAAAGTAGCACAATTTCCACTTAATATAAAAGGGAATGAACTGAGATTTATTTGATTGTGTGAATGTTAATTACAGAATAATTGAAAATGACTGGCACATCAACTATAAAATAAACCGCTTGTTAATGTATTTATTTATTTATTTTTTTTGTCAAATCACTTCTGTGATCCTTTGTGAGTTATGTTCATAACTGTATGTTTTGGCGAATGTGAGATGTTCAGTCGTCAATATAATTTACTTTATATGTGTAGTTTATAGTCTATCATCAATAAACTCATGCAGTAACAGGACACATTACAAATATTTGAGACCCATTGTAGTGCTTCCTTTTATATTTTAGCAATGCTAGTACAAAACACCGCCCATACATGAAGCCAGGGCAAGAGGAGACACTTTTACAGACAAGACAAACTTTTATTGATAAAAACTTCATATTTTGACTGCGCGACTCCATACTCGGTGATGCACACCTTCAGTTAAAGCACTATATTCCATTCAAGTGAATGTATTAATTCATTCTGATTGCTGAGGCCACAGTAAAAATAGATTTTAAATGTAACCCAGCCCTTGTAAAATCTACTGAAGCGCAGCTACATGAAAATTGTGGTTAAATACAACAACGAAGTACTTTATTGTCACATTCAAATTGTAATCGCTCCTGTTTTGTTTTTCTTTTGAATTCTTGGATGGAATATGGGTGGGCAATATAAGCTGCAGCTTCAGCCATCACCCATTTCAGATAACCTATGTTGAACTGTATAATCAGAGGAGTTATTGTTTAATTTGACCTTGTTAGATTTTTCCCCTTTGTTATATTATTCTGTTTTCTTTTAATCTTTACTTTTAATCAATCCGAAATAAAGATTCATTCATTCATTCATTCATTCACATTCCACCACTGGCTTTTAGCAACAAGTGTATTTCCCAAATATGTTTTCAACTTGCTTTAATTAACCACCACCCATTTGACTTTTGTCTAGGCAAGAGGGAAACTGTCCACCCCAACTGGGCATTGCCTCACTATTTACAGAGATGCAGGCTGAAGATCTGCTGAACCAGGACCAGTACGAGGGGCCGATCCAGTTGCTTCTCAGTGAGGCAGCGTGGCTGGCGTGTGTGACCCATTCTAAGTTTCTTCTTTTTTTTTTTTTTTTACAATTTGAATTTTGCACATTCTGAATAATCTGGAATTTGCTGCTGACTGTATCATGATTTTCTATTTTGTCTGTTAAGACACCGATGGGAAAAGAGTAAACTGTACAAAGGATTTATCGGTGACCTTGAAAATAATGGCTCACTTTTAAGAAAAAAGTAACCAAAACAATTATTTTATTAACTGAAGACTGTATTGTTGGATGTGCCACCGCAGAAGACCCTGCATACTTTAGTGACAGTACCAGTATATGGAGGAATTCTGGATCATATTAGCATCTGCTCTTCATCATAATGGGTTTGGGCGGGGGTGTCCAATTATGTGCCATGGAGGGCCAAGACCCTGCAGGCTTTACCTCCAACCAGTGTCTTCAACAGCAGATTCCACTGAACTTCTTCCACTGACTGCTGGTCAGTAAGAACACCTGCTGAAGAGACTGGGTAGAAGAGAGAACCTGCAGGGTCTTGGCCCCCCATGACACATGATTGGAAGCCCCCGGATTAGGGTTTAATGGGATTTAACATTTTAACACAAACTGCTTTATGGTTCATAATTCTGTTGACAGACTTACACCAAACCAAAAGTGATTTCTCAAACTGCTGGATTGTTCTTAAGACAGCTTTTCCAATCTTTTAGTATTTAATTTAGATTTAGATTTTTTTTTAGATTTAGTATACTTTATTGATCCCCAGAGGGGAAATTGAGGGTCATCCACCACCTGGATGGATGAAGCAGCCACGATACGGCGCTATCCCTTAACCATTCACACACACATTCACAACTAGGGCCACTTTAGAGTCTCCAATTAACCTAACCTGCATGTTTTTTGGCATGTGGGAGGAAACCGGAGAAATCCCGGGGTAAACCCACACATACACGGGGTGAACATGCAAACTCCACACAGATCACTGTTGGTCGGGGGCTGAGATCGAACCCACGATCCCACGATCCCGAGGCCAAGGGTAAACTGTGCTGCTGCAGTGCTAACCACTGCACCACCATGCAGCCCACATGGTGCCACATGGTGGTAACCTTCACATATAAAAAAAAGAGACATCTGCAAAAACTTCAGAGGTTTGTTGTCAGTGCAATTCCCAGTGCAATACTACATGAATGCATGTATAGTACATTGTTGATGCAGAGAATATATATTTCTACAGGACATGTATCTAGTAATTCAAGTATTTTCCATGTAACCTTGTGACTGCATTATTTTAATTGCTTTTAATCCTAGACCAAGTTTGTTTTGGCCTAAAATGCATCATAACTGTCAAATATATCTTATTATACGCAACTCAGTACTGTTTACATTTTGAATATATATTTTGTGGCTAATATAGTTATTAACCAAAGTTATAACCAAAGTACGCAAGGCTCTAATCAGAGATATGCTGTTCGCAGACGACGCTGCAGTTGCAACCCACACACAGCAGGAGCTTCAGACCCTGATGGACCGCTTCTACCAGGCATGCAAGGACTTCGGGCTTACCATCAGCCTGAAGAAGACTAACGTCTTGGCGCAAGGCACGGAAGCACCACCAGCCATCACCATCGACGACTACGAGCTGGAGGTTGTGAATCAGTTCACGTACTTGGGGTCCACGATCAGCAACAACCTCTCCCTTGATACAGAGATCGACAAGAGGATTGGAGAATCAGCCTTCACACTCGCTCGCCTCACCACACAACTGTGGGAGAATCCCAAACTCTCTGTCAAGACAAAGATGGCAGTGTACAACGCCTGCGTCATCAGCACACTGCTCTATGGGAGTGAGATGTGGACAACACACGTCCGGCAGGAAAAGAGACTGAACTCCTTCCACTTGCGCTGCATTCGCCACATCCTGGACATATCCTGGCAGGACAAAGTGCCCAACACAGAAGTTCTGTCCCACGCCGGCCTTCCCTCCATGTTCACTCTACTCAGGCAGCGCAGGCTCTGCTGGCTAGGCCACGTTCACCATATGGAGGATGGCAGAATCCCCAAAGACATCCTCTACGGAGAACTGACGACTGGCAGGAGAGACGCTGGCCGCCCACAGCTGCGCTTTAGAGACGTCTGCAAGAGAGACATGAAGGCCCTGGAGATCAACACAGAGCGCTGGGAGAACCTTGCAACGGACCGCTCCAAATGGAGAGGCACCCTGACCAGACAGCTCAAGGCGGGTGAAGAGAGACTGACTGCTGCAGCAGATGAAAACAGGACCAGCAGGAAGAACCGCCACAGACCCAGCAGCACGGAGACCACCCACAAGTGCGACCTGTGTGACAGGGACTGCCATTCGCGCATCGGCCTGTTCAGCCACAGGCGGTGCTGTTCCAGCAGAGTAGACGTTTAGGATTCTCTTCCATGGTCATCATAGACCGACGGAGGCCAACGATAGTTATTAACATGGCGATCAAGTTGTGTCAGCTGATCATTTTTTGCTATGACACCACCTCAGACTCAGTGCTGCTGCAGCAGGTACATCCATGATGTCTCAACAGTCTCTCCATGATTTTCACGCAGATCAGAGCAATTTTTTGCACAGGAAATAAACGTTTCTACAGACATTCTTAAGCTCTACAACCACTGATCGTTGGTGAAGCTGGGGTGACATCAGTGATAGGCTGTGTTGACATCTGTGACAGGCTGTGTTGAACGCCCAGACCGACCGTTTGAAGCGGTAATTTCCCCACAACAGAGCCATCTGAAACACACACACACACACACACACACACACAGAGCGTACATATTTTAGTACCTAACAGCGATAAGTTGGAGACATTACAGTGTAGTACGACGTACTTATAGCAAACTAGCATTAGCAACGATTAGCTTACCGTCATATATGACCTAGTTTGTATCCTCACGTCTTCAGCTCTCCCAGAAGCTGCAGAACTATTCCAGAGTGTTTCGTCTTGCCGCCTGTACCCTTGTCTGGCGGTCCTTTTTGGCATTTACGGTGAAAAAAGCCACAGACCGAGGAGTCGCCTTGTACAGCCGCCATGATGCATGTGTTATGTTTTGCTTGGGTCGTGTGTTTTACGTCATGGGAGTGTGGCACCGCCTTGCTGTAAAAAAAAAAAATCCCGCCCACCCCAGCTTAACCTCGCTTTACCCGGCTGCTATGGAGACACAACCGAGGCCGAACCGTGTCGTTGCGAATCGAGACGTGGCGAGGTGAGCTGGGCTAGTGGAAAAGTGCCTTTAGTGGAGTGACATAACGTGGGGGCGTAACTTGCTGAGAGAGCGTAACTAGTTGAAGGGGTGTTAACAGAGTCTGCGAGCTGCAGACGGACCCGTCTCAAATTTCATGCTGCTCCGTTTTTTCTTTATTCCAACTGTTTCTTCCGGCTGCTAGCTTAGTGAGCTACTCTGCGTGGTTCTCCTGTCGGCAGTGCCAATGTGTAATTGTGTATCACAAAGCAGTAATACGTGTCACATGACGGGACCCCGGCACCACCGCAAAAAATACACTACCCACAAAAAGTTAGGGATATTTGGCTTTCGAGTGAAATTTATGGAAAACATAAAAATGTTTACGCTACAGTGATATATCATGAAAGTAAGACATTTAAGTAGAAGCACGCAATGGTGATTTCCTCATCTCAAACAATTTATTGAAACAAAAGCCAACAACAGTGGTGGGTACACCACAACAAAAAATGTCAATGTCTCAATAACTTGTCATGTGCCCTTGAGCATCAACTATACAGCTTAACGACGTCTCATGCTGTTCACAAGTCGACTTATCGTCTGCTGAGGCATGGCAGTCCACTCTTCCTGAAGAGTAGCCCTCAGATCACTGAGGTTGTGGGGTGCAGGGTTACGAGACTCTACACGATGACTCAGCTGATCCCATAGGTTTTCTATGGGATTCAGGTCTGAAGAAAGTGCAGGCCACTCCATTTAAGGTACCCCAGCCTCCAGCAGCTATTCCCTAATGATGCAACCTCAATCAACTGGAGCATTGTCATCCATGAAGACGAAATTACGCCTGTGTGGTTCATGCAGAGCCACAATGACTGGATTAATGATGCTATCCAGGTAGTATCGGCTTGTCACTGCATCATTCACAAGGCGTAGGGCAGTTCTGTATTGACTAGACACACCTGCCCAGACTGTAACACTACCACCACCAAAGGCTCGTTTGGTGACAACAGTAGCTGATGCATAGTGCTCTCCTTGATGTCTCCAACATCATTGGCGGCCATCACCTCTGCTCAGCATGAATCGACTTTCATCAGAGAACAGCACTGAAGCCCACTGGTCCCTTGTCCAGTGTAAATGCTCCCTGGCCCATGCAAGACGATGACACGTGTGCCTAGTGGTGTGGTCAAGTACCTTTGCAGGTCGTCTAGCATGCAGATCACGTTGATGTAAACTGTTTCAAATGGTCTGATGTGACACTTGGGTACCTCTCACCTCCCTTAAATGTGCCTGGAGTTGAGTGGCATTCATCATCCAGTTCCGCAGGGCACTGTTCACAATGAAGCGGTCATCAGCATGGGATGTGGCCAAACGACGTCCACTTCTATGCCCTTCTGTGACTCTTCCAGTCTCTCTGTATCTCTGTTGCAAACCTGCTCATGACACACTGTGACACTCCAAGCTCAGTGGCCTCTTCCCTCTGAGAACATCCTACTTGAAGTCTCACAATGGTGAGGTACTGTTGATTGTTAGGTGTCGTCTTGGTCTCATGATATCAAAATGTGAACAGCATGATGACGAGGACTGTTTAAATACCAATTCTAATTGAAGCAGAAAATTTATTAGTCAATTCATGGATCAAACACCTGTTGTGAATTTTGCCGTTAAGCACCTTGTTTGAGAACAGTAAGTTATGCAAAAAGTACTGAAACACTGAACAGTTGGACATGTGCATTCAAAAGGTTAGAGAAGGTCAAATAAGTTCACCTGTCAAGGTTATAGTGCATTTTAGGTGGATCCTGAAAATTTCACCAAAAAGCCAAATATCCATAACTTTTTTGAGTAGTGTATATTGTCTATGTCTTCTGTGGAGTGAATGACTAATGGACTTTCATTGTAAAGCGTTTTGGGTTTCTTGAAAGGCGCTATAAAAATGTAACCATTAATATTATTATCCAATTTTGGTGAGCCTGTGTGAACTGTACCCTGAATTTCTTGTCCTTTGCTGAAAGGAGTGGTACCAGTTGAGGTCATCTGCCACTCACTGATCGTTTCTCTTTTTCAGACCATTCTATGTAAACCCTAGAGATGGATGTGTGTGAAAATCAATTCATGAAATACCCAGTCCAGCCCTTCTGGTACCAACAACCATGCCATGTTTGCCAGTCCTAGTCACTCTGTGCGTCAACTTTTCCTTCCCCCATTCTCTTATGCTGAGCACCAAATGGTAAATGGTGTTCACTTACATAGTGCTTTTCTTCTCATCTAGGATGACCAAAGCGCTTTACAGATCCTGCAATCCACCCATTCATACACACATTCACACACTGATGGCGGCAGAGCTGGCATACGCACAGGCGCTAACCAGGCCACCAGGAGCAACTGGGGGTTCAGTGTCTTGCTCAAGGACACTTCGACAAGCGGACAGCAGACAGAGCGGGAATCGAACCCATGATCCTCCGATCAGTAGTCTGTCGCACTACACCTGCGCCACCACCGCCCCCATAACCAGCTGCCACCAAACTAGAAGGCACAATGTGCCATTTTTATATGGGATTTGGCATCACCAGCTGGGGTGTGGACCCACAACTTCCCGGCTGTGGGGCGGATGCTCTACCACTACACACCACTCTCTGTAGTATAATGTATTGAAGCTAAAAATGACGAGACAAAATTTGCTTTAGTTGGTACTGCCCTACAGCACAGTCAAAGTGGTTTAGGAGTTCATTACTGACTTTCTCTGATGGGGAAATCTGCCTTCAGGGTTTTGACCCTTTTTGGCAGAATCGGCTCCTGCTTACACAAAAAAGCATTCACAGTCCAAATTGACATGAACAGTTTGGTTACAGGGCTGAGCAGAGAGCTCAATGATGTCTATGTGGTTTTATTTTAGCTTCACTCTGTTTTATGAAGTGGTGCACTTCAGAGAAAAGCAAACACCCCAAGGCTGTCTATGAAGGAGCACTGGCTGGCCACATATAAACAGCCTCGTTGATCAGCTGTGTGCCCCCTTCTCCAAAGCAGGGATTCATTTTGAACAACCTGCTTGCTGAAAGCCCCACACACCCACATGCAGCTGCCAACTACAGCTGAGAAATGCTGACAGATTTGATTGTGGTTAACCATTGAAATCAGATAGTGACCAGGAGCCACTGTGATACACAAGTAATTGTGAGGTTTGGTTAAGCTAAAGGCACAATTTCTCATTATAATATTGGGTAATTTATCGTTCTAGAAGTCCATTTTGTCCCAATACTGTGCACCACTGTAACTCACAATATCTTTACAACTTCTTCTTCTATAATTTCCCAGTTTGGGATCAATAAAGTACATCCATTTATCTCCAGTATCCATCTATCTAACCCTTTACCTGCCAGTTATTTTACATCATGTAACCCTCTTGTGTAAAAAGTCACAGATACACACTTGTCATGTTTTATTGTAAAGAAGTCCAAAAACGATCCCAGATGTGCCAACTATTTCAAATCAACAGATGGCAGACACATATTAGCTTAAATCCTAGCACACCCCCCCTCCCCCTTTTCCCCCGGAGGACCAGGCGTACATCCACCAGAACCTCTTGAAACCGGATGTCACTTATGGAGCGCAGAAGAAGAGATACTTAATTGTGTGACGTGTATTTCAAAAGGGAGGAAACATTTGGTCCGAATTTTGCCAACAATGATTCTCAGGGATTATTTAGCTTCTGAGGACGATTCTGAAGGTTAATATTCATCTTCTGTGACAGCACAAGATGGACTGGCGCATGTACACCTTTCGTCCGCCGTCGACGAAGCTGCACATAACAGAGGGGAATACTGCCAGTTTGGTGGCGTTACCTAACCAAAGTCAAGGTGGAATAATCAGAAGATAAATGAGAGTTTTTGGATGTGGAACAGAAAGTGAAAATGATAGAAGATGAAATAACGGACCAGGATGAGCACAGATGCATGGCGATGCATGGTAGGTCTGATGTTTTTAATTACTGGTTATTTACATTCTACGGATTTTCTGGTTCATACAGTGGTGTGAAAAAGTGCTTGCCCCCTTCCTGATTTCTCTTTTTTTTTTTTTTGTATGTTTGTCACACTTAAATGTTTCAGATCATCAAACAAATTTAAATATTAGACAAAGATAACACAAGTAAACACAAAATGCAGTTTTTAAATGAAGGTGTTCATTATTAAGGGAAAAAAAATCCAAACCTACATGGCCCTGTGTGGAAAAAGTGATTGCCCCCTAAACCTAATAACTGGTTGGGCCATGGATGTGAGAGTGAATGGTTGTCTGTCTCTTTGTGTTGGCCCTGTGATGGACCGGCAATCTGTCCAGGGTGTACCCTGCCTCTCGCCCAAAGATGCTGGGATAGGTTCCAGCCCCCCCGCGACCCGAAAAGGATTAAGCGGTAGAAGATGGATGGATGGATGGATGGATGGTTGGGCCACGCTTGGCAGCAACAACCACAATCAAGCGTTTGCAATAACTGGCAATGAGTCTTTTACAGCACTGTGGAGGAATTTTGGCCCACTCATCTTTGCAGAATTGTTGTAATTCAGCCACATTGGAGGGTTCTTCAGCATGAACCGCTTTTAAGGTCATGCCAAAGCATCTCAATCGGATTCAGGTCAGTACTTTGACTAGGCCACTCCAAAGTCTTCATTTTGTTTTTCTTAAGTCATTCAGAGGTGGACTTGCTGGTGTGTTTTGGCTCACTGTCCTGCTGCAGAACCCAACTGTGCTTCAGCTTGAGGTCACAAACAGATGGCCGGACATTCTTCTTCAGGATTTTTTGGTAGACCATAGAATTCATGGTTCCATTTACCACAGCAAGTCTTCCAGGTCCCGAAGCAGCAAAACAGCCCCAGACCATCACACTACCACCACCATATTTTACTGTTGGTATGATGTTCCTTTTCTGAAATGCTGTGTTTCTTTTACGCCAGATGTAATGGGACACACACCTTCCCAAAAAGTTGAACTTTTGTCTCATCAGTCCACAGAGTATTTTCCCAAAAGTCTTGGGGATCATCAAGATGTTCTCTGGCAAAACTGAGATGACCCTTTATGTTCTTTTTGACCAGCAGTGGTTTTTGTTTTAGAACTCTGCCATGCAGGCAATTTTTTCCCAGTTTCTTTCTTATGGTGGAGTCATGAACACTGACCGTAACTGAGGCAAGTGAGGCCTGCAGTTCTTTGGATGTTGTTGTGGGGCTTTTGTGACCTCTTGGATGAGTCGTTGCTGTGCTCCTGGGGTAATTTTGGTCATTTGGCAACTCTTGGGAAGGTTCACTACTGTTCCATGTTTTTGCCATTTGTGGATAATGGCTCTCACTGTGGTTTGCTGGAGTCCCAAAGTTTTAGAAATGGCTTTATAACCTTTTCCAGACTGACAGATCTTAATTACTTTGTTTCTCATTTGTTTCTGAATTTCTTTGGATCACAACATGATGCCTAACTTTTGACGAACTTTTGGTCTACTTCACTTTGTCAGGCAGGTCCCATTTAAAGGATTTCTTGATTGAGAACAGGTGTGGCAGTAATCAGGCCTGGGTGTGACTAGCGAAATTGAACTCCACTTTCCAAAGATGTGATAAACCACAGTTAATTTATGTTTTAACGGGGGTGTTCTGCCTTTGATTTTCCCTGCTGGCCCTTTAAATTTCTAGTCATGACATCATGCACATGACCTAAATCAGGAAGTAGTGGCTCAGTTACTGAGAATGAGAAGCACATGTTTCCTAAAAGTTCTGTGTGTAACCCACTTTAATCCTCATGTGTTTTTATGGCATTGACCTCATTGTCTATATGTATATGTTCAGTACAGACCACATTATTATACTGTATAGTAATCTTATTTCGGGTATTTTGTTACTTTTGGTATGTTAATGTACTTGTAGCATGTTAGCATATAAATATGCATAGGATGGTCTGCAGAAGTTGTTTAATTGTGTCTCATCCAAAAAGATTTATTTTTCTTATTATTAACTTTATTATAGCCAATCAAGTTGTGGATTTATAAACATTTTTTCTTTATTCTGAGCTTAATAAGTAAGTCTTTATTATTGATGCATATGACATTTGGTAGTTATCACTATAGCTTACTTTTTCCATTGCTTGTCTTTTTTTTTTTTTTTTTTTTAAAGTTAAAACAAGGAATGACCCCAGCTTTGTACTATCAGGCAATAGTTCCTCTCGGACTGAGAAACCTCCTTTTAAGCATGTGGACTTCAGGACACCAGTGACGGTGCAAAAGACTAGCATATCCTCTGTTGCATCCCATAATGAAACGGCATCTAAAGATGACCCAGCTAAACACTGCCCCACCCATAACAAACCCCATCCACTAAGAAAATGCCAGGGTTTTAGACTGAACATGATTAAGGATTGGAAAGCCTACTTGAAGGACAGAGGGATTTGCTTCAGATGCTGTTCATCTTCTACACATTTAGCCCGCAATTGTAAAGCTGCAGTGAAATGTGACGAGTGCAACAGCGATAGCCACCTCACAGCTTTGCACCCAGGTCAGCCTCCCTGGGCACCCAAGGATGCAGACTCCTAAAAACAGCATGGCGGGGAGGAGGAAAAGGAAGATACATCAACACTCGCCATCAACTCACTTTGCACTGAGGTATGTGGCAAAAAGCATCACAGCAAAATCATGCTCTAAGATTTGCCTTGTCAAAGGACAGCATGAGAATGCAGTGAAAGATGTAAGCTATGCTCTACGATCAGAGCAATAAATCCCTAGCCAGAACAGAGGTTTTTGAAGTATTTGGTATCTATAGTGACCCATTCCCCTACACTTTGAAGACGTGTTCTGGCACCATGGAGAGTTCAGGCAGAAGAGCTTCTGAGTTTCAAATAGAGGCAGTAAGTGACCGAGTCAGTCTTACTCTTCCAAAACTGATTGAATGCAATGACATACCAGACCATCGTGATGAAATCCCAACACCCGAAGCAGCTCTCCATCATCCTCATTTGAAAGACATTGCTGCTGAGATTCCAGTTATAGATCCCAAAGCTCACGTTCTCTTTTGCTTGGGAGAGACATCCTTAGAGTCCACAAGGTGAGGCAACAGATCAATAGTCCTGGTAACACTCCCTTTGCTCAGAAGCTTGATCTAGGCTGGGTCTTGGTGGGTGATGTGTGCCTGGGAAATGTCCATAAGCCCATTGTGCATAGCTTATGGACAAGTATGCTCGAAAATGGCAGACCCTCATTGTTCACGCAATACACAAGCCATGTACACCTTAAGGAAAAGATCAGTTCCAGTCCAGCGAGTTGCTGCCTTCAGAGTCTCTGGAATGACAGAAGATTTCCTTGGGCTTAACCCTCTAACTGTGTATGTCACCAAACTGCGACATAACCCCTAGTGGTCAACTGTGGTAAAGATTTTTTTTCAAGAAAATATTCAGATCAGATGTCAGAAATGTACAAGGCTGTAATTTGAAAGTGGTAAGAGATAATGGCTTACTGTCAATTAGAAAGATGTAGAATATGATGCAAAGTTTCAGATAGGAGTAAATTTATGAATCTAATTTGCATACAAACAAAGACATTCGTCACTTACCGGCGTCCTTTTGCTGCATTCTGGTCGCTATTTTGTCCTCTCCCGGTCATTTTAGCTTTCTCTCCTACATCCACAAGCTGTTATTATTATTCCACCTTAATTTCGCTTTTATTCCGTGGCAATTTAGCTTATATGACGACAGGGAACCGGCGATTGCTCTCCAGTCACATAGCGCTCCGGGCACCCGGCAGGTCAAATCAACAAGCTTCACACTTCCTGTGTTATAAGAACATGTAAACATCTGCCTTCATAAGCTAAATAATCTCTTTTTAGAACCATAGTTGGCGAATTCGGGACCAGATCCTCCGAATATGCTCCTCGGTCTGGGATTGCGTCTGCCCAGAACGATCGGTGCCCACCATTTTGTGTTGTAATCTCAAAAACAAAGAAGAAGAAGGAGGATTTCTTACTCTTTGGTGTATTACGTGTCGTCCATGAGTCCTCCAACGCGTGCCTGCCACCTTGTGAACTGGCATGATCAATACAAATCCTCAGTACAGCTGGGCAGTGTTTCTGCATGTCATTATCAGTTGACAGGCGCAGCACCGCGCTCTGCTACTAGGTGCACATGAAATCACACAGCTTAAGGGTTAATGTTTTTGAGAGGACAAATGAGGATGATAAGCATGCACCATCTCTGGAGGATGAATATTTCCTAAAAACAATGGATGAAGAGGTTTTTCAAGATGAGTCCAACAGCTGGGTGGCACCACTTCCCTTTAGGTCTCCAAGACCACATCTGCCAAACAACCGAGAGCAGGCTGCAACCTGCCTCTCTTCTCTAAGGCGCACACTAGAGAGAAATCCTCCAGAAAAGAAGCAGCAGTTTATTGCCTTCATGCAGAGGATATTTAACAACAGCCATGCTAAGCCAACATCCCAATTGCTAGAGGGGATGGAGTGCTGGTATCTACCCATGTTTAGTGTTCATCATCCCAAAAAGCCAGACCAAATCAGAGTAGTTTTCGACTCCAGCACCCAATTCAATGGCATCTCTCTGAATAAAGTTCTCCTTACGGGCCCAGACCTGAATAATAGTCTCTTGGGTGTCCTGATCCACTTCAGAAGGGAGTGTGTGGCCGTGATGGCAGACACTGAGCAGATGTTTCATTGCTTTGTTGTGAGGGAAGATCATTGAAAGTACCTGCAATTTCTGTGGTATCGTGACAATGACCCAAGCAAAGACATTGTTGAGTTTCGAATGAGGGTTCACGTCTTTGGTAACAGCTCTTCACCAGCTGTGGCTACCTACTACCTGAGATGAGCCGCTGAAACAGGAGAACAGCAGCATGGATTTGACGAGACACTTTGTACAATAAGAGTTCTATGTGGTTGATGGACTTATTTCCTTGCCAACTGAGGAGGAAGCAATCCGCTTTATAAAGAGAACACAAGCTTCTCTCTCCCAATCAAACTTGAGACTTCACAAAATTACATCCAACAACATGGAAGTCCCTGGAGCATTTCCAGCTGAGGATCAAGCAAAGGACATCAAAGACCTCGACCTGAGTAAAGAAAGTATCCCCACACAGTGCAGCCTTGGACAAAGCTGGGAAGTTGCCACTGATACATTCACTTTCCAAACATGTGTCAACAACAAGCCATTTACTCAGCGTGGAGTCCTGTCCACAATCAATAATGTCTTTGATCTATTTGGATTTGTTGCTCCTGTCACTATTTAGGGAAAATTTCTTCATAGAGAACTAACCACCCAAACAAGTAGTGATTGGGATGCTCCACTTCCACAAGTAAAACTCCAGGTTGTGGGAAACATGGAAGGACTCACTCCAAGAGTTGCAACATCTTCATATCCCTTGGGCATACACAGTCAGCTCTCCTTCTAAAGCCAAGCGAAAGGAGATCTGCATCTTTTTAGATGCTTTGACCAAAGCCATTGGTGCTGTAGCATACTTGAAGACAACTGATGAAGACGGCCAGATTAATGTTGGCTTGATCCTAGGGAAGGCAAAACTGGCACCTCCAAATGAGCCCACTGTACTGAGGCTAGAGCTGTATGCCACAGTACTGGCCATGGAAATGGCTGACCTGACTGTCCAAGAAACTGACTTCGAGTTGGATGCAATCACCTTCTACTGCGACAGCAAGGTGGTGCTTGGCTATATATACACGACCAGTCAAAATGGTTCTACATATATGTCCACAACAGAGTCCAGAGAATGGGTCAATCCACACAACCAAATCAGTGGTGATATGTGCCTACAGAGCATAACCCAGCCGATCATGCCTCCAGGTCAGTCCATGCCTCTCAACTCACCAATACCAACTGGTTGATGGACCAGCATTCTTGTATGAACCATCCAAATCCTGCCATGAACAACAAGAAGTGTTCCAGCTTGTGGTTCCAGATTCAGATAAAGAGATCCAGACACAAGTAACAACAAGCTGTGCAGCAAAGAAAGAGGACATGCCACCGAATCCAGAAAGGTTCAAGAGATTTTCCTCCTGGAAGTCTTTGCAAATAGCTGTAGCAACATTGATTCATGTCATCTTTTCCTTCCATGCCACATTACAAGTCACAACTGAATGCAGAGTTTGGCATCACTGTTCAAATCCTCATACTGCCAGCGAACTGTCACAAGCTATGAATGTTATCATCCTGTCTGTGCAGAAAGCAATGTTTGCCGAAGAGTTAGACACCCTCTCCAAGGGCAGTACTATTAAGAAGAAAAGCCCATTGGTAAAACTAAATCCCTTCATTGACAAGGACGGCCTACTTGGACATTTCTCTTGGTTGCTTAGGTCTGCTTGTTTAAGCCTACCACCAACACTAATCATCCTGCCTGGCAAACATCATGTCTTCACGTTACTTATACGCCACTTTCATGAGCAGGTTGGGCATCAAGGTCGCACCTTCACAGAGGGGGCCATTTGAGCTACTGGAATATGGTTGATAGGTGGCAAAAGATGCATAAGCAGCATTCTTCATTGGTGTGTCATTTGTCGGAAACTGCGAGGCACAGTGGAGAGACAGAAAATGTCAGATTTGCCCGAGGAGCACCTAAATGCTTCACCACCCTTCACATGCACGGGTCTCAATGTGTTTGGTCCATAGACTGCAGTTGCAAGACGCACAAGAGGAGGACTAGCCTACAGCAAACGTTGCGCAGTACTTTTTAATTGCTTAAGCACTCGTGCTGGACGCTTCTTCCTTCATTAACTCACTCAAAAAGTTCCTTGCCATTCGTGGGCCTTGCAAGCAACTGCACTCAGACTGCAGAACCAATTTCGTTGGTGCCTGCAATGAACCTGAGTTCTGTAAGATGGTGCAGGAATCAAGGGTGCAAAGATATGTCAATAATCATGGCTGCACTTGGCATTTCAACCCACCACACTCTTCACATATGGGAGGCATATGAGAGCAGATGGTTGGAGTGGCACGCAGGATCTTAAATTCAATGCTAATGCACACAGGAGCCGCCAGTTTGATTCATGACGTTCTGTGCACATTAATGGCAGAAGTGACTGCAATTATCAACTCCAGACCTCTTGTTCCAGTCTCCACAGATGCAGACTCACCTGTGATACTCCAGCCATGCTCCTCACACAAAAGCAGAGTCCACCACCTCCATCTGGGAAGTTCACAGAGAAGGATCTCTATAAGCAGCAGTGGTGGCAGGGCCAAAGCTTGGCAGAGCAGTTCTGGAAACGATGGAAACAAGAGTGCCTGCATACACTGCAAGTTTGACACAAATGCAGCCTAACATCGAAGCAGGTGGCATAGTTCTGCTAAAGGATACTCAAGCACACCGCAATGACTGGCCTATGGCACTAGTTACAAACATTTTTCCCAGCAAGGATGGAAGAGTTCTTAAAGTGGAGCTCAAGGTGGCCAAACAAGGTTCAAACAAGAAATTCTTCAGACCTGTAACCGAAGTGGTTCTTCTGAAGAAGCAGGACTGAACTTTTTTCTGTTGTTTGGTTGGTTATATGTGGCATCTTTTCAGATACCAGGCGGGGAGTGCTCTGCCTCTGATTGAGTTCCCTGCTGGCTCTTTAAAATTTCTAGTGATATCACCATGCACATGACCTAAATCAGGAAGTAGTGGCTCAGTTACTGAGAATGAGAAGCACATGTTTCCTAAAAGTTCTGTGTGTAATTCACTTTAATCCTCACGTGTTTTTATGGCATCGCCCTCACTGTCTGCAAACATATGTTCAGTACAGACCACATTATTATATCGTAACTTTATTTTGGGGTATTTTGTTACTTTTGGTATGTTAATGTTTTTGTAGCATGTTAGCATATAAATATGCATAGGATGGTCTGCAGAAGTTGTTTACTTGTGCACTGTCATCCAATATGATTTATTTTTCTTATTAACTTTATTATAGCCAATCAAGCTGTGGATTTATAAACATTTTATTTCTTTATTCTGAGTTTAATAAGCAAGTCTTTATTATCGATGGATATGACATTTGGAAGTTATCATTATAGCTTACTTTTTCCACTGCTTTTTTTTTTTTGTAGTTTTACTCCAATTCGATGGTGTATGACGTGCTGCTGAATAAAGCACCTGGAGCTTTACTCGGCTTTAGCTGACTGCTAAACTGTGTGGCCATAAACACACAAGGAGAGCAGGGGGCAATCACTCCCCCCCCCCCCCCCAACACACACACACAGGGCCATGTAGGTTTGGATTTTTAATTTTTTTTTTTTTACTCTTAATAATAAAAACAAACATTCATTTAAAAACTGCATTTTGTGTTTACGTGTGTTATCTTTGTCTAATATTTAATTTTGTCTGATGGTCTGAAACGTTTAAGTGTGACAAACCTACAAAAAAAAAAAAAAAAAAAAAAAAAAAAAGAGAAATCTGGAAGGCGGCAAACACTTTTTTCACATCATTGTATATGTATTAATATTTTATGGGCTAGTGCATGCCCATAGAAAGCAAGTATTCCTGTCTGAAACAGGTAGCCCAATCAGGCTTTACAGGCCCAAACGTAGGCTGTGTTTGAAAGTGGAATACAGAGGTGTAGCCTACATATATGTAGGCAATCACACATTAGACTTTGACAAATATGAAAGGGACTGAACTGAGATTTATTTGATTGTGTGAATATTAATTACAGAATAATTGAAAATGAATGGGACATCCAATATTAGGCACTGTTTAAGAACCGTTTGTGTATTTTTTTTCAGATCACTTATTTGTGTGATCTTTTATGAGTTATATTCAAGTTGTATGCTGCACTTTGGGGAATGGGAATTGTTTAGTCACCATTATAATTTAGTTTATATACACTACCGTTCAAAAGTTTGGGGTTACCCAAACAATTATTTTGTGTTTTCCATGAAAAGTCACACTTATTTACCACCATGAGTTGTAAAATGAATAGAAAATAGTCAAGACATTGACAAGGTTAGAAATAATGATTTGTATTTGAAATAATTTTTTCCTTCAAACTTTGCTTTCGTCAAAGAATCCTCCATTTGCAGCAATTACAGCATTGCAGACCTAACATGATTGCACAAGGGTTTTCTAATCAGAATCAGAATCAGGTTTATTGCCATTGTTCATGTAGTACACAAACTAGGAATTTGTCTCGGTACAATGCTGCAACATTAAACATAAGATAAGAGAAATAAACTATACATGTAATAAAGTGTAGGATAAGATTAAGTGATACTGGTCAACAGTTAAAATATATATTAGCCAGCAGCAGATACTGTGGAGAACTATATAGTGCAGTCGGTAATGCAGGAAGAAAACAGTGATGATTGACATGAGTCTGGTTGAGCTGCTGTACATGGTGCACGAGAGTCACTTAGTGTTCAGCAGTCTAATGGCAGAGGGGAAGAAGCTGTTCATGTGACGGGAGGTTTTAGTCTGGATGGACCGAAGTCTTCTACCAGAGGGGAGGGGGGCAAACAGTACGTGACCAGGGTGTGAGGGATCGGCTATGATCCGGCCAGCACGCCTCCGGGTCCTGGAGATGTACAGATCCTGGAGAGATGGGAGCTTGCAGCCGATCACCTTCTCAGCAGTGCACACGACGCGCTGCAGCCTTAGTCTGTCCCTGGCAGTGGCTCCTGCGTACCACACGGTTATGGAGGTGGTGAGGATGGACTCGATGATGGCTGTGTAGAACTGCACTAACATCTTGGTGGGTAGCTTGAGCTTCCTCAGCTGCCGCAGGAAGAACATCCTCTGCTGGGCTTTTTTGATGAGTGAGCTGATGGTCAGCTCCCATTTGAGGTCCCTGGTGATGGTAGTGCCTAGGAAGCGGAAGGAATCAGCAGTGGTGATGGGAGAGCCTGAGAGGGTGAGGGGGGGCAGAGGAGTAGTGACTTTCCTGAAGTCTACAATCATCTCCACTGTCTTCAGAGCGTTCAGCTGCAGGTTGTTATTGCTGCACCAGGACGCCAGCTGGGCCACCTCTCTCCTGTAGGCGGACTCGTCGCCGTTGGAGATGAGCCCGATGAGGGTGGTGTCGTCCGCAAACTTGATCAACTTGACAGACTGGTGGCTGGAGGTGCAGGAGTTGGTGTAAAGGGAGAAGAGTAGGGGGGGAAAGTACACAGCCCTGGGGTGATCCGGTGCTGATGCTAGTATAGTCTGAGAGTCTTTCCCAGCCGCACATGCTGCCTCCGGTCCGTCAGGAAGTCGATGATCCACCTGCAGAGGGAGTCAGGCACGTTGAGCAGGGACAGCTTGTCCCGGAGCAGAGCGGGGCGGATGGTGTTGAATGCGGAGCTGAAGTCCACAAACAGGATCCTGGCGTAGGTTCCCGGGGAGTCCAGGTGCTGCAGGATGGAGTGGAGGGCCAGGTTGACTGCGTCGTCCACAAACCTGTTGGCTCGGTAGGCAAACTGCAGCGGGTCCAGGAGAGGGGTGGTGATGGACTTGAGGTGGGACAGGACCAGGCGCTCAAAGGACTTCATGACTACAGAGGTGAGCGCTACAGGTCTGTAGTCATTAAGTCCAGTGATCTGTGGCTTCTTGGGGACAGGGATGATGGTGGAGGATTTGAGGCAGGATGGCACGTGGCATAACTTAAGGGAGGTGTTAAAAATGTCTGAAGACAGGAGCCAGCTGTTTCGCACAGAGTCTCAGGGTGGAGGAAGACACGCCGTCTGGGCCGGGGGCCTTGCGCGGGTTCAGTCTGGAGAACTGTTTGAGCACATCCTGCTCACTGATGATAAGGGGAGGGGGGGAGGAGGGGGGGGTGCCTTAAATGAAGTAGGGAATGTGGAGGCTGTGGAGCTGGAGGGAGGGGGGGAGTTGGACACAGATGACGAGGTGTCAAAACGGGCATAGTGTTGGGACAGTCTTTGACAAAGGGCTTTGTCATCCTGACCTTTAGGAGCCTTAGGCCGATAGTTGGTGATTTGCCTCAGTCCTCTCCACACGGAAGCCGAATCATTAGCAGTGAACTGCTGCTGGAGTCTCTCTGAGTATAGAGATTTAGCCCTCTTCAGCTCTCTGTTAAACCGGTATTTAACCTCCCTGTAGCAGTCCCTGTCTCCACTTTTCAGCGCTGCTTCCTTCTCCTTCCTGATCTGTCTGAGCTTAGCTGTGAACCAGGGTTTGTCATTAGAGTAACTCACCCTGGTGCGTGATGGAAGAATGTTCTCTTCACAAAAGTGGATATATGAGTTCACAGTGTCCGTGTACTCATCCAGATCATGCGTGGCTCCTTTAAGCATGCCCCAGTCAGATATTTCCATGCACGTTTCCAGCTTCTCCTCAGCATCACTGGTCCGTATCTTCGTAGTGCTCACAACAGGTTTAGTGAGCTTCAATCTCTGTCTGTATGTGGGAATGAGGTGAACCATCACATGATCAGATAATCCCAGCGCAGCTCGAGGGACAGCGCGATATGCGTCTTTCACTGTGGTGTAACAGTGATCCAGTGTGTTTAATCCTCTGGTGGGGCATTTAATAAACTGTAGCGTGGGAGATCGTGGCTCAGATTGCACTGATTAAAGTCGCCAGCCACAATAATCAGCGAGTCTGGAAAACTCCGCTCTGTGTGTTGAATGTGATCCGCGAGCACGCGCTGAGCTTCGCGCGTGTCCGCGTCGGGAGGGGCGTACACAGCGATCATTATGAAAGAAGCAAACTCCCGCGGGGAATAGAAGGGCTTGCAATTGATAAGAAATTCCAAGGCAGGAGAACAGTGTTTGGAAATTACCGTTACATCAGAGCACCAGCTGCAGTTGATGTAGAAGCAGACTCCGCCTCCTGTGGTCTTGCCGGAAAGCTCTGTGTCACGATCAGCACGGAAGAGCTGAAAGCCGTCGAGGCGCAGCGCGCTGTCCGGTATATTTTCCCGGAGCCAGGTCTCAGTAAAGCAGAGGACAGCTGAGGAGGCGAGGTCCTTAAAACGCATCAGCAGTCTCAGTTCATCTACCTTGTTAGAGAGAGAGTTGGTATTGGACAGAAATATGCCAGGCAGCGCCGTTCGCGAGCCTCTCCTGCGAAGTCGTACGAGAGCGCCCGCTCGTCTTCCTCTCTTCCGCCGTCTCACTTTCCGAGCCAAACAATAAACCAGATCGGCGGCAGGGGCTAGAAAAACTGGGAGGAGGTCCGTGGGGGTGAAAGTCCTGATATTTAGAAATTCTTCACGGGTATAAGTGCAAGCAGACACACAATTGACAAACAAAAACAAACAAAGAGCGCAGCGAAGCACCATGTCGACCGCTGTGGGCGCCATCTTGGATTGATAATCATCCATTAGCCTTCTGACGCAATGAGCAAACATATTCAGGGATGAGAATGGGTTTTGGGGAAAAAAAAGGAAACTAAGCCGGGGGTCTTAGGCCTGCGTCCCCCAAGCCGGATCCAATGCGGAGCCTTGGTGGGGGGTCTGGGGGTGTTGCCCCCCAGAAGCTAACGAAATCTGGTGTTTTAGAATGCTCAAATGTGGGCTTATATTTAAAGTTAGAAGTAAGTACAAATGCATTTATAGTTTACCTTTTTAATCTGCTGCTGCATCACATGTGTAATGATATCTGAATGGTATGTTGATGTAATAATGCTAAATTATATTTTACTACTATTTAATATGTTTAGAATGGTAAATGGCGTTCACTTATATAGCGCTTTTTCTCATCTCTGGATGACCAAAGCGCTTTACAGATCCTGCTATCCACCCATTCACGCACACATTCACACACTGATGGCGGCAGAGCTGCCATACACACACAGGCGCTAGCCTGGCCACCAGAAGCAACTGGGGGTTCAGTGTCTTGCTCAAGGACACTTTGACATGCAGACTTCAGACAGAATGGGAATCGAATCCATGACCCTCCGATCAGTAGTCGGTCACACTACACCTGCGCCACAGTCGCCCCTAGAACTGACACAGAATTACATTTACATAGTTCTAGAACATACAAAATAATTTAACCAAGTAAAATAAATTATAAATATTAACAAAATTCCATCACCAAGTCCATCACCCATTTATTAAAATATACTGACATTCTGCAAGCATTTTGATTTATTAATGTGTGCATTTGTTAGTGTTACTAGGAATATAAAAAAAGTTGCATATTAGTATATTTTAGTATTTGAAAAATAATCTAAGAAAGTAAGTAAAACCTAAAAGATGTTTAATTAGTGTTTCAAATTATCAATAGTGTTTCAAAACAGGCATGACGTCACAACTTACACATGCTATTTCATAACAAATTCATTACGCAAAAATTCTCAAGTACATTACTTATAACGAGAAAAAAAAATCTTACCTCGGAATGTGTCTAACGACCACTAATTGCTGTAATCGGGGCCGACTGTGATGAACTTTGACTGGCATCTGAATTTAACCGTGTCCATCGATCGTTTTGAACACAGCACGAGCAAGTAATTCGATCTCCTTGTAGCCACAATTTTGAGATGTTTGGGGGGGGGGGGGGGTTTCGAGCCATTCCCAACGAAACTTGTTCCTCATCCCTTTGTCTTCTTGCTTTGTTGTCTTTCATGAGTTTTAGGTTCACCATTTTCACAAAATCGGGAAAACTCGGTTGATTGAATTGTCCGCCATTTGCATTTCGCTCCACGTGTGGGATATGACAAAGGAATAACAAAATCGTCGATTGGCTGATACTTATTGAAGCAACCAATCAGTGGCCTTGTTACATTACATTACTGATCTCGCTGGGTAGCGCGTTCTGCGCGGTGGATTTGAGCAGCCAATCGAAAATACGACTTGCCGCTCATAACAGACCCCCCCACCCCACCCCAAATTTTCTCCTCGAATTTAGACGATTCACGAGAATGACCCTAGACACGATCAAATCCGAGGAATTCCTCGGATCCGCGGAGGATTCTCATCCCTGCACATTGTACCATTAGAACACTGGAGTGATAGTTGCTGGAAATGGGCCTCTACACCTATCTAGATATTGCACCAAAAACCAGACATTTGCAGCTACAATAGTCATTTACCACATTAGCAATGTATATTAGATATTAGAGTGTATTTCTGATTAGTTTAACATTATCTTCATTGAAAAAAAAAGTGCTTTTCTTTCAAAAATAAGGAAATTTCTAAGTGACCCCAAACTTTTGAACAGTAGTGTATGTGTAGTTTATAGTATAATGTCAATAAAGTCATGCAGTACTATAACAGGACATGATTACAACTATTTGTGGAGGAATCTGATCAGACCTAAATGAAACAGTCATTGTCGCCCACGACAGACTGCTATGATGATGATGAGACTAGTGCATCCTTTTATATTTTAGCAATATTATAAGTACAAAACACTGAACATTATTATTATTATTATTTGTATCTTGTATACTTTATTGATCACCAGAGGGAAATTCAGGGCATCCACGTACAGCGCCAATCCCGTGACACACACACACAGACAGTAGAATGAGCCATTTGGCTGCAAGTTTTGCATCAGTGTTGGCCATATGTCTGTAAATACTGAAATAAAAATGATTTATTTCGTTACTTGGACATTTTTGCATCTTGTTGTCATTTAGTCAAAGCATGTGTCCGCATGCAATATGCAGCTGATCTGGTCATTCGGCTCCACAATGAAGCAGCTGTCGGGACTGTCGTCTCCCACTGACCGGGCAGGCTGAGCGTGCCCCCCCCCCCCCAAACGTTCGTGGAGCACACGGTGGGACACCGGTGTTGGCTGGTTAACTGGAGTCTCGGCTGCTGCTTTACCTGTGTGGCAGTAATGTCACTGTGGCACAGCGGGTCCCCACCCCGTTCTGTATGGCAAATATATCCATTAGATCTACGCAACTTTATGGTATATATTTTGACTGAGCGGCTCCATAATCATGGATGCATACCCTCGTAACCTCAACAGCAAAGCACTTCTAAAATCTTTGTTTGCCAAGTGTTGTGGTGACTGACAGGTCGTTATGCTGTGTTATCCAATCAGCATGGTCGTGATGCCGTGTATTGTCCAATCAGTATGGCTGTGATGTGGCGTATCCTCCAATAAGCACGGAGTCAATCCAAAACCCTGCCCACCCTTCTCGAAGCCATGAAGACAGAGCGGTCACACAGCGGTGGCTAAAGTTTTATTGATAAAAATTACATATTTTGACTGAGTGACTCCATATTCAGGGATGCACACCCTCGTAGCTTCAGCAGAGCACGTTTAAAACCTTACGTCAGTGTAACGAACGGTTTGAGAGATATCTGAGGAACACACACACACACACACACAGATGTCTTGATTTTATAGATGGATAAATACTGAAGTGGTGGCCTACTTGATACAGGATCTGCCCTATAACCAGGAGGTTGGGGGTTCAAGTCCTGGCTGGGTCATACCAAAGACCATATAAAAATGGTACTTCCCGCCTTCTAGCTTGGTGCTCAGAATAATAGAATGGGGGAAGGAAAAGTTGTGGTGGTGCCTTGCATGGTAGCAGCCCCTCCGATTCTACATGTGATTAACATTGTAGATAGGAGAAACGTAATTTCGTTCTATTGTACATGACTGGCTGTATGGACTGAAAGACAATAAAAGTCGGCTGCTGCTCTGCTTCTTAAAAAAGGTTAATTATCCACTAGTATCAGTACATGTCCAAGTTTACCATGGTAACAAGGAGAAGTAGTGCGACATTGCAGGGTGTTTCAAATGGAGAATTTTTGTAGGGCAGTTAAGTGATTTTCCCCAAGAAAAGAGCAGGGAATAGGAAATGCAGTTAAAGTACACTGTGGATCGGAACATGGTTATAGTCAGAGGACAGGGTCACAGGGTGAAGTTGTGTACCAAGTTTGGTGACCCTAGCTGTAGTTGTTCTATAGTTTTAAACTGTATTTTCTACTTTTTTTTTTTTAAACATATACAAAAAAGAAAACCTACATATATACAGAAACACCCCCCCCATTCCTCAAGGGGGGGGGGGGGAGAGAGAGAGATCCTGCTATGTTTTGGCTTAACCCAGACAGACACATTTATAATCACCTTGCGATTTTCCAACCAAACACTGGTTAGTTTTTTTTTGTTTTTTTGTTTTTTGGACATAGTTTTCAATTATTGTTTGCATTATATAATTGGGTGGTGCGGTGGAACAGTGGTTAGCACTGCGCCCGCACAGCAACTCACCCTTGGTCATGGGATCCCTGGTTCGATCCCAGCCCCAGGGATGAGAATGGGGTTTGGGAAAAAAAAAGAGGAAACTAAGCCAGGGGTCTTAGTTAGGCCTGTGTCCCTCAAGCCGGATCCAAGGCGGAGCTTTTGTGGGGGGTCTGGGGGGCGTTGCCCCCCAGAACCTAACGAAATCTGGTGTTTTAGAATGCTCAAATGTGGGCTTATATTTAAAGTTAGAAGTAAGTACAAATGCATTTATAGTTTACCTTTTTAATCTGCTGCTGCATCACATGTGTAAATTTATGATATCTGAATGGTATGTTGATGTAATAATACTAAATTATATTTTACTACTATTTAATATGTTTAGAATGGTAAATGGCGTTCACTTATATAGCGCTTTTTCTCATCTCTGGATGACCAAAGCGCTTTACAGATCCTGCTATCCACCCATTCACGCACACATTCACACACTGATGGCGGCAGAGCTGCCATACACACACAGGCGCTAGCCTGGCCACCAGGAGCAACTGAGGGTTCAGTGTCTTGCTCAAGGACACTTTGACATGCAGACTTCAGACAGAATGGGAATCAAACCCATGACCCTCCGATCAGTAGTCGGTCACACTACACCTGCGCCACAGCCGCCCCTAGAACTGACACAGAATTACATTTACATAGTTCTAGAACAGACAAAATAATTTAACCAAGTAAAATAAATTATAAATATTAACAAAATTCCATCACCAAGTCCATCACCCATTTATTAAAATATACTGACATTCTGCAAGCATTTTGATTTATTAATGTGTGCATTTGTTAGTGTTACTAGGAACATAAAAAAGTTGCATATTAGTATATTTTAATATTTGAAAGATAATCTAAGAAAGTAAGTAAAACCTAAAAGATGTTTAAATAGTGTTTCAAATTATCAATTAGTGTTTCAAAACAGGCATGACATCACAACTTACACATGCTATTTCATAACAAATTCATTATGCGAAAATTCTCAAGTACATTACTTACAACGAGAAAAAAATCTTACCTCGGAATGTGTCTTCCGATCACTAATTGCTGTAATCGGGGCCGATTGTGATGAACTTTGACTGGCATCTGAATTTAACCGTGTCCATCGATCGTTTTGAACGCAGCACGAGCGAGTAATTCGATCTCCTTGTAGCCACAATTTTGAGATGTTTCTGTTTTGAACAGTGTTCAACTAAGGCAACACTAACTAACTAACTAACCTGCACTTATATAGCGCTTTTCTAGTCACAAAGACCACTCAAAGCGCTTTCATTAATACTAACCCTCTATTCTAAGGGCCTATAGGAAACAGATATCTAGGGACAATTTAGAACAGCCAATTAACCTAACATGCATGTTTTTGGCATGTGGGAGGAAACCGGAGAAATCCCGGAGTAAACCCACGCAACACGGGGAGAACATGCAAACTCCACACAGATCACTGTTGGTCGGGGGCTGGGATCGAACCCACGATCCCATGATCCCCACAATCCCCCGGCCAAGGGTAAACTGTGCTGCCGCAGTGCTAACCACTGCGCCACCGTGCAGCCCAACACACAACAACACAACCACAAGACCCATAACTGAAGAAATCGTTACAATAAACACACTGGGCTTTCCCTGGTACTTCGCATTTCGCTATGAAGTCAGCCATTTTTTCAACCACAACTTCGGTATTTTTACCGATCTTTACAGTCATTGACAGTTTCGAGCCATTCCCAACGAAACTTGTTCCTTATCCCTTTGTCTTCTTGCTTTGTTGTCTTTCGTGAGTTTTAGGTTCACCATTTTCACGAAATCGGGAAAACTCGGTTGATTGAATTGTCCGCCATTTGCATTTCGCGCCGCGTGTGGGATATGACAAAGGAATAACAAAATCGTCGATTGGTTGCTTCAATAAGTATCAGCCAATCAGTGGCCTTGTTACATTACATTACTGATCTCGCTGGGTAGCACATTCTGCGCGGTGGATTTGAGCAGCCAATCGAAAATACGACTCACCGCTCATAACAGGACCCCCCCCCCCCCCCCCAATTTTCTCCTCGAATTTAGACGATTCATGAGAATGACCCTAGACATGATCAAATCCAAGGAATTCCTCGGATCCGCGGAGGATTCTCATCCCTGCAGCCCCTGACCAACAGTGATCTGTGTGGAGTTTGCATGTTCTCCCCTTATCTGCGTGGGTTTACTCGGGATTTCTCCGGTTTCCTCCCACAGGCCAAAAACATGCAGGTTAGGTTAATTGGAGACTCTAAAGTGGCCCTAGGTGTGAATGTGTGTGTGAATGGTTAAGGGATAGCACAGTACCGTGGCTGCTTCATCCATCCAGGTGGATGCCCTCAATTTCCCCTCTGGGGATCAATAAAGTATACAAAATCAAAAAAAAAAAATTATTTCTTGTTTGCAGATATATGAAAAGACCTCAAATACAGATCCCCAAAAGTTTGTGAGAGCGGGGCACAGCCAAAACATGTGTCCTACCGAGGCTGGGACATGACTACATCTTGGGCAGCTAGGGTCAATAGTAGGAAAAATCTTAGCAAGCTTATCCTTTGAATAGTGGAGACGATGGAGCACCTTAAATTGGATAAACCCGTGGCGGACACAAAAAAGATGTATGCGTGTCAGACTTTCACGCCACTGCCCTTCACAGAATTTTATCCCCAAATCTTTTTCCCCACTCTGCTTTTGTTATATCCCATGATATCACAACAAAATTTTGCATGATCTCATAAATCGTAGAGATACGTTTCTTGGCACAGGGATCCAAGTCTAGGATTTCATGTAGTTGGTTTGTCGGTATCAAAAAAGGAAAAGAGGGAAACACTTTTGTAAAAAAAAAAAAAAAAAAAAAACTACGAATTTGAAGATAACTAAAAAAGTGGGATCTAGGTATGTCGTAATCTTTTGTAAGCAAATTAAAAGAAGAAAAAGTGTTTCCCGGGAATAAATCCTTTACAAAACTAATCCCTGTCTGCGCCAAAGGCGAAAAGCATCATCAAGCACAGAGGGTGTGAAAAACTGATTGTTTACTATTGAGCAGAGCGTGCTAGCCTGAACTAACTCAAAGTGCCTTCTGAACTGGAGCCATATTTTTAGAGAGGATCTAACCACTGGATTCAATATCTGTATGCAACGAGTATATGGCAACGGTGAAGATAAGATGGGTAAAGGGTTGGACAGAAGCTCCATCTCAGCCCAACTCAGGCCCTCCTTATTCTTATATGTATCAATTCAATGTAAAAATTTTTTACTATATTTGCTGCCCAATAATAAAAAATAAAGTTAGGTAGGCATAAACCTCCTGCTTCCTTTGGTACCTCCAAGTATTTCTTTTTCATCCTAGGATTGGAACCATTCCAAATAAATGATGAAATCAGCCGGTCTAATTGTTGGAAAGCTGTTTTAGATATAAATACGAGGATCATTTGGAATATATACTGTATAAATAATCTAGGCAGAATTGTCATTTTTACCATATTTATCCGGCCTGCTAATGAAATGGGTAAATTCGACAATTTTTTAATGTCTTGAGCTGTCCGTTCAGTTAATTTTCTAAAATTATGATTGCACAATCCACCTATTGAACGAGTAATCTTAATGCCTAGATATGTGAATATATTCTTTTCTAATTTAAATGGAAATCCAGAGTAATCACCATCTACATCGTTAATAGGAAATAAACTCAAAGTAATTAATTTTATAGTCTGAGAGAACCAAAATTATCTAAAATACATAATTTTGGTATGGTTCCTTCTGGATTAGATACATACAGTAGCAGATCGTCTGCATATAGCGATACCTTGTGAAGTTTACTGCCCTGTGAAATGCCTCTCACCCAGTCTTCTTTTCTAATAGCTATGGCCAGCAGTTGAATCGCCAAGTTAAATCAGTAAGGGGAGAGGCTACAGCCCTGTCTGCAGCCCCTGTGAAGCCCGAAATAATCAGAGAGTGTGGTATTCTTCTGTACTGCTGCCATAGGAGAGTCATATAATATTCCGATCCAAGCTTGAAATGACGGGCCAAAACCAAATCTTACTAAAACAGTGAATAAGTATTGCCACTCGACATGATCGAACGCCTTTTCGGCATCTAACGAAATCACTACTTCTGATTCTTCGGACGAGTGTGGTGTATACAGTATATTCAAAAGGCGAAGCATGTTATAAAAAGATTGCCAGCCGGGTATAAAACCGGTTTGGTCATTGCTCACAATCGATGCTATAACTGTCTCAATACAAGTGGCCAGAATTTTTGTAAGGATTTTGTAGTCACAATTTAACAAACTTACTGGGCGATATGAGCCACATAGCAAGGGGTTTTCATCTTTTTGAAGCAAAATCAATATAATTGCCTGCGTCATGATCTGGGGTAATTTCTGTTGAAGGAAAATATCAGTGTATACTTGTTTAAGAATTGGAGCCAACTTAAGTGCAAATTCTTTATAAAATTAAATAGAGAAGCCATCGGGGTCTGGGGCTTTATTACTCTGCATAGATCTTATTGCTTGTAATATTTCTACTGTTGATATCTCTCTATCCATTTGTGCGCGGTAGTCTGGTGTAATTTTTGGAATAATCAGACCATCGAGAAATTTGGATACATGTGAAAAATCTCTAGGGTTTCAGGAGAGTAAAGACTAGTATAAAATTGTTTAAACTGGTCATTTGTATCGTCTGGGTTGGCGGTTTCTGTTCCTAATGATGTGCAGATTTTAAGAATGGTGTTGGCAGTTGCAGATTGTCTAATCTGGTGCGCCAGTAATTTCCCCCCTTTCTCTCCATGTTAGTAAAAATTTAGATTTGAAAAACAATCGCTCCGTATGGTTAATAGAAATATTATCAAATTCTATTTTTAAAAGTAACTTTTTTATATAATTCAGGGGTAGGAGAAACAGCATATAGGTGATCTGTTTCTGCTACATTCTGAGATAGTTCTGTCATATGCTGTTTGTTTTTTTTCCCTCTCATATGTGGTATATGAAATTATTTGGCCTCTGAGATAAGCTTTGAGTGCTTCCCAAATAACAGATAATTGGACATTAGGAGTTTCGTTGATCTCCATAAAATCTACGATTTGTTGTGAAAGGAAGTTTTTGAAGGAGTCCTTAGAAAGCAGGAGAGGGTCAAACCACCAAGTGCGTTGGGGTCTGGGGCAATCTGGGAAACTCATATCCAATTGTACGGGGCTATGATCGGAGATAACAAAAGCATTATATTGACACCCCTTAACCATGGAGGAGGTTCTACCATCTACAAATCGATTCTGGAGTAAGAATGATGTATAGGGGAGAAAAAAAGAATTGTTTCGTAGTTTGATTATTTTTCCTCCAGAGGTCAAAAAGAACATACGAGTCTATAAACGACTGGAAGACACTACCTACCCTTGAAATCTTTCTGTTGGGTTTTGGATTGGACCCGTCTACAAAAGGGTGTAATACACAGTTAAAGTCCCCCCCCCCAGTATCAATAGATAGTCATTCAGATCAGGAAGGGTTGTGATAAAATTACTGAAGAAAGAGGGATCATCCCAGTTTGGCCCATAGATATTCGCGAAAACCACTCGTGTACTATATATTGCCCGTTACCACTACATAGCTTCCACGGGGGTCAGAGATGGCTGACGAAGAGACGAATGGAACACCCTTCTTGATCAGGATGGCTGTGCCCCATGCTCTGCTCTCATATCTTGAACTAAAAATCTGTCCGATCCGGGCTTTTTTTTTTTTTTTTTTTTTTTAAAGTCTCGCGTGTTCGGTCAATAGGAGGTGCGTTTCCTGTAGAAACATGATATCAGAACGAAGAGGTTTTAAATGTCCCAGAACCCTATTACATTTCACAGGATTATGAATTCTTTTCACATTCCAGCTCAGGAAACGAAGAGAGCTTAGAGTATGCGTGTCAGACATTAAACCTTTATCAAAACACAAAGAAAGAAAAGCAAGTGATCCTGTCTCTTAACTACAAACAAACAAAAAATTTAAAATTTAAAAAAAATAAAAAATTAAAAAAAAAAAAAAGCCTCGAGACCCTATGCCAACCCAACAAATCCTTCAGGATCGTATTTCCCTTTACTAGTATGACAGTCAGTGCACATAAAAAAAGAAAACTCTCCTCACGGGCCCTGGCTAGGGTAGACAGTCCACAGATAAAAATAATAAAAAAAAAAAATAAAAAAAATAAAAAAAAAAACAGGGAAAAAAAATATGTTACACTTAGAATATGGGACATTTTAAATTTCAACCCTTGAAATATCAATTTCGGCCTGGCTCTCTGATGGTGGGTAAAGCTAAATTAAATTATCTACGATGATGTCTGATAAGGAGGGGGGGGCAACTCAACCCTAAAGCACTTTGGGGTTAATCCATTCTTTGTCTTCATTTAGTTCAATTTTTTTCCCCTCTTTCCCCCCCCTTCCCTTCTCTACTTCCCCTTCCCTCCCCTCTCCTCCTCGGCACTCTTTAAATACAAACAGCAGATCACTAGTCCAGCCGCCTAAATGATCTTATTCATTTTAGCCACACACACTTATGAATGAATGAATTCATTCATTCTTCATTCTAGCCACACACTTTTATGCTTACACTCATCATAAAATAAAAAAAAAAATATAATATTTATATTCTTCTGTATGGCTACACATGTGCATAAAGACGCACACACAGTTTTTGCAAACTCAAATACCTGTATACACACTGCTACACACACAACAAAAAAAGGAGAAAAAAGAAAAAAAAAAGAGGCAAATTTACAGTGATAGAATTAACCAACTTATAAGAAAACCTGTACTTATAAGCTTATAAGAAAGAAAATTCAAATTTACAAAAAAAAAAAAAGGGAATACCATATTTTTAAAACCGAATCTAAAAAAGGGGGGGAATATATTAAAACAACTTTTTAGAAAAAATAAACAAAATTAACTAATTTAACAGAAAGATATAATTTCTTGGATGCAAAGAATTTTAAACAGCATTACCAACAGAGGAGCACATTATAAAATTTAGGAAAGTTTACTAGGTGAGACCATCGACTGTTAGTCACCATTCCATCTGGAGAACCGTACCAGTCACTATCCTTCAGCCATCTGCTCCCATTAGCAGCCAATATCCATTAACCACTACCAACACTTCTTGTTCTTTAATATTTCCATGGTGTCATGTTTTACGGCTGCAGGTTTTCCCTCATAATCCATCACTGCAAATGGATCTTCGAAGCGTTTATCCAACCCAGATGGTAGAGTAATGCGGAGAACCACTGGGAGGAGAAGCCCATACTTGACGCCTTGGCAGCCCCAAAGGAGCTGCTTAGCTTCAGAGAAGGCTGTTCTCTTCTTCGCCACGGCAACCGTATAATCCGGGAAAATGCTCACTCTCCTACCTTGGAGGTTGAGCGGAGCCAAAAATGATGCTTTGCGAAGGACCTCCTCTCTCTCCTGAAAATAATGGAATTTTGCCACAACCACCCTAGGAGGTTCTCCTTCCTTGGGTGAAGGGCGTAGGCTGCAATGGGCCTGATCTAACGTCGGGGTGAAGTCAAGTTTCAATAGCTCCTGTAAGATCCTAGCAACGGTCACCGTGGGCCTCTGGCCTTCACTGTTCTCCAGCCCTTCCTTTATACCAGTGATTCGTATATTACACCGGCGTTGTCGCCCTTCCAGGTCTTCCAACTTCAGGCTCAGCATAGCAACTTCTGATTTTAGCTGGCCAATGTCCCCTTCGATGCCAACCATCTTATCTGAATATGTATTTAGGCCATCTTCCAGGTCTCCTAAACGGGTCTCTTGCCTTGCCATATCCTGTACGATAGAATCCATTTTTGCATCCAAATCTTTCATCTTTAAATCTATATGAGCCAATATCCTGCTTTCACCGTTCACAAAAGCAGCCATCACCTCAGACAAATCGGTCGACTTCCCCTCAGAGGCCTTAATCGAGCTGGAGGCTTTAATGGCCTGCTCTTTACTGGATTTATTCCTGCTCATGGCACCTTCAAAAAAGTCGTTGGGAAAATATAAAGTTGTCATTCCAGTGCCTAAGCATTTTAGTCTGGTATATATATTCAGCCTAGTTTATCCAAAATTGATCAAAAGTGTTAAAATACTCATTAAAGGTTCGCCCTAGCCAGAAGCCCAGCAGAAACACGTCTTCACATGATGCTGCTCGCCAGCGCCCCCCAGTAGTTGTTCTATAGTAATAGTGCAAAGGGAATGTTAGTGAACTAGAGGCACAGCCTAGAGGTAGATCTAGGGTGTGCTTAAGGTCAATAGCCTAGGAGAACAGTTCTCATGAACATGCCCAGATCTCCTGACCTTTGACAATGAATGACCTTAACCTTAAGATCAACCTGAATGCAGACAAACCTGAGGATCATTGTGAGTGAGTTTGTTGAGCATCGGGTCAAATGCCTAGGAGGATTAGTGGTTCCCATTAAATTTTCATGTATGGGCAGACGCTGTCATCGAATTAGTTTCTTTGGCTTTGCTGGAATGAGCTAAAAACTGATTACTTTGCCAAATCGTTCAAGGCGTAATGAATATTGAGTCTTCTTTACAGCAAGCAGTGAGTGATTCATCCTTTTGCAACAAGACCTTGGATGAGATGTGCAGAGAAAGCGGACACTTGTTAGCTCCCACACAGAGAAAAAAAAAAAAAAAAAAAAACAATCGGATCACATTCTCTTGATGGGAAATATCAGATTGGCTGTAAAACTCTTTAGTAAAAGCTTTTGTGGCAGTTATCAGCTTTATAAAGTTTGTGGTGACACAGTCTGACCGCAAATGTCACAGCTGGTATATCGCCCTTCAAGTCACATCAGAGGGTGGCCCTGTGAGAGTTCAAGAACACACAGTGCAATGTTTTTAGTGTCTTTAGTTCCAATAATCCAATGTGCAGCCCTACACTTACTTCATCTAAGTGTTGCTCTCCAAATTTAACATCCATCATATTTAGCTCTAGAAAATGCTGCGCATTTCTCAGGCACTAGGCAGCGCAGTGGCGGAGTGGTTAGCACTGCGGCAGCACAGCAACTCACCCTTGGCCGGGGGATCCTGGGTTCGATCCCAGCCCCCGACCAACAGTGATCTGTGTGGAGTATGCATGTTCTCCCCGTGTCTGCGTGGGTTTACTACAGGATTTCTCCGGTTTCTTCCCACATGCCAAAAAACATGCAAGTTAGGTTAATTGGCATCAAAACTGGGGATTCTAAATTGTCCTTAGGTATGAATGTGAGAGTGAATGGTTGTCGGTCTCTCTGTGTTGGCCCTGTGATGGACTGGTGATCTGTCCAGGGTGTACCCTGCCTCTTGCCCAAAGAGGCAGAGACCAAACATGGTCACTTCACCATTCAACAGTCACACCGAAATTTCACACATGGACATGTTTCTGGTAAAACAAAGAGCCCTGAGCTGCTCATCCTGACTACTAGCATTGTGTTGCCAAGTTCCATCCATCCATATTCTTCCGCTTTATCCTTTTCAGGTCGTTGGGGGCTGGAGCCTATCTCAGCATCTTTGGGCGAGAGGCAGGGTCCACCCTGGACAGATCGCCAGTCCATCACAGGGCCAACACAGAGAGACAGACAACCATTCACTGTCACGGTCATACCTAAGGACAATTTAGAATCCCCAGTTTGATGCCAGTTAACCTAACGTGGATGTTTTTGGCATGTGTTGCCAAGTTCTGTCTATCATATAAGGAAGCTCAGTTTTCTAGTCTTTCCTACAAACACCAGGGGGACAACTTATTTTAAAAAAAAAAACAAAAAAAAACAGACTGGACTACAGTTTTCTGTGTATTCTGTGAGGTGGCAAAACAGAAAGGAGCCGATGTTTTAAAATCAAAACATTCATTTTGTATCTGCTCCATTAGAATCCAAGAGACTACATATAGAAAATCTGGAAATGGAGCCAACAGATTGACAGGGATGAAGACGGTAATGATTAACATGTAGTATGCTGCATAAATTAGGACTGCAACTAATGATTTTAGTAGTCAACTAATCTAATGACTATTTTTTCGATTAGTTGACTAATCGGCTAATTATGCGGCATGGGTGGCCTAGTGGATAAGGATGTGGACTGATGACTGGAGGGAAACCGATTCAATACCTGGACCGGTAGGATCAGATCTGGGTGGGACAGATCACACAGCAGTGTTTGCCCCACCCTCTTTAACCCCATTGCAGTACCCATGAGCAAGGTATTTAACCCCAACTGCTCCTGTAGAGCTGCTTAGTGGCCACAGGGGCCAGTCTGTGGTTGTACTGGACAGCTTCCCGGTGTGAACGTGTAACTGTGTGAATGTGAACAAAGCATTCTTGTAAAAGAGAGGTTGCCTCTCAAAGGACCTCCCCGGTATAAATAAAGGTTAAATTTAAAAAAATAAAAACAATTACAATTATTTCTGTCATGTCCACAATCTCTGCTTCCTGTAGGCACGGCTCCTATTCATGGCTCCAGGTCATGTTTTACCTCACCTGTATAAGCCTGCACACCTGTGAAAATCACTTTGTCAGTCTCTCCCTTAATACACTATTCACAAAAAGTTAGGGATATTTGGCTTTTGGGTGAAATTTATGGAAAATGTAACACGTTCACGCTACAGTGATATTATAACATGAAAGCAGGGCATTTAAGTCAAAGCATGCAATGATGATTTCCTCATCTCAAACAATTTATTGAAACAAATGCCAACAACAGTGGTGGGTATACCACAACAAAAAATGTCAGTGTCTCAGTAACTTGTCATGTGCCCTTGAGCATCAATTACAGCTTGACAACGACGTCTCATGCTGTTCACAAGTCGACTTATTGTCTGCTGAGGCATGGCATTCCACTCTTCTTGAACGGCAGCTCTCAGGTGCCTTGTGGGGTGCAGGGTTGCGAGTCTCTACATGGCGACTCGGCTGAAACCTTAGGTTTTCTATGGGATTCAGGTCTGGAGAAAGTGCAGGCCACTTGTTGTCCATGAAGATGAAATTAGGCCCGTGTTGTTCATGCAGGGGCACAATGACTGGATTAATGATGTTATTCAGGTAGTATCAGCTTGTCACTGTACCATTCACAAGGTGTCAGGCAGTTCTGTATGGACCAGACACACCTGCCCAGACTGTAACACTACCACCACCAAAGACTCGTCTGGTGACAACAGTGGCTGATGCATAGCGCTCTCCTTGACATCTCAAACATCATTTGCGGCCACTTCTGCTCAACGGGAATCGACTTTTTTCCAGACAACAGCACTGAGGCCCACTGGTTCCTTGTCCAGCATAAATGCTCCCTGGCCCAAGCAAGACAATGACGCCTGTGCCTGGTAGTGTGGTCAGGTACCCTTGCAGGCCATCTAGCACACAGACCATGCTGATGTAAACGGTTTTGAATAGGGGTGAGAAAAAAAGATCGATTCCGTGATGAATCGCAACACTTGGCACTTGCGACAATGCATCGATACATTAAAGCAGAGATCGATCTTTTGTTTAAAAATTGCACAAACATACTTTTAGGTTATCAATTAATCAGTGGAGTTTTCAGTCCACTTGCCTGCACAAAGTCCTTGCAGCAACGGCGTCTCGTTAGGGTCAGGGTTGGGGGGTCCATTTTCAATAGGGGGGGCCATATTCCATAGCAGAATATGGACCCCCGGGTCCATATTCTATAGGGGTCCATTTACAATCTGACACCGGGTTTTAAAAAAAAAAAATCAACCAACTCTGGAAACATATAGCCCGTTAAAGCTAACTCCAAATTCTGAGCAAGCTAAGAAGATAACGCAGTCAATCGTCTATACACAAAGACCTGCGTCCATATAGTGGTGTGGAAAACTAGAGGTTTTGTCACATGATTAAAACACTGGAGCTCAGGTATGTGATTTCATCTCAGTTACTTCACTGATTGTTATTTACTGTAGGACTACATTTTATTATCAGTTGAACATTTTAAGAGCATTTGTTTTTGCATCTGCTGCCATCACTGCGTGTGAATAGGTGGATAGCAGGATCTGTAAAGTGCTTTGGTCATCCAGAGATGAGTGGGAAAAAAAGCACTATATAAGTGAACACCATTTAATTTAAAAATAATTTACTGTTAATGTGTCCAGTTGCTGCCCGTTGGGACTGAATACTTTATTATAATATGAAAGAAATGTCAACAGTTTTACTATGTGACATGATTTGAGGTTGAATAAGGTGAAAAAAAACTGAACTATATGGTATTGTGATACTCGAGATCACAATATTGTGATTATTGTTGAATCATGACAGGATTGAATCATGACCCAATTATCACAATCCAAATAGAATTGTGAGGTCCCTTGCGATTCTCACCCCTAGTTTCGAATGGTCTGACGTGACACTTTGCTGCCTCTCACCTCCCTTAAATGTGCCTGGAGTTGAGTGGCATTTATCATCCTGTTCCACAGGGCATTGTTCACAATGAAAGGTCATCAGCGTGGGATGTGGCAAAAGGATGTCCATGTCTATGTCTTCCTTTGACTCTTCCAGTCTCTCTGCATCTCTGTCGCAACCTGCTGATGATGCTCTGTGACACTCTGAGCTTAGCCACTGCCCTCTGAGAACATCTTGTTTGAAGCCTTGCAATGGTGAGGTACTGTTGATTAATTGTGAGGTGTCATCTTGGTCTCATGATGTCAAAATGTGACCAGTATGATGAAGAGGACCGTTTAAATACCAATTCTAATTGAAGCAGAAAATTTACTGGTCGATTCATGGATCAAACACCTGTTGTGAATTTGGCCGTTAAGTACCTTGTTAGAGAACAGCAAGTTATGCAAAAAGTACTGAAACACTGAACAGTTGGAAATGTGCTTTCAAAGGGTTAGAGAAGACCATATTAAGTTCATCTGTAAAGGTTATAGTGTGGAGATCACGAAATGATGAGACTGGTTGCTTTTTAGTTCCAGTTTATTGCATCTTACATCTCCAGCCTTCTCTCTCTCTCAGACAGAAACAAAGAGGAAGTGCTGCAATAAACCCACACATATACAGTGGGGTAAAAAAGTATTTAGTCAGCCACCAATTGTGCACGTTCTCCCACTTAAAAGGAGAGAGGTCTCCAATTTTCATCATAGGTATACCTCAACTATGAGAGACAAAATGAAAAAAAAAAAAAATCCAGAAAATCACATTGTCTGATTTTTAAAGAATTTATTTGCAAATTATGGTGAAAAATAAGTATTTGGTCAATAACTAAAGTTCATCTCAATACTTTGTTATATACCCTTTGTTGGCAATGACAGAGGTCAAACGTTTTCTGTAAGTCTTCACAAGGTTTTCACACACTGTTGCTGGTATTTTGGCCCATTCCTCCATGCAAATCTCCTCTAGAGCAGTGATGTTTTGGGGCTGTCGCTGGGCAACACGGACTTTCAACTCCCTCCAAAGATTTTCTATGGGGTTGAGATATGGAGACTGGCTAGGCCACTCCAGGACCTTGAAATACTTCTTACGAAGCCACTCCTTCGTTGCCCGGGCGGTATGTTTGAGATCATCGTCATGCTGAAAGACCCAGCCACGTTTCATCTTCAATACCCTTGCTGATGGAAGGAGGTTTTCACTCAAAATCTCACGATACATGGCCCCATTCATTCTTTCCTTTACACGGATCAGTCGTCCTGGTCCCTTTGCAGAAAAACAGCCCCAAAGCACGATGTTTCCACCCCCATGCTTCACAGTAGGTATGGTGTTCTTTCTCCTCCAAACACGACAAGTTGAGTTTTTACCGAAAAGTTCTATTTTGGTTTCATCTGACCATATGACATTCTCCCAATCTTCTTCTGGATCATCCAAATGATCTCTAGCAAACTTCAGATGGGCCTGGACATGTACTGGCTTAAGCAGGGGGACAGGTCTGGCACTGCAGGATTTGAGTCCCTGGTGGCGTAGTGTGTTACTGATGGTAGCCTTTGTTACTTTGGTCCCAGCTCTCTGCAGGTCATTCACTAGGTCCCCCCGTGTGGTTCTGGGATTTTTGCTCACCGTTCTCGTGATCATTTTGACCCCACGGGGTGAGATCTTGCGTGGAGCCCCAGATCGAGGGAGATTATCAGTGGTCTTGTATGTCTTCCATTTTCTAATAATTGCTCCCACAGCTGATTTCTTCACACCAAGCTGCTTACCTATTGCAGATTCAGTCTTCACAGCCTGGTGCAGGTTTACAATTTTGTTTCTGGTGTCCTTTGACAGCTCTTTGGTCTTGGCCATAGTGGAGTTTGGAGTCTGACTGTTTGAGGTTGTGGACAGGTGTCTTTTATACTGATAATGAATTCAAACAGGTGCTATTAATACAGGTAACGAGTGGAGGACAGAGGAGCCTCTTAAAGAAGAAGTTACAGGTCTGTGAGAGCCAGAAATCTTGCTTGTTTGTAGGTGACCAAATACTTATTTTCCACCATAATTTGCAAATAAATTCTTTAAAAAAAAATCAGACAGTGTGATTTTCTGGATTTTTTTTTTTTTCTCATTTTGTCTCTCATAGTAGAGGTATACCTATGATGAAAATTGGAGACCTCTCTCATCTTTTAAGTGGGAGAACTTGCACAATTGGCGGCTGACTAAATACTTTTTTGCCCCACTGTATATATTCATGCACCCCCACAGACAGAGTCACCCACTCAAGTCAAATCCCTCTATTCATCCCTCACACCAAAAGTCACACATTCACATTACATCAAATCTTTCTATTCATAACGTACATCAAAGGCAAAGTCACACATCCATGTTACATCCTTCCATTCACGCTTAATCCGAAGTTCCTTCAGGCTCTCGTCCCTGAGCCTCTGTCCTTCTAAGTCCGCAGGTGGCCCAGACTCATTGTCCATTTGAGGCGTGAGGTCAATCCACATTGCAAGCCCACAGTCCTTCTGTGTTTAAACCCAAGCATGCAAATATGTGAGCTACATACAGTTACATACAGTTATGAATATGGGCGCTACATCACCCCCCCAAACGCCCAAGAATGGACAAGACAACCACCTTATCTCAATGGCTAATACAGCGTATGTCACCCCCACCTGCAGAAACTACAGCACAGTCTGATCAAATCACACATCACCCCACACGTAGCCTAGGTTTCAACCTCCTCCCGAACCTGCTGTAAGCAGGCTTCACAATCCGTGTGGCGCCGTCCTGCGGCGAATCTGTGGAGTGAGGGGGAGAAAGGTTATTTGATCCTTGCGGGGGCGCCTGGGGCCGCTCCCTAGGGGGCCTGCCGCGTCGAGGTGCCTGCGCCAGTCGTACAGACTCGTCATGCAACACAAAGGCAGGCTTTAATCTATCAATACTGATTGTTTCTTTCCTGCCTCCCAAATCAAGCACAAAATATTTGTCCCCGGTTTCCAGCACTCGAAATGGACCGTCATACGGTGGGCGGAGACTGTGTCGCTGAGCATCATGCCTAACAAAAACAAATTCGGCGTTTTGTAGAGCTTTGGGAACAAAAACACGCGGAAAAGTGTGATGCGCGGGGCCGGGGAGCGTCTCTGCCCCCATGCCGCTCAGAGGTCCCCGTGCTGGGGGGCGCCCTGGCGCCGCATGGCTCGGTAGGAACTCACCGGGCAGCCTGAGAGGTTGAGCAAAAACTAATTCCGCGGGTGAGGCGTTTAAATCCTCTTTGGGTGCTGAACGCAACCCCAATAAAACCCAAGGTAGCCTGTTTACCCAATCTGCATCCATGAGCGACGCTCTCAGGGCTGCCTTCAAAGACCTGTGAAAACGCTCACATAACTCGTTAGCCTGGGGATGATACGCGGTAGTGCAGTGGATTGTCGCTCCTAAGCTGCTGGCCATCGCTGACCACAGTTCCGACACAAATTGAGGTCCCCTATCGGACGTAATGTCCGACGGGACCCCGAAACGAGCCACCCAGGCCGTTAAAAAAACGCGAGCCACCTCTGCCGCTGTGGTCGTTGTTAGCGGGACCACTTGTGGCCAACGTGTGGTTCGGTCCACCATTGTCAAGAGGTGTGTGAACCCTTGTGACGGCGGTAGCGGGCTCACGAGGTCCACATGCACATGATCGAACCTCTTAGCCGGGATGTGAAAAGGCTCTAAGGGGGCTTTCGTGTGCCTGTGGATTTTGGCCCGCTGGCAAGCCATGCAGGCTGCCGCCCACCCTTTCACGTGCTTGCGCAGGCTCGGCCAAACAAACTTCTCTGCTACCATTTTTACAGAAGCGTGTACCCCTGGGTGCGCCAGGGAGTGAACCGCGTCAAAAACTCGGCGGCGCCAAGCGGCCGGTACCACCGGGCGCGGCCGCCCAGTGGATACGTCGCAGATGAGGGGGGGGGGGGGGGAAACCGGCTTGTAGAATCCTGCTCTCCAGCCTCAACCCTGTTGGTCCAGACTGGAGCACGCACACGTCTGCATCTCCGCTCTGTTCCGACGCCATGGCTGTATAATCTATCCCCACGTGCACCGGGGCCGTGTGCGCGTCCGCGCCGCTAACCAGTTCCGCAGCCGTGCAATCTGTATCGGCGCGGACAGGTGCTGTTACCGCGCGGGAGAGACAATCCGTTACAACATTAAGCTTACCGGCTACGTGCTGAATGTCAGTGGTAAATTCCGAAATTGCGGCCAGCTGCCTCTGCTGCCGTCCGGACCACGGTTCCGAAATTTTGGACATTGCGAAAGTAAGCGGTTTGTGGTCGACAAACGCGGTGAAACGCCGCCCTTCCAGCCAGAACTGGAAATGGCGAATGGCCAGGTGGAGCGCCAACAGCTCCCTGTCGCTGCCCTCTCCGCTCGGCATCGCGCAAGGATCTGCTGAAAAAAGCGAGCGGCTGCCAGACCCCGGCGACCTGCTGCTCCACCACGGCCCCGATGGCCACGTCTGACGCGTCGGTGGTTAGCGCTATGCGGGCTGATAGGTCTGGGTGTGCCAGCAGTGCCGTGTCCGCCAGTGCTGTCTTAACCTCCGTGAACGCGCATTCCCGCTCCGGGGACCACTCGATCACATTGGAGGGCTTCTGCTTTTTAAACGCGGCGTATAACGGCTGCATGAGCTGCGCTGCGTGGGGTATGAAACGGTTATAAAAATTTACCATTCCTAAAAATTCTTGCAACGCTTTAACCGTTTGTGGCCGAGGGAACTCTGCCACTGCGCGTACCTTGGCCGGTAGAGGGACTGCCCCCTCTGGGGAGACGCGGTGTCCCAAAAAAAAAAAATCGATTTGCGCCACGCCAAAATGGCACTTGGCTGGGTTAATTATCAACCCGTGCTCCTCCAACCTCTGAAAAACGGTCGTGAGATGTTTTTCATGTTCCTTCTCGGAGGCACTGGCGACTAAAATATCGTCCAGGTAGACAAAAACAAAAGAGAGATCGCGCAACATGGCATCCATCATTCGTTGGAAGGTTTGCGCGGCACCTTTAAGGCCAAAAGGCATGCGTAAAAATTCGAAAAGTCCGAACGGGGTTATTACCGCTGTTTTGGGGATGTCCTCTGCACGGACCGGGACTTGGTGATAGCCGCGAACCAGGTCTATTTTAGAAAAAATGCGCGCCTTCGCTAAGTGCACCGAAAAATCCTGGATGTGCGGAATTGGGTAGCAGTCATGCGCCGTGGCATTGTTCAGCCTGCGATAATCACCACACGGTCTCCATGAGCCATCAGCCTTAGGGACCATATGGAGCGGGGAAGACCAGGGGCTCTTCGAGCGGCGAATTATGCCCAACCTTTCCAGGTTGGCGAACTCCTCGCGCGCAATGGAGAGCTTAGCTGCATCCAAGCGCCGAGCCTTCGCAAAAACAGGCGCGCCAACTGTGGTGATGAAGTGTTCCACCCCGTGTTTCGCAACCTTAGCTGAAAAAGTGGGAACTGTGAGTGCTGGGAACTGGGTGAGGAGAGTGTGAAACTTACCGCCTGCTGTGGCGACGTTAGTCTGTACTGGTGGGGGGGGACACTCGAGCTGCACAAGGAATAGAATAAAAAGAGAGTGCATTAACCAGGCGTTTATTCCTCAGATCTACCAACAAGCCATGTGAGCACAAAAAAAATCAGCGTCTAACATGTTGAAACTCCCCGCCGCTACGATGAAAGTCCATTCATAGTTGCGGCCGTGTAGGGACAGTTGCAGAGTCCTTTCTCTGAACGTCTTGATGGACGAGCCGTTCGCCGCCATTGCCCCGTCCCCGCTGGGTCCAGCCAAGCGGTCTGCATAGGTCGCGGTGATGAAACTCCTCTGGGCTCCGGTGTCCACGAGGAAATGCCGCCCAGAGCTCACATCTGTTAGGTAAAGCAGCTTATTCTGCTCGCCGAGAGTCGAAGCTGCTAACGACCTCTGGCTTTGGCGTTTCCCTGCTTCTTGAAGCTGCACGGCGGGATGCATTTGTACACCCTCTCCGCGAAGCGTCGATGGTAGAAACAGAGGCCATCCCCTCCTCTGCTTCGGGACCGCGCTGCTGCCGTCGTCGCTGGGGTGGCTTCTGCTGCCTCCGGCTCCTCCCTGCCCCCGGCCACTGCGCCGAGGTCTGCTGCTGCCGCGGACATCGCCTGCTCGCCGCAGGCATCTAGGTGCCGCTGCGCTTCTGCGGAAAGCGTGCGGAAGTCCTGGTGGTTCACACATTTCATGCTGGACAGGGTACCTCTCATGTGCGCTGGGAGGGTCCTCAAGAAAATGTGCTTAAACAAGAACTTGTCGTCTTCCGTCCCGAGCAGCTGCAGCATGTCCTCCATCAGCTCGGCCGGCCTGCGTCCTCCACGGTCTCGCAGGTCTAGGAGCCTCCTGGCCCTCACCTCGGCTGAGGGCATGAAGCTCGAAATGAGGTTGGCTTTCAGTGCTTCGTATTTGCCAGCAGCGGGCGGCTGCTGCACCAAGCGCCGCACGCACCGAGCCGCGCGGCTGTCGAGTCTTGCGATGACATGGTGAAATCTGGTGTCATCCGCTGTAATTCCCCCGAGCACGAACCGCGATTCCGCGTGCTGGAACCATGAGTGCGGGTCTTCTTGCCAGAACTCGGGGAGGCTGAGTGAGACCACACTCGTACGGATGGTCCCCGGTGAATCCGGGTCAGAGCGCTCGTCTCCTGACATCTCACGTCTTGGTCACCAATGTGGAGATCACAAAATGATGAGACTGGTTGCTTTTTAGTTCCAGTTTATTGCATCTTACATCTCCAGCCTTCTCTCTCTCTCAGACAGAAACAAAGAGGAAGTGCTGCAATAAACCCACACATATATATACCATGCACCCCCACAGAGTCACCCACTCAAGTCAAATCCCTCTATTCATCCCTCACACCAAAAGTCACACATTCACGTTACATCAAATCTTTCTATTCATAACGTACAAAGGCAAAGTCACACATCCATGTTACATCCTTCCATTCACGCTTAATCCGAAGTTCCTTCAGGCTCTCGTCCCTGAGCCTCTGTCCTAAGTCCGCAGGTGGCCCAGACTCATTGTCCATTTGAGGCGTGAGGTCAATCCACATTGCAAGCCCACAGTCCTTCTGTGTTTAAACCTAAGCATGCAAATATGTGAGCTACATACAGTTACATACAGTTATGAATATGGGCGCTACAATAGTGCATTTTAGATGCATCTTGAAATTTCACCCGAAAGCCAAACATCCCCAACTTTTGGAGAGTAGTGTATAATGTAGTCTATTATAAAAAGTTCCCATAGCTAAATAAAATAATGACCCATCAAACATGAGCTGGAAAGTCAAACTTGACAGCTCAATAAGAAATGGTTGCAGCAACACAATTAAATAACAGATGCTGAAGTTCAGTCTTTTAACCCCAAAAATAATGACAAAACTCAAATATCAGCTTCTGCTGCAGCATAGAGGGCTGTTGCAACTTTGCATGTTCAAAACAAACTAGAGTAATAATTTCAAAAATATTCAACTCCATTAAGGTTAAAAAAAAAAAAAAATAAGCTCGTCCACCCAGTTTGAAACCTTGCTGGGTCTGGAAGTTTAAAAGTTTAAATAGGCTCTAGATGAAAATTAAAATGTTAAATGGTGTTCACTTATATAGCGCTTTCTCATCTCTAGATGACTAAAGCACTTTACAGATCCTGCTATCCACCCATTCACACACACACATTCACACACTGATGGCGGCAGAGCTGCCATACACAGGCAACCTGACGAAAAGCCTGACTAAAATAACTTCAAGTCCAAAATAACAGTTTACAAATGCTTTCAAGTTACAGTGCAGTAATGCGAGTCTTCACTACACATATAGTGAAATATTTAAGCTGTTTTAATTTATTTGTGATGATTATCGTCATCTTTTTTAATTAAATTCCAAATCATGCTATTCTAATTTCCTGAGATGCACAACTATTCAGAATGAGGGCTTGTATTACTGCAACAATCAGAGAATGTTAGTGCTGTGCGATATGACCAAAATTTCACATCATGGTATAAGTAATTTTATTTGATAACTCAAATGATTTTGAGTCATCATCATAAATGATTTTGATTTATTTGACACACACACACACACACACACACACACTTCCGGTAAATTCTATAGTTTATATGCAATAACCAATAAAAAGGACCATCTCTTTTTTTCTACATTTTAAATTACATACTGGGGGGGGGGGGGGAATCAATTGTACAAATTCATCTGTCATTAATTTTAATGGACCTTTTATCCCCCCCTCTCAATTTTGTAGGTATAAAATTGTTTTATAATGTACATTTGAGTTGACTTCAACTTTACTCATTATTGCTACTTGACTTATTAAAAATTATTAGAAATCAAGTTACATCAAGAGCCAGTTTGTTCCTCATCCATCCATTCCATCATCAAGATGTTTTCTGGCAAAACTGAGATGAGCTTTGTATTCTTTTTGCTCAGCAGTGGTTTTTGTCTTGGAACTCTGCCATGCAGGCCATTTTTGCCCAGTCTCTTTCTGATGGTCAAGTCATGAACACTGACCTTAACTGAGGCAAGTGAAGCCTGCAGTTCGTTGGATGTTGTTGTGGGGTCTTTTGTGACCTCTTGAATGAGTTGTCGCTGCACTCTTGGGGTAATTTTGGTCGGCCAACCACTCCTGGGAAGGTTCACCACTGTTCCATCTTTTCCCCCCATTTGTGGCTGATGGCTCTCACTGTGGTTCGCTGGAGTCCCAAAGCTTTAGAAATGGCTTTATAACCTTTTCCAGACTGACAGATCTCAAATTACTTTGTTTCTCATTTGTTCCTGAATTTCTTTGGATTGAAGCATGGTTTCTAGCTTTTGAGAATCTTTTGGTCTACTTCACTTTGTCAGGCAGGTCCTATTTAAGTGATTTCTTGATTGAGAACAAGTGCGGCAGTAATCAGGCCTGGGTGTGGCTAGAGAAATTGAACTTAGCTTTGTAAAGATGTGATAAACCACAGTTAATTTATGTTTTAACAGGGGGGCATTCACTTCCCCCCCCCCCACACACACAGGGCCATGTAGGTTTGGATTTTTTTATTATTATTTTTTTTACCCTTAATAATAAACACCTTCATTTAAAAACTGCATTTTGTGTTTGTGTTATCTTCGTCTAATATTTAAATTTGTTTGATGATCTGAAACATTTAAGTTTGACAAATATACAAAAAAAATGAGACATCAGGAAGGGGGCAAACACTTTCTCACACCATTATGTGGCTCACTAGTGTGAAACTAGACCATCAGGCCTATGCATGAAATTAAATGTTTAATGTAATATTTGAGCAGAACTTGCACAACTTTTTTTTTTTTCCCCTCGAAAAGTCATGTTTTTGCAACCTCTTGTCTTTACCATTATTAGTGGAGCTACACCAGTGTAGTTTCCACAAATGTCGCTAGGTGGATCATGGCATGATGACGACTAAAGAACCAGAATGCAGAACGGCCATTCTGAGCATCATTTGTTGGCTTCTGCACTACAACTAATCTAAAAATTGAGCAGGTAAGTGTCAAGTATCATTTGTCGCACATATTTGACATCTTCTCTGATGTATGAAGTTTATAGAACAAATTGAGCTCAAGGAATATGATAATTTATTCAGATCAGAAGCTGCCAAAAGGTGTTTTTGGACATGAATCAGGGTACATGGCCTGATCCCGCTACTTCCCCATTCACACACTGATGGCAGCGGATGGAAAAACAAATGCTCTTAAATGTTTAACTGATAAAAAAAAATATAGTCTTAAAATAAATAATAATCAGTGAAGTAACAGCAAGATGAAGTCACATACCTGGGCTCCAGTGTTGCAAACTGAATGCGTCATATCCAGGTCACCTGTCCCATCTTTGTTATCCCCCCACCCCAACTGAGTCGTGAGGGCCTAGTATCGCAATTAATCACTGAATCCATCTTTTATCCAACTCCTAGTCTTCCCACTATTAAAGCTGCTAGTCTGGAAGGGCTATCATACCAAAACGTAAACTAGAGATACCCTGCAAGTGAAAAACACCCATTAGAATTAGTCCTTGAGCCCAGACCCAAAATTTCCAGTATCAGTACCACCTGTAACTACAGTAAGTAAATGGTCACAAGTAGCAATGTGAAATGAATCCACTGACGCCTTAAAATATTATTATTATTGACTGTTTATTTTTTATGTTTGGATATGAAATGTCTATTTCTTTGAGGAGGAATGCTTGACCTTGACCAAAGAATCTGCTTGAACTGCTGCCCCCATGAAACGGACCCACAGATAAGCAGTAGAAGATGGATGGATGGATGGAATTGCACAGGCTGGCAATTACATGACTGGTGTAGCCTACATGATGTGCTACTGACCACCTTGTTCTATTTGATTCTTTCCCTTTCCTTAAAAGCATTTTGCCTGTATTTGAGTATACTTGTATGTTTACTACGACTATCAACACTCAGCAATGTGGTGACACTTTGGAATATTACACAGGTGCATCACGCTTTGCTGTTAATGTCCTTGTGGGACTGATAAAAGTGAAGTCAGAAGCCATTTTTTAAAAATGGCTTTAATTAGTGAGCAGAACTAAAAGCTCAGCACAGCTCCAAATGTGTTAGATTTTTAAAACAGTTTGACAGCAAGGGTTAGTTAGCTTAACTGTCAGTGGGCTAGTAATTATTCAAAAAGGCCGACCCACAGAATAAACCTCGTTACTGTTAAATGTCGGAACATTTTAAAATGTATATTAAAAAAAATAAATCACGCCACATTTCTGCATATTTCTAAAGTTGAGCATGAAAACACCTCATGGTTAACGCCGAACATTCAAACAGAAGCATATGGTTCATTTCAACTATGAGACCAGGACAGGGAGTGTCCCCAAGATCGTGTTTAATTCTATCAAAAAATAAAACTAAAGCCCATTTAAAATTCTGCTGCTGTCACCAGCGTTATAGAAGGACAAATGGTGCAAGGTATTCTAAATTGTTTTTTAGTTTTTGTTCTTCCTGAAGGTAGTTCCATTGTGTTGTGGGTCATCACACACGTGGGTGGAGAGAAGAGCAGAGATAGTATAGGAACTGTGAGAGCAAAACAAGATAACAATACTCAACTCTGAGAAAACTGGAAATGTTTCAATATGGAAGCATCACTGTGAAAATATGGACCATATGCCAAAAACACTTTCAGAAAGAAAAGGCACCATAGAGCAGAAAACACCAATGAAATAAAGAGGCCAAACATTTTTGTCACACAGTAGTAATGCAACATGTTGACCCTAGCATCTCTGCTAGAACTATCTAGAGACAGACCGCTTCTGAGCATGACTGATTATTTGAAACACACCATTAGGCCAGGTAATTATCTTCATCTGTCTAAAGGAAAACACAGGCTGATGCAGACTGTAACTGAACGTAGAAACCTGGACTGTAAATAAATCAGAAATGGTAATGTGATCCCACTTTATCCTCACTGAAGTGAGACAGACGTGACAATTCTGCAGTGGCGGAGGTGGGAGGCACAATATAAGTAATCTTATATCACAATAATGATATACATTACGATAAGGGATGAGCAGATCCAATCCGCTATATTGGTATCAGGTTCGATCCAGGCAAAATGGCTGGATCGGTATCGGTAAGGAATTAAAGTAATTTACCGATCCAATACATGAATAATATGAAAATAAAATGAAAGCGCGATCACATTCTTAGCCTCTGTGTACAGGAGCTGTCCTGTACACAGAGGTAGTGAGTGTCACTGGAGCCCGTCTGTGGGACTCGCCTCGGTATGTTGCTGTGTGGTACCAGCATTTACAATTTTAACACCAGCAACTTGATAAAACACTTGGAAAAGCAACACAACAAAGGAGTATGCTAAATTCTGTCAAAAACCAAGCAGAAGGAAGTGCTTTTCCAGCTCAGTGGCTGGACATTAAAAGTGAAACTGAAGCAAAAGAACAAAACTGAAAGTAAAAACCAGATTGGAGCATGGAAACCAAAGACATAACATGGGCTTACCTTTCAATGGAGAGTTACAGCTGATGAGAGGTAGGTGACAGAAACATAAATTACAACAGTGAACTGGAAGCAGGCTAGAACAACAGGGCTACAGGAAATCGAACAGGAATGACTTCAAAATAAGAGCATAATATCAGAAACACTACTAAATAAACCGAAGACTAGGAGAATACTTATTACTATTATTATTATCCTAATTGTTAAACATAAAACTTAAAGGGTTAGTTCCTTTATTTTCAGAACTACAGCACTTTTTACCTCATGCATAAAGTGGCACTTTAAATTATTTCTGAATGTTTACTTAAATACTCAACTTGAAAGTTTTGCATAAACTTGCATGTAAAACTCCAGAATGCATGTTTACATGGTGCTGACCTGTGAAATGCTGCCAATGATGCAAAATTTAAAATAAAAAGTGTTGTGGAACTGAGTCAGATTTGAAATATATTCTTTGACTTTCACAGTCATGTGAAAAAATTAGGGCACCCCATTAAATATTCAGTTCTTTATTAAGAATTGTTCACATATCTGTCTAACCATGTTTTTGTTTTTATTTGAATTTTTTAACATTTATTTCAGCCATTGTAAGTGGGAATGAATGTGGGGGTGTCCTAAAAAAGATGGGGGTGCCCTAATTTATTCCTCCCCATTTGTTAAGAATTACATTTTACAGAAAATTTGAAAAAAGTCTAATTCATTTTTAACTGTTTAGTTGTATTACATGAATCTCCCAGTATTTTAACATTGATATTAAACTAGTACATATCCGTGCATGCCCATAGACGCCAAGTATAAGCAAGTATTTCTGCATGCCCGTAGAAAGCAGGCGTAAGCAAGCAGTCAGCACTCATTCAGTGATGCCTGCCTTTGATTTTTGATGGGGTCATAGTGAGTCCTATGATCTGTGATGATGTCATAGGGAGTCATATGATTGTGAGTCATGCCTGCGTTTGATCTTGGAAGCTGTCCTATGTCCCATTATCGTTTATTGTGAGTCCTATGATGCCTTCATTTGATCCTGGTTTAAATTGGTGTGTCCTATGATGATTCTTAATCAGGTGATGACTATCTCTTCTTTCCCGTTTCTGGCAACTCCCATTCGGTTTCAAGTGCTGTGTCCTATTGGTAATCGGGTGATGAGTATCTCTTCTTTGGTGAGTGATGGTGTATATGACAAAGACATGAAGGCAGGCATCACAGGACCTCATGCCTACATCATAGGTAGCCAGTCCTATTGTCTATATGACAGCATCGCGGGTCCTTTGTTGCCTAGTATCATAGGATCAGCAGAGGACATCATGCAGACATCACAGGCCATCCTATGATGTGCTCTGATTGTGACACACAGACATGATTTACTGCTTCAAATGGGTGTGGTTTAAAATAGTGTGTCCTATTGTTAATAGGGTGATGAGTAAGATTTCCAAATTTACACCAAAACTGACAGATTTCTTGAATTTATAGAGTGATATTTTGTAAGATTTCCAGATTGAGTGACCCTTTAGACACAGAAAGACAGACATATGTAAAGTGTGTGGCGGTAATGCATCTGTAGGCTGGTTGCCAACCACCAATCAAATCTAATCCGCTCTAAAAGGTCACTATCAAAGCAACCTGGACCTTCATAACACCTTAGCAGTAACACAGGCTAATCACCTCCATGCCACGCCACATTGATAATCCAAAATGAGCCCCAATCAAGTAGTGAGTGTGTACATGGACATACTTTTCAGTCGGCTAACATTTCCATTAAAAAAAAACTATTTTTTAAAATTAATTTTATGTAATATTCTAATTTTTTGAGAAACTGAATTTGGGGTTTTCATGGGCTGTAAGCCATAATCATCAAAATTTAAAAAAGAAATAAACACTTGAAATATATCACTCTGTGTAATGAATCTAAAATATATGGGTTTCACTTTCTGAAATGAGTGACAAAAAATATTGAACTTTTTCATTATATTCTAATTTTTTGAGATATACCTGTAGATAGATATCCATATGTCCAAATATGTAACAAAAAAAAAATAAAATAAAAAAAAAAAAAACACAAAACACACAGGCTTATACAGGGTGTCCTAAATTTTTCATGACTTTTATATGTGTGCAAAATGCAACCAGTCATTACCAAATTATGTTCTGTACTTTTGTTTTGAATGAGAGAGACAGTATTGGGTTTAGATCAGTATCGGCCGATACTCAAAATTACAGTATCATATTGGACTTGAAAAAGTGGTCTCTACTCATCTCCAATCACAATATACTTTTCTGTAAATTCTATAGTTTAGATATAAGCACATAAAATAACCCGTTTTTACATTTTAAATTACATACTGAAAAATTCATGTCATTAATTTTAACACCTTTTCCCCCCTCAGTTTTGCAGTGTTAAATTGTTTTTTAATGTGCATTTGAAATTACTTCAACTTTACTAACTAACCAACTAACCTGCACTTATATAGCGCTTTTCTAGTCACAAAGACCACTCAAAGCGCTTTCACCAATACTAATCCTCTAGTCTAAGGGCCTATAGGAAACATATCTAGGGACAATTTAGAACAGCCAATTAACCCAACATGCATGTCTTTTGGATTATGGGAGGAAACCAGAGCCCCCGGAGTAAATCCACGCAGCACAGGGAGAACATGCAAACTCCACACAGAAAGGTTCCAACCCCTGCCAGCCTGGGGATTTGAACCATCGCTACTTGACTAATTAAAAATTATTAGAAATGAAGTTACGGACTTCCGGTTATGGCTGCCACGTAGGACGGACGTGTCTCGCTCTGCTCTGCTCCTGGAGAAAAAAAAATCGGCAAATAACTCTCTCATTTGGGACAGAACGTATCTCAGCATTTGGGCGAGGATATGTCGGCGAAGCCTAAGGCTGGAAAACCAGGAAAAGGAAAAAGCGAGCCGCCGAAACAGTCCAAATTAACGGACTTTCAGGTCTGTGACGCAGTAAACAAAACTCCATATATGGCGGAGGAGGCTGGCAACGGTGCGATGTCTGCGCGGGGAGGCGCAGATGCGCTGATGGCTGCCATGAGTTCAATGAGAGCGGACTTTTCCTCTAGATTTGATGGGATTATGACAGCGTTGGAAGGAATAAGAAAGGAATTGGGTGACTGTGTAGAACGAACGGCGCAGATGGAGCTCCGTCTCGCTAGTGCTGAAGATGACGTCACCCGTCTTCAATTAAAGGTGCGCACTTTGGAAAAAAAAAATAAATCTCTGGAAGATAATATTTTGGATTTGGAATCTCGGTCGAGACAGAATAATTTGAGGCTGGTGGGTCTTCCAGAGGAATCAGAAGGTCGGGACGTATGTTCCTTTCTGGAAAAGTGGATTCCGGAGGTGCTGGGCAGCGAGGAGTTGCAATCAGCAGTGGTTCTGGAAAAAGCACATCGCATTGGCCCACGGAGAGATAAGGGACCGCCGAGGACCTTAATTATGAAGTTTCTTAGCAACAGAGACAGGATGAAGATCTTCAACGCTGCACGTGCTAAAGGAGAGATTAAACACCAGGACCAGCAGGTGCGGTTCTACCCAGATTTGGCCACAGGAATCCAGCAATTGAGGAAGCAGTTTGATCCCGTACGTAAGGAGCTGCGCAACCTTGGGATTCGTCATGGTGTAATCTATCCTGCGAGACTGCTGACCACGTATGAGGGCAGAACCCACATCTTCAAGACCCCAGAGGAGGCGCAGGAGTTCATCAAGAAGATCAAAGAAGAAGAAGAGACTGGTGGGAGCTAAGCATGAACAAAATATAAGGTAGAATAATTAAGCATTTGCACAGGCATCTGACTGACTTGAAGTAAATAGTAAGTTTACAAAATATAGATTGTATTATATATTAAAAAAACAAAAAAAAAACAAAAAAAAAAAAACTATGATGTACAAAGTTGTTAAAAATTTTGGAGTTAAGTTGGAAAACTACAGAGGAGAGTTAATGTTACGTCATTAAAAGCAGTAGAGTTAGGGTGATTGGGAGGATGAAGAAGGAGTGGCTTAGGCTGTTCCTCGTGGGTGTGGAGCGGTCGATGGCTATATCGGGAGACAGAATTTTTCTTTTGATTTTGGGGGGTTTGCCACAAGTGTGGGAAGGGGAAATTTGTTTGTGTGTAGTTTGTAGGATGAATGTTCAACCACTCATGTTTTTGCCTCTCTGTATGAGCATGTTTACACTGCAAGGTAATCCCAAACTCTCTATTGATCATGGACCAAAGTGTTAATCTTAATTTAACTTCATGGAATTGCTGAGGTCTACAAAATTTAAAAAAACTTAAACAAGTTATGAATAAAATAAAGGACATGGGTTCAAGAATTGTGTTTTTACAAGAAACTCATCTGATAGAGGAGGATGTTAAAAGAATTAGGAGTAGATGGCAGGGAAGTGTATTCACCTCTTCATTTTCATCCCGAGCCAGGGGAGTTATGACTCTCATACATAAATCAGTTCCTTTTCAAGTGAAAAATGTAATTGGAGACAAATTTGGAAGATATGTAATCATTCAAGGTTCTTTGCTATTAGAAAATATAAATCTTGTGAACTTATATGGTCCCAATATAGATGATCAGAAGTTCTTTGCTAATTTATTTCTCATCTTATCATCACTTACAGGGCAACATATAATAGCAGGGGATTTTAATTGTACATTGAATCCAGGTGCGGATAGATCAACAGGACTGGATTGTACGCACATTGGATGTAGGATGACTATTAATCATTTTATGAAAGAATTGAGATTGTTAGATATATGGAGAGAAATGAAACCACAAGTTAAAGCCTATTCTTGTTATTCCAGTACCTACAAGACATTCTCACGTATTGATTATTTTTTGATTTCCACAGAATTAAGGTCCAAGATTCAAAACTGCTTTTATGATAACATCGTGATCTCTGATCATGCACCCTGTTGTCTAATATATGTAGATAAAAAATTGACAAAGGAATCAGGCAGATGGCAATTTCAGCATAAATGGCTTCAGGATGAGGAATTTGTCAAGTATATAGAAAAACAGATAGACGGGTTCTTTGACATCAATACTACACAAACATCAGCATGTGTAAAGTGGGAGGCTTTCAAAGCTTTTATTAGGGGACATATTATTAGTTATACAGGATCAAAATCTAAGAAGACTCGAGAGGAGAGAGCTAAATTGGAACATAAAATAAAAAGTCTTCAGGAAAAAGTGTATGCAGGAAGAGATCCAAGGTTGGAGAATGAATTACTGATTTTGAGAGCTGAATACGACAAAAAATCAGCGAATAGAGCTGCCTCGAGTCTTCTAAGATTGAAACAATCTTTTTATGAACAAGGTGAAAAATCAGGAAAATTATTAGCATGGCAGATTAAACAATTGGAAATTAAAACACCAATAACCAGTATTATAAGTAACGGACAGGTAGTTATAGATCCTTTAGAAATTAATAGAGCCTTTAGAGATTACTATGAAAAATTATATGATACCAAAAATGAACCTGATTTAACAAAACTAAATGGGTTTTTGAACGAACTATCTATACCGTGTATTCCAAATGAAAACAGGGAGATATTGGAGTCTAAAATTAGTCAAGAAGAAGTTGGGCTAGCCATTGATAATATGAAATCAGGAAAAAGTGCAGGACCAGATGGTCTTCCAGTTGACCTTTATAAAAAATTTAAGAATAAATTAATAAAACCTTTTTTGGAAATGGTTTTAGAAGCATTTCAAAATAATAATTTACCATCATACATAAATAATGCCTTAATTATACTGCTGCCAAAACCAGGTAAGCCCTCTAATAAATGTGAAAATATGAGACCAATAAGCCTATTAAACGCCGACCTTAAGATAATCTGTAAAATTTTAGCAAGACGAATACAAGAAATTTTACCAAATATTATTAATCGAGATCAGAATGGCTTTATAAAGGGTAGACAAGGCTTCCATAATGTAAGAAGACTATTTAATATTATTTATTTTAATAAAGAAGCACCGGATACAGCTCTCCTATCATTGGACGCCGAAAAGGCCTTTGATAGAGTTGAATGGCCCTTTCTTTTTGAAGTCCTACAAAGGTTTGGACTTGGAAATAATTTCATAAAATGGGTTCAAATAATATACAATAATGCTACAGCAGAAATCCTAACAAATAACAATATTTCAAAACCAATAAAAATCAATAGAGGATGTCGACAAGGCTGTCCACTTTCACCTTTACTGTTTACTATGGCAATTGAACCTTTAGCGATAGCGATACGTTTACATTCACAAATATATGGAATTAAAGTTGGACCAACAGAACATAAAATCTCCCTGTACGCCGATGATATAATTTTGTTTATGTCGAATCTAAAAAAATCAATTCCAACCTTGTTGAATTTAATAAAGAATTTTGGGGAAATATCAGGATATAAAATAAATAAAACTAAATCTTCAATATTAATGCTAAATGAGACCCAGAGAAATTACCCAGCCCCTGAGGTAAATCAATTCAATGTTGTAAATCAGTTTAAATATTTAGGAATCCAAATTATGCCTAAGCTAGAATCAGTCGCCAGTGTCAACTATGAAGCCTTAATGTCAGATATCAATGAGTTAACTCAGAGATGGATGTCACTACCAATGTCGATGATCGGGAGAATCAATATACTTAAAAGTAATATTTTACCTAAAATACTTTATTTATTTCAATACATTCCCTTATCACCACCTTTAGATCTATTCTCAAGAATAAAAAAAAAGTTAGTGGAATTTATATGGAACAACAGGAGGGCTAGATTACGTTTGTCTTTATTATATTTACCATTTGATCGTGGAGGTCTGAAATGTCCAAATTTTATGTTGTATTATTGGTCGGCACAACTGAGGTCTATGACATATTATTTTTCATCAAATGATCTCCCTCACTGGACTGAAATGGAATCATACAATTTACCTTTACCTCTTCCCATATTCATATACTCAGATTCGGCAAAAAAATTACAAAAACAAGTTAAAAATCCATTTGTAAAGCATATGATCAAAATATGGTGTGAAGCTAAAAACTATTTAAAAGAACCACAGTTATTGTCACAATTTAGTCCAATATGGGGTAATCAATATTTTAAACCAGGGAGAGCGGACGCTGTATTTAAAGTATGGAATTTAAAAGGGATACAAAAGATTCAGGATTTATATTTGCCATGTGCAGACAACATAATGTCTTTTGAAGAGCTGAGGATCAAATTTAATCTCAATAGAACACATTTTTTTAAATATCTTCAACTTAGAAACTTTATTCGATCAAATCAAAATAAAGCTCTCACTCGACCTATTTATTCATCCTTGGAAAAAATGATGATGAAAGATAGTAAAAGAAAGGGTATTATTTCAGAGTTTTATAACTCATTGACACTATCTTCAAGTGAAAATTCACTGAAAAGATTAAACTACTGGAAAGAAGATCTGCAAATTGAAATTTCAGAGGAACAATGGGAATTGGCTTGTACAGAAGCTCAAACCAAATCAATAAATGCACGCCTTAAATTGATACATTTCAAATGGTTAATGCGGATGTATGTTACACCGGAGGAGTTAAATAGATACAACAAAAATATACCAGATACATGCACAAAATGCATGGAAAGTAAAGGAACCCTATTTCATTGTTTATGGGAATGTAGATTAATAAGAATGTTTTGGGAAGAGGTGAGGGTAACAATTGAAAAAATAATCTCAAAACAAATCATATTGAATCCTAAACTGTTTTTGTTGGGTCTGTACCCAGAAAAGCATAATTTTAATAAAAGTGAAAGAACATTCATAGACCTCAGTTTGCTTAATGCCAAAAAATGTATTGCACTATTATGGAAAAAGACTCATAGACCAGATGTGACTCAGTGGTTAAGACAGATGTTAACAAACCTTCCATTAGAAAGAATAACATATATACTGAAATCAAAGGAAATTGTGTTTGAGAATATATGGAGACCTTTTATTGATTATGTAAAAAATTTAAACATAACTCTTGAAGAAGAAGGTGAATGATGTGTGTGGACCTTGTAAATTCCAAACTGGTGAACATAATATGTATACTTATGTATTGGATTGTCTAGACTAAACAGAGGAGCATTGTTGAAGACTTGATTTTGTTGGTGGTTGTTGGTGTTTTTAGTGCATTTTTTTTTTTTTGTAGTACTTTAGTGTTAGTGTTTGATTGTTTGTATCATGTTTGTTAAAAAAAAAAGGTTCAATAAAGATATTGTGGAAAAAAAAGAAATGAAGTTACATTAAGAGCCAGTTTGTTGCTCTGACACGTTTTAATTTATTTAGTGTGTATGCGACTGCTGTCACACCCTTTTGCAGCATTAGTATTTTTCCCCCCAGACAAAGCTAAGAAACTCAGCAGTAATTTAAACCAAAAGAAACGATGGCCTGATACACTATAATGTTTCCTATTAGCGACGAGTTAGCATTGTCATTTAGCATTTGCCGTTTTATAATTAGACAGATGGTGTTAACATTACTTGCAGGATATGTAAGAGGACAGCGAGACGGTGGTGAGGTAGGTGCACTGTAGGAGTGACGGATAGATTCAAGGTGGGGTTACATCAGGGATTGACTGTGTCCCTTCTTGTTTGCCATGGTGATGGGACAGGCTGACAGATGCGGTTAGGCAGGAGTCTCCATGGACCATGATGTTTGCAGACGACACTGATCTGGAGTGCGAGTAGGGAGCAGGTGGAAGAGAACCTGAAGAGGTGGTGGTGTGCTTTGGAGAGAATAGGAATGAAAGTCAGTAGAAGCAAGACAGAATACATGAGTGTGAATGAGAGGGAGGCAGGTGTAACGGTGAAGATGGAAGGAGTGGAGGTAGTGAAAGTAGTCAGAGTTTAAATACCTGGGGTCAACCATCCAAAGCAATGGAAAATGCACAAGAGAGGTGATGAAGAGAATGCAGGCAGGATGGGGTGGGTGGAGATGAGTGTTGGGGTGATTTGTGACAGAAGGGTAGCAGCAAGAGTAAAAGGGAAGATTTACAAGACTGTAGTGAGTGAATGAATGAATGAATGAATCTTTATTTCAGATTGATTAAATGTAAAGATTAAAAGAAAGGAACAGAATAATATAACAAAGGGGAAAAATTATCTAACAGGATCAAATTAAGCAATAACTCCTCTGATTATACAGTTCAACATAAGTTATCTGAAATGAGTGATGGCTGAAGCTTTAGCTTATATTGCCCACCCATGTTCCATCCAAGAATTCAAAAGGAGAATAAAAAAAGAGCGATTAAAATTCAAAACAAAGCTAAGACAAAACGTAACAAAAAAATTAAGCAACAGCACAACACAGACTGAATATGATAATTCTTATGTGATTTTACATGTCATCTTGTATATATGTTTGGAGTATTTCTTTCTTTAGTTTTTGTTTAAATTGTCCAAGCGTTCCACAGTCTGACTCCTTGCACTGACACACAGTTTTGCTTGGTGGTAGTTCTCACTGAAGGTTTTTGAAATATACATGTTCCTCTGAAATGATATTGTTTCGCCCTTATAAGATAAGATAAGAGATAAAGATAAGAGATAAGATAAGCCTTTATTAGTCCCAGGATGGGGAAATTCCAGGATTGCAACAGCACAGGGATAGCAACAATTAGAAGGCAAGAGATAAAAAAAGAAAGAGCAGCAAGTATACATATGTACATATGTACATATAAACATATATATATATACACACACACACACACACAAACATACATACATGCATACATATACAGACACACAGTGCGGAGCATTGTAGCTAGATGGAATAAATATGTAAATATATAAACACACCCAGTGCAGAGCATTGTTGCTAGATGGAATAAATATGTAAATATATAAACACACCCAGTGCAGAGCATTGTTGCTAGATGGGATGAAACAGCACAACTGTCTACTTAGTTATCCTACATGGTATGATTATGTACCCCTACATATTCTCACCCTCCATAGCGACCGGTATTTTCCTAGTTGTATGCTGGAGGGGACCATTGTGCAAGTCTATTGCGTCTTTTGCATTCAATACTATTAGGTTGTTACGTCTTTTTGCTATCTCTGCGAGCAGCCCTACTTAGGTTGTACAGTCTGACAGCTGTAGGTAGGAAGGACCTGCGAAACCTCTCGGTTGTGCACCTGGGATGATGTAGTCTGCTGCTAAATGAGCTCCTCAGTGCATTCTGTATGTCCTGCATAGGGTGGAACTCGGACTCCAGCAGAGATGACAGTTTAGCCACCATCCTTCTCTCTCCTATGTCCTCCACTGGGTCAAGGCGCTGCCCCAGTACAGAGCTAGCTTTCTTGATCAGTTTGTTCAGTCTCTTCCTATCGGCTGCCGTAATGCCACTGCCCCAGCAGACCACTCCAAAAGTGATGGCTGATGCCACCAACGTGTCATAGAATGTCTTCAGCAGCGCCCCTTGTAAACCAAAAGACCTGAGTCTCCTCAGTAGGAACAGCCTGCGCTGTCCCTTCTTGTAGAGTGCGTCAGTATTGTGTGACCAGTCTAGTTTATTGTTCAGATGAACACCCAGGTACTTATAGGATGTCACCATCTCGATGTCTGTTCCCTGTATATTTACTGGTGCTGTGAGGGGCTGTCCTTGCCTGCGGCAGTCCACCACCAGCTCCTTAGTTTTCCTTGCGTTGATCTGGAGGCAGTTCCGATGGCACCAGTCCACGAAGTCCTGGATAAGCCCTCTGTACTCAGCTTCATCTCCATTGGAGATGAGGCCAACGATCACAGAGTCAGAGAACTTCTGTAGATGGCAATGTGTTGTGTGAGAAGTCCGCAGTATAAAGGGTGAACAGGAAGGGAGACAAAACCGTTCCCTGGGGGGCCCCCGTGCTACCGATGATCGTGTCGGACACACAGTCCCGGGTTCTCACAAACTGAGGCCGGTTAATGAGGTAGTCCAGGATCCATGATGACAGGTGCTGGTCCACCCCTGCGCGCAGCAGCTTGTCCTTCAGAATCATCGGTTGGATGGTGTTGAAAGCACTGGAGAAGTCAAAGAACATGATCCTCACCGCATTCCCGGGCTTCTCCAGGTGGGACAGAGAACGGTGAAGGAGGAAGATCACCGCATCCTCCACCCCAATGCCATGCTGGTAGGCGAACTGGAGTGGATCCATCGCTGGTCCCACCAGGGGGCGGAGGTGAGCAAGGAGCAGTCTCTCCAGGGTCTTCATCATGTGGGACGTCAAGGCCACTGGTCTGTAGCTGTTCAGGTCTTTGGGGTGGGAAGTCTTTGGTACAGGTACCACACAAGATGTTTATTTGGAACAACTTCTAGATATTTGCGGGCAGTGATAGATTCTTCACTTTAAACATTATTACTGCAGTTCTAAAGTCAACCAGATCTTTCACCTTGAGAGCTTTTAATTTAAGAAAAAGTGGGTTTGTTGGTTCCCTGTAAGCAGCTTTGTTTATTATTCTAATAGCTCTCTTCTGAAGCATAAAGACTGGATATATGTTTGTTTTATATGCATTTCCCCATACTTCAGTACAATGTCATGTATGGGAGTATTAATGAATGATACAAAGTATATAGTGTGGGTTGATTCAGCAAATATCTCACTGTGTAGTATTGCGATTGATTTGGATATTTTACCTTTAATATAATTGAATCGGTGAATTCAAAAGGGGCCCAAGTCCCCTTTGAAAAAATGTGGACTTGGGCCCTTTCTGAATTCACCGATTCAATTAATATGTGACTTCCAACACAGTTTATTATCAATTATTACTCCAAGAAATTTAGTTTCGGATACCATTTCAATCTCTACACCATTTACACTGAGTTTAGATACTAAGTTGTTGGATTAACGTGATCCAAGACATTTACTCGATGGAAAAGCTGACATTCGCACTGAGACAGGACATGGATGGGTTCTTGATCTTTTGGCAACCCTGGATCGCATATGTGTCTTCCATTAGATCTATTCTTTGACGAATACCATTTCAATAATGGCTCCGCTCTTTGTTCCAACGCTACTCAGATGCTCTTTTATTTTTAACTACTTATTTTTATTTTTCTGTCCGTTTGTTTTTTGCTCTTTTGTTTGTTTTTTTTATTCGCTTTAATTTCACTTTTCTTTCACTTTAAAAAAAAAAAGGGGGGGGGTGTTGTAATAATTATTCTTCCAATGTTGTCAAATAGCAAAAAAGAAGGGAACGTGATGAAAATGTAAATAATGCAATGCTGTAATGACCTGTATACCCTTTACAAAAACTTTAAAAAAAAAATTATAAATTATGTCTTCCTTAAATTGAGCGTTAATTTGTTTGAATCGAACCACAGTTTGAGCTTTCTTAATTCTTTTCCCAGTGTATCCAAAAGTTGTTCCAAATTGCTTCCACTGCATAATTAGTGTCATCTGCAAACAATACTAAATCAATTTTTTCCAAAACTTTACATATATCACTTATATACATATTGAATAACAATGGCCCCAAAACTGAACCCTGTGGGACTCCACAAGTAACCTTCAGTAACTGCAAGTTTTTGCTACCAACACATACATACATACATACTGATATCTGTTCTTTAAGTAACTACATAACCAGGACAGTGCTACCCCCCCAATACCATAATGTTGTAATTTCTTTAACAATAATTCATGATCCACTGTATCAACTGTATCCATTGTATGGCTTTCTACGGTTCCGGCGCCACACGAGTTGGCTGCCTTTTGCAACAGCGGCTCAATTCTGAGTCTTTTTATCTTCCTTCTTCCGATCCGGTGATAACTTTCTGATCCGGCACACCTTTCACTCATATATATATATCTATCTCACGGACACACAGATCGCCCCAAAGGTCTCCTGAGTCGGCGGACGGAGCCTCTGTTTACAGCAGGAGACGATACAGCAGGGAAAAGCTAGCTAGCTCTCAACCGCCACCCGGTGCTAACGGAGAAACTCGACATACCGGGAGAACTGAAGCGAAAACGACGCGGGTGCCGGGCTGGAGTTTAGACGGCGTGCAAGAAATATAAGACAGAATAATAAAGAGCGATGGCAAGAACCAAGCAGACCGCCCGTAAATCTACTGGAGGAAAAGCCCCCCAGGAAGCAGCTGGCCACCAAGGCTGCTCGGAAAAGCGCTCCGGCCACCGGCAGAGTGAAGAAGCCTCACCGTTACAGGCCCAGTACCGTGGCTCTGAGAGAGATCCGTCGCTACCAGAAATCCACGGAGCTGCTCATCCGTAAGCTGCCCTTCCAGCACCTGGTGAGGGAGATCGCTCAGGACTTCAAGACTGACCTGCACTTCCAGAGCTCCGCCGTCATGGCTCTGCAGGAGGCCAGCAAGGACTATCTGGTGGGTCTCTTCGAGGACACCAACCTGTGCGCCATCCACGCCAAGAGGGTCACCATCATGCCCAAAGACATCCAGCTGGCCCGCCGCATCCGCGGAGAGAGAACTTAGACTTTCTGCTGCACATCCACCAACCACAATGCTCCGCACTGTGTCTATATACTGTATATATATATTTATATTAATATGTACATATGTATACTAGCTGTTCTTGTTTTTTCTTGCCTTCTGATTGTTGCAATCCTGGAATTTCCCCATTGTGGGACTAATAAAGGCTCATCTTATCTTATCAAATGCTTTTTTAAGATCCAGGAATACCCCAACTGAATACTCCATTTTCAACAGTGGTTGATTTTTTTCCATAAATTCCATTAGAGCAAATGCAGTTGTCCTCTTGTGTCTGAACCCATATTGCTGCTCACACAATAAATTATTCTTCATTATAAAGTTGTCAGCTCTCTCACAGAATATTTTTTCGAGTATCTTAGAAAATTGCAGCAATAGTGAAATAGGTCTATAGTTTGAAAATTCCCCTCTGTCACCTGTCTTGTATATCGGAATTACTTTGGCTATTTTCATTGCTCTGGGAAATATACCTGTTTGGAGAGACAGGTTACAGATATACATCAGCGGCTTCACTAAGCATTCAATGATAGTTTTGACTAAAAGCATGTCAATACCATCACAATCCGTAAATGTTTTACTTTTAAACGATTTAACAATTTCAATGACCTCTCTCTCATCTGTGTTCTGTATAAAAATGGAGTCCTTTATAGCAGTGTTTTTGCTTATTGTATCACCTGTAGATGCCGTAATGGGTATTTCTCGAGCCAAATTAGGACCAATGTTAACAAAAAATTTATTAACTTCATCTGCAGGTGAGACTGCATTCACACTCTGAGTTGTTTTTCTTTTGAATAATTGGTTGGGTAGCTTGTATTTCTGTTTTTATTTCCAAGAATATTGTTAAGTATTGTCCATGTATTTTTAGTGTTCCGTTTTTCTCCAGTTCTTTACTGTAACAGTCTCTTACTACATCTCATTATATATAAACTTATTTTTGTATGTTTTATACCACTGCTCTGCTTCTTTTGTCCTTTTCTTTAGAAAAGCTTTATATAATGAATTTTTCTTTTTAGACCTGATATGATGTATGGTTTGGAGAGGGTGGCACTGACAAAAAAGACAGGAGATGGAACTGGAGGTGGCAGAGTTGAAGATGCTAAGATTTTCATTGGGAGTGACTAGGAAGGACAAAATTAGAAATAAGTATATCAGAGGGTCAGCTCAAATTGAGCGGTTTGGAGAAAAAGTAAGAGAAGCAAGGCTAAGATGGTTTAGACATGTGTAGAGGAGTGATAGTGGATATCTTGGATAAAGGATGTTGAAGATACAGCTGCCAGGCAGAAAGAAAAGAGGAAGACCACAGAGAAGATTCATGGATGTACTGAAGAAGGACAGGCCAGAGAGGGTTGGTGTTACAGAGGAAGATGAAGGGATAGGGTGAGATGGAGGCAGATGATCTGTTGGAGACCCCTGAAGGGAGCAGCCGAAAGAAGAAGAAGTGCGGTATGGCTGAGAATAGGTCTACCTTGTGGGTGAAAATCCTCTGAAACAAACCAACCATGGCTCAAGGATATCAAGGTAAAGAATCAGCAGCTGTAACTTTAGCTCTGTAATCTCGTCTTATCACTAGGTGATTCTCAGATTCAAACATCAGGTCAGCGCATGCCTTGGGAGTCATGTAGCCAGTGAGCATCTGTAATTCTTCTGAATGAAGTTGATGCTATTGTGGGTGATCTCGTTAAGGCTTAAGTGTCATTCATTAAACATTGTTGAGAGAAACATGAGGAGAAGGCAAGAGTTAAGGAAAGCAAGACAAATTGCAGTGAGCAGCTTCGGCACAGTGTAGAAGAAGCCACCCTGGAGACACTGCAAATGAAAAGACAGGAGAAAATGTAATCTAATACATCAACTCACAGTGGAGGGCAGCAGGGAAGAGAAATGGTCAAAGACAATACCGTCACTGTGCACAGATCAATACCAATTTAATTCCACATGCCCTACGCAAAAACCATAAGCCCACACATTACTGCACACAAGCATGCACAGCCTTGAAATGTCCAAGGCTGCAACTGAATTATCTAGCATTCAGTGTTCACGCTTCATGCTGCACAAAGGAGTTCTGCAGAAAACACAGGGCACATCCTTCCAGCTCCACTCATCCCCACAATAGTGTGACAATCACTGCCACCAGTTCACCACACGCACACATATTTTTGACTTAATACTAGTTGATTTCTCCGTTTGTTCTCCAGGTGTGACTCTTCAAAATAAGTTTAAGGTATGCAAACTCAAGACACCACTTGCAGCACAAGTATTTGTTGTACTCAAGGAATCTGTCAAATCCCATCGACCACTGAAAATGCACACCCCTCTCTGCCAGTGAATTATTACTTCATTCATTCTTTAAAACAAACTTACATTAGTTGGCTCAGGCTTGCTTGCATGCTAGCAGCTAGTTAGGTTAATTGGCATCAAACTGGGGATTCTAAATTTTCCTTATGTATGACAGAGTGAATGGTTGTCTGTCTCTCTGTGTTGGCCCTGCAATGGACTGGCGATCTGTCCAGGATGTACCCTGCCTCTCGCCCAAAGATGCTGGGATAGGCTCCAGCCCCCCTGCGACCCTAAAAGGATTAAGCGGAAGAAGATGGATGGATGGACATAACAGTTGGGGCAGAGTTAAATGTGGTCTTGGAGAGACAAAAAAATATTGATGCAATATTTAAATAATAAGAGAATCTGACAAAAAATATGTGAAACATTTCATTAAGACCTGTGTGAGATGTTACAATGTGGAACAAGAGCACTCCGAGGCAAGTGCAATATCCCACGCCTTCGTTTTCTCTGAAGCTCTCAATACTTACTGAGAGCAGTTTTCAACTTTTCAACATAATTACTGTGGCAGAACAAAATTCTCATAAGCCCATCATCCAAGAATAGACAACATAGTACATGACCTATACTGTAGCTGTAGGGCAGGATTGCGAGATGAACCTGTGTAGAAAATTTGGTGACCCAAGAGAGCTTTACATGTTCTATAGTAAAAGATTATCGGGAGTGTCAACATTGACCTTTGACCCCAAACCTGTAGTCAGAGGTTATGGTCTCAGAGTGAACCTGTGTACCAGGTTTGGTGACCCTAGCTTTCTTTGTTGTTGAGAAAAACACCACTCCCAAAAAGTTATGGATATTTGGCTCCTGGGTGAAATTTCAGGATTAACATAAAATGCACTACAACTTTTACAGATGAACTTAATTTGACCTTCTCTAACCTTTTGAATGTGCATGTCCAACTGTTCAATGTTTCAGTACTTTTTGCATAACTTGCTGTTCTCTAACAAGGTGCTTAATGGCAAAATTCACAGGTGTTTGATCCGTGAATCGACCAATAAATTTTCTGGTTCAATTAGAACTGGTATTTAAACAGTCCTCTTCATCATGTCGTTCACATTTTGACATCATGAGACCAAGAAGACACCTAACAATTAATCAACAGTACCTCACCCACTGCAAGGCTTCAAACAGGATGTTCTCACAGGGAAGTGGCTACTGAACTTAAGAGTGTTACAAAGTGTCATCATCCGGTTGTAACAGAGATACAGAGAGACTGGAAGAGTAACAGAAAGGCACAGAAGTGGAGGTCCTTTGGCCACATCCCACGCTTCATTGTGAACAGTGCCCTGCAAAACCAGATCATGAATGCCCTTCAACTCCAGGCACATTTAAGGGAGGTCAGGGTCATGACAGACTATTCAAAACAGTTTACATCAGCATGGTCTAGATGATAGACGACCTGCAAGGGTACCTGACCACACCACCAGGCACAGGTGTAATCATCTTGCATGGGCCAAGGAGCATTTACGCTGGACAAGGGACCAGTGGGCTTCAGTGCTGTTCTCTGATGAAAGTCTATTCATGCTGAGCAGAAATGATGGCCGCCAACGATGTTGGAGATGTCAAGGAGAGCGCTATGCATCAGCCACTGTTGAGCATTTGGTGGTGGTGTTACAGTCTGGGCAGGTTGTCTAGTCAATACAGAACTGCCCTACACCTTGTGAATGGTACAGTGACAAGCCGATACTACCTGGATAACATTAATCCAGTCATTGTGCCTCTGCATGATCAACACAGGCCTAATTTCATCTTCATGGATGACAATGCTCCAGCTCATCAAGGTTGCATTATTAATGAATGGCTGCTGAAGGCTGGGGTACCTCAAATTGAGTGGCCTGCACTTTCTCCAGACTTGACTCCCATAGAAAACCTATGGGATCAGCTGAGTTGCCGTGTAGAGTCTCGTAACCCTGCACGCCACAACCTCAATGACCTGAGGGCTGTCCTTCAAGAAGAGTGGAATACCATGCCTCAACAGATAATAAGTGGACTTGTGAACAGCATGAGATGTTGTCAAGCTGCAATTGATGCTCAATTGGCATATGACAAGTTATTGAGACACTGACATTTTTTGTTGTGGTATACCCACCACTTTAACCACCACCTTTTTTTTGTTGTTGTGGTATACCCACCACTCCCCCTCATGGATCGTCACCTTATCGTGGTGGGGGGGTTTGCGTGCCCCAGTGATCCCAGGAGCTATGTTGTCCGGGGCAGTTTGCCTCCGATAGGGTCTCCCAAGACAAACTGGTCCTGGGTGAAGGGCCAGACTAAGAACGATCCAACAGACTCTCATGATAAATTGTATATCAAGGATTCAGTGTACCCCGCCCGGTATGGGGTTACCGGGGCCCCACCCTGGAGCCAGGCCTGGGGGAGGGGCTCGAAGGCTAGCGTCTGGTGGCCGGGTTTCCACCCATGGGACCCGGCCGGGCTCAGCCCGAAGGAGTTACATGGGTCCGCCCTCTAGTGGGTTCACCACCTGCAGGAGGGATCATGGGGGTCCGGTGCTATGTGGATTAGGTGGCGGTCAAAGGCGGCCTCAACCACTTTGAGGTGGTTGAGGTGGTTTGGGCATCTGATTAGGATGCCTCCTGGACACCTCCCACTTGAGGTGTTTCAGGCACGTCCCACTGGGAGGAGACCCCGGGGCAGACCCAGGACTCGGTGGAGAGACTATGTCTCCCAGCTGGTCTGGGAACGCCTTGGTATCTTCTCTGAAGAGCTGGAGCAGGTGGCCGGGGAGAGGGAAGTCTGGGCTTCTCTGCTTGAACTGCTGCCTCCGCGACCCGGACCTCCGGAAAAGCGGTAGAAGATGGATGGATGGATGGATACCCACCACTGTTGTTGGCTTTTGGTTCAATAAACCGTTTGAGATGAGAAAATCACCATTGCACGCTTCTAGTTAAATGTCTTACTTTCATGATATAATATCACTGTAGTGTGGACTTTACATTTTCCAAAAATTTCACCCAAAAGCCAAATATCCCTAACTTTTTGTGACATTTTGTAACTTTTCTACACAACACTCTAGAGTTCTCAGATATTATAGCCAACAACAGTCCTTGTGATGAAAAATTATTAGAACACATCCGAAGTGAAGTGACTCATATCAGGGTGCGGCTATCTGTCAATATTGTAATCCCCATTGTCCAGTCAGTTTGCTTGGTTGGAACGGACTGTTGTATAATGCTCCTTGAGCGATGTGTGTAATTTTCATTATCTGGTGGTGTTTTATAGCTGCCACTGTGGTCAGCTCACATGTAGGGTAAATCTTGACATAAACATGACACATCCTGTAATTACTGCTTAGAACAGTTTCCAGTAAAGGGGCTCATTCAGTCACACACACACACACAACATTCTGCCACCCCAGTGATCCATAATGTGTCCACACAGGCCAGGTGTGGCTCCCGTCTGCTTTTAAGGTGTCTCTGAAAGGAATGATGGGAATGCATAATGTATCAGTGCATTGTAGTCAGAAATGCACAGTTTTGATATAGCAAGTCAAGACAGACACACTGTGTTTCAATAGATGTCAGTGATTGTTTTCTCCTACGCATTCCACCATGTACTCCAGAGACAGTGCATGCCTTCCAGCAGAGTTGTAGGCTGCTAGACGATAGTAGGGCCTACACAATGGAGAACAGACACTTCACTCTCTTTGCTGGCAGCCCGTTTTAGAAGCACAGACCAGTTTCCTCAGACTACCACCGTGTTTTTCCAAAAAAGTTTTCACCAACTAATACAGCCGTGGACAAACTTGTTGGTACCCCTCTGTTAATGAAAGAAAAACCCACAATGGTCACAGAAATAACTTTAATTTGACAAAAGTGGTAATAAATAAAAATTCTATGAAAATTAACCAATGAAAATCAGACAATGCTTTTGTATTGTGGTTCAACAGAATTATTTAAAAAAAAAAAAAACTCATGAAACAGGCCTGGACAAAAATGATGGTACCCTTAACTTAATATTTTGTTGCACAACCTTTTGAGGCAATAAGATAAGATAAGATAAGCCTTTATTAGTCCCACAACGGGGAAATTCCAGGATTGCAACAGCACAGGGATAGCAACACTCAGAGCAACAATCAGAAGGCAAGAAAAAAAACAAGCAAGCAAGAGCAGCTAATATACATATGTACATATTACTATAAAATATATATATATATACACACACACACACACACACAGTGCAGAGCATTGTAGCTGGATGGAATAAATATATGAATATATGAACACACAGTGCAGAGCATTGTAGCTAGATGGAATAAATATGTAAATATATAAACACCCACAGTACGGAGCATTGCAGCTAGGTGGAATAAATACGCAAGTATATAAACACACACAGTGCTGAGCATTGTAGCTAGATGGAATAAATATATAGATATATAAATATAAACACACCCAGTGCAGAGCATTGTAGCTAGATGGAATAAATATGTAAATATAAACACACACAGTGCAGAGCATTGTTGCTAGGTGGGATGAAACAGCATAACCGTCTATTTAGTTATCCTACATGGTATGATTACAGTATGTGCCCATACATATTCTCACCCTCCATAGCGACCGGTATGTTCCTAGTTGTATGCCGGAGAGGACCATTGTGTAAGTCTATTGCATCTTTTGCATTCAAAAAAAACTATTAGTTTGTTACGTCTTTTTGCTATCTCTGCGAGCAGCCCTGCTTAGGTTGTACAGTCTGACAGCCGTTGGTAGGAAGGACCTACGAAACCTCTCGGTTGTGCACCTGGGATGATGTAGTCTGCTGCTAAATGAGCTCCTCAGTGCATCCAGTATGTCCTGCATAGGGTGGAACTCGGACTCCAGCAGAGATGACAGTTTAGCCACCGTCCTTCTCTCTCCTATCTCCTCCATCGGATCAAGGCGTTGCCCCAGGACAGAGCTAGCTTTCTTAATCAGTTTGTTCAGTCTCTTCCTATCGGCTGCAGTAATGCCACTGCCCCAGCAGACCACTCCAAAAGTGATGGCTGATGCCACCACCGTGTCATAGAATGACTTCAGCAGCGCCCCTTGTACACCAAAAGACCTGAGTCTCCTCAGCAGGAACAGCCTGCGCTGTCCCTTCCTGTAGAGTGTGTCAGTATTGTGTGACCAGTCTAGTTTATTGTTCAGATGAATACCCAGGTACTTGTAGAATGTCACCATCTCGATGTCTGTTCCCTGTATATTTACTGGTGCTGTGAGGGGCTGCCCATGCCTGCGGCAGTCCACCACCAGCTCCTTAGTTTTCCTCGCGTTGATCTGGAGGCAGTTCCGATGGCACCAGTCCACAAAGTCCTGGATAAGCCCTCTGTACTCAGCTTCATCTCCGCTGGAGATGAGACCAACGATCGCAGAGTCATCAGAGAACTTCTGTAGATGGCAATGTGTTGTGTTGTGTGAGAAGTCCGCAGTATAAAGAGTGAACAAGAAGGGAGCCAGCACCGTTCCCTGGGGGGCCCCCGTGCTACTGATGATCGTGTCGGAAACACAGTCCCGGGTTCTCACAAACTGAGGCCGGCTCGTGAGGTAGTCCAGGATCCATGATGACAGGTGCTGGTCCACCCCTGCGCGCAGCAGCTTGTCCTTCAGGATCATCGGTTGGATGGTGTTGAAAGCACTGGAGAAGTCAAAGAACATGATCCTCACCATATTCCCGGGCTTCTCCAGGTGGGACAGAGAACGGTGAAGGAGGAAGATCACCGCATCCTCCACCCCAATGCCATGCTGGTAGGCGAACTGGAGTGGATCCATCGCTGGTTCCACCAGGGGGCGGAGATGAGCAAGGAGCAGTCTCTCCAGGGTCTTCATCAAGTGGGACGTCAAGGCCACCGGTCTGAAGCTGTTCAGGTCTTTGGGGTGGGAAGTTTTTGGTACAGGTACCACACAAGATGTTTTCCACAGCTGTGGTACCCTCCCCAGTTTCAGGCTCATGTTGAAGATATACGTCACAATCCCACACAGCTGGTCTGCACAGGACTTGAGGAGCTTTGCGCTGATGCAGTCCGGTCCCGACGCCTTCCTCGCCTTGATCTTCCTCAGCTCCGTCCTCACCTGGGTCTTGGTCAGGGTCAGGATGGGGGGGCTGTGTGTTGGGAGTGGGGGGGGTGTCGGTGGAGTGGGGAGTGGGTAGCAGGACTTGATTTCTTAGAGGCAGCAGTGGTTGTTGTGCAGACAGGGGGGAGGGCGGTTGGTCAAATCTATTGAAAAACAGATTCAGGTTGTTCGCCCACTCCCTGCCCCCCCGTGGCCTGGGGGGAGGTATTCTGGAGCCCCGAGATGGTTTTGAGGTTTCTCCAGACCCCGCTGATGTCGCTCTGTTGCAGCTTGTCCTCCATCTTCTTCCTGAAGCTGTCCTTGCCTTCTCTGATCTTTCTCCTCAGCTCCCTCTGTACGGACTTCAGCATCTCCCTGTTCCCCGACCTGAAGATCCTCTTCTTCTCTCTCAGAAGTGTTTTTATCTCAGGGTTGATCCAGGGTTTGTTGTTTGAGTGACGCCGTATGGTCTTGGTGGGAACGGATTTGTCCACACAGAAGCTGAGGTAGCCCGTGAAGGTGTGAATGAGGCCATCGATGTCCTCACCATGTGGATCGCAGAGCTGCTTCCAGGCAGTGGCTTCAAAACAGTCCTTTAGAGTGTCCATTGTCTCCTCAGACCATAACTCCACAGTGTGCATGGCCGGAGGTTGTCTGTGCACTAGGGGTTTGTACACCGGTCGGAGATGAACCAAGTTGTGATCCGATCTCCCAAGTGGGGGGAGTTGTGATGAGGTGTACGCCTCCTTAGTGTTTGCGTAGAACAAATCCAGTGTTTTATTGTCTCTAGTGTGGCATGTGACATACTGGGTGAAAGTGGGCAGAATGGGAGACAGTGAAACGTGGTTGAAATCGCCTGAGATGAGGAGAAGAGCATCTGGGTGTTCTGTCTGCAGCCTGCTGGTTACTGAATGGATGACGTCACGCGCTGTCCCAGCGTTCGCCGTCGGATTTGCATAAACAACAATGCAGATCACGTGTGAGTGTTCTCTCGGGAGATATGTAGGCCTCATGCTAACAGCTAGCAACTCAATGTCTTTGCTGCAGTGTCGTTGTTTAACAGTGATATGTCCCGGTCTGCACCAGTTGTTGTTAACATACATCATCACTCCACCGCCCCTAGTTTTGCCACTCTCTGGTGTTCGGTCAGCTCGTATCATGTGAAAACCCTCCAGCTCAATCACTGCTATCAAACGATTTCTGTAACTGTCAATGAGACTTCTGCACCTCTCAGCAGGTATTTTGGCCCACTCCTCATGAGCAAACTGCTCCAGTTGTCTTGGGTTTGAAGGGTGCCTTCTCCAGACGGCATGTTTCAGCTCCTTCCACAGATGTTCAATAGGGTTTAGATTAGGGCTCACAGAAGGCCACTTCAGAATAGTCCAATGTTTCGCTCTTAGCCATTCTTGGGTGTTTTTAGCTGTGCGTTTTGGGTCATTACTCTGTTGCAAGACCCATGACCTGTGACTGAGACCAAGCTGTGACACTGGGCAGCACATTTCTCTCTAGAATACCTTGATAGTCTTGAGATTTCATTGTACCCTGCACAGATTCAAGACACCCTGTGCCAGATGCAGCAAAGCAGCCCCAGAACAAAACAGAACCTCCTCCATGTTTCACAGTAGGGACAGTGTTCTTTTCTTGGTATGCTTTATTTTTGTGTCTGAACACAGAACTGATGTGCCTTGCCCAAAAGTTCCAGTTTTGTCTCGTCTGTCCATAGGACATTCTCCCAGAAGCTCTGTGGCTTGTCAACATGCAGTTTGGCAAATTCCAGTCTGTCTTTATGATTTGTTTTCAACATTGGTGTTCTCCTTGGTCGTTTCCCATGAAGTCCACTTTGGCTCAAACAACGACGGATGGTGCGATCTGACACTGATTTACCTTGATCTTGGAGTTCACCAAGAATGTGTTTAGAGGTTGTTCTGGGCTGTTTTGTTACCATTCGTATTATCCGTCTCCTCCTGCGGCCACGTCCAGGGAGGTTGGCTACAGTCCCGTGGATCTTAAATTTCTGAATAATATGTGCAAGTGTAGTCACAGGAACATCAAGCTGCTTGGAGATGGTCTTATAGCCTTTACCTTTAACATGCTTGTCTATAATTTTCTTTCTAATCTCCTGAGACAACTCTCTCCTTTGCTTCCTCTGGTCCATGTTTAGTGTGGTACACACCATGTCAACCCTTCAAATAGGCCGACTGACTATGGTCACATCGTTTTCAATCTTTTCTAGGGGTTACCATCATTTTTGTCCAGGCCTGTTTCATGAGTTTGTTTTTTTAAAGTAATTCTGTTGAACCACAATTCAAAAGCATCGTCTGATTTTCACTGGTTAATTTTCATAGATTTTTTATTTATTACCACTTTTGTCAGATTCAAGTTATTTCTGTGACCATAATAATACAGTCTTATATAGTGCTTTTCTAAATACTCAAAGACGCTTTACAAAGTAGCATAGGAACAAACATACAATGAACGGGTAAACAGGCAAGGTGGGTACACATAGGTAGAAGAGGCAGTCAGTTTTCGTAGGTAGATTTGAAGAGATGGGTTTTGAGTTGACTTTTGAAGGAAGCAAGTGTGTTGGCGGACCGGATGTGAAGAGGCAAGGAATTCCAGAGGATTGGTGTAGCGATGGCGAATGATCTATCACCCAGGGTGCGGAGTTTTGTCTTGGTGATGGGGGTGAGAAGGTGAGTGTCAGCAGAGCGGAGGAGGCGAGTGGGGGAATGACGAGACAGAAGGTCAGTTAGGTATGAGGGGGCGAGGTTATGAAGAGCTTTGTAGGTGATGGAGGAAAAAACCCATTGTGGGTTTTTCTTTCACTAACAAAGGGGTACCAACAATTTTGTCCACGGCTGTATAAAGAGACTAGTTAGGCTCTCGAAGTCACAGAATTCAATTCAGATTTTTTATTTTTTTTTTTTTTTTTTGGGGGGGGGGGGGGGGAATCACAATTTGATTCAGAATTGATTTTTGATTCAAAACAATTTGATTCACATTGGCATCAGTTCAGTACGAAAACCCACTAATCTCAGAAAAAAAAGTCCACTGCACGGTGAAGAAATGGTGAGGTAAGCTTGAAAGCAGAGTGCCGTGTCTTTACGTCTCCTGCTGTTCACAAATCAACTTCTTGTCTACTGAGGGATGGCATTCCACTCTTCTTGGAGGGCAGCCCTCAGGTCACTGAGGTTGTGGGGTGCAGGGTTACAAGCCTCTACACGGCGACTCAGCTGATCCCATAGGTTTTCTATGGGATTCGGGTCTGGAGAAAGTGCAGGCCACTCCATTTGAGGTACACCAGCCTCCAGCAGCCGTTCCCTAATGATGTGACCTCGATGAGCTGGAGCATTGTAGGCCATGAAGATGAAATTAGGCCTGTGTTGGTTCACAAAAGCCACTTTTGCACTAGCCCAGCACACTTCGGTACAGCATGATTTACTTCAACATGGTTCGGTACGCTTTTGTCCGCACTACAACCGCATTACAACCGTGTTGAGCTGGGATGGTTGGGATTTCTATAACAGCAGGCGGCGCCACACTCCCGTGACGTAGAACACGCGACCCAACCAAAACATAACACATACAGCTGTACAAGGCGACTCCTCGGTCTGTGGCTTTTTTCACCATAAACGCCAAAAAGGACCGCTAGACAAGGGTACAGACAGCGAGATGAAACACTATGGAAATAGTTCTGCAGCTTCTGGGAGAGCCAAAGGCGTGAGGATACAAACTAGGTCATATATGACGGTAAGCTAATTTTGCTAATGCTAGTTTGCTACAAGTACGTCGTACTACACTTTAATGTCTGCAATTTATCGCCGTTAGGTACTAAAATATGTATGCTGTGTGTGTTTCAGATGGCTCTGTTGTGGGGAAATTACTGCTTCATTCGCTCTGGGCGAACCTGACCTGTCACAGATGTCATCAGCCTGTCACTATTGTCAGCACAGCTTCACAAACGATCAGTGGTTATAGAGCTTAAGAATGTCTGTAGAAATGTTTATTTCCTGTGCAACAAATTTGCAACAAATTGCTCTGATCTGCTTGAAAATCATGGAGACTGTTGACAGTTTGACACATCATGCACGTACCTGTTTCTGCAGCACTGAGTGAAGTGGTGTCATAGAAAAAAAATGATCAGCTGACACAACTTGATCACCATGTTAATAACTATATTAGCCACAAAATATATATTCAAAAAGTAAACTTTACTGAGTTGGGTATAATAAGATCTCTGACAGTTATCATGCATTTTATGCCAAAACAAACTTGATCTAGGATTAAAAGGAATTAAAATAATGCAGTCACAAGGTTACATGGAAAATACTTACTAGATACATGTACTGTAGAAATATATATTCTCTGCATCAACAATGTACTATACATGCATTCATGTCGTATTGCACTGGGAATTGCACTGACAATAAACCTCTGAAGTTTTTGCAGATGTCTCTTTTTTTATATGTGAAGGTTACCACCATGTGGCATAAATTAAATACTGAAAGATTGGAAAAGCTAAGAATAATCCAGCAGTTTGAGAAATCATTTTGGTTTGGTCAACAGAATTATGAACCATAAAGCAGTTTGTGTTAAAATGTTAAATCCCATTAAACCTAATCCAGGGGCTTCCAATCATGCGTCATGGGGGCCCAAGACCCTGCAGGTTCTCTCTTCTACCCAGTCTCTTCAGCAGGTGATCTCACTGATCAGTCAGTGGAAGAAGTTCAGTGGAATCTGCTGTTGACACTGGTTGGAGGTAAAGCCTGCAGGGTCTTGACCCTCCATGGCACATGATTAGACACCCCCGCCCAAACCCATTATGATGAAGAGCAGATGCTAATATGACCCAGAATTCCTCCATATACTGGTACTGTCACTAAAGTATGCAGGGTCTTCTGTACAGTCTTTTAACAATATAGTCTTCAGTTAATATAATCGTTTTGGTTACTTTTTCTTAAAAATGAGCCATTATTTTTAAGGTCACCGATTAATCCTTTGTACAGTTGACTCTTTTCCCACCGGTGTCTTAAACAAAATAGAAAATAAAGAGAGAAAATCATGATGCAAACACATAAGTCACTAAATTGTTTATTACAATCAGCAGCAAATTCCAGATTATTCAGAATGTGCACAATTCAAACTGTAAAAAAAAAAAAAAAAAAAAAAAAAAAAACTGAAATGGTCACATGCTGCCTCACTGAGAAGCAACTGGATCGGCCCCTCATACTGGTCCTGATTCAGCAGATCTACAGCCTGCATCTCTGTAAATAGTGAGGCAAGGTCCAGTTGGGGTGACAGTTTCCCTCTTGCCTAGACAAAAGACAAATGGGTGGTGGTTAATTAAAGCAAGTTTAAAACTTATTTTGGAAATACACTTGTTGCTAAAAGCCAGCGGTGGAATGTGAATTAATGAATGAATCTTTATTTCGGATTGATTAAAAGTAAAGATTAAAAGAAAATAGAATAATATACCAAAGGGGGGAAAAAAATCTAACAAGGTCAAATTAAACAATAACTCCTCTAACCACAATTTTCATGTAGCTGCACTTCAGTAGATTTTACAAGGGCTGCGTTACATTTAAAATCATCTGCTTTTACTTTGGCCTCAGCAATCAGAATGAATTAATACATTCATGAGTTTATTGATGATAGACTATAAACTACACATATAAAGTAAATTATATTGACGACTGAACATCTCGCATTTGCAAAAACATACAGTTATGAACATAACTCACAAAGGATCACACAAGTGATCTGACAAAAAAATAAATACATTAAGCGGTTTATTTTACAGTTGATGTGCCATATTCACACAATCAAATAAATCTCAGTTCAGTCCCTTTTATATTAAGTGGAAATTGTGCTTTTGACACTTTACCTATAAAAGCAAAGGATTTCAGTACTTTCCACAGTGGCGAGGTAGGTTGTGGGGAGGCTGATTTCGTCTTGCCTAGATGAACGACAGAAATGGATGATGGTTAGTTTCAAGCAAGTTCAATACATATACAGGCACATCTCAAAAATTAGAATACCATGAAAAAATTCAATATTTTTGTCACTCATTTCAGAAAGTGAAACCCATATATAGATTCATTACAGGAACAGTGATATATTGAAAGTGTTTATTTTAATATTGATGATTATGGCTACAGCCCATATTAAACAACACCTCAGCAGCCAACATTTCTATTAAAAAAATATTTTTTTAAAGTTAATTTTATGTAAGATTCCAATTTTTTGCATAATAGAATTTGGGGTTTTCAGGGCAGTAAGCCGTAATCAGCAAAATTAAAATAAATATATCACTGTGTAATGAAGCTATACAATATACGGATTTCTCTTTCTGAAATGAGTGAAAAGCACCGCAGGAGCCACAGAATAGGTGTGTGGGTCTATTCTGACGCTTTAGAAAATTATATGAATGACTTTATAAATCACTGGTTTGAAAAAGCAATTTTAATATGACGAGATTTCGGCTCCTGTAGTCCATTTCACCAGTATCCACAACAGGGAGGCTAACCCTGGCATGTGGAAACACATTCTAGCATTAAATTGCACACAATTTAATGCACAGGACCAAAGTGCAATACAAAACACAAACCAGGACTTTAACCAGGATTAACATATTTCATCGTTTTGCTCCCACAAGCGAATATTTAGGAGAAAACAAGCGCGATTCAACAGTTGGTACTAGCGCTAGCATTAGCGCTAGCTACTAGCAAAAAAACGTTAGCCAGCACAGAACAGTACTGTATAACGGCTCAAAAAAAGTGAGCTTACCACCAACAGGATAAATAAGCAAACAGATGCACATTATTACAAATCACTCACCATAGATGGTTCTCTCACAATCGTCTTCAGCTTGTCAATAGTCCAGTTGTATGCTGGCCAGCCATCGGGTCACTCCTCACTGTGTAACTGCCACCAAGCAGAGAAAACTCCGCACCTCTTCGTTGTACCACGGTGTAGAGTTCCGCAAAACCTACAACGCTGTCTGTATTAATATCGTATTTACTCCGTGACCGAGTTAGTTCGTGATTGCAAATGGCGGTCGTACAGATTTCAACGAAGAGAGGCGCTTTCGTGACGTTAAGACCTGACCAATCAGTGGCAAGCGAAGTTTTTGACGTCAAAACATGGTACAGCTCAGCACGAATGGACCCTGCCCTTGAGCGGGGCTGAGATTCGCTGCTGTTAAACCGTGTTGAGGCTAGTGCAAAGACTTACCAAGCATGCTGAGCTGTACCATGACGTGCTAAGTCGGGCTAGTGCAAAAGGGCCTAAAGTGTCACAAGGTGTAGGGCATTTCAGTACTGACTAGACAACCTGCCCAAACTGTAAAATGGTGACAACAGTGGCTGATACATAGCGCGCTCCTTGATGTCTCCAACATCGTTGGCAGCCATCATTTCTGCTCAACATGAATCAACTTTCATCAGAGAACAGCACTGAGGCCCACTGGTCCCTTGTCCAGCGTAAAGGCTCCCTGACCCATGCAAATGATGACACCTGTGCCTGGTGGTGTGGTCAGGTACCCTTGCAGGTCATTTACACGCAGACCACGCTGATGTAAATGGTTTCGAATGGTCTGACGTGACACTTGAGTGCCTCTCACCTTCCTCAAATGTGCCTGGAATTGAGTGGCATTCATCATCTGCTTCTGCAGGGCACTGTGTGCCTTTCCAACTCATGTCCAATCAACAGAATTTACCACAGGTGGACTCCAATTAAGCTGAAGAAGCACCTCCAAGTCCAAGTCCATGGTGCTCAGCTGGAAAAAGATGGACCGTCCTCTGCGGGTTGGGGATAAGCTCCTGCCCTAAGTGGAGGAGTTTAAGTATCTCGGTCTCATTCACGAGTGAGGGGAGAATGGGGTGAGAGATTGACAAAAGGATCGGAGCAGCATCTGGAGTGATGCAGACATTATACTGGTCTGTTGTAGTGAAGAGGGAGCTGGGTTCTAAAGCAAAGTTGTTGATTTACCGGTCAATCTATGTTCCTACCCTCACTTATGTCATGAGCTTTGAGTAATGACCGAAAGAATGAGATTGTGGATACAAGCAGCTGAAATGAGCTTTCTCCGTAGGATTGCTGGACTCACCCTTAGAGATAGGGTGAGGAGCTCAGTCATCCGGGAGAGGCTCCGAGTAGAACCACTGCTCCTCCACATCGAAAGGAGCCAGTTGAGGTGGTATGGGCATCTGATCAAAATGCCTCTTGGATGCCTCCCACTTGAGGTACTTTGGGCTCGTCCCACTGGGAGGAGACCCCGGGGCAGACTCAGGACACACTGGAGACAGTACGTCTCCCAGATGGCCTGGGAACATCTTGGTATCCTCTCTGAAGAGCTGGAGCAGGTGGCTGGGGAGAGGGAAGTCTGGGCTTCTCTGCTTGGGCTGCTGCCTCCGTGACCCGGCTCTCCGGAAAAGCGGTAGAAAATGGATGGCTGGATGGAATTTAGTTGTTAACACTTATCAAAGTATTTATGATCTGTGAAACAACTACACTACTCACCAAAAGCTAGGGATATTCGGCTTTCAGATGAAATTTCAGGATGCACCTAAAATGCACTATAACCTTTACAGGTGAACTTAATTTGACCTTCTCTAACCTTCAGAATGCACATGTCCAACTGTTCAATGTTTCAGTACTTTGTGCAGTACTTGCTGTTCTCTAACAAGGTGCTTGACAGCAAAATTCACAACAGGTGTTTGATCCATGAATCGACCAATAAATTTTCTGATACAATGAGAATTGGTATTTAAAAATTCCTCTTCATCATGCTGTTCACATTTTGACATCATGAGACCAAGACAACACCTAACAACTGATCAACAGTACCTCAAAATTGCAAGGCTTCAAACAGGATGTTCTCAGAGGGAAGTGGCTACTAAGCTTAGAGTGTCATCAAAAGGTTGCAACAGAAACAGAGAGACTGGAAGAGTAACAGAAAGGCATGAAGTGGACGTCCTTTGGCCACATCCCAGGCTGATGACCACTTCATTGTGAACAGTGCCCTGCAGAACCAGATGATTAATGCCACCCAACTCAAGGCACATTTAAGGAAGGTCAGAGGCACACCACCATGCACAGGCATCATCATTTGCATGGGCCAGGGAGTATTTACACTGGATGAGGGACCAGTGGGCTTCAGTGCTGTCCTCTGATGAAAGTCGATTCACGTAGAGCAGAAATGATGGCCGCCAACAATGTTGGAGCACTATGTATCAGCTACCGTTGTCACCAGACGAGCCTTTGGTGGTGGCGGTGTTACAGTCTGGCCAGGTGTGTCTAGTCAATACAAAACTGATCTACACCTTGTGAATGGTACAGTGACAAGCTGATACTACATGGATAACATCATTAATCCAGTCATTGTGCCCCTGCATGAACAACACAGGCCTAATTTCATCTTCATGGATGACAATGTTCCAGCTCATCAAGGTCGCACCATTTGGGAATGGCTGCTGGAGGCTGGGGTACCTCAAATGGAGTGGCCTGCACTTCCTCCAAACCTGAATCCCACAGAAAACCTATGGGATCAGCTGAGTCGCTGTGTAGAAGCTCGTAACCCTGCACCCCACAACCTCAATGACCTGAGGACCACCCGTCAAGAAGAGTGGAATGCCATGCCTCAGCAGACAATAAGTCAACTTGTGAACAGCAGGAGAGGTCATTGTCAAGCTGTAATTGATGCTCAGGGGCACAAGACAAGTTATTGAGTCACTGACATTTTTTGTTGTAGCATACCCACCACTGGTGTTGGTTTTTGTTTCAATAAATTGTTTGAGATGAGGAAATCACCATTGCATATTACTTAAATGTCCTACTTTCATGATATAATATTACTGTAATGTGAACTTTTTACATTTTCCATAAATTTCCCCTGAAAGTCAAATATCCCTAACTTTTTGTGAACAATGTATGAGAACAGTGAACATCTAGTCAGGTTTATTGCCATTTTCACAGGAGAGTACATTTTACCAATCAAAACAACTGTCCCTAGTTTTAAACCAGTGGCCCATCCATCCAGACCAGTGGTAAGCTTTAAAATTCTCTGCTGACATAAAGGGTCTACGTTTGACATGAAGAATCACAGTGCGCTTTGTCATCTCTGGGGTGTACATTTACAGCACTGCTGGACATTTAAAAAGCATTCCTGAATAAAAATGCCAGTCCCTGCTGAACTGTCACACAGCTTCCATCACAGCCTCACTTCATCGGCGACGAACAACCCTCTGAACTTGATAAAAAGTCTGAGAAACATCAACTATGGAGCTGCTGTCGACTAAGATAAAAAATAGAAAGATGAATTTTATTAATACATCAAATCCCTGGACACAGAAATACAAAGAAAAGTGAATTTTCTGTAATACAAATGGAGAGCACAGCTCACAAATTGATTTTATCAGCTTTATAATTTGCTGTACACTGGGTTCTTTCACATGTACTCCACACCTCTTACCGTGTTGGAAATAATCATTTATGAGCTTTCAGCAGCACAAGTCCATCAATACAAAAGTGTGTTTTTACTACTGGTGACCATCAGGATTTAATCTGTTTAATCTCCCCCCCCATCAAAATGCAAATTTTAAAACACGTTTAACATGTTTCAGTGGCTAACCAAAGAACAATTAACATGAACAAAACCATGGTATAAAACACAATGAAAGTGCCAGGAACAAATGCACATTTATGACAACCCTTCTGTAGTACAAACAAAATAACAGCATAGGGGGCGCTATGGAGCACAGTAAGAAGTAGACTTGTTTTGGTGCAGCTCCGAGAAAATATTATTTAAAATAACATTTTACTTGTTAACTTTTGCTCATACATGGTCCTGGACATTTAACTTTTTTTTTTTTTTAATTTATTTATTTTTTTTTTTTTTTTACAACTCTTCAGTGCTACTCATTCCATCTACTCTGACATAAAATGTCGAATTCCCAAGTTAAATAAGAATCCTCGAGAGGAGGCTGCAAAGCACTGTTACTTGCTGAGCGAGCCACACCTGCTCCTGTCTCACAGAGTCCGCCTTATCCTGACAAGACCACCCTAGACGCTGTTTTGTTTCGGGCCATGATTGGCGCTCCTAACTCTTTGAGTGTGTCTGTTGCCAAATTGCGACATAACCCCTAGTCGTCAAGAGTGGCAAATATTTTTTGTCAATAAAATAGTTCAGATTTCCAAGGCTATAACTTGAAAGTTGCAAGAGATAATGGCTTACTGTCAATTACAAAGATATAAAATATGATAAAAAGTTTCAGATAGGAATAAATTTACACATCTAATTTGCATAATGTCGCGACAGCTCTTTAAATTCCATAACTCAGTCAAAACTGGCCTTTGGACGTATTTACCAAAGAATGGTTCATTCTTGACACCGTTTCGTGTACAGAGGTACCTCATCATCTTAGCTTCAAAGTATATGAACAAAAAAATCAGTACTATATTAATATATAAAAAAATACATAAATTCCTCACTTACCGGCTAAGGGGACTCACTTGCTGCTGTGGTCACTGTGTTTTCGTCCATTGTGGTCGTTATTTTGCGTTCTGTCAGTCATTTACGCTCTCTACCACATCTACAATGTTTTATGATTATCCCACATAAATTTCGCTTGTATCCCGCAGCTATTTTCCACGTACGACTAAGTGACGGTGCACGATGATGGATGGCAGCCATATTAGCTTTCTGGGCTAAAATGCTAAAAACAGGAAGAGGAAATGAGTTCTTCTTCTTTGGTGTATTACGTGTCATCCATCGAGTCCTCCCAACGGATGTCTGTCACCTTCTGAAACTGGCAGATCAGTACAAATCAGTACAAATCCCCAATGCAGCCGGTCATGTCAGAGTGAGATGACAGGCAAAGCGCTGCGCTCTGCCACTAGGGGCACGCAAAATCTCACACTCAAAAGGTTAAGAACGACATATGTGGTAAAACTGATGCCCTGTCTATGAGTCTGCATTCTGAAATAACATCTGTGAGACAAGAACTGAAGAATTCAATTGAACCACTTGAACGTAGGCTCGAGGCAAATAAGTCGCTAGTGGGAGAACTGGAGCGAGCGGCCACGGACAACAGCACTCGTAACTGTAACTTGTAACTGTAGCTAGAAGCTACAGTTAGCATGCTAACAAGTTCAAGCACTTGGATGAACGGCGTGAAGATCTGGAGGCCAGATCTCGAAGAAATAATACACATGTGCTTGGTGTACCAGAGGGACTGGAGGGTCCCCGACCGACTGACTTTGTTGCCCAACTACTTCAAGATTTGCTTGGTTTGAAGGAGAAACCCTTCCTCAATCGTGCACACCAAGCCCTGCGGGAAAAGCCCAGAGATGGAGGCCCACCCCGCCCTCTTATCGCAAAAGTGCATTATTTCCACGTCCAAAACCTACTGCTGCAGCGCGCCGTGGAAAAATCCCCTCTCCTGTACAAAGGAAAGAGAATTTCGATATTCCCTGACTACATGTCCTCTGTCACCAAGAAGTAGGCCTCGTTCATCACTGTGAAATGGACTCTTTGCTCCTACCCAGGGGTGAAATTTGGTCTTTTCTACCCGGCAATTCTGAGAGTCACTACACCAGATGGAACAACACAGGTTTGATGATCCTGCGACTGCTACCAATTTCATAAACAAAATCCCTAAGTCAGTAACTTTTTGAACAAACTTATCTTGCTTTCTGGAATGACTGAATAAGAGAACTCGGACTAAAGAGTTTTGTTTTTCTCTTGTTTCTTCTCCCATTCCATATTATAGGACCATTTGTACAGGTGCCTTAACCAGTCCTGACTGTTTTTTCCCCCCCCCTTTGTTGTTTATATATTTCATCCTTAAGTTTCTCCTTAATAGTTACAGCATTACTCAAGCTTCACAGTAGGCTACTTTTGAGTGTTCTATTTAGGGTTTTTGTCTGATAGTATTTTTGGGGGGCTTGAATGTTTTTTGTTTGTTTTTTTTTTGTTTGTTTTTTTTTTTTTTTTATACATTGGCTTTTATGCTTGCATAAAAGCCAAAAGTTGTTTTTCCCCCCCCCCCCCCCCTCTATCCATGTCCCCTTCCGCCCTGAAATGCTTGTTGAAAGCTGCATGTTAATCTTGCAAGCAAATGGATCACACCCTTTGGTGCTTTACCTAATTTACCCAATTACATTTTTTTTTTCCACCGCACCACAAATTATTTTTATATAAGTATATAATTATTATGTACGTAATAGCAAAGTGTAAATAAGTTAAAGGCACCTGGTAAAAATCATACTGCATTTATAGGGTCATATTAGAGATATACTGTATATATATATACATATACATATATACATATACATATACATATATATATATATATACATATTAGAGATAGCAAAAAGACGTAACAAACTAATAGGTTTTTTTTGAATGCAAAAGATGCAATAGACTTACACAATGGTCCTCTCCGGCATACAACTAGGAACATACCGGTCGCTATGGAGGGTGAGAATATGTATGGGCACATAATCATACCATGTAGGATAACTAAATAGACGGTTATGCTGTTTCATCCCACCTAGCAACAATGCTCTGCACTGTGTGTGTTTATATATTTACATATTTATTCCATCTAGCTACAATGCTCTGCACTGGGTGTGTTTATATTTATATATCTATATATTTATTCCATCTAGCTACAATGCTCCGCACTGTGTTTTTATATATCTACATATTATTCCATCTAGCTACATTGCTCCGCACTGTGTGTGTTTATATACTTGCATATTTATTCCACCTAGCTGCAATGCTCCGTACTGTGGGTGTTTATATATTTACATATTTATTCCATCTAGCTACAATGCTCCGCACTGTGTGTTCATATATTCATATATTTATTCCATCCAGCTACAATGCTCTGCACTGTGTGTCTGTGTGTGTGTGTGTGTGTATATATATATTTTATAGTAATATGTACATATGTATATTAGCTGCTCTTGCTTGCTTGTTTTTTTTTTGTTGTTGTTTTTTTTCTTGCCTTCTGATTGTTGCTCTGAGTGTTGCTATCCCTGTGCTGTTGCAATCCTGGAATTTCCCCGTTGTGGGACTAATAAAGGCTTATCTTATCTTATCTTATCTTATATTATTCTCGAGTAGCTGTAGTTAAGTGCTTTCTTTTTGGTATTTTTAAGACATGAAGCTTCTTGGACTTCGAGAGTTTTGGGTTTTTTGTTTTTTTTTTTTGTTTTACACGCATCTCGTTTGGGGAGATGCTAGTGCAGGGATTGGTGGGGGGGGGGGGTATTTTTTTCTTCTTTTTTTCCCCCCATTATGTTAGATCTGGGAGTTCTGTTTTGTTCTGTTAGTGTTTGTATTATGCCTGCCTGCCCAAGTCATATTTATTTTGATATCCTTTGCATTAGGCCCAAATGGCCCAGTCTGGACTGAACCAACACCAGAGGGGAAATTCACTTAAGTTTGTAAGCTGGAACTGTAAAGGTCTCAATTCCCCAATAAAACGCAGTAAGGTCCTACATCACCCACAGTGACTAAAGCTCATGTGGTTTACCTACAAGAAACACACCTGAAACCCTCCATAATTCTTAGGATCAAGTGTGGATAGATTGGACAAGATTATTATTCCTCATTCTATTTATATTAAAAAAAAAAAAAAAATCCAGAGGGGTTGCAATTTTGATTCATAAATCTCTCTCGTTCACATGCACTGATGTGCTCTCGGATCCTAATGGTAGATACTTAATCATCACTGGTATAATGTGTGGTACTCCTGTTATCCCTATGAATGTGTACCCTCCTAATTGGGATAATGCAGATTTTTTTTAAACATTTATTTTCTAAGCTTCCTGATATGACTTCGCATTCCCTCATCTTAGGAGGGGGCTTTAATTGCTGGTTAAACCCAGAACTGGATCGATCCTCTACAAAATCTGCTTCCTCCTCACAATCAGCCAGGATAATTAAAGCTTTTATGAGTGAGTTTTCAATCTCAGATCCTTGGCATGCTTATAATCCGATGGGTAAGGCTTATTCCCGTTTTTACAGGTGCATCATACATATACGTGCATTGATTACTTTGTTGACAGCAGAATTTTTCCCTCTGTGGAATCATGTTTTTATGAGCCGATTGTAATCTCTCACCATGCACCTGTCATAATGAGCACACAGATGGATCGTCCTCTCAACTTACACACCCATTGGCGTTTTGATACACGCCTCCTCTCAGACATCAAATGTTTGGAAATGACTAGTAATCAAATTGATATATTCTTGAGTATTAACAGGACTCCTGATGTTTCAGTGTCCACCCTCTGGGAAACACTCAAAGCTTATCTACGAGGGGAGATCATAGCTTATGTAAGTTTTCAGAAAAAATATGGATGAGAGAGATTGAATGAATTAATGGCTCATATTGCTCATCTGGATCACCTGTATGCTACTTCAACTTCAGACATGTATAAAGAACATCTTTTATTACAATCTGAGATCAAAGTACTAACAGCAGATCATGCTGCAGAACTTCTCATTAAATCTAGAAGTACCTACTACGAACATGGTAACAAGGCTGGCAGATTACTGGCTCATCAACTTTGACAAATTTCTTCTTCTCACCATCCATCCATCCATCCATCTTCTACCGCTTTTCCGGAGGTCCGGGTCGCAGAGGCAGCAGTTCAAGCAGAGAAGCCCAGACTTCCCTCTCCCCAGCCACCTGCTCCAGCTCTTCAGAGAGGATACCAAGGTGTTCCCAGACCAGCTGGGAGACATAGACTCTCCACCAAGTCCTGGGTCTGCCCCGGGGTCTCCTCCCACTGGAACGTGCCCGAAACACCTTAAGTGGGAGGCGTCCAGGAGGCATCCTAATCAGATGCCCATACCACCTCTTCTTCTCACCAGATATCACAAAAACAAATATACTTCGGGTATCACTACAGATCCTAAGGAAATTAATAAAGAGTTTCAGCACTTTTACTTTCAGTTATATGCCTCGGAAAACTCTTCAACCATTCAAGACATAAATAATTTCTTTGACATACTCAAAATTCCCACAGTAGGATTTGAAATGGTTGAGGAGTTGGAGAAGCCACTGACAGTTCCTGGAATATTAGAAGCCATCTCCTCAACACAGAGTGGCAAATGCCCAGGCCCGGACGGCTATCCTACTGAGTTCTACAGGAAATTTCAACACAAATTAACCCCTCTTTTGCTGGATATGTTCAATGAATCCTTTAAGCTAAGTAATTTACCTCCAACGCTCTACCAAGCATCTATATCTCTAATATTGAAGAAAAATAAGGACCATCTTAGCTGCTCTTCTTACCGCCCAATTAGCCTATTACATGTGAATGTTAAATTACTGTCCAAAATATTGGCCTCATGTCTGGAAACTGTATTGCCGTTAATCATTTCCTCCGACCAAACAGGATTCATTAAAAATAGGCACTCCTTTTTTAATCCAAGATGAGGTTAGGTTCTCCAGCTGCAGTTCCCAGAGGAATTTTCCTCACAGGAATTTCTGTCACTGTGTGTGTCTGGTGAACGGAGGACTAACCCAGCTCCACTGTCTTAGTCTACCAGACGACCTCCGCTTACCTGTACCCAGAGCTCTGACTGAGTGACCTGTCCAATCAGCACCCCAAGATACCCTCCTAATTTCCATCAAGTTCAAGTGTTCACTATGTTGTGCTGTCTCTGAGACTGTGGTTCTCCTAAACTGTGCTTGATGAATCTGTTTTTCCCTGGGGCATTCAAGTTTATGTGGGATTTTGTGGGATTTCACTTCTTAATTGGCCCAGAAAAATTGCAAATAACTTGCCGTTTTTGTGCATGGGTTCTTCACACACACGCTCAACAATGACAAATTATTTTAATTTTTAACTACCACCCAGGTTTGAACATAGGCCACGCATGTTGGTTGTCCTTGATGTGTAAACAGTCAGTCCCCTCAGGATTTCACGGCATTGCAGTCACACCAATCCACACAAATTCAACTAGTCCCCATGATTTCTGCACAACCAATTTCCTAACCAGCCACTTCTGGTCCCCCCCCCCCCCCCCGGTGTGTTTGTACAGGTAAACCAGTAAGATTGTTCTTTGTACCTTCATTCTGTAACTGCAGATACTCCCACTCCACCTCCACAGACTGTATGCGCTCAGTAACAAGATAAACTGATGTCACAAGTGCCGTTATAGCCAGCATAATTACTCTAAAGCTAAAATTGTGTATAAAAGATACAACCTCAGACACACAACACGCTCCCTCAGACTTTACACATGCCGCCCTTCCCCCCACTCAATGTCTTAAAACATCCCCCTCTTCAGCTGCACCTTTCAGCTTCAGTCATTTCCATAGGTCGCGGCCCCACCCACCCTGTCAACCCCAACCCCCATTATATCCAGCCCTTTGTCCATACCAGATGTGATCTCTGCACACATGCGTGTGTGTTTGTGTGTTGGGAAAAGGGGCCCACAACCCAGGAACCATGTGAACCTCCCCCTCTCACAGAGACCAGAATAGCTCTCATCTCCTGTTAGCGACACCAGGTTAAAGGCAAAAAGGAGAAAGTGGAGAAGCTGACTATGGCACACTTGGTCAGTTGTGTGTCCCGTTTGCTTCTACAGGGTCTGGATGAAAACAATGTAGGTGCATAAAATTGTGGCTGCCTCTAGTTCCCACACGAGAGAAGAAGAAAGGGACGGTCAAACAGAATGGGAGGGGAGGGCAGAGCATCTGTATGAGTTACTGCTCTTATAAATATGCATACACTTGATCTAAAGGTTAGATGGAAAGTGCCCTGCCAGCTGCTCTGACCCAAACGCAGCACTACCACACACGTCAGGTGTGTGTGTGGCCAGCGATCAAAGAGTGCACCAATGTAATCACCATCATCTTACACAAGTCTACATCAAGGTTTTGCTAGGAAGATAACTTCATTAGAGAACATTTTCATCTAAAACACCATCAAATCTGGACAGGGCAAGGCTGTGTTTGGTGTTGCAATGAAACTCTGCTTCAATACGAGTCCAGGTGACCCTGGTGAAAAGGATAAGGTAATAAAACTGTTCACAAAATCAGAGGGCCAGGATGTACACCCATGTGCTGCCCACAAAAGGTCCGCACATTTTATTGACAACATGGAACGTGTGGAATAGCTCTGGATTGGACTAACTCATGGTTCTGGATGCAGCAGCTCTAGTAGCCCAGGTGACTGTTTTGGAGCGTTTCTGCTATACTGCCTTTTGTTTGTGTAAAATCCCTGTGCTGGAGCGGAAGGCAGGTGTACACAATTCAGTGCACCACTTCATGGCCTGGTGTGCATACTACAGCACATACTACGGTTTTGGGGTTTTTTTTTGGGGGGGGGGGGGGGGGGGTTTGGAGGGGGGGGCAGATTTATATGAAACTTTTTTTTTTTCTTCCCGTTTTCGGTGAAACTATTGTAACACAAAGGGGGCCTGAGATAGAGTGGCCACTCTTATACACAGTCCTCCCATGTGATGCAAGGATGAGGAGGAAGGAGGAGGTGGAGCTGGAGAGAATCAGAGGTGTTTAACAGAGGCCAGGGCAGGGAATGCTGTCTGAAGCCGCTGACTCACTGCTCAGACCGAACCAGCTGTCTGATTGGCTGTTCTGGTGCCTGGCCCCCTGTCCTACATCAGCAGCATGCCTGCTCATCACACGTTGCCCTGTTACACTAAACTACAAGCCCTGTTTCCAAATAACCCTGGTGGGAGCTGTTCCATAATCAAATGCTGTTCATTCTTATGTCTACACAGACCATTTTTATACATCAAACCAATGCACTGTGACCCTCCAACAGCAGATATTTTGAAAGATGAGATCTGTTTGCTGCAGGAAACAGCATTGCATTACCCTCCTCTAAAGGAAGAGTGGACAAAAAGAAAGTTTCAACATCAGCAACCACTTTATACATGCTGGGCTTTATGTGCACCAAGACTGAAGGGCAAATGCCATGAAAAGCATCATGGGTGTCCCTAGAGCTGAAGCACAGCACACTAGTGACAATGCTCAGAATCAGTATCAGCAAAAACTATACAACACTGAAATCCTTTCTGTTGACAGTTCAGTTTGTAATTACAGCCCCTTGTTCTTGAAGAGGCCGCCGTTGCTGAATACAACTCATTTCGGACGGTGGCTAAACTGTCATCTCTGCTGGAGTCCGAGTTCCACCCTATGCAGGACATACTGGATGCACTGAGGAGCTCATTTAGCAGCAGACTACATCATCCCAGGTGCACAACCGAGAGGTTTCGTAGGTCCTTCCTACCAACGGCTGTCAGACTGTACAACCTAAGCAGGGCTGCTCGCAGAGATAGCAAAAAGACGTAACAAACTAATAGTTTTTTTTGAATGCAAAAGATGCAATAGACTTACACAATGGTCCTCTCCGGCATACAACTAGGAACATACCGGTCGCTATGGAGGGTGAGAATATGTATGGGCACATAATCATACCATGTAGGATAACTAAATAGACGGTTATGCTGTTTCATCCCACCTAGCAACAATGCTCTGCACTGTGTGTGTTTATATATTTACATATTTATTCCATCTAGCTACAATGCTCTGCACTGGGTGTGTTTATATTTATATATCTATATATTTATTCCATCTAGCTACAATGCTCCGCACTGTGTTTTTATATATCTACATATTATTCCATCTAGCTACATTGCTCCGCACTGTGTGTGTTTATATACTTGCATATTTATTCCACCTAGCTGCAATGCTCCATACTGTGGGTGTTTATATATTTACATATTTATTCCATCTAGCTACAATGCTCTGCACTGTGTGTTCATATATTCATATATTTATTCCATCCAGCTACAATGCTCTGCACTGTGTGTCTGTGTGTGTGTATATATATTTTATAGTAATATGTACATATGTATATTAGCTGCTCTTGCTTGCTTGTTTTTTCTTGCCTTCTGATTGTTGCTCTGAGTGTTGCTATCCCTGTGCTGTTGCAATCCTGGAATTTCCCCGTTGTGGGACTAATAAAGGCTTATCTTATCTTATCTTATTTCTGTCAAAGGAGCTTTCTTGTGACTATTGTTGTGATTTATTTTTATTTTTTATTTTTTTTTTTGCAAGAACCATTGATAGCGCCAGCTGAAACAAACAGTATAAATAGTGCTAGGTGAACAAAGTGTTAGGACAATAAGAACAGCATACAAACAACACACATAACATGTGTGTGTGCATGCATGCGCTCCAGTCCATATGGTCTGTGGGGAGAATGGATTTGCAAATAAACATACACACCTGCACACACAAACATACATACACATATGTACATTTACAAATAGGGCTGTGTGATATGACCAAAATTTCATACCACAATATAAGTAATCTTATATCACAATAACATACACTCTAAATTCTACAGTTTATACACAATAATCACATAAGAAGGACCATCTGTTTTTTATACATTTTAAATTACATACTGAAAAACAGCAAAATGTTCTGGGTTTTGGACTGAAGGACTCAGTTACTTATTGCACATAACAGAAGAACTTTCATTATAAGTTAAACACTTCTGTTAGAAATTCTGAGTATTTTTGACTGAAGGATCACTTACTTGTTGCACATAACACAATGTTTGTTACAAGTCTTATTTGTTAAAATTCAGGATACTCTGAAGTAGGGGTGGGCAATATGGCCTAAAAATGATATTATGATACTTCTGTGAATTTTCACGGTAATAATATTCTTCGCCAGCCAGCCAGACGTACTTTATTTATCCCAAACTGGGACATTACACTGTAACAGCAGCATGACAGTAGACAACCAAACAAACACACACACACACAGCGTAAGAGACACAGAGATTACCCATGGAAAGTAAAACTGCTAAAAAAAAAAAAACAAAAAAAAAAAAACCTATCTACATCACAGATGAATAGATGGTGACCCGTATAGATGCCTGAATCATACCTGCTGTGCAATGCAGGACTATCAGGAGCAGAGTGAGATGTGAGGTACCATAAGGTGCAGTATGGCAGCATAGCTATGACAAGAATACATGAGACCGAGTTATTGTTCAGTGAAATGGCATATGGCAGGAAAGATTTCCTGTACCTAACAGTTTGGCAGTGAAGCTCTAGCAGTGTGCTGAAGAAAGTGCTCCGCTGTTTGTCCAGTGTGTGGTGTAGGGGGTGATCAGGATTGTCCATGATGGATCACAGTTTATGTAATGTCCTCCTCCCCACCACTGTCTCAAAGGTCTCCAGCCTGAGACCAATCACAGATTATCACTTGATAATCTTGTCAAGTCTGTTGGCGTTGCTGACTCTGATACTGCTACCCCAACAGACAGCAGCAAAGAAGATGGCGCTGGCGACAACGGCCTGGTAGAAAAGCTCCAGCATCCTGTTGCACACACTGAAAGATCTCAGCTTCCTCAGAAAGTAGAGTCTGCTCATCCCCTTCTTGTACGCAGCATCGGTGTTAGATTTCCAGTCCAGTCCGTTTCTGATCATGACACTCAGGTATTTGTTGACCTCCACATCCTCCCCCCTAATTTGCAATGGCAGAGAAGGCGTCCTCTTCTTCCTGAAGTCAATCACCATCTCTCTGGTCTTGCTGATGTTCAGCCTCAGGAGCTTCTGCTTGGTCCACTTCACAAATCTGTCCACCAGTGCCCTGTACTCACCCTCCTCTCCCCTCTTATACACCCAACAACAGCTGAGTCAGAGAATTTCTGCTGGTGGCATAACTTGGTGCTGTGCTAAAAGTCAGTGGTGTACAAGGTGAAGAGAAAATGAGAAAGCACAGTCCCCTGTGGAGCTCCCGTATCACTAACTTATGTATGGAGAATGAGGGACTGGAGTCTCTTCTGTCATGCAGCAAACTCCCCTTTATTATGGAGAACAGAACTACAGTATATACAAGTGACCGTGCCTGCCTGATGTCACACTGTGGGTGGATACGGCAGCACGCACACACACACACACCCCACACACAACATTCCCCTCCCCCTTACAAAAGTGTAAGACCACACATAATCCAGACCCTCCCCAATTTAGGACCCGAATCATACATTAAGGAAATAATGGGGAACAGTGAATTACAATAGCCCAACACACTCAACCCCCCAAAAAAATTAAATTGGACCATGTCTCTGAAAATATAAAAAATAATCCCACATCATACATACTCACATGCACACCAGCAGAGTATATATACATATTTACATCAACAGTATTTAAGTAACACCTATGTCCACCGGCAGCCAGAGGTAAAACCGGCCCGGGGGCCCAGGGCTGCCCCAAAGCATGCACGCACTTGGCCACCGAAGACAAGACCAGCTCGAGGGCCCTGAGCAGCCCCACAGCATGTGCGCCCCTGGCCGCAGTCTGCCTTCGGGATCAAACCCGACCTCTCCTGCGAAAATGTCTTTCACCACCAACTGCCTCACTCCTTGGGACCCGCAGTGCTGCTGTCCGGCACACCGTCCCTCCGTGTTCATTGGTCCACTCCTGACCGCTTTCCACACCACTGCAGCTACCACCGCTGCCCCCAACACTCTGGCCCCCTGTGGCCGCACTCTGGGGAAAGCCAAAGCTCGCTCGTCAATGCCATTCACTGCCTCGGGCACCTCGCCATAATGCCCAGCATCCTCGTCCAGGGGGCGTTGAGTTCCGGCACTGAGGCCCTGCCATACCTCCGTGGCGCCCAGCTGTCGCTGTTCTCTCCCGGGGCTCCCAGCGTCACTCCCGCTGGCGTCTTTCACCAACCCAGGCACCTTGCCGCCGCTCCCAGCACCCTCGTCCCAGGAGCTCCGCTGCGCTGTTTCCGTGCCTGGCTGTCGCTGCTCTCTCCTGGGGCTCTCAGCGTCACTCTCCGACCCAGGCACTTCATTGCTGCTCCCAGCACCCTCATCCAAGGTGCTCCGCTGCGTTGTCTCTGCGCCTGACTGCTGCTGCTTCCTCCCGGGGTTCTCAGCCTGCATGTTCCTGCTCTCCAGCTGCAGGGATGACTCCTGTCACTGCTCTCCCTCTCCGCTGTCGTCACTCACTGCGCCATCAAACTCACCAGTGCTACGGTCCTGTACCGTGCTGCGCTCCTTGGCTGGCCCGCCGTCTTCAGTGACCAGGGACTCCTCCACTCGCGGCCCCAGTCCCGCCTCGATGCCTAGCTGGTAGCCTGGAGCTTGCTTCTGGCACGCAGTTAGCTTTGTGGCCAACTTGCCCATAGACAGTGAGTGAGCCGTTAGCTTCTCCAACTAACTAAGCTAACTAGCCTAGCTTCATTTGGCGCCAACACTCCCACCACCTACAGCTTTGTGGTCCTCGTCTGCTCGGCAAAGTACTCAGCTAGCATCCGCATAGCACTACGTTTCACCCAACGTACCAAGAATTCTTTGGCCTTCCGCGCCGAAATGGTAGGCCAGAAGTGCTCATCTTCGTCTCCTGTCAAGTCTACTTAGGCCCAGCGCTCCAACGTAATCCTCGAACATGGCCACCCACTTAGGCCACAGGATCACTGGCTCTCCCGTGTACTCCTGAAATGGCAGCAGGGATGGAGGTAGCCCAAACCCGCCCATAATATCCCATCCTAGTCACCAAAATGTTATGTATGGAGAATGAGGGACTGGAGTCTCTTCTGTCATGCAGCAAACTCCCCTTTATTATGGAGAACAGAACTATATACAAGTAACCGTGCCCACCTGAAGTCACGCTGTGGGTGGGTACGGCAGCGCGCGCGCACACACACACACACACACACACACACACAGCCCAGCCGGACAAACTGTGGCCTGCCTGTTGTGGTCACCCACTGCTGCATTTCAACCGAAAAAGCAGAAAAAAATGCCAAGCCCCCACAGCACATGCGCTGTGAAGAGCGAAAAAAAAAAAACTTGCCCTTCCAGGTTATGTTGGAGCACCACAAGTTCCAATGGCACATGAGCTTTAAGGTCCACCTGCTTCAAATTAACATAGCGGAGAAACAGTCCGGAGCAAAGAAAAAGATTACACGAGCACAAAAACCCATCCCTGCTGCACCGCGCCACAAGACAGAAAAGAAGACCGGACTCAAGTCACCACTGAGGTAACATACAACAGAGGAGCCTAGATCGTTTTGAGTTTGCCTGGATTGCCAGGGTACTGTGATAATGTTTAACATGCAGCAGATGAAGCAGCTCACGATTCAATGATAATCACGATAGCATGATAATCAAATATCACAATCCCATATATTTCAATTTTTTTCCACCTTATTCAACCTCAAATCCTGTCCCAAAGTAAAACTGTTGACATCTCGTTTGTATAATTAAAGTATTTTTGGGGCTTCATTTTCAATGGAGAGGTGTCTCTGCACACAGGGAGGGTGGTGACGGTGCGGTGCCGTTTGGAACAGACTCCCGCTCCAGCTACTTCATCGGACTCTGTGGAGTCTTTTAAAAAGCAGCTGAAAACTTTTGTTTAAGGAGGCTTTCCATTGAGTTTCAACTGCTTTTTAATGGCAAGTCTGATATTGTTAAATTATTTTAAATCTTGTTTTAAATTTTTTGTATTTTTAAAATTATTTTTATCTATCAACTTCCTTTTGTTCCTTTTTATTGTGCAGCGCTCTGACTATATGTCTGTGAAAAGCACTTCATAAACAAACTCTACTCACTTGACGCTCTGAGAAAAAGTTCCATGCCAGTGTCACTTTACCTTAATTGCTGCTAATGCTGCTCCAAGATGTGTGCTAGCCTGCCGTATTCCGAGTGTTTTTTCTTTTTTCTGTGCAGCACTTCTTGCGGGTTGTGTGTCATGTCAAGGTCTTTTCTTCCATCTTTGTTATAAAATCCAAAAAGGCCCGACATTTGAGCTAACTGCTTCCTAACTTTCAAAGCAGGCTGCAAATCACCGAGACAAGCTATGACTTCACTTGACTGGGTGCTTGCTTTGCGCCATCTAGTGGACTGAAAATGCTACTGATTAACTGATAACCCAAAAGTATGTGTGTCCATATTTTTTTTTTTTTTTTTTTTAAAATAAAAGATCGATCCATGCATTTATGGATCGATGCACTGTCGCCAGTGCCAAGTATCGTGATCCATCACTGAATTGATCTTTTTTCCCCCCACCCCTATTAGCATACTATGGTGAGTTTATTGAAATGCTCAAGTCTAAACTACACTACAAAGTATTTTCTCTCTTGTAATGTTCCGTCAGAAATCAGTCACCCTCTGCCAACTCAAGAAGATCTACTCAACAGGACACTGGGGACAGCATCTACATTTTCTGCAATGATATGTTAACATCTGTGTTTATATGGTAGGGTCAAATTCAATCCCTGTTGTTTCTGAGGCCAGCACATTGTTGTGTATTAGTGTGTTAGTGGGATACAACAATATCACAGGATTTGGACTGAACACCGGCTCTACACACAGAGCACGTGTCTGAATAACAAACAACCTGCCGAACTCAAAGTTTTTTTTAAGGTCAGTTTTGCACAGCTGTCACACTGAATCCCTCTCGTGAAAAAAAGTTACTCAACCAAAAACACTTGTAAAATTAAAAAGTTATATACAAGTATGTTCATTTCGTCTTCTTTTTGCCATATTTACAGTTTCTTTTTTTTTTATTATTATTAGACAAAAAGGTAGAAGATGCTTGTTTTTTTTTTACCTTAACATGTTTCAACTGACACCTGCAGTCATCTTCAGAAGCGTCAGCTGATCACTGTGACATGTTAAGGTAAAAAACAAACATCTACCTTTTTGTCTGACAAAAAAGAAACTATATATTCATTATCTTAAAAAAAGTTATACACAACAGAATTGAATACAGAATACAGCACAATTAATTGACAGCCAATTTAGTCAACTAAATTCTTATCGACAATTAATTGAAAGTCAATTAATCATTAACATCCCTATTTCCAACTCATGGGTCATTATTTTATTTAGCTATGGGAACTTTTTATAATAGGCTACATTATATTAAAGCAGAGACTGACAAAGTGATTTTCACAGGTGTGCAGGCTTAAACAAGCGAGGTAAAACATCACCTGGAGCCCCGAACAGGAGCTGTGCCAACAGGAAGTTGAGCTGGCGGATATGACAGAAATAATCGCGATTAGTCAACTAATTGAAAAAAAAATAGTTGTTAGATTAGTCGACTACCAAAATAGTTGTTAGTTGCAGCCCTAGTGGGGAGTGAATAGAATTTATAGAATTTTTTTTTTTTGTATACATTGTTAATCCCCAGAGGGAAATTACAGGGCATCCACCCTTCACCATTCACACACACTGACACCTAGGGCCACTTTAGAGTCTCCAATTAACTTAACCTAACCTGCAGGTTTTTGGCGTGTGGGAGGAAACCAGAGTACCCGGGGTAAACCCATGCAGACACAGGGAGAACATGCAAACTCCACACAGAACAGTCACCGATGGACAGGGGTGGAATCGATCCCGTGACCTTCTTGCTGTGCTGCCACAGTGCTAACCACTGTTCCACCAAGCTGCCCAAGTGATAATGGTCAAAATCACCCTGATCACCCAGTGAAGCTAACTGTCTGTTAGTCTCTTCCAGCTGAGGCAAGTTCTAATACTGTTAGAAAGAGTGACGTCAACTGCCTAGCCAGGCTAATACTAATGGGTCAATGTAGCATTTTGGTGAAAAATAAGCCAGAATGACACAAGTTATATTAACTGTGGATTACTGAACCAGGTTGAAACTAGGGGTGTGAGTTATCATGACATACAGTATACACCATGTTCCAAATTATTATGCACTTAGGATTTTAGTGTGAAACATTCAGCTTTTTGTTTTTCAATTAAACTCATGGATGGCAGTGTGTCTCAGGGCTCTTTGCATCACTGATATCAATCTCAGACACCTGTCAATTTGTTTGCCAGGTGAGCCCAATTTAAGGAAAACTACTTAAGAAGGATGTTCCACATTATTAAGCATGCCACAGGTTTCAAGCAATATGGGAAAGAAAAAGGATCTCTCTGCTGCCGAAAAGTGTCAAATAGTGCAATACCTTGGACAAGGTATGAAAACATTAGATATTTCACAAAAACGTATGCATGATCATGGGCAGCACGGTGGAGCAGTGGTTAGCACAGTGGCAGCACAGCAAGAAGGTCATGGGATCGATTCCACCCTTGACAATCGTGGGTTCAATCCCACCCCCAGACCATCGGTGATCCTTCTGTGTGGAGTTTGCATGTTCTCCCCATGTCTGCGTGGGTTTACTCCTGGTACTCCGGTTTCCTCCCAAAGGCCAAAGACATGCAGGTGAGGTTAACTGGCATCAATTGGGGATTCTAAATTGTACATAGGTATGGATGTGAGAGTGAATGGTAGCCAGTCTATTCGTGTTGGCCCTGCGATGTTCTGACAATCTGTCCAGGGTGTACCCTGCCTCTTGCCCAAAGATGCTGGGATATACTCCAGCCCCCCCACAACCCAAAAAGGATAAAGCTGTAGAAGATGGATGTATGCATGATCATTGTACTGTGAAGAAATTTGTGGCCGATTCAGACACCAGACTGGTTTGTGCAGAAAAAGGCATAATGAGGAAGGTTTCTGCCAGAAATTCATCGGATTAAGAGAGCAGCTGCGAAAATCCCATTACAAAGCAGCAAACGGGTATTTGAAGCTACTGGTGCCTCTGGAGTCTCATAAACCTCAAGGTATAGGATCTTTCAGAGGCTTGCAGTTGTGCATAAACCTGCTATTCGGCCACCCCTAACCAATGCTCACAAGCAGAAACTGTTGCAGTGGGCCCAGAAATACGTGAAGACTAATTTTCAAACCGTCTCGTTTACTGATGAGTGTATGCAACCCTGGATGGTCCAGATTGATGGAGTAGTGGATGGTTGGTGGATGGCTACCATGGTCTAACAAGGCTGCAATGTCAGCAAGGAGGTGGCGGAGTCATGTTTTGGGCCGGAATCATGGGGACAGAGCTGGTAGGCCCCTTTAGGGTCCCTAAAGGTGTGAAAATGACCTCAGCAAAGTATATAGCGTTCCTGACCGACCACTTTCTTCCATGGTACAAAATGAAGAACCCTGCCTTCCGTAGCAAAATTATCTTCATGCATGACAATGCACCATCTCATGCTGCAAAGAATACCTCTGCATCATTGGCTGCTATGGGCATAAAAGGACAGAAACTCATGGTATGGCCCCCATCCTCCCCTGATCTCAACCCTATTGAAAACCTTTGGAGCATCCTCAAGCAAAAGATCTGAGGGTGGGAGGCAGTTCACATCAAAACAGCAGCTGTGGTGGACTTCCGGTCTGGACGCCATGGCGACTGCAGCTTAACACTGAAGTTCTCAGACCCAATCCAGGATAACACCTTGAAAATCAAACTTAACGGATTTTTGGAGGAGTGAAAATCAAAAGACAAAATCATCATGTCTAAAGGAAAACAGAAGAAACTGAAATTCTCCAGGCCAGGACACGTATCGGCCGGAGAATCCGAACTGGAAGATCTCCGTTCAGAAGACGAGGAACTGGTGATAGCTAACAAAAGGGTTAGCCTGAAATCACTATTTGAGGAGCTATGACGATTTCGCCGAGATGTTACGGCCGAATTTCGGGAATTCAGAGAAGAATTGAAAAGGACAAACAGCAGAGTGGACCAGGCCGAGAACCGAATCTTGGAAACAGAGGATTGAATAAAAGTGCTCGAAGATTCTGTGCTAGACCTACGCAAAAGACAAGCAGCTATAGAGGCTAAGCTAACCGACCAAGAAGGAAAACAAAGAAGAGACAACATAAGAATTCATGGTCTGATAGAAGGAACCGAAAATGGTTTTAACTCAATGGCAGAATGCGTGGAATCCTTACTAAGAGAGAAATTGGATATTCCACAAACCACCGACTTGAAGATAGAAAAGGCACATCGTTCATTAGCCGCTAGGCCGGCGGCGGAAGCGCCCCCACGTTCGGTGTTGGTAAGATTTTCCAATTTCAAAATAAAACAAGAGGTTGTAAGACTGGCCTGGCAGAAAAAAGGATTTATGCACCAGGAGAGAAAAGTCTACGTGGAACACGATTACGCCCCGGAGGTCCTTAAAAAGCGCAGGGAATACAATGACGCGAAAAAGGTGTTAAGAGAGAAGAAATTGCGCTTTCAGACACCATTTCCTGCGAAGTTAAGGGTCTTCTACGGCGATGAAACGTGTCTCTATAATTCGGCGGAAGAAGCAACAGCTGACATGGCGAAAAGAGGCCTCCCGGTAACGGTATTTAAACCCGCAGCAGATCCGAGTGAGAAGATCAAAGCGCAAACATGGACAACACAAAGACCTTCAAAATCCACGGACCAGCAGCGGGAAACCCAGCACCAGAGCGTCGCGGATAAACTATCCGTTTTCAGGTTGGAATAGCGACTTTTTTTTTTTTTTTTTCTCCTCTTGAATCAATCCGCACATCCAACCCCCCTCATACAAGGTAACAAACATTAAAGGAGATGCATATTCAGCATGTGGTAAAACATTTCATGGAACAATCATATTATTTGAAACAAATAAGTCTTTGTAATAAAAAAAAAAAAAAAAAAAAAAAAAAAAAAAAAAAAAACTTGTTAAAATAGAAATGTGACAATAATCCACATGTTCTCCTCATACTAACAAATACTGTTTTTGCGTGAATGTTTGATGTGATGGGGGTGGGAGGGTGCACACAATTTCACAGGATTTAGGCATAAAAGGAAAAAAAAAAAAAAATCATTACAAGTTTGGATTGGGTTCTGAAACTCACGTTAAAAGCATGGGACTACTTTCAGTGGTAAGAGAGGGCCCTCAACACGTAACAGAGTTTGAGGAATTTCCCTCAGAGCCTTCACTCCATCAAGGCTCTTACAGGGTCTTTAAAAAGACCTCAGCTCAGGAAGTTCTTATGACAGCTTTTTGTTTTAAAGTTTTTTACACTATGTTCTTAATGTTTTTCTTGTTTTTAATGTTCTTTCAGTTTCTGAGTAGCACAAAAGAGGGCCACCACACAGTTATACTAAACAAAACAACACAATGGAGAAACAGGGTGTAACCAAAATAATTTCATATAATGTAAAAGGAATCCTGAATCCAGTTAAAAGATCCAAGATTCTAGGCAAAATGAAAAAAGACAAAGCAGGAATAATACTTTTACAAGAAACCCACCTAACAGACGTGGAACACAATAAACTCAGTAGACAAGGGTTTAAAATGATCTCTTCATCTTCATATAAATCAGGGAGGAGGAGGGGAGTAGCGACATTGATATCAACCAAAATTACATTTGAAAAAAAATCAGAACACAAAGATAAAGAAGGGAGATACAGTTTGGTAACTGGGCGGCTAGAGGGAGAAGATATCACCCTGCTGAATGTGTATGCTCCCCCAGGGGCTAACTGGAAATTTTATAAAAATGTATTCGACCTAATGATAACTAAAGCTCAAGGTTTAGTGATATGTGGTGGGGACTTCAATCTTAGACTGAATCCATACTGGGATGCTTCTGGTAATTCCCCACATCAAAATAACACCCAAAACAGGAAGACTCGGATGCTACTAAAAGAATTGGGAATCTGTGACGTGTGGAGGGAACTCAACCCCAGTGTAAAAGACTATACATTTTACTCAACTCCACATTCATCTTACTCAAGGATTGACTATTTTTTTATGTTTAATAGAGACACTGGAAGAGTAAAAACATGTAAAATAGGACTGATGGATCTCTCCGACCACAGTCCGATCTACATGGACTTAAATATCCAAAAATACACAAATAATACATTTTCTTGGAGGTTAAATTCAAATGTCCTGAAAGGACCATTGAAAGATGAATTGGAATCAGATATTCTCAGATATTTGGAAGATAACGATAATGGAGAAGTATCCCCTTTACTACTGTGGGATGCATGTAAAGCTGTAATAAGAGGAAAGATTATTGCAAAACTGGCAACCCAAAAGAAACTAAGACAAGAAAAACTATCCACATTAGAGTCAGAACTTAGGAACCTAGAAAAAGAACACAAAGGCAACACTCATTCTACTGACTCGCTCAAGATTAAGGAAATTAAAAACCAAATAAATGAGATCTACACAATAGAAATCCAGAAGAAACTTACATTTCTGAAACAAAAATACTATGAAGCAGGCAGTAAATCGGCAAAATTGCTAGCCTATAAATTGAGGAAACATCAAACAGAAAGAGCAATCTACAAAATCAGAGACCCAGTATCAAAGGAAATAAAATTCAGAATTCAGGATATTCTTAAAAACTTCGAGAATTACTATAAGAACTTATACTCCCACAAAAAACATAAAAACGCATCCGAGGCATTCCTAAACACATTAAACCTTCCCCAACTTACGGAGTCACAAAATAAAACACTACTGTCAGAAATACATCCTAAAGAATTGGAAAAAGCAATTATGAAACTTAAAGCTAACAAATCCCCAGGAGCTGATGGCTATACAGCAGAGTGGTACAAAACCTTTAAACAGCAACTATCTCCTCTCCTCCTGAAAACATTTAATTATGTCCTCCACACAGGGGAAATCCCCCCCTCCTGGAGAGAAGGGGTCATTGCAGTTATACCTAAACCTGAAAAGGATAAACTAGAGTGCTCCAACTACAGACCAATCAGTGTACTAAATCAGGACTATAAGCTTTTTACCATTATCCTTGCCAAAAGGTTAGAAAATATACTGACAGACCTAATTCATTTAGACCAAACAGGTTTTATAAGACAAAGACAGACACAAGACAACATTCGACGCACTTTACACATAATTCATCATATAAAAAAATATAACTTAAATGCAGTCATATTGGGATTAGATGCTGAAAAAGCATTCGATTCGGTTGACTGGTCTTTTCTATATAGAATCTTATCCAGTTTCAATTTTCATAACAACTTCATTAGAACTATACAGGCATTATATAAAAAACCAACAGCTAAAATAAGGATTAACGGTAATTTATCATCATCTTTTGAACTGGAAAGAGGATGTCGTCAGGGCTGCCCCCTGTCTCCACTGCTCTTTGCAATCTTCATAGAACCTCTGAGCCAATGGATAAGACAAAACCAAAAAATTCAAGGTATTACACTTGGTCAGAAGGAACATAAAATAGCACTCTTTGCTGACGACATTTTAATATACCTAGGGCAGCCGGACACTTCTTTACCAGAACTAACCTCAGTTTTTTCAGAGTATGGAGATTTATCGGGGTACAAATTAAATATGCATAAAACCCAAGTTTTAACATTCAACTATGACCCAAATCATTATTCACTAAGCAAACTCAAAACTAACTGGGAGTCGGAATCTATGAAATATCTGGGGGTCAATATCCCGAAACAACTCAACAAAATTATATCACTAAACTATGATCCACTGGTGACAAAAATAAAATCTGACCTAGCAAGATGGAATATGATACCATTCTTGGGTACTGCACAAAGAATTGAAGCAGTCAAAATGAATATACTTCCACGTCTTCTATACCTTTTCCAAACAATACCGGTAGAACCTCCCAAAAAAACATGGCAGGAGCTGGACAGAAGGATCTCAAGATTCATATGGCAGGGCAAGAGACCTAGAATCAGATATAGAACCCTACAGCTAAACAAAGACAAAGGTGGGCTCGCGCTGCCAAATATCAGGGACTACTTTAAAGCCGCACAAATTAAAACTTTAGTAGAGATATGTAACCCAGTCTACACTGCACAATGGAAGGAGATCGAATGCCAAATAACAAGTGACATCCCCCTACAGGCGATAATAGGGAACAATGTCTTACCTAAGCTTTTGAATAACACTAACCCGTGGATAGAGACCCCGCTAAAAATTTGGTTTAAGATAGAGAGAATCAAACTAAAGAGCCCTATCGACTTCTGCAATGGATCGCCTATGATCAGGACTTTACTCCTAATAAAACAGACACCAGATTTAAAAAGTGGAAGGAGAAAGGGCTGATAAAATATTACGATTTTTTTAAAGGGCAAATCTTAAGAAGTTTTGAAGATTTGAAAAAACAAGGCCTAATAAATCAAGACCTTTACAGGTTCTTCCAGCTTAGACACCACATAAACAATATACTTAAAAAGGAGGTTTTGGAAAGGGCCCAGTCAGGTGTTCTGAAGGTCTTCTTAATGGCATATAAAGGGATCCCAGGGATCAGATACATTTCTAAAATATACCAAGGTCTTCAAGACTTAAAAGGAGACAACACATCTTATATAAAAGAGAGATGGGAAAAAGAGGGGAATTTCACTTTACAACTGGAAATATGGGAAAAGCTAAATAAACAGCAATGGAAAAGTACCTCATCCCTGCAGTGGAGAGAATTTGGATGGAAAAACTTGGCAAGATTTTTCAGAACACCTGCACAAAACAAATTTACCCATAAGGGATTGAACTGTTGGCGCTTGTGTGGTGAAAAGACTGCAAATCATTTTCATGCGTTTTGGTCATGCCCAGTTATCCACCAATATTGGACCAAGGTACAGACAATATTGGGGAAAATATTCAAAATTACAGTTCCCTTTTCTTTTGTAACTTTGTATTTGGGTTTACTACCGGACTCACTGGAAAGACGAGGAGAAAAATACTTATTCAATGTTTTAATATTGGCAAGCAAAAAAGCTCTAACTAAAAAATGGATGTTGAAGGACTGTCCTACACCTGAAGATTGGACTAACGTGATCCAAGGCATTTACTCGATGGAAAAGTTGACATTCGCACTGAGACAGGACATGGATGTGTTCATGAACTTTTGGCAACCCTGGACCGCATATGTGTCTTCCATTAGATCTAATCTTTGACAAATACCATTTCAATAATGGTTCCGCTCTTTGTTCCAACGCTACTCAGATGCTCTTTTATCTTTATTTACTTACTTTTTCTTTTTGTTTGTTTTTTACTGGTTTGTTTTTTTTTGTTATTTGTTTCTTGTTTTTTTTTCCTCTTTAATTTCACTTTTTCTTTCACTTTAAAAAAAAAAAAAAAAAGGGGTGTTGTAAGAATTAATCTTCCAATGTTGTCAGATATCAGAAAATAAGGGAACATGTGATGAAAATGTAAACACTGCATTGCTGTAACGACCTGTATACCCTTTACAAAAACTTAAATAAATAAAACAGCAGCTGTGGGAGACTACTGGTGCATTCCAAATAAGAGTATAGATAGGAATAATAGTATAGGGTGGAAAAAACTGAAAATTTTAATAAGAGTATAGGGCGTAATAATAGTATAGGCTGGAAATTTGTTAAAATTTCAATAAAAGTATAGGTGCGCAATAATAGTATAGGGACGCACAATACATACAAAGTTAAATAATGTTCATAATTATGCCTGAGATATTGAAATATCTACAAAATTAAAAGAAACCACCTTCTGAATTGGTTTTATTTCTTTTGAAAATATTGTATGAACAATTTATCAGAGGAACATTAATAGCAATTTAAAATTTACCAAATTTAATGGTGAAGTTTAAACATTTGAAAAAAAAAAAAAAATTACAACAAATGTACCAGTATATTCATAATAGTGCAAATCAGCTTACAAACCTGCTTTCCCAACTCCTCTTTCTGTTTCATAGAGTATTTCTTCAACTTCAAATCAAAAGCGTCAGACACCGGGTCAGACACTTCAGAAGCCATCGTCTGCTGCTCCGCGCATGGCCCCGGGCACATGGCATGACGACATGTAGACTAAACAACCGGCACATGTATCCCAAACACAGCCGAGATAATACGGAAATAAAGGAAGTGCCTCCGACAGCTTTTTCAGCCAATTACGAGGAGTGATTTAGTGGCTGCTGGCCTGCTGCTTAGTACACACACACACTTGAAAAAATATATACATACGAGTGCCACACTTCAATCGGTAAAGCTTTGAATAAATCTCGAAAAAATGTCCTTCATGTCAAAGCTGGCGCGGACCCCGAAAATGCACACGCTTTGTGCAACGTAACCTTCTGGTTTGGACAGCCTCGCTGGTGTCCTGATGGCAACGAACGCAGCACAGGACGGTGAGTCTCCGACGACAGGCGAACACAGCAGCCTGACTGATCTGCTCTCCCTTCCGCTTCAGGGAGACTTACGACGCACAGTTTCCAGGCAAAACTCCGGAGAACACCCATGACTGGGACCTACGTTCAGGTCCACGCGTTCTGATAAGCGTATAGACCCAAATAAAACCGTATAGGGTGACATAGGGCATATCCCAATAAGCGTATAGACCCAAATAAGACCGTATAGGGCTGCATTTTTGGGCAAAATACCCGTACATGTACGGTTATTTGGAATGCACCAGTATTCTGATATGTTGTAAAGAAATTCAAGCAGAAACTCTCCAAAAACTCACGAGTTCAATGGATGCGAGAATTGTGAAGGTTATATCAAAGAAGGGGTCCTATGTCAACATGTAACTTGGCCTGTTAAGATGTTTCTGATTGAAATAGTTTTTGATTTCAGTAAATATGACCTAATGCTGCAAATTCAACAAACGACCATTTTCAGTTCTTTACAACCAATAAAATGTTTGGAAACTCTGTTGTGCATAATAATTTGGAACAGTGCATTTTGAGGTTTTTATTTTTGGAAAAAAAAAAAAATTATCATTGGGAGGGTTGTTCAATAAAATTTGAATTATGCTCTAATGGCTGATGCCTTGAAAATTATACTGACTGTCATTTGCATCAACTATTCAGGAAAATCAGAGACAAATATTTGCATAATAATTTGGAACGCGGTCTATCAGATGAGATAAAAATGTCCATTTAATAATCGTTAATAATAATTATCGTTTTATATTAAAAATGACTACCACTGTATCGTGTTGCAAAATACACCGTTTACAGCAGCAGCTTTATGTCAATCTAAACTGTAGAACTTACAGAAAATGTATATCGGGATATACATATTGTTCTCGGGATACAAGATTGCTTATATCGGGATTTGAAATTTTGGTCATATGGCACAGCCCTCATTGAGTACATGCACTTATAAATTTAACCAGTTACTTTACACCTCAGCGCATCACAATTGCGCATGGCAATATTGTCCACTATGATCTCAAACACACATTTATAATCAAACTGTGCAGCCCTAAATCCACTTTTGGAAGTGCAGGCTTAATTATATGAACAAGATTTTATGTGGCAAACCCAAACATTATAAAATGCAACAGTTAATCTACAGTAATAGACTTCTATCATGAAACAATATTGCTCACTTATGATGAATAGGCCAAGTCTTCCACCACTAAAGCCCCTTTTCCACCAGTACCTACTCAGCCCGACTCGCCTCAACTCTACTTGGCTTGACACGGTGTGGCTGATTTTCCATTTCAACTGAGTACCACCTCAAGTGGGTGGGGATGGGTTCATTACAGGAAGGCGGCCTGTTAGCCTGTTATTCTTTACATGCTGAAGTTTTCACTGATAACTAACGTAAAAGATGCTAAAAAAAAAAAAAAAAAAAAAAAAAAAAAAAATCACAAAACACCATCTTTTCCGTGAGTAGCCATCAGTTCGGAGACCTCCTGGTATACTGTTTCATTCTGGCTCACTCCATCACAGCAGGGCTGACAGGGCTGAAAAGTTTATAGTTGTCAAATCTGAACAAGTGTTTATTTTTTTTTTTTTTTAAGCGCAGGGATCCAAGCACTGCAACACCGATGAAAGAACTGTGCGATGGGGAGACTGTTGAAAAATAACCACATTTGATCAAATTTGACCACTATATGAACTTTTCAGCCGCAGCACCGGCGGAGCATTCCAAAATGAAATACCAGGTCTCTGAGCGGATGGCTGCTCACGGGGAAGATGGTGTTTTGTGACGGTGTTGATTTGTGTGTAGCCATTTATTTCGTTGATTATCACAGAAATAATAAAAACTGATGGCCGAATTTACAAATGACAGTTTTGAATCTTGCGAAGACATCGCTCTCATCCACTGACGATACGCCCTGGCCAATCGGTGGCCTGCAACCCGTTGACGTGACATTTTCAGCTCGACTCAGCACAGTTGGAACCCCACTGAAGTAGGTCCCATAAAAGTACCTGGTACCAGGTACTAATGGAAAACCCTACAAACCACGGTGGGCTGCACAGTGGCGCAGTGGTTTAGCACTGTGGCAGCACAGTTTTACCCTCGGCCGGGGGATCGCGGGGATCATGAGATCGTGGGTTCGATCCCAGCCCCCGACCAACAGTGAGCTGTGTGGAGTTTGCATGTTCTCCCCGTGTTGCGCGGGTTTACTCCGGGATTTCTCCGGTTTCCTCCCGCATACCAAAAAAAAAAGAAAAAAAAAAAAAAATGTAGGTTTAGGGCACTCGCGCACGCAGCAGCCAGCAGCCGGTGGCTTGTCACCAGACTGCAAACCAAGTCTACCTACGGGTACAAATAAGTAACAAAAAAAAAAAAAAAAAAAAAAAAAAAAACAGACAGAGTCGAGGCAAGTAGGTACTAGTGGAAAAGTGGCTTAAAGCTCCAGAAAAGCTGCAAACTGGTTATATCTTCTTAGCTGCTGTCTGTTGGGGTAGCAGTATCAGAGCCTGTGACACCAACACACTTGACAAGATTATCAAGAAGGCTGGCTCTGTGATTGGTCTCAGGCTGGAGACGAGAACATTAAACAAACTGCGATCCATCAGACAATCCTGATCACACCCTCCAGCACACATTGGACAGACAGTGGAGCACTTTCTCCAGCAGACTACTACAGCTCTGCTGCTGAACGGCTAGGTACAGGAAATCTTTTCTGCCACATGCCATTTCACTGTACAATAACTCACTCTGATGTTGAATTCTGGTCATAACTATGCTGCCATACTGCACCTTACAGTCTAATTGGTACCTCATTTCACCCTGCGCCTTATAATCCTCCTTTGTACAGTCAGTACTATCCATAGACATAAGGATCATCATCTATTTAACCTAGTAGTAGCCTAGGTTGTATATAAAGTTATCCAAGCATTTTTCTTTACTTCCCTGGGTAACTCCTTTTTCTATTATGTGTATTTCTGTTGGATTGGTTGTCTACTGTGTCATGCTGCTGTTACACTGTAATTTCCCAGTTTGGGATCAATAAAGTACATCTATCTCGCAGCAGGTATCTAGACAAGAACATCTTATTTGCCCTTAGCATTCTCCCCTATTAGACAACTGTACTCAAATCATCTGCAGATATGCATTGCATAAACCTTTATTAGGATACCCACTAAAAACTGCCCCATGTTTGTTAGATTAAAATCAGACAGGGCTGATTAATGTGGTTAACTCTTATGGTACAAGATGCTCAAGGGAGAAACTTGCTGAAAAACATGGAATACTCCACACACACTTGTCTGACTACTGAACTACATCCCCAGGATTTAATGACACACCACTCTATTTTTGGCCCAATTTAGGAGGAGCTTTCTTCTATTAGGAAAACAAGTTGTCCAAATGCATGTAGGGTAACTCCCAACATTTAGGACTTGGTCACGCTTGACTGATTATTGTGAGTAGTCCTGTAGCAGATAGTCACAATACCTGAATGTGAATGTATGGTGCTTATGTTCCTTGGCAATTTTATGTTGTTTGTTTTGTCACTGATGAACACAGGATATTCATTGAAAGGTAATGAGAAACAATATACGCATGGTCATTTGCATACAACACAAACTACACTAGTGAATTTACAAATAAATGTGGTGGTGCATTATTAAATCCCTGGAGTGTAGTTGAATCTGTAGGTTGTTTTCCCATTTGACACCAAAAAACTAACTGCTCTCAAAAACAAGAGTTGAGGTTCTCTGGCCCATCCACAAAGGAGAGCTCTGTATGCGTGTGTGTGGGGAGGGGGGGGGCATCAGTGTATTGGTGCCTTTGTATATGATAGCAACCAGCATGGCTACAACCTCTCAAATTAGTCGTGGTTCCCTGGGTTGGGACAACGAGCGCCATGCCGAACATTCCTCGACTGCTAGTTCTGAGGGTGGCAGCACCCAAGAAAACAATACTACACAAACATGTATCTGTTGTGTGCATAAAAACACAGAACAGATACAACTACCCTTGGCACTGGAGGAGGGGGAAGGTGCAGATGAATAAATGTGCACAAACCATCTACAGCAGTGTTCATAAGTGCTGAACCCTGCAGGTTCAGTTTCACCATGTCACCCAAGGACAAGAAAGGCAAGGCTAGGGGTAGGGGGGCTGCTCCTACCCCACAAGCCCCTACAGAGGAAGCAGAGCCAATCCCAGGCCTGCTGTCACTGATGAGGACTCAGAGGCAGCCTCAGCCTTCCAGCCTACCCAGACCAAGGAGAAGAAGAAGAAGAAGAAGAAAAAAAAAAAAAAAAGACAGCTATAGCTGATGGTGACAGGAACTACCCCTTGAAGGTTGGACACCAAGATACAATGGCAGATTTTGGGTTCAATCACCCAATCTTCTATGACAAAGCACATCAATGTGTCATAAGTACCAATTCAGTGCAATTCCATGTGAAAACTGTCATAAATTTGCATATGTCCAATTAGCTGTTAAAAATAATTCTGTTGAGCTGCAATTCAAAAGCATCGTCTGATTTTCAATGGTTAATTTTCATAGAATTTTTATTTATTACCACTTTTGTCAGATTCAAGTTATTTCTGTGACTACTGTGGGTTTTTCTTTCATTAACAGAGGGGTACCAACAATTTTGTCCACGTCTGTATGTCTTTAGAGTCCGCTACAGTTCCCTATTATATACCTGGCAGGTTAAGATGACCGAAATTCAAAGTCAATGACTTTAATCAGCCCCGCCCACACGAGTTCGACTCAATCAGCAGACAGTGCCTCGCTAACTGTGACTGTCGACAAAAACATGAGTTTGTTCAAGTACTTTAAACGCGAGGGGGGGGGGAAATCAGAAGAGGTATGTAAGCACTGGAGGCGTTTATCATGGTTTTGACCCGCTGTTAACGGGTAACTCAAGATGAAAATGATTTACTGCACAGGTTAATGAGAGCTTTACTGCTCCTCAGGTGACACCTCATCGTGAGATGCTGGAGGCGCAGGATCATCGAGGGCAGCTTCCGATAGAGCTGAAGCTGCAGGAGGCGGCGTAGTGCCTCGACGGGAAGACTATTTCGCACAAAATGGCACAAGAGAACAGCAAAAAGTTCCACGCGGCGAGACTAAGTAACACGGGCGATAAAAAGCAATGAATGCGGTCTTCCTTCCCTTCATGGGTGCTCGGCAGGGAGAGGAGGTGGGTGAAACGTCTCGGCCAATCAGCTTGCGAGATTTCCGAGCCGAGCCAACACGACAACAGCGAACAGAGAGTTGTGCGGCTCTCCGTGTTGACACCTGATTGTCTAATGTAGTCTCCCTGCCTTCTGCTAGCGCCCGCCCATTATTTCTCAATTTTGAATTTTTGATGAATATTTTTGAAAAATCTGCGATGCACTGAGGGCGCGAAAGGTGAAGCGCAAAGTAGCGAGGGATCACTGTATATACAAAGAAATAACAGAAATAACGGCATCCTTGGTCATTTAAGTCAATTTATTTCATTAAATACAATTTTATTAATATTTTTTCTTTGTGATCAGAGTTACTGTTCTGACTGCAAAGTTATGGTCAAAAAATGTAAATTGTTGTAAGGAAAAAGTAAAAAAAAAAAAAAAATTACCAGTCTGTTTCCAATTTATCTAAAAAAAACAAAACAAAAAACAGTAATTTTATTTAAAAAAAAAAAAAACAGACAAAAACTAGAGAAGCACTCAGAGCGCATACCTCCACCAAGGCTCCTTCTGTTTCTCAAGGATCACCTCCAAAATGTAATGGGTTTGTGTGTAGGCCTATAGCCACTTGTGGTGAAAATTGCATCAAAGTCTGTCCATCAATTTTGGAGTATTGTTGCTAACACACTGTGAGAAGATACGAGCCTTGGCTGAGGTATGCCTTCTCATTACCAAAATATAATGGGTTCCTCTCTAGCCCAAGAACCACCTCTGGTGAAAATTTCACCCAAATCCATCCAGTAGTTTTTGTGTAATCCTGCTGCACAAAGACAAAGCCCTTGGTGGAGGTATGCACTCTCAGATCATCACCAAAATCTAATCATCTGTTCCCTGTGCCATTACACACCTTTCCTGAAAATTTCATCAAAATCCATTCATAACTTTTTGAGTTATGTTGGTAGACAGACAAAGACAAACCCCGGTAATTAGTCATAAAATAATCCACAAGTTTATAATAAAGTTTCAAATGTACAAGAAAAGTCAATTTTACAAGAGGAAATTACAAATTTGAGGAACACCGTTTCAACTTTAGATTTACAGAGAAAAGTAGAAAACTAAGAAAATAGTTATAAATTTTTAAGAACCCCCCACGACCCGAAAAGGATGAATGGACCTCAAACCTTCAAGACTGAAGTCATTACTCAAGTTTTTAAGTGGTGCTCTTTGTACCCTTAACTCAATTAGAAATTTTTGCTTGTCTACTTTTAATTATTAATTTCAAAGCACTGCTTTTACAAGAGTAGAATTTCTGATTACTATACCCACCTGATCATATAATTTAAGCATGCATAGTACATTAATTATGACTTTTTTTTTCCCTTCCCTACTCTCAATGGAAAAAAAAAAACACTAGAATAAAAATACAAAAAATACACATTTTTGTCATTTATGTAAACCATGCCAAAAAAAAAATTAAAAAAAATCCTGCAGGACAAAACATGACACTTGATATTTTCTAACCTGTTTGTATACCACCATAGACAGAGAGAGAAGCTGAATTAGACAGAGCTCAGACAGGGCAAGATTAGACAGAAGAGAGGAGCCAAGGAGAGGAAAGTGTTCAGACAGAGGAAGGAGAGAAGGATAACACCACTAAAAAGTCTAAACACAGGATGTCTGGGTGGGACCCCAACTGGCCCAATATTCAAGCATCGGTTGTACAATACTTCAAATGGTAAGTTCCATATGCAACATTACTGTGTAAAATTTAAAAAAAAAAAAGAAATAAATGGTATAAAATTAACATATTCCGGTATGTTCCCCCCACCCCTCCCGAGGGGGAAAAATATGTTGCCACCGCGCCAAGGTCTTTAAGCCTGAGGAAACACTGAGATGTTGCCCAATTCTCTATTAGCTTCCTGGCCAGCCTATTAGCATGCTTGCTAGCAATTAGCTTTACCTTTGCAGGGAGTGTCACTTTAACATTACAACTGTAGATGCTTGAAATCAACACAACTGGTCAAAAGACTACGGTAGTGCAACTTCTGCATTGTGAATGTGGATACATTTTTTTTAAATGCATATTAAAAAGCAACGCTACAATATTAACTTTTAGCAGCCCTTGATCAAATTTCTCTCAACATATGGCGCTTATGGGTCAGTACGGCCATAACTTCTGACCAATAAGATGGGGCTGTGGGTGGGCTGCCGCTTACACGGAGCAGACAGGCAGAGCCAGGAGCAGATTTTTTCAATCAGACGTCTGACAGTGCCCCCTACATATTATGGACACGTTACCACAGAGGTATAATAGGCTAGAGTTCTCATCGTTAGCCACCATGCTAGCATGTCAGCACTGCATATTAGGGGTGTACCATAGCGCATCGTTCACGGTAATACCAATATAAATTTTGATACCGGTGTAAAAATGAATATCGTGATATTTGGGGTCTGCTGCTTGACGTCACCCCCCAGAGCAACAGCAAAACAAACATGGCATGAAGCCGCCACTCCTAAGTCAGACCGTCTCCAGTTGAGTGGAAATATTAAAGTTTCACTTTCTGTTTCTGACTGCTGTCACACTAAAAAACAAAACGGAGCAGCAGTGTGGATAATCTGCCCCCATTTTTTCTGCACGTCAACACCGCTAGAGCGGTATTAATGTTGAACAATGTGCAGCTCGAAGTGGCTGTAGATTTTTACTTCAATTTTGCCCACTTTATCTTGAGTTTATTCAACCACCTGAAGAGAGAGGAAAATAAAACATCCATTCAGTACAACAGTGAGAGCCAAAAGCCCGAGGACAGGTCCATGCAACAGTCGGGAGTAATGCAGGTAAAGTGATTCAGCGTAAAACCTGACCTCTGTGTGCAGTGACGATGTAACGGTTTAGCTTGTTTTCTTGTAATAACTGATACAGAACTAAAAAAAAAAATATTTTAAGCTAAATCTGAGCTGCTGTTTATAAAATGGAGAAATAAAGAGTTTTTGTTTTGTTTTTCCTGAATATGTTGAAGGTAAATAACGCTGGCTGGTGAAACTGTCCTTTTTGCATAAATTTAAAAAAAAAAAAACTATTCTGCAATATCGTGAAAAATATCGTTATCGTGAAAATTCACGGAAATATTGTGATATCATTTTTAGGCCATACTGCCCACCCCTATTTACCAGCAGAAGTGTCTAGTTTGGGGGAAGCGACAGACAGGTAGGCCAGCATATATTCAATATGATAAAAATGATGAAACAATAACGGTTTTAAATAAGCCAACTCCCTCCCGGTTTTATTTAGACTCTTCCTGACCTAGTGAAATAACATACCAGACTACATTAATTTAATATGTTAAAGGGCCAAAACCCCCTCATGCCCCAGAGCATAGAAATGAGATGAAGACAGAAGTAATGTGGTGAATGATGTCCGTGGTTATATTACACTGCAGTAGCTGCTTATAATTTAGAGTTTACATTTTTAAATGTAATAAGTAGGTTGCATTAACCAGAGCTAAACTGCTCTTACATTTATAAGGCAGCATTTTCAAGACTATTCAGATGTTTTAAGAAAAATATGCATAATTTTCAGAACTACAGGCTATATGTAGTCTGCAGTACCAACTTCACTCTCATCTGCTTGTTACCATTCTCTCCTAAATTCATTTTCTTTTCTCATTTTTTAAACATCTTTTCATAAAGGTACATTTTTTTTAATATAAATTTTGAACTTTTTGGTGACAAATTTGTGATCTTTTTCATGCAAAATTTTAACTTTTTACCAGAAGCCTCTTACCTTGTGTTTTTATTCTGAAAAGGTGAAGCAATCAGAAGCAGCACCAAATTTAAATTAAGATTCTTAAAACAACTGATTGATCAATCAATAGATCAACTGACTATTACAATCCAAATTTATAATTTTCCTCCCAGCTGAAGGTTATAATTACATTTATGACTAGTTTGATACCCATTATTTTTAAAATGTTGGCCTACTAAAACTGTGGTGGTTTCTGGCTTCCAACAACAGGGTGGCCTAAGATGAAGTCGAATTCCAGGTCTGAGTATTGGCCCCAGTCCACTCCTCAGTGCACTTAAGATGTGGTGGATTATAATATTTTCTGGTAATATTTGATACAGAATTAAAAAGAAAGTTTGAAAGTCATTCTAAACTGCTTTTTTGTATTTTTTTTGTTCTTTTTTTTTGTATTTTTTAATATACATGTGGATGTAGATAGTGACTGCCTTAATGTGGCTTTTAATTCAATATTAGACTCGATTGGGTTTTCTCAGAAAGTAGGAAATTCTACTCATTACCTCCATCATACATTGGACCTTGCTCTGACATATGGCATAGAAATAGAAAATCTTGTAGCGTCTCCTCATAACCCTGTACTGTCAGACCATTGTCTGTTAACCTTTGATTTTACTATTTCTGACCATTTGGCTCCTAAAGAAAAATATTATTACAGTAGATGCCTCTCAGATGATGCTGTTTCCAAATTTATGCAGATTGTTTCCTCTATGCCATGTGTCAACACAACGGAAATAAGCTACAGACAGCTTGCTCCTTCTGTAATTGATAACATGGTGGATAGTGTTTCAGCTTCTTTGCATCAGGCTCTAGACTTGGTAGCCCCCTTAAAAAAAGAAAAGGTCTAATCAGAGATTTACAACTCCTTGGTTCAACACAGAAACTCGTAGCTTAAAACAGAAGACTCGTCAATTAGAAAGAAAATGGCGCTCTACTAATTTAGATGAAATCTATTTAGCTTGGAGAAATCATCTTTTAATTTATAAAAAATCTCTTAGAAAAGCTAGAACGAGTTATTACTCTGCATTAATAGAAGAGAACAAGAATAATCCCAGGTTTCTTTTCAGTACTGTAGCCAGGTTGACAAAGAGTCAGGACTCTGTCAATCCTAGCATTCCCTTAGAGCTTACTAGTCAGGACTTTATGAACTTTTTCAATAATAAAATTTCATCCATCAGAGATAAAAGCAATCAGATTCTTCCCACAGTTAACTTAAATACTTTAACTACTACAACTCCTTCTATTGATGTCTGTCTTGATGAGTTTACTCCAATCGACCTTTGTGAGTTGGACAAAATAGTTTCCTCATCCAAACCTTCAACTTGTCTTTTAGACCCTATTCCTACCAGGTTATTTAAAGAAGTCTTCCCACTTATTGGTAGCTTTATTCTTCATATAATCAATTCTTCATTAACTTTAGGCCATGTACCGCAGGCTTTTAAAACGGCTGTAATTAAACCCTTACTCAAAAAGCCAACGCTAGATCCAGGAGCTTTAGCTAACTATAGACCAATCTCTATTCTCCCTTTCATTTCAAAAATCTTAGAAAGAGTTGTTGCTACGCAATTATTTGACCACCTGCAGGGAAATGGTTTACTTGAAGAGTTTCAATCTGGGTTTAGAATCCATCATAGTACTGAAACAGCCTTAGCGAAGGTCACTAACGACCTCCTCATCGCATCTGATAATTGACTAGTTTCTGTACTTGTCCTTTTAGACCTTAGTGCAGCTTTTGATACTATCGATCATAATATTCTACTTGATAGATTAGAACACTATGTTGGACTTAATGGAACTTCGTTGCAGTGGTTTAGATCTTATTTATCTGATAGGTTCCAGTTTGTTCATGTAAATAATGAGTTTTCTTTCAACTCAAAGCTTAGTCATGGAGTTCCACAGGGATCTGTGCTAGGCCCTACTCTTTTTAGTTTATATATGCTTCCGTTAGGCAACATTAGAAAGCACTGTATACATTTTCATTGTTATGCAGATGACACACAATTATACCTGTCAATGAAGCCAGATGATAGTAATCAATTAGCCAAGTTAGAAGCCTGTTTTAAGGAAATCAAAGCTTGGATGACTTGTAATTTCCTGCTATTAAATTCAGATAAGACTGAAGTCATTCTTGTTGGTCCAAAAAACCTTAGAAATTCCTTTCCAAATCAAACTTTCAGTTTGGATGCAGTTACTCTCTTAATAGCTCTGTGAGGAACCTTGGAGTTATTTTTGATCAGGATTTGTCCTTCAATTCACATATTAAATTTGTTTCTAAGACTGCCTTCTATCATTTGCGTAATATTGCCAAGATTAGGAGCATCTTGTCTCAGAGTGATGCTGAGAAGCTGATCCAAGCTTTTGTTAGCTCGAGATTAGATTATTGTAATTCTTTATTATCAGGCTGTCCTAAAACATCTTTAAAAAGTCTTCAGCTGATCCAAAATGCTGCAGCAAGAGTTTTAACAGGTACTAGAAAGAGAGATCACATCTCTCCGGTTCTGGCCTCCCTTCATTGGCTTCCCATAGAGTTTAGAATTAAGTTTAAAATCCTTCTTCTTACTTACAAAGCTCTAAACAATCAGGCTCCTTTTTATTTAAAAGATCTGATACTACCGTATTATCCTAACAGAGCACTATGCTCCCAAAATGCAGGATTACTTGTAATACCTAGAATCTCCAAAAGTACAATGGGAGGCAGAGCCTTCAGTTATCAAGCTCCTCTCCTGTGGAATCAGCTGCCAATCTGGATTCGGGAGTCAGACTCGACCTCTGTTTTTAAGAATAGGGCTAAAACCTACCTTTTTGATATAGCCTACAATTAGGGAGGGATCATGTGTTTCTGAACCCTCCCTTAGTTATGCTGCTAATAGGTTTAGTCAGCCGGGGGACCTCCAGTAATGCACTGGGCCTCACTCCTTTCCTCACTCTCTATGAAATTTTTTTTTTTTTGCTGGTCATTAACATTTGTTTGTTCTCTCCCATAGATTGAGTCCCCATCGTGCTGTTTGCTCTCTACATGTCTGTTCTTTTCTTCTTCTCTATCCCCTCACCCCCCAGCCAGTCACAGCAGATGACTGCCCCTCCCTGAGCCTGGTTCTGCTGGAGGTTTCTTCCTGTTAAAAGGGAGTTTTTCCTCTCCACCGTCGCCAAGTGCTTGCTCACAGGGGATCGCCTGATTGCTGGGGTCTTTCTGCAACTGTGGGGGTTCCCCCTACAGTTGATAGTGCTATGAGATGACTGTTGATGTGAAATGGCGCTATATAAATAAAGTTGAATTGAATTTTTATAAACTGAAGAAAATACTTTATTGCATTTTGACTGAATACTAGTGCATGCCCGTAAAAAGCAAGTATTCCTGTCTGAAACAGGTAGCCCAATCAGGCTTTACAGGCCTAAATGTAGGCTGTGTTTTAAAGTGAAATACAGAGGTGTAGTCTATATGTAGGCAATCACATGTTAGACTTTGACAAATAGGAAAGAGACTGAACTGATATTCTGTAATTAATATTCATACAATCAAATAACTGAAAATGAATGGGACATCCAATATTAGCCACTGTTTAAGAACCGCTTGCTCTTTGTGTGATTTTTTTAATGACTTATTCATAATAGTGTATCTTACACTCTGGGGAATTGGAGTTGAGTCACCATTATAATTTTGTTTATATGTGTAGCTTATAGTCAATCATCAGTAAACTCATGCAGTACTATAACAGGACATGTTTACAAATATTTGAGACCCTCTGTAATTCAATTCAATTTTATTTATATAGCGCCATTTCACAACAGTCATCTCATAGCACTATGTAATGCATCCTTTTATATTTTAGCAATATAAGTGCAAAACACCAAACATTTTTTTTGTATTTGTACTTTTTTGTATTGATCCCCAGAGGGAAATTCAGTGCATTCACGGTACGGCGCCGATCCCTTCACCATTCACACCTAGGGCCACTTTAGAGTTTCCAATTAACCTAACTTGCATGTTTTTCATACACAACAAAATGACCCATTTGGCTGCAACTGTTGCATCAGTGTTGCCCATTTGTCTGTAAATATTTAAACAAAAATGATTTATTTCATTATTTGGGCATTATTGCGTCTTGTTGTCGCATATGTGTCAGCATATGATATGCAGTTGATCTGGCCATTCCGCTCCACAATGAAGCAGCAGTCAGGACTGCCGTCTACCACTGACCAGGCAGCCTGGGTGTGCCTCCCCATGAATGACTGTGGAGCACCCGATCGGACACCAGTGTTGGAGAATCAGCAGCTGAACTGGCGGATCGCAGTCCTTCACAGGTAGCCATGTCCAGCCTGCCTGGTTAACAGCAAACTCGGCTGCTGCTTTACCCATATGCCAGTGATGTCCTTTGCGGCACCATGGGTCCCCGCCAGTACCCCCCAACGCACCCGTGCACCTCATGTTCTCCATGCCAAATATCCATTAGACCTATGCAATCACAGCAACTTTATGATATAATTTTTTAAGCATTAAGTCTTAAGTATTCTCTTTTTCTTGTCAAATTTGTCACTTTTCGCTTCCTTGGTTTGTGCACAGAGCGCTGTGGTTACTGATACTGTGATGTTGCATATTATCCAATCAGTATGGCGTCAATCCGAAACCCCACCCACACATCTAGAAACCTGGGCATGAGAGAGTGGTGGCTAAACTTTTATTGATAAGAATTACATATTTTGACTGAGCGACTCCATACTTGGGGATGCACACCCTTGTAATGTCAGCAAAATCCATATAAAATATTAGAAAAGCACTCGGAGAGCGCAGACCTCCGCCAAGCGCCACAATTCCCCCCATACAGTGTTTGTGTGTACGTTTTCAGATTCCTTGAGCATGTAAACATATGACTAGCAATTGGATTCACAATGATTATTTGTTTATTTGACAGGGACAGTGCAATAAACACACAATTAATCAATGACAATCAATGTGATAGTGATAGGATTAGTGGTTCAGTAGTAAAAGCATTGCCTCCTTGGCGGAGGTAATAAACTGAAGTGTTGCTGTTGTGTCCATCTCCTCCACTGACGGATGCAAATTGGGTAGACAGGTTGCCGTGGGTTTTATATTATATTGTAACGTGCTGCTCGACATGGCGACGTCCCACCGGGAGGTTCGAACTCACGCCTCCCGCTCCGGAGTCCCGCACTGTACCTGTGTCGCCAATAGGGTCAACCCACTTGGCAAGCCAAGTAGGGTGCTCATATTGAGTTCGCTACAATATTATTTTTTTGGGGGTTGCGCTCCGCGGCAAACAAGAATTTAGAAGCTTCGCCGGCAGACAGCTCGTTTTTGTGCAGCGCCTATGGCTGGCCGGTGAATTTGTGCCAAATGCGCAGCTCCTATGGCTGGCCGAGGAATTTCTGGCAAAGAATCCGTCGGCGGACAGCTGCCCGTGTGAGGTTTTGCAGTTGCATGCTGGCGGGCCCAGGCCAGCAGTGTTTTCCGCGTCCTTTTGTGCCTAAAATGTTGAAGAACGCAGAGTTTGTGTTGCAGACACGACGACCAGCGCCCTCCATTGCGCCTGCGCACAGAATCAGATTTACATGTTGAAAGATGCACATGTTGAAAATGGCTGTATGTCACAGTGTTGAATGAAAAATGCTTTAAAAAATTCCTGTATCCAGACGGTGAACCGGATCACCCCCAAAATTTAATCAGTTCTTCCTTGTACCATTTCCAACAACGCCTGAAAGTTTCATGGAAATGCGTCCCAGATTTTTTGAGTTATCTTGCTAACCAACAGACAGACAGACAAACAAATAGACAAACCCCGGCAAAAACATAACCTCCTCCTGGCCTTTTCGGCCTGGCGGAGGCAATTAGGTCGGTCTGACAAACGGTTCAAGAGATATGAGTGGAACAGACAGAGTTTGTGCATTTATAGATATTGAAAATAATTAATGCTGGCCTATGAAACTGTCCTTTATAAATTTAAAAGAAAAAAATTGTGTTCCGTGATATCGCGAAGAATATAGTTATCGTGAAAATTCACAGAAATGTTGCAATATCATTTTCAGACCAAATTGTCCACCCCTATTGCATATAAACTTTAAAATTAAACAATTTGTCGACAATAAAAATCTGCACTGATTGCTGGGGTCTTTCTGCAACTGTGGGGGTCCTCCCTACAGTTGATAGTGCTATGAGATGACTGTTGTTGTGAAATGGCGCTATATAAATAAAGTTGAATTGAATTGAATTGCATTGGCATATTTTATGATCGACGTCATCGATGACGTCGACTAATCTTTGCAGCGCTAATTCTCATTCAAATTTGTGTTCATAACATTCTATATGCATAGCTTTCTTATATGATAATAAATACAACAAACCATTATTTGAATATCCCTTTATCACAATGCTGCAAGAGCTGTCAGCAGGACTATGTCCAGTACCAATGTTAGCCGTGAGCACCTTAGCCGATTGTGGCTCTGGTTGCTACCCTCTCCACTATCGCTGGCAGGTAACGCAACTCAAATTGGAGCCTTTACAATTATCAAATTGCATTTTTAATCACATCACAATTTAATCGCAAAAGTAACAAATAGCTACAGTTAAAAATGACAGCAGATTACAAAAAAAAAAACAATATGTAATTAATGTTTACAGAAACATTAATTATTAATTAACAAAAACAGACTGTTTTTCAAAAAAAAAAAAAAAAAAGGCAGAAATATGAAGCAGAAAGATAATTTTCTAAAAAAAAAAAAAAAAAAGTCAAAGTTGATACTGCGACCAAAACTGTATCCTATACACTGAGGCACGAATTAAACCCTTAGCTAGGTTTGTGTTAACCTACAATCAATGATTTGGGCAAAAAGAAATTAGTCCCCCTTTAGCTTGAAAAAGAGCCAGAATAACTATCCCTTCAGCTGTGGCACTCGTGTCACGTTACAGTGACATGGCTGAAATGGCTGTCCACTAGAAGCAGTGATGACATAAGGATCATAAAACAAAACCTATCACCAGGTCAAGATGATTCAAAGCTCAGTTTACTCGTAAATGGCCAAAAAAGTCAAGTCATTGATTTTTTTCTAAAAAGGCAGCAGTCGTCTCTGTACACAGTACCACCTCCCTCCACATATAGTGTGGACTTTGCTCAGTAAGTGGGACAAAGTTTAACTCGAGATATTTTAGGGATTTCATTAGCAGTAGCAACCCTGAAGCAAAAAGAAGATGAGATAATATCAGAAACTGATGAAGACATCCTCTGTTGTCAGGGGCATGCAGGATTGATCTGGAGTCCCCTTGAAGCTGGGCTAAGTTAAATGTGGCCCGTTTATCTAACGTGCCAAATCTCATCATTTGTAAGTGCAAAGATTCATTCTTAGACCTGATTTATACTCATGCATTAACCCTACGTGGAGCCCACAGTGTAGCTTTCACAAGTGGCCTAGCCACGGTCAGCAGAATGTGTGGAGCATGGTGCCAGAGCGGTTAGCACTGCAGCAGCACAGCGACTCACCCTTGGCCGGGGAATCCTGGGTTCGATCCCAGCCCCTGACCAACAGTGATCTGTGTGGAGTTTGCATGTTCTCCCGGTGTCTGCGTGGGTTTACTCCGGGATTTCTCCGGTTTCCTCCCACATGCCAAAAACATGCAAGTTAGGTTAACTGGCATCAAACTGGGGATTCTAAATTGTCCTTCGGTGTGACTGTGAGAGTGAATGGTTGTCTGTCTCCCTGTGTTGGTCCTGCAATGGACTGGTGATCTGTGCAGGGTGTACCCTGCCTCTTGCCCAAAGATGCTGGAATAGGATCCACCCCCCCACCCCCCGCGACCTGAAAAGGATTAAGCTGAAGAAGATGGATGGATAGATGGTTTCAATGTATTGTTGTGCCACCAAAGTGTTTCTCTGTTAATGTGAAGAAGGATTTTGTTTTCCTTTACATACTTTGTGTTTATCTAAACACTGGTGATGGACAATGATCAGAGAAGAAGCAGGACATGATTTGGACCAATCACAGCTGCAATGAGTAGTTACATTTCTAGAGTAGTGCACCTCAGGTTATGGTACCTCCTACGCTACAGCTACTGTGGGTTTTTTGTCAACATGAGCATCCCCTGAAGCTGGATGAACCTCACCACTCTTGACCTCAAAATCCAAGATGGCTGCACCCATGCATTGCACAGCAACAGCAGTGACAGCTGAATAAAGTGTCCTATTTATTCATACTTCTGTTCTACGCGTCTCTTCTGGTTGACTGTACACAAGAGTAGGTTCCAACTTCTATCTCTGAACATGTTTTTATACGCAAATTACAGCACACTGGCGGCGCGGTGGTTAGCACTGCGGCAGCACAGCAACTCACCCTTGGCTGGGGGATCCAGGGTTTGATCCCAGTCCCCGACCAACAGTGATCTGTGTGGAGTTCGCATGTTCTCCCCGTGTCTGCGTGAGTTTACTCCGGGATTTCTCTGGTTTCCTCCCACATGCCAAAAACATGCAAGTTGGGTTAACTGGCATCAAAACTGGGGATTCTAAATTGTCCTTAGGTATGACAGTGAGAGTGAATGGTAGTCCGTCTCTCTGTGATGGCCCTGCGATGTGTCCAGGGTGTACCCTGCCTCTCACCCAAAGATGCTGGGATAGGCTCCAGCCCCCCCCCCCCCCAAGCAACCCAAAAAGGATTAAGCGGAAGAAGATGAATGAATGAATGCTGCATTTTCAGTTGGTACTGTTAACAATGACTACCAAGAGTAAGCGTTTCCAACTTGTTGTTCTGGGAAACGGATGTGGCGTCTCCCTTCCAATTTCAGACATAAATGAAAACACAGTGTAACAGTGACAGAGCCTGTCAGGCATGAGGATGGCTCAGGGTTGTTGGAACAACACAGTACTTCTGACACCACCTAATTTAGCCCGCTGGGATGTGCTCAGATGCTGCTGAAGCAAGTGTATGAGCTGCAGGGGTGTGGTGCTGAGCAGCAGCGTGGCATGTGAAGGTGTCAGCGGAGGTGCGTCTTTTGCAAACATGCAAAAACCTGTAAGACACTACCCAAAACAGCACAGCAAAAACTACTCCATGGGTGTGATTATCTGTGTCTAGGATATCAAGCTCTTTTCTGATGGAAATGATGCCGCTCCAAGCATGGACCCACGCCATGACAATCCTATTGCTGGACAAAGAGAGCGGATTTCCCTCCCATTCTTGCGTGTCGCCCGAACCAATATATTAATTTAATATCCAGCCTGCATCTACGGCAGCGATGGGGGTATATGAGGACACCACAATGCTTTCAGTACAAAGATTTTAATGAGGTCTTCATGCATGCCATTTGAAAAACCCATGCTCCTCCAGTCATGATGAGGCTCTCTACACACAAAGGAATGTCACACAAAGGAAGCTGCATGAGTCTGCGACTCAATAGCAAAACCACACACTGCACTGGCTGTTTGCAACCGATGGGGGGAAAAAAAAAAAAAAAAAAAGGGCAGCAGCAGACTCTTTCAGCAATCGCATGTTGGTGTTGCAAACGAAGAGCAGCCACAGTTCCGCTGCAAAATGAAATTAAGAATCTCAGCACAACGAGGGCAGGCGCGAGCAGCAACAGCAGAAGCTCTGGGCTGCTGTGTCAGTGTTGCTCTCTAATGAGGAACTAGACATGCATAGTCCAATTCACAAAATCTTGCAGGGTAATTCAATCGTGCTCATCTGGAATGACGAACAGCCCCATTACACGTGACTCTGACTCCCATCTGCATGCCCATAAATGAAAGACTACAGGTATCACTGAAACTGAGGTGATGTGAGGTCCGGATTGAGTCACGAAGCACAGTGAAAGCAAAATGGGTACATTTAGATGCCCTTGTGTTGCTTTTTTTTTTTTTTTTTTTTTAAATTGTTTCCTGTTCCTGTGAGGACACACTGGTCATATTCTACAAGCCTGAAGTAATGAAGCAGGCTAAAAACATATCTGCCAAAATAGTGGCAAAAACTAGTGGGCTAAGGTGTATGGTTGAACCAATCTGGTATCAACATCTGACAACATGACTTCAATAGATGGATCGTATCAGAGACAGAGACTCTGACCCAGGGTCTGGTCCATTTTATTTCAATGTTGCTACATTTTTCACTGTTGCTGATAGACGAGGTCATGAGACACACTCTCAGACGTTCACACAGGGTCGACACAAACAGGAGTAAGCATGGCATGGAACTATTTCACATCCACTACGCCCAAAAGTTGACCAAGAATTCTGAAAGTTTGTTTTACATTATTTTACCTGTAGCTACTTCAACATGCCATGGCACTCAACAGTTATGGTAGCATTTATAACTAAGAGAATAACTTTGCTTTGCACTAGCTTGTGACCTGCTTGATGCACCTATTGTGAAATTCAGACAGTAAGTCAGCCATTGGTTCAGTCCCAGATGTTTTCGGAATTTACACCTACCGTCTGTTTCAGGGCAAAATAAGCGCCACACAACTGGGACACCTGAAAACTATTGCCCTGTGCCGATATCCTTTTAGCAGACAGCTGATATCAATCGATACCACTGTTAGGACTGATATGTGCACCCTGCGCTTTTAATTTACTCAGAATGTTACATTACAAAATCAGAAAGGGCAGCTTAAAAAATGTTCCACTGGTGTTTGTATCACCAGATATCAGAGTCAAGACATCGGTGCCCAAACATGCTCAACCGCTCCATCAGTTCAAGGTGTGGCAGAGAAGTCTGGGCAATAGTTAAAACTGAAGTGGCTGCATAACACAATGATAAATCTAGTTCCATTTTACGGTCACTAAAAATGACTACCACTGTCCCCAGGTGTTGAAACTAGCTGTACAGAAAGCAGGAAACCCAGTGGTAACCCACAGACCGAAGTATTCACGTCCTCCGGGCACTTCCACCGAAACCGTGAGGAGACGGCGGCTCTCTCCAAAACCTAGCCCAGCATCAAACATCCCTCAGCCCCGCAGCCAACTTTCCCCGTCAGCCGTGGACCGGACCCCGGTCCTCGTTGTGGGCACAGCTCAAACTAAACGCCCAAACTCACAGAGGTCAGCTGTGGTCCCGAGTTAACAGCGCTCAGACCTTTTGAAGCCAACTCTGACTTTTAGCCGCCTCCTTCCCTTTTTCTTCCCCCTCCAGACAATAAACATTCCTCAGACAGGCAGCAACAGGCTGCCCGCAGACCCTCACCGCCATTTTAGCTGCTCACACTCCGCGTCTTCGGGCTCCTTTAACAAAGAGGCTGATTAACGGGGCTCACCCGACCCGAGACCGCAACTCTGAACAAACCCCGAGCACGACTCCCGCGCAGCCCGTTTAAAGGCACTTACCGGTGTTTTCTTGTATCCATGTCCCAAACAGAAAGACGAGCACGAAAGACGGTACCGGATCCATCGTGGCTGCGGACCAGACTGGCACCCGACTGCTAACTTCTTTCTGCTCTGAGGCAGCTGCGCGTTTATTGGATGTCACAAGTGTAAGTCCCGCCTACTAGTGGGAAGAGAGATGCTGATTGGTGATTGGCTCTTCCCCACCCCGCCCCGCTGAAGCAACCACAGCGATCCTGTAAACAAACGGCTGATGTTCACTGGAATGGAAAAAGTGGAGATTTAATATCATGGTGTGTCCAAATCACTTCAATATCACACCATCTCCAGGGTCAGAAACCTCCATGGTGGAAAGAGCCATTCTGAGCAATTTTAGTCTAAGAGAAAGTGCATCGAGCCACAAAACATGTTTGAGCTTTAAAATGAAAGTGAAACTTTTCTCATAAATTTGTAACTTCAATTTAAAATTCACAAATTTTCTTTAAAACGGGTTTTATTTTCCTTCATATTTAGTAATTTTATTTTTGCAGATTTGAATCTTTGATCAAATTGTTTTCGCACTAATTTTCTTCTTTTTTTTTTTTTTTACAAATAAATCTACCTGAAGCAGATGATAAAATAAAGGCAGCGATGAGAGGTTTTAAGCAGGTTTATTAAATCATACCGCCTTCATAGGAACTCCGCCCCAGCCCATAGTGTGAGCAGGCTGGAGCGGGATTCCTCAGGCTCTCAGAGTGGAGACACAAAGTGTGTGTCTGCAACAGCAGCTGAAGAGTGAGTGAATGAGAGACAGATTTACAGAACAGTGCAGCATATATACCCAACTCAGACAATACATTAAAGACATTCACAGCAGTCGATATGGGCATTAGCATATGAGAGGCACAGACAGGAGAGGATGCATGAACACAATGCATGAATGGCACATTAGCTTCACAGCAGTGAAACAATGCATGAAAGGCAGATTACATCACAGCATGCAGCGGAAAAAACCAGAAGTAGCGAGCTGTCTGTCCCAGTCTGTTGTGGGGGTTGCCACACTACCCACTTTTTGTTAACAAACTGACTTTCATGCATTGGATGGATGAATGGATGGATGGATGATGGATGGGTGATGGATGGGTGATGGATGGATATATGGTATGGTGTCACTGACAGTAATGCTAATGTTGCACAGCAGTGATCGAACCGGATAGCTCTCTAGTTTTGACAGCGTAATTATGACACTGTGGAGTGTGTAAATGAAGAGGCATATTCATTTCAGACGATTTATTACACACTCACATCTCACAAGCAAAGAACAGACTGACTGGTCACATCAAGCATTCCTCTCTCTATATCAAGTCACACTTCACAAGGTTCAAGGCACTTCCTCATACATAGCATGACATCTACACATCACTTCATTCAACCCCCTCTCACCCACTTGGGCATTGTTCTCCCATGTGTATTCATTGTCTCTGTCTAAGGTGTGAAATAACCTGAGGCCCACACCGCCCCCCCCCCCAGCATCTTAGATAGAACAATAGAACATCAGTCCACATGCTGTTTCAGCTTCAGTCTCCTCCCATATCTGCTGTAACTGGGGTTTACTGCCTCCGTGGCGCTGCTGTGCCGGTGGGAGGCTGCTGGGAGTGTGTCCGACTGCGGGTGAGCTGTGGGGGGGGGGGGGGTTCACTCTGTCCATGTGGCTGCTCTGATGAATCGTTCCCCTGGGGAACTCTCCGTGGGGGTCTTCCACGCCGAGGGGCCCTCGCCAACAGCACTTGCTCGTCTGCTGCTACAAAGGCGGGTTTGAGTCTGTCTATGCCAATTCTCTCCTGTCTACCCCCCAAGTCTAACACAAAATGCTTATCCCCTGTTTCCAACACTCTGAACGGTCCATCATAGGGTGGGCGCAATGGAGGGCGGTGGGCGTTGTGTCTGACGAACACGAACTCCACGTTCTTCAAAGTTTTAGGCACGAAGGCACGCGGAAAACTGTAGTGGGCTGGGCCCGGTAGCGTGCCTGTGTTTGCGCTACGCTGCAAAAGCTGAGACGGGGAGCTGCCCGGCGCGGGATTGTCTGGTAGAAATTTCCCAGGCAGCTGTAGGGGCTGCGCAAAAACGAACTCTGCCGGGGAAGCTTCCAAATCCTCTTTTGGCGCGGAGCGCAACCCCAGTACAACCCACGGCAGCCTGTCTACCCAATTTGCATCCGTCAGTGAAGCCCTGAGTGCTGCTTTCAGTGATCTCTGAAAACGCTCGCATAAACCATTGGCCTGTGGGTTGTACGCGGTTGTGCGATGAATTGCAGCACCCAGGCTGCGGGCCATCGCGGACCAGAGTTCGGAAACAAATTGCGGGCCCCTGTCGGACGTAATGTCCGACGGGACTCCAAAACGCGCCACCCATGTTGTTAAAAAAGCACGTGCTACGACTGCTTCTGGCCAGCACGTGGTGCGGTCCACCACTGTCAGGAGGTGTGTGCACCCCTGTGATGGCGGGAGGGGGCCCATGAGGTCCACGTGCACATGGTCGAACCTCTTAGCCGGTACCGGAAACGGCTCCAAGGGAGCCTTCGTGTGCCTGTGTACCTTGGCTCGTTGGCACGCCACGCAGGCTGCAGCCCACTCCTTTACTTGTTTGCGTCGGCTCGGCCACACGAACTTCTCTCCCACCATTTTGACAGACGCGCGCACTCCTGGGTGCGCCAGAGTGTGAATCGACTCAAACACGCGGCGGCGCCACGCAACCGGGACTACCGGACGCGGGCATCCCGTGGAGACGTCGCAGATTGGGGGGGGGCGCCATCTTGCAGCACCCTGCTCTCCAGCCTTAACCCTGTTGGTCCAGACTGGACCGCGCGCACGTCTGCATCACTAATCTGCTCCGCGGCCATGGCTGCGTAATCTATCCCCATGTAGACTGGGGCCACCATGGCGTGCGAGAGGCAGTCTGCCACCACATTCAGTTTACCCGACACATGCTGAATATCGGTAGTAAACTCTGAGATCGCGGCCAGCTGTCTCTGCTGCCGGCCCGACCACGGTTCTGAAACCTTGGCCATCACGAATGTTAGTGGCTTGTGGTCTACGAACGCAGTGAAGCTGCGCCCTTCCAGCCAGAACTGGAAGTGGCGTATGGCCAGATGGAGAGCCAGCAACTCTCTGTCGAACACGCTGTATTTACGTTCGCTGTTGCGCAAAGTTCTGCTGAAAAATGCGAGCGGCTGCCAAGCCCCGGCGACGCGCTGCTCCACGACCGCCCCTATGGCCACGTCTGAAGCGTCGGTGGTGAACGCTATCCGGGCTGTTGGGTCCAGATGTGTCAGCAGTGCGGCGTTTGCCAGGGCTGCTTTGACTTCCGAGAAAGCCCGCTCTCGCTCCGGGGTCCATTCGACTCCATCCGCGGGTTTCTGTCTCTTGAGCGCGGCGTACAATGGTTGCATGAGCCGCGCCGCGCAGGGAAGGAAACGGTTATAAAAATTCACCATCCCCAAAAATTCCTGCAGCGCCCTAACCGTCTGAGGCCGGGGAAAATCTGCCACGGCGTGCGCTTTGTCAGGCAACGGGATCGCTCCTTCCAGAGAGACGCGGTGCCCCAAAAAATCAATCTCCGTCACGCCGAACTGGCATTTCGCCGGGTTGATTATCAACCCGTGCCCTTCCATCCTCCGGAAAACCGTCCCGAGGTGGGTTTTGTTTTCGTCTTCGGACGTACTGGCTACCAGGATATCGTCCAGGTAGACGAACACGAACAGGAGGTCACGCAGCACTGCATCCATCATGCGCTGGAACGTCTGTGCTGCGCCTTTTAACCTGAATGGCATGCGCAGGAACTCGAATAAACCGAACGGAGTTATTACCGCTGTTTTGGGTACGTCCTCCGCGCGCACTGGGACCTGGTGGTAACCGCGGACCAGGTCTATTTTAGAAAAAACGCGCGTTCCGGCGAGGTGGACGGAAAAATCCTGTATGTGGGGAATTGGGTAGCAGTCGTGTGCTGTGGCGTTGTTCAATCTGCGGAAATCACCGCACGGTCGGCACGATCCCTCAGCCTTAGGGACCATGTGTAGCGGGGATGTCCATGGACTGTTTGATCGCCTCATGATGCCCAACCTTTCCAGGTTGGCGAACTCCTCGCGCACTATGGCCAGTTTAGCTGCGTCCAAGCGCCGAGGTCTTGCAAAAACTGGTGGCCCGGTGGTGGCGATAAAGTGCTCCACCCCGTGTTTAGGGATGGCCGCCGAAAACGTCGGGACCGTGAGTGCTGGGAACTGAGTGAGCAGTGCGTGGAACTTACCGCCTGGAGTTGTGATGCTGGCTTGCGCTGTTGGCCGGGTCCCTCAAGCTATACAGGGAAGAGATTCAAAGGACAGTGCATTAACCAGGCGCCTGTTAGCAACATCCACAAGTAAACCATGTGCACACAGAAAATCAGCGCCCAGGAGCGGGCAATACAGTGCTGCTATGATAAAAGTCCACTCATACGAGCGGCCATGTAGAGATAAGGTCAGTGTTCTCTCACCGAACGTCTTAATCTCCGAGCTGTTTACTGCCACCATTCTGGGGCCGCTAGGTCCTGCCAGCCGGTCAGCGTAGGACGGCAGGATGACGCTCTTCTGGGCTCCGGTGTCGACGAGGAAGCGTCTCCCCGAGCGTGAGTCCGTCACTTAGAGCAGCTTGTTCTCTTCACCAGCGGTCGCAGCTACTACCAACTGCCGGCCTTGGCGTTTCCCGAGCGCTTGAAGTGGCACGGTGGCGCGCATCTGCACGCGTTCCCTCCGAAGCGGCGGTGGTAGAAGCAGAGCGTGTCTTTCTGGCCCCCGTTGCCGCTACCGTCGGTGGCTCCTCGCCTCCCCTGGTCGTCTCGCTGGGCTCCGCTGCTGCCGCGTTGACTGTGATTGCCCTGGTGGTGAGGATGATCCGGTCTGCCTCCTGGGCTAGCGCACGGTAGTCTCATGCGGCCAGCAACGGCGAATTGGCCAGAACCGCTCTTGCTTCTGTTGGCAGGTTCCGGAGGAAAAGGTGGGCAAACAGAAAGTGCCCGTTGCCCGTGCCCATCAATGCCAGCATCTTCTCCATCAGGTCTACGGCCGACCCATCTCCTAACTCGGTCCACGCCAGGAGCCTCTCCGCTCTCTCACATTCCGAGAGCGTGTATCGCCGGATGAGCGCAGCCTTGAGCACCTCATATTTGCTGCTGGCTGGTGGCTGGTCGAGCAGGCTCGCTACCTGCTGGGCTGTGCAGGAGTCCAGCGCTGCTACCACATGGTAGAACTTGGTGTCGTCTGCTGTTACTCCCCGGAGGGCGAAGTGGGCCTCGGTGTGGTGGAACTAAGAGCACGGGTTGTGCTGCCAGAAATCTGGTAGCTTGACTGAAACTGCACACGCGTTGCTGGGGGTTCCAGTCCTGGCTGTCTGCGGGTTGGCTTCAGCGTCTCTGGGGCTCCCGACCGGGCCGGCTCCGGGGTTCTTACCTCATATTCCATAATACGTCTTGGGTCACCAGTGTGGAGTGTGTAAATGAAGAGGCATATTCATTTCAGACGATTTATTACACACTCACATCTCACAAGCAAAGAACAGACTGACTGGTCACATCAAGCATTCCTCTCTCTATATCAAGTCACACTTCACAAGGTTCAAGGCACTTCCTCCTACACAGCATGACATCTACACTACACTTCATTCAACCCCCTCTCACCCACTTGGGCATTGTTCTCCCATGTATATTCATTGTCTCTGTCTAAGGTGTGAAATAACCTGAGGCCTACAACACTGTAGTTCCGATTGTAAGGACTTCGGCTGCTGTTAGTTGTGTGGGTTTTGTAAATATGCTGAATTACACTTTTATGTCTACGCATGCTTAAAAAAACGATTGTTGGTATTAAGCTCCAGCAGTTATTTATGTCAGTTCCAGTTCATTCTAGATTGTAAACGTGTTTTGTTTTTATTGTTTTGAAATATATAAATAAATGTTGTGAAACGTTGGATGCCTGAATTCATTTGTGCCCTTTCAGTTAGCTGTAGAAGATGAAATCCATTGTTGATTCAGTGTGACAGATTCACAAGGTAATGGTTTACCTCACCTCTGCTAAACTAAAGTATTTTCAACCTTTGTATAATGTAGTGATAAACAAGAACCTAAAATATACTGTATGTATTAGATATATACATAACATTGTAATCAATAATGCTTAGTGAAGTTGGAAATAATTTATGGTGGAATAACAATTTTTTTCAAATAATATTGTGTAAAAACAGAACTGCATCTCCAAAAATTAGCACATCACCATTCATTCATTCATTGGCTCCATCGATCTCGAAAGATCATGGTGGGGTTTTGTGCCTTGGGTCATCATTCAGGGAGCTGCACCGTCGGGCGTGGCTGTAGAGGCCGATACGGGATCTGCAGGTCCTGCCGCAGCCGCTGCAGATAAATTCTTCACAGTGTAGTGGGGGTCTCGACAGTCTCCTCTGTCTGCGGAGTCTCTTCTCCCCCCAGCGAGTGTCTCTTCTCTCCTCTGCTGTTCGGATGACATCCTGGGTGGTGGTCCGCCAGTTGGAGCGGACGGAGGCGGCTGACTCCAGGTCGGAGGGGTTGAAGCCTCCAGCCTTGAGGTCGCGCTTGCAAACATCCTTGAATCTGAGAGTTGGGCGTCCCTTTGATCTAGTTCCACTAGCCAGCTCCAGGACTTCTCCGGTTTCCTCCCACATGTCAAAAACATGCAGGTTAGGGATACGGGGCGCTTGCGCACGCAGCGACTGGCAGCTGGTGGCTTGTCACCAGACTGCAAAACAAATGTACCTACGGGTACAAAATAAGTAATAAATAAATTAAAAAAAAAAAAAAGTTGGTACCAACTTGGCTACAGGAGTTGCCGGGAGGTCCCGCTATGCAAAGACCAACCGCCTTCGGGGCTCCACTCCGGATTTTCTGTAGGGGTTGTCTCCCTTAGCCTTTGTCACTCCCATGACAACCACAAGGCAGTGGTGCTATTTGCCCATAGCTGGGGGTTGTTTTGTGTGGCACCAGGGCGTGTCCACGCGCCGGTGGGCCTGCGTGCCACACATTTGGGCCCAGCCCAAGGGGGACACACCTCCTCCCTTAATGCGACAGGTTGTACTGGGCTACATCTTACCAGTAGAGGAGAGAGAAAACTTCCTCTCCCACCTGACAACACGTCACCATTCAGATCTATATCAAATAGCTCAGACATATCCATCCATCCATCAATCTTCTACCGCTTTTCCGGAGGTCTGGGTCGCGGAGGCAGCAGTTCAAGCAGAGAAGCCCAGACTTCCCTCTCCCCCGCCACCTGCTCCAGCTCTTCAGAGAAGATACCAAGGCATTCCCAGACCAGCTGGGAGACATAGTCTCTCCACCGAGTCCTGGGTCTGCCCCAGGGTCTCCTCCCAATGGGACGTGCCCAAAACACCTCAAGTGGGAGGCGTCCAGGAGGCATCCTAATCAGATGCCCATACTACCTCAACTGGCTCCTTTCAATGTGGGGGAGCAACGGTTCTACTCTGAGCCTCTCCCGGATGACTGAGCTCCTCACCCTCTCTGAGGGTGAGTCCAGCAATCCTGCGGAGAAAGCTCATTTCAGCCGCTTGTATCCACGATCTTGTTCTTTTGGTCATTATTCAAAGCTCGTGACCATAGGTGAGAGTAGGAACGTAGATTGACTGGTAAATCGGTGCGGTGCAGTGGCGCAGTGGCGCAGTGGTTAGCACTGTGCCAGCACAGCAACTCACTCTTGGCCATGGGATCCCTGGTTCGATCCCAGCCCCTGACCAACAGTGATCTGTGTGGAGTTTGCATGTTTTCCCCGTATCTGCATGGGTTTACGCCGGGATTTCTCCGGTTTCCTCCCACAGGCCAAAAACATGCAGGTTAGGTTAATTGGAGACTCTAAAGTGGCCCTAGGTGTGAATGTGTGTGTGAATGGTTAAGGGATAGTGCCGTACCGTGGCTGCTTCATCCATCCAGGTGGATGCCCTCAATTTCCCCTCTGGGGATCAATAAAGTATACAAAATCAAAAAAAAAATAAATCAAAATCGATATCTTTGCCTTAGAACTCAGCTCCCTCTTCACCACAACAGACCGGTACAACGTCCGCATCACTGCAGATACTGCTCCGATCCGTCTGTCAACTTCTCGCTCCATTTTCCCCTCACTCATGAATAAGACCCCAAGATACTTAAACTCCTCCACTTGGGGCAGGAGCCTGTCCCCAACCCAGAGAGGACAATCCACCTTTTTCCGGCTGAGGACCATGGACTCGGACTTGGAGGTGCTGATCCTCATCCCAGCCTCTTCACACTCAGCGGCAAACCATCCCAGCAAGAGCTGTAAGTCATTGCTGGATGAAGCCAACAGGACAACATCATCTGCAAACAACAGAGATGAGATCCTGTGGTCACCAAGCATGACGCCCTCCATTCCCTGGCTGCGCCTATAAATCCTGTCCATGAAAATTATGAACAGGATTGGTGACAAAGGGCAGCCCTGGCGGAGTCCAACTCTCACTGGGAATGAGTCCAACTGAGTGTTGGCAATACAAACCAAACTCTCACAACGGTCGTACAGAGACCGAATAGCTCGTAACAACAAGCCCGATACCCCATACTCCCAAAGCACCCCCCACAAAAAACCACAAGGGACGCGGTCAAATGCCTTCTCCAAGTCCACAAAACACATGTAAACTGGTTGGGCAAACTCCCACGAACCCTCGAGAATTCTCAATAGGGTAAAGAGCTGGTCCGATGTGCCACGGCCAGGACGAAAACCACATTGATTGATATGGAGGCCACCGTCCCACTGACCCGTCAACTAGCCAAGCTTCCCTGCTTTGGTGGTGAAACCCTGCTGCACGGCTATCTGGTTCATGTTGAACTGGCCTCTGTGCTGAATGGCTGGACACCTGAAGAGATAGCTGTGCAGGTCGAGTTGGCTCTGGAGGGTGGAGCTCTCTGCACGCTGTCCGATCTCTGGACTGAGGAAAATCACAGCTGGCCAGAGCTACAAAGAGCACTTTGGAGGCGATTCGAGAGTGCGACCCACGCTGATCACGCTTGGGAACAGGTGGCCAGCCGCCGGCGAGGCGACCGAGAGAGCCTGAGAGCCTATGCAGCAGATGCATGGCTGCTGACATAGCATGGCTACCCAGACTTCAAGCCAGAGGTGACGAAGAAGCTTGCCCTTCAGAACTTCATCTGGGGGCTCCGCCCAGCCCGGCTCCAAGAACATGTGTGGGTTCACGCCACGAGCAGCTGGGAGACGGCCATGGCAGAAGCGGAGCAGGTGGGGCCAGTGCTGGAGTACGCAGCTGACATGTCATCACCAAGGCAGGGAGCTTTCCAGGACACAGCTTAGAGTGAGAATGAGGAGGAACTGCACCAGACCACAGCTGCGTGGTCAACGAGAATACGGCAGCGGTGCAAGGAGGGATACTTCCACTGCAGGGAACCAGGACACATCATGCGTTACTGCCCTGCACCCACCCCGCAACAACCCGCCCCCTCGCCAGCATTAAACTAGAGTGAAGTGGCACAGACAGGGACCTGCCACCTCTCAGACATTTTCCTCAATGAACCATCACCACATCTGGGCTGACTTGGACATGCACCAGGACTGTACCTGCAGTGCAGCCTGGACAGCATGCCCATACGGGACCTGATTGACACCGGTTCTGCCATCTCCCTGGTCCAGCCTGGGGTGCTGCCCAGTACAGATGAACTTGGACTACAGGGGTGGGAACCCACCAGGCGCTGCATCACCACAACCACCGGTGAGCACACCAGACTGGGAGGGCGATGAGTCCTTGTGGAGGGAGTGGCCGGTCAGAACACAAACCACTCATTCTGGCTGGCTGACATCCAAGACCCCTGCACCATTAAACTAGATCTGCTTGCAGCATGGGATGCAAAGATCGACACTGCTAGCTCTTCTCTTCTTCTGGGGGCTCAGACCATCATGCTTTGCAGCAAGAGCAAGATGAGGAACCAGGGGGCCTGTGCGATCGAGGGGCCATCAAAGCAGACTGATCTGAGGGGATTGCTGCCATAGCCAACCTCAATGGTACCACCAGCGTGAGTAGAGGGATCATCGTCATCACCAGAGACAGTGGGGGGGGGGGCACCAGTGGAGCAAATCATCACGTCATCAGAAACCCGGCAGGCAGTCAAGGAGGTGTTCCAGTGGAGCTGCAGAGGATTAGAATCGGGACAGAGACGCCAGCTGCGGGAGCTGTTGGACTGCTATGTCAACGTCTTTGGTGCCAGGGATGAAGAGTGCACCCAAACCGGTTTGGTGTAGCACCAGATCAACACTGGTGAGACCAGGCCAATCCAGCTCCGTCCCCACAGTCTGCCTTTTTCAAGGCAGGCGGTGGCAGAACAAAAGATTCAGGAAATGCTGGAAGCAGATGTCACTGAATCCTCCAGCAGCCTCTGGGCAGCGCCAGTGGTTCTGGTCAAGAAGAAGGACAGTTCGTGATAGTTCTGTGTGGATTACCGGCACCTGAATGATGTCACATGTAAGGACTTCTACCCTCTGCCCTGCATTGATGACGCACTGGATTACATCACCGGCTCCAGCTGGTTCAGCTCACTCAACCTCCGCACTGGTAGGTAGAGCTGTCACTAGAGGCCCGCCAGAAAACAGCCTTCTCCATCGGGCAGGGACTGTGGCAGTTCAAGGTGATGCCGTTTGGACTTTGCAATGCCCCGGGCCACCTTTGAACGCCTGATGGAGTGAGTGCTGGCTCACGTCCCCTGGAACTGCTGCATAGTTTATCTTGATGACCTCCTGGTTCACGCAGCCGATTTTGGTGGTGCCCTGTCCAACCTCCAGAAAGTGTTGGATGCTGTCCGCTGGGCTGGGCTGTGGCTGCACCCATGAAAATGCCATTAGTTTCGGTGAGAAACCACCTTCCTGGGTCACATCATCAGCGCTGCAGGAGTTGCCACTGATTCAAAGAAGGTGGAAGTGGTGAGAAACTAGCCAGCTCCGCAGGATGTAGGGGAACTGCTGAGCTTTCTCGGACTGGCCTCCTATTATAGGAGGTTTGTGTAGGATTTTGCCACCATCGCCAGCCCACTGCATCAGCTGACACAGAAGGGCCACACATTCCAGTGGAGTGAGGACTGTACTGCTGCTTTTTCCTGGCTCCGTTCAGCACTCCTCGGAGCCCCTGTGCTGCAGTATCCTGACCCAAACTGCCCCTTCATCGTCGACACAGATGCCAGCAACCAGGGCATCGGAGTGGTGCTATCCCAGGAGGGAGAACACAGACAGCAGGCAGTTGCTTTTTTCAGTCGCACTCTCAGCAGAGCCGAAAGGAATTATTGCGTCACCTGCCAAGAGCCGCTGGCAGTCATCCAAGGGCTCCACCATTTTCACCCATAGGTTTATGGGGGGGGGGGGGTTCAGCTCAGGACGGACCATGCCTCCCTGACGTGGTAACTGAACTTTAAAGAGCCGCATGGACAGTTAGCGAGATGGCTGGAGGCACTGCAGAATTATGATTTTCAGATTGTGCATCGAATAGGCCACCTCCATGCCAATGCTGATGTGCTGTCCCGGCGCCCCTGTGCTGTGGAGGCCTGTCAGCACTGCCACCAGGCAGAGAATTGTGACCCAGCAGTCTCATGGGCTGCTGCTCTCCAGACCGCTGCAGCCGGGGATAGCACAGCTGCGCACAGCTCCTCCTCAGATAATCAGCCAGCTCTCCCCAGCGATGACATCATAGAGGCTCTCGGCGTGCAGCAGCTTCTGAGCGAGCAGGATGGAGATCCTGTAGTCTTCTGGGTCTGGCAGTGGCTGGACGTAGACCAGCGGCCCACCTGGGAGTCTGAGTTTGTGCTGGACTCAGAGACCAAGGCCCTACATTCCCAGTGGTCCAACCTCTGCTGATGTGAGGGTGTTGTTTATCGGCAGTAGCAATCTCCAGCTAGGCAATGTCATGTCTGGCACCTGCTGGTTCCCCAATGGCTCTACCCCAAGGTGCTTCAGTTGGCCCATGGATCAGTGGGGGCAGGCCACTTTAGGGTGATGAAGACCCTACAGCATCTTTAGGCCCGGTTCTACTGGCTGGGGTATCATCAGGCTGTAGAGCTCCATGTCCACTGTTGTGAAAACTGCATGGCTCAGAAAGGTCAGACTCAGCAATCCCACACCCCTTTGCAGCAGTAATGGGTAGGGGCACCCATGGAGCGTGTGGAGTGGACATTCTGGGCCTTTTTCCAACCATGGATCGGTGGAACCACTACGTTCTGGTTGCACTGGATTACTTCACCAAGTGGCCAGAGGTGTATGCGGTCCCTGGTCGCCTGGTTGAGCGCCTCCACCACAGCATCAAAGCTGGTGAATGAGATGTCGGTTCAGCATGCCGGAGGAGCTGCACACTGACCAGGGATGGAACTTGGAGGCAGAGGTCTTTGAGGAGGTCTGCAGGCAGCTGTGCATCTGGAAGAAGACGCCCTCCTCCTGCGGCTCTCCTGCTCCTGTGCCATCCTTCGAGCCTGGGCACGCTCTGTCCCCGGATAGATGGGGGACCATCTCTCCTCCAGAGAGATGGTCCCTGCTAGCCCAGATAGACCACCAGATCGAGGAGGAGTGCCGTGAGAGGGAGGAGTGGGAACGGACAGAGGAGGAGAGACTGGCCTTGCTCACCCAGATAAACCGCCGGATTGAGGAAGAGCGCCACAAGAGGGAGGAACGGGGTCTCGCTTCACTAGTCGTGACTGCTTCATCCTCTGGGCCAGGGGCCACCCAATCCATGGGTGTGATGACAGAAGAGGAGAGACTGGCTTTGCTCATCCTAATCAACCGTCAGATTGAGGAGGAGCACTCAGAGAGGAGAGGAGATGCCTCGGAGGCCGCTGGGGACATCCAGAGCCAGGAGAACAGGCAAGTTTTTCCTCATTTACCTTTCACTTTTGATGAACAATTTTGCCTGTCTCCTGGCCAGGAGACTCGGAGGTTGCAGTCCCCTGAGTGCTCCGCTCCAGTGGCATATAGTAGCTCGTCACTTGACCTCTCCAAACCCTCTATGTGTGCCCCTATGAGTTTGCTGGCTCCAGAACCAGGTCGCTCGAGGGAAGAGGAACCTGAGGTCCTGGAGAGTCCAGTTCCAGGGCCAACGGTGAGGCAATCCCCGCCGCCATGCCAGAGGAGCTGGTAGCGTGGAAGACGGTGCATGAGGGCACTGAGACTGCAATCACCATCACACCTGCTGCGGGGGCCGCTGCAGCAGAGTCACCCCCCGGACCAGACCTGCAGCCGACTGGATCCAGGACATTGTCATCGGCATCGTCGGAGTCCTGGACGGCGGTGGAGCTCGAGCACAGGGTCGCCGGAGAGAAGCCGCCGCAACCTGGGTTGTCCACAGATGACAACGACGTGAGCCCGGCCACCCCGGTAGAGGTCGATGTGGGTGCAGCACCTGGTGGACCGACGGAACCCATGCACCCTAAATTGCCGGAGTCCTGGATGGCGGTGGAGCCCAAGTTCAGGCAAGTGTGCTCCATAATGTCTCCTATGTCTATGTTGAAGTCACACTGCCCAACTCATGGTGAGGAGGGCCCGGGGCAGCTCGCAGTAGCCGTCAGGGTCACCTCACCGGGCTCTGCTGCTGCTGGTGACCCTGATTTGGTCTCTTTCTCTCTCCCTCCAGGTTCAGAGCTCCTTGCCAGGGTCGCAGGAGAGCAGCCAATCCCTCCAGAGGCCACCGAGGATATGGGTTCAGTGCCGGGGTCAGTGAAGAATCCTACCTCCCTCACTGGGGAGGCCACCGCGGGAGCAATGAGGTCCCTGATGGGGACCACCACAGGTGCAATGGCACTCCAGCCGGAGCCTACTGTGGTTTGCAGCAGAGCTCCAGCTGGAGCCCACTGTGGGTGCAGCTGAGCTCCAGCCGGAGTCCACTGCAGGTGCAGCAGAGCTCCAGCCGGAGTCCACCACAGGGCATCTGAGGTCCAGCCGGAGTCCTCCGCTGAGGCAACGCTGTCCCAGACTGGGACCATTGCGGGTGCAGCTATGTCCCAGACTGGGACTATTGCGGGTGCTATGGTCCCCCTGCTCCAAGCCTCAGAGGGCAGGGGGGGCTCCTATCCCTCGGCCCAGCCACCTACTTCTAAGTTCCCCCAGTGGGTAGGCTACCTCTTCGCCTTCCCTCCGGTCCTGGTGGCTCAACCATGCTGGTCGGCCACCCAAAAGACTTGGCCTTCGGGTCGAGTGGTCCATCGGTCCTGGCAGCCCGCCTGACGCTGTTCAGTGGACCGCCTGCTGAGCTTGGGACTCGGGCAGGCCACCCGGTCAGTCTGGTCGGCCCCCTGAACTTTGGACACCTGGGGAGGGGGGTTAGTGTCCTAGGTTGGGGCTGTTAGGAGGTTCAACTCATTATATTTGTACATTATTTTTTGTATTATTTACTGGTTGCTTCCCTCCTAACCTGTTTTCCCCCACCTCCCACCCTGGGTGGTTGTTTTCCTTTTTGGAGGCGGGGGTTCTTATTGTGTTTTTGTGTTTTTCTGCTGGTGACACTTGGGTGTCTGGAATTCACCCGGGGGGGAGGGGGGGGGGGCTCTGTCATGAACCTGGGTTTGGTGGTTCCAAACCCAGTTCTGACACTGTGGCTATTTTGTCTATTTTCCATCAGGCACTTCAGAGAGCCCTTTGGGTCCGCTGCTCCCTGACAGCTCAGCCACGCCCCCTCCTCCTGTCAGTGTCATCAGTTGTTTCTCATTATCGGTGTCTCACACACATACACACACGCCTCATTCACTTCCATTCACATGCTCAGACACTCACTCATGCACACCTGTGTTCAATTGGTCCAGCCCACGCATTTCCACACCAGCGGTCATTCCTCATTAGTATGGTTATTACTTAAGCTCTGTTGAGTTGGGAAGAGATCGCTGGACTCCATCTGTAATTTCCAGTTTGGGATCATTAAAGAACTCTATCTATCTATCTATCTATCTATCTATCTATCTATCTATCTATCTATCTATCTATCTATCTATCTATCTATCATCTAATCTATTATCTTCTATCTATACACAGCAGCATGTTCCTCTGTTGTATGCAAACTTCATCCCCTACGTGTACTTTCAGCCTGACTAACTAGTCTTCTGTAACGCTACAAGACTGTTGTGGTTATTTGGGGTTAGTGGCTGTTCCCGCCTTGCCCTCATCCTCCGGACTGCACGGACCGCCTTGGATCGCTCCAGCTTGTAAGTCATATTTGCTTTCTCCTTGTCCTGAAAGCTGCCCTGCGGGACTAGGCATTCCCCTCCTCGGGCTGCTGAGCGTCCGGGTGGCGTCACTGTTTTCCTGGTGGCCTCAATTGCAATTATATCAAGTCACTGTTTATTGGCGTGACTGTTTGCTGGACAAAGTTTGGGTTTTGTCTAATAAAGTGCATGAAACTGCTCCTGCTCGTGGGTTTTCATTCTTCCCTCTGTGCACTACGTAATGACGCACGAGGGGTCATAACAGTTTGACCTAGGTTACTCACTAAATATTAAAAAATACCCCCACAACATTTCAAAAAACAGTTAAAAAAAATCTCTTAAACATAGACATTTAAAAATTCAAAATAAGATGACTTCCGGTCTGGACGCCATGGCGACTGCAGCTTAACGCTGAAGCTCTCAGACCCAATCCAAGAAAATACCTTGAAAATCAAACTTAACAGATTTTTGGAGGAGTGAAAATCAAAAGACAAAAATCATCATGTCTAAAGGAAAACAGAAGAAACTGAAATTTTCCAGGCCAGGACACGTATCGGCCGGAGAATCTGAACTGGAAGATCTCGTTCAGAAGACAAGGAACTGGTTGTAGCTAACAAAAGGTTAGCTTGAAAATCGCTATTTGAAGAGCTATGACGATTTCGCCGAGAGGTTACGGCCGAATTTCGGGAATTCAGAGATGAATTAAAAAGGACAAACAGCAGAGTGGACCCAGGCCGAGAACCGAACTCTTGGAAGCAAGAGGAACGAATAAAAAGTGCTCGAAGATTCTGTGCTGGACCTACGCAAAGACACGCATCTATAGAGGCTTAAGCTAACCGACCAAGAAGGAAAACAAAGAAGAGACAATATAAGAATTCATGGTCTGATAGAAGGAGCCGAAAATGGTTTTTACTCAATGGCAGAATGCATGGAATCTTTACTAAGAGAGAAATTGGATATTCCACAAACCACTGACTTGAAGATAGAAAAGGCACATCGTTCATTAGCCGCTAAACCAGCGGCGGAAGCGCCCCCACGTTCGGTGTTGGTAAGATTTTCCAATTTCAAAATAAAACAAGAGGTTGTAAGACTGGCTTGGCAGAAAAAAGGATTTATGCACCAGGAGAGAAAAGTCTTCGTGGAACACGATTACGCCCCGGAGGTCCTTAAAAAGCGCAGGGAATACAATGACACCAAAAAGGTACTACGTGAGAAGAAACTGCGCTTTCAGACGCCATTTCCTGCGAAGTTAAGGGTCTTCTACGGCGAAGAAACATGCCTCTATAATTTGGCGGAAGAAGCAACAGCTGACATGGCGAGAAGAGGGCTCCCGGTAACGGTATTTAAACCCGCAGCAGACCCGAGTGAGAAGATCAAAGCGCAAACATGGACAACACAGAGACCTTCAAAATCCACGGGCCAGCAGTGGGAAACCCCAGCGCCAGAGCGTCGCGATAAACTGGCCGTTTTCAGGTTGGAATAGCGACCATTTTTTTTTTTTTTTGAGTCAATCTGCACATCCTACCCCCCTCATGACAAGGGAACAAACATTAAAGGAGATGCGTATTCAGGAAGTGTGTAAACATTTCATGGAAACAGTCATAATATTTGAAACAAATATGTCCTTTTTATAAAAAAAAAAAAAAAAACTTGTTAAAAATAGAATGTGACAATAATCCACTTGTTCTCCCCACACTAACAAATACTGTTTTTGCGTGAATGTTTGCTGTGATGGGGTGGAGGGTGCACACAATTTCACAGGGGTATTAGGCATTAAAGGAAAAATAAAAAATCATTACAAGTTCGGATTGGGTTCTGAAACTCACGTTAAAAGCATGGGACAACTTACAGGGGTAAGAGAGGGCCCTCAACACGTAACAGAGTTGAGGAATTTCCCTCAGAGCCTACACTCCATCAAGGCTCTTCCAGGGTCTTTAAAAAGACCTCAGCTCAGGAAGTTCTTTTGACAGGTTTTTGTTTTAAAGTTTTATACACTACGTTCTTAATGTTTTTCTTGTTCTTAATGTTCTTTCAGTTTCTGAGTATCACAAAAGAGGGCCATCCTCACAGTTATACTAAACAAATCAACAAATTGGAGAAACAGGGTGTACCCAAAATAATTTCATATAATGTAAAAGGAATCCTTGAATCCAGTTAAAAGATCCTAGATTCTAGGCGAAATGAAAAAAGACAAAGCAGGAATAATATTTTTTACAGAAACCCCACCTAACAGACGTGGAGCACACTAAACTCAGTAGACAAGGGTTTAAAATGATCTCTTCATCTTCATAAAAGTCAGGGAGGAGGAGGGGAAGTAGCGACATTGATATCTACCAAAATTACATTTGAAAAAAAATCAGAACACAAAGATAAAGAAGGGAGATACAGTTTGGTAACTGGGCGGCTAGAGGGAGAAGATATCACCCTGCTGAATGTGTATGCTCCCCCAGGGGCTAACTGGAAATTTTATAAAAATGTATTTGACCTAATGATAACTAAAGCTCAAGGTTTAGTGATATGTGGTGGGGACTTCAATCTTAGACTGAATCCATACTGGGATGCTTCTGGTAATTCTCCACATCAAAATAACACCCAAAGCAGGAAGACTCGGATGCTACTAAAAGAAATGGGAATCTGTGATGTGTGGAGGGAACTCAACCCCAGTGTAAAAGACTATACATTTTACTCAACTCCACATTCATCATACTCAAGGATTGACTATTTTTTTTTATGTTTAATAGAGACATTGGAAGAGTAAAAACATGTAAAATAGGACTGATGGATCTCTCTGACCACAGTCCGATCTACATGGACTTAAATATCCAAAAATACACAAATAATACATTTTCTTGGAGGTTAAATTCAAATGTCCTGAAAGGACCATTGAAAGATGAATTGGAATCAGATATTCTCAGATATTTGGAAGAAAACGATAATGGAGAAGTATCCCCTTTAATACTGTGGGATGCATGCAAAGCTGTAATAAGAGGAAAGATTATTGCAAAACTGGCAACCCAAAAGAAACTAAGACAAGAAAAACTATCCACATTAGAGTCAGAACTTACTGAGTTCTGACTCTTCTGAGTTCTGAGTTCTAGAGTCTGATGCAGAGAAGCTGTAACATTATTCACCATGTTATCAATTACAGAAGGAGCAAGCTGTCTATAGCTTATTTCCGTTGTGTTGACACATGGCATAGAGGAAACAATCTGCATAAATTTGGTAACAGCATCATCTGAGAGGCATCTACTGTAATAATATTTTTCTTTAGGAGCCAAATAGTCAGAAATAGTAAAATCAAAGGTTAACAGACAATGGTCTGACAGTACAGGGTTATGAGGAGACACTACAAGATTTTCTATTTCTATGCCATATGTCAGAACAAGGTCCAATGTATGTTGGAGGTATGAGTAGAATTTCATACTTCTGAGAAAACCCAATCGAGTCTAATATTGAATTAAATGCCACATTATAGGCAGTCACTATCTACATCCATATGTATATTAAAGTCCCCTACTATAATTATTCTATCAGATTTCAGCATTAAATCAGACTAAGAAATCAGCAAATTCGGACAAAAATTCTTAGTAGGTTGATGGGGGATGATAAACTATGGCAAATAAAATTGGTTTAACCTAAATTGCTTAAAGTGCCCCAATACTGAGGACCAGGCCCACAAAGGAATTATAATATGTTTTTTGCTTTACATTAACTAGTAATTTGGAATGGTAAATTGTTGCTACTCCCTCCTCCAACGACCAGAACTTCTGGATTTTGACAGTTTAAATAACCAGAGGAGTTGATTCATTTAAACCAACATAATCTTCTTGCCCTAACCAAGTCTCTGTAAGGGATATTAAATCCATCTAATGATCAATAACAGATCATGGACTAACAGAGACTTGGGAGTTAGAGACCTAATATTTATAAACCACATTTAATTTTTAAATTATGAGGAGGAACAGAGGCCAAATCATTCAATTTAGAGGCATTATGTTTAATTTTGAGTTTTACCAATATTTTGCTTAATCACTTTGGATGCTTATATATTATTTTTTATTTACTTTGGAGGGAGCAGACAATGATTCTCTGATGGGGAAGTCAGGGGCTAAGTTGATTGGTGGCGGATGAAGAGGAGCTCGCAGTGAAGCGTGTAAGACTGCGACTCTGCTTCCTGGTCCCAACTCTGAGTAGTCAAGGTTTTGGAAATTTGGATAAAAAAGATGCCAGATTGTTAGATAAATGAGAAGCACCATCCAAAGTGGGATGAATGCTGTCTCGTCTCACAAGACCAGTTTTTCCCCAAAATGAGCTCCAATTGTCAATGTATGCCCACGTCATTTGCAGGACACCACACAGACAGCCAGGGGTTCAAGGATGATGTGATGAGCACGTCTTGAGGTCAGCCCTCCTCACGATCACATAGTCGATCAGGTGCCAATGTTTTGACCTGGGATGCATCCAGGATGCCTTATATTTGTTCTTTTGCTGGAAGATTGTGTTAGTGAAGTAAGATCATGTTCCGCACAGAGACTAAGAAGTCTCATGCCATTGGGGTGGACTTTTCCAATGCCATGGCAACCGATCACACTATCTCAGTTTTGCAAGTTCTTTCCGACTTGTACATTGAAATCACCCAAGCAGCTGATTTTTGTCACCCTTCTGGATGTGACTGAGGATGTCATCGGTGCCTGGTAGAAGTGGTCCTTCTCTTCAGCGTTCCATGACAGAGTTGGTGCATAGGCACTTACCAAAGTGACATACCTACATTTTGCAAGGGGGAATTGCGAAGAGTCATGCAGCCTTTCACTGACACCCACTGGTGAGTGCTGTGAGCTTGTGCAGGAGGCTGTTCTTGATTGCAAAACCAACTCCATCAAGGAGTTGACCGCCAATGGGGTATCCTTTCCAAAAGAATGTATAACCCTCTCCTACCTCATTGAGTGAGCCTTCCCAGAGGAGTCGTGTCTCACTGAGTGCTGCCACATCCACATTGTAACGCTTCAGTTCGCTGGCAACGAGTGCTGTTCTGCGCTGTGGTCTGTCCAGACTGGCATCCAGGAGTGTCCTTATGTTCCATGCTGCAATTCTAAATGGTATTGTTTTTATTTTTCAACTGCATAGTGGAATGTCCCGACAGGTGCGGTTTCCTATCCGAGTGCTGTGCTGAGTGGGCAATGTTTAGGCCACCTTTTCTAGGCTTTCCCCAGTTGGGGTGAGCAGTGCGGTCCCTAAATAGGGCTGCTCAGACGCACAGGAGTCTGCCGGAAGCAGCTGCCACTCAATCCCAACTGCTAACGACCGTTGTCCTGTGCCGCTGACGTGCAGAGTTCCAGCTAGGAGCTTCCAGCTCATTCAAACCTGCCCCCGTTACTGGATGCTCCATCGCCGCCAGACTTTAGAGGTCGGAGACTCAGGTAAAGAAGATACCTGCGCAGTGATGGTTTTTAGAGTGGCATGGGGGGGTGCGCTTTTCCCGATGCCACTACCTTGATTGTAGAGAAGATGGTTCCAGTGGCAAGGGAGACCCTAGATGACCGGCATCTTCTCACAACTGCAGGAGGCTGCTGGAATCCAGATTTTTGGGAAACCGCCTCAAAGCGTGCCACCACCAGCTTGCTTTTTGTCAGGGTGTGCTCCCTTAGCCTTCGTCCGCTATTACAGCCATTGTGGTGTTTATTGTTACTACCAGCTTCTGCCTGCTCTACCGTTGAGGTCTTCATCTTCGTCTTCGGGATCACTCTTAGTCTGGCCTCTACCCTTCGACCTGTTCGGCTTGGGTGACCCTGCCAAGAGTATGAGACTCCGGCCGACATAGCTCTAGGGGTCATGGAGATGCTCAAAGTGCCCCACCACGATAAGGTGGTGATCCCATCGGGGCACACACACACACACACACACACACACACACATATATATATATATATATATATATATACTTACCGTTCAAAAGTTTGGGGTCACTTAGAATTTCCTTATTTTTTGAAAGAAAAGCACTTTTTTCAATGAAGATAACTTAAAGCTAATCAGAAATACACTCTATACATTGCTAATGTGGTAAGATGACTATTCTAGCTGCAAAGTGTCTGGGTTTTTGGTGGCAATATCTACATAGGTGTATAGATGCCCATTTCCAGCAACTATCACTCCAGTGTTCTAATGGTACAATGTGTTTGCTCATTGCGTCAGAAGGCTAATGGATGATTAGAAAACCCTTGTGCAATCATGTTAGGTCTGCAATGCTGTAATTGCTGCAAATGGAGGATTCTTCGACAAAAGCAAAGTTTTGAAGGAAAAAATTATTATTTCAAGATACAAATCATTATTTCTAACCTTGTCAATATCTTGACTATATTTTCTATTCATTTTACAACTCATGGTGGTAAATAAAAATGTGACTTTTCATGGAAAACACAAAATTGTCTGAGGTGACCCCCAAACTTTTGAACGGTAGTGTATGTAGTGGGAATCCCTCTCAGTATATCACACTCAGACTTAAGACAAAAGGGAATTGTCATGGGGGTTTTGTGTGTGGATGTGGGGGTGGTGTGTTGATGTGAACAGTGACAAAGAGAAGGGAATTACAAAGGCTTTGATGTTAAGGCAGCACACAGAGAAGGCTGACCGAGTGGTTGATTTAAGAGCAGAGGTGCAATGAGATCCATTACTCTTTTGCTTGCTTGTGTTTCTAGAGAAATGTAGAGAGAGAGAGTGAATAAAACTTGATATGATCTGGACCTCTCTGCCTGATTATTTCTCTCTTCACAATATATAAACTCTGAGATCGCGGCCAGCTGCCTCTGCTGCCGGCCCGACCACGGTTCTGAAACCTTGGCCATAGCGTGCGAGGAGTTCACCAACCAGGAGAGGTTGGGCATCATCAGGCGTTCGAACAGCCCATGGGCTTCCCCGCTACACATGGTCCCGAAAGCCGATGGTTCGTGGCGACCTTGCGGGGATTTCCACAGGTTGAACAACGCCACAGCGCATGACCGCTACCCAATCCCTCATATCCAAGATTTTTCCATTCATTTGGCAGGAGCGCACGTTTTTTCTAAAATAGACTTGGTCCGCGGTTACACCAAGTCCCAGTGTGCACTGAGGACATACCCAAAACAGCGGTGATTAACTCCATTTGGCCTATTCGAGTTTTTGCGCATGCCATTCGGGCTTAAAGGGGCTGCACAGACGTGTCCAACGCATGATGGACGCGGTGCTGCGCGATCTCCCTTTAGTGTGTTCGTCTACTTGGACGATATCTTGGTAGCCAGCGCGTCCGAAGACGAACACGAAAACCACCTCGCGGCAGTTTTCCGGAGGTTGGGAGAGCACGGTTTAATAATCAACCCAGCGAAGTGTCAGTTCGGGGGAGACGCAGATCGATTTTTTAGGACACCGGCGTCTCCCCCGAGGAGTGGGTTCCGCTGCCCTGACAAAGTGAGCGTGGTAGCAGACTTCCCCCGACCGCAGACGGTCAGGGCGTTACAGGAGTTTTTGGGAATGGTGAATTTTTATAACCGTTTCCTCCCCCATGCAGCGCAGCTCATGCAACCGCTGTATGCCGCGCTCAAAAAACAGAAACCTGCGAATAAGATCGAGTGGTCCCCGGAGCGAGAACGAGCGTTCTCGGAAGTCAAAGCAGCCATGGCAAACGCTGCATTGTTGGCACGTCCAGACCCAACGCGCGCATAGCGCTCACCACTGACGCGTCAGATGTGGCCATAGGGGCGGTCGTGGAGCAGCGTGTAGCCGGGGCTTGGCAACCGCTCGCCTTTTTCAGCAGGACCTTGCGCGACAGTGAACGTAAATACAGCGCGTTTGACAGGGAGTTGCTGGCTCTCCATTTGGCCATTTGCCACTTCCAGTTCTGGCTAGAAGAGCGCTGTTTCACCGCGTTCGTTGACCACAAGGCACTAACATTCGCGATGGCCAAGGTTTCAGAACCGTGGTCGGGCCGGCAGCAGAGGCAGCTGGCCGCGATCTCAGAGTTTACTACCGAAATTCAGCACGTGTCAGGTAAACTGAATGTAGTGGCAGACTGCCTCTTGCGCGTCGTGGCTGCCCCCGTCCGCGTGGGGATAGATTACACAGCCATGGCCGTGGAGCAGGTTAGTGACGCGGATGTGCGCGCGCTCCAGTCTGGACCAACAGGGTTAAGACTGGAGAGCAGGGTGCTGCAAGACGGTATGTCCCCTCTAATCTGTGATGTTTCCACGGAGCGATCGTGTCCCGTGGTACCAGCAGCGTGGCGCCGCCGCGTTTTTGACTCGATTCATTCTTTGGTGCACCTGGGAGTGCGCGCCTCAGTCAAAATGGTAGGAGTAAAATTTGTGTGGCCGGGCCTCCGCAAACAAGTGAAAGAGTGGGCAGCAGCCTGCATGGCCGTGCCAACGAGCCAAGGTACACAGACACACGAGGGCTCCCTTGGAGCCATTTCACATCCCGGCTAAGAGGTTTGACCACGTTCATGTGGACCTTGTGGGCCCCCTCTCGCCATCACAGGGGTGCATGCACCTTCTGACGATGGTGGACCGCACCACGCGCTGGCTGGAGGTGGTTCCACTGGCGTCAACCACAGCGAGGAGGTGGCGCGCGCGTTGTAACAGCGTGGTGGCGCGTTTTGGAGTCCCGTCGGACATTATGTCCGACAGAGGCCCTCAATTTGTTTCCGAACTTTGGTCAACAATGGCCCGCAGCCTAGGTGTCACAATTCACCGTACAACCGCGTACAATCCACAGGCTAATGGGTTATGCGAACATTTTCATAGGTCATTGAAAGCAGCTCTCAGAGCGTCACTGACGGATGCAAATTGGGTAGACAAGCTACCGTGGGTTTTATTGGGGTTATGTTCTGCGCCTAAAGAGGACTTGGAGGCTTCCCCAGCTGAACTCGTTTTCGCGCAGCCACTTCGGTTGCCCGGGGAGTTTCTCCCAGATAATCTTGCGCCAGGCAGCTCCCCGTCTCGGCTGTTGCAGCGTAGCATTGACACAGGCACGCTGCCGGGCCCCGTTCATCACAGTTTTCGGCGCGTTTTTGTGCCTAAAACTTTGAAAAACGCGGAGTTTGTTTTTGTCAGACATGACGCGCATCGCCCCCCACTGCGACCACCTTATGATGGACCTTTCAGAGTGTTGGAAACAGGGGACAAGCATTTTTTGCTAGATTTGGGGGGTAGGAGGGAAAAGGTTGCATAAACAGACTCAAACCCGCTTTTGTGGTGGCAGACGAGCAAGTGCTGTTGGCAAGGGCACCTCGGCGCGGAAGACCCCCACGGGGAGCTTCCCAGAGTAGAATTTCCCCAGAACACCCGCAGGGACAGACAAAAGGTTTTCACCCCCAGACAGCAGCTCCCCAGCATGACAGCGCCACAGAGGCGGTGAATCCTGGTTACAGCAGATACGGGAGAAGACTGAAGCCCAAGCAGCATGTGAATTGATGTGTAATGATTCTATCATAGCATGCAGACTGTTATTCTTTTGTTCGATCTAAATGCTCGGGTGGGGGGGGGGGGTGAAGCCACACATGTGACTTACTTAATGCCTTACATAATGCCTCACATCTTAGATAAGAACAAAGTGCAGAGTTTCCTTGGAGATAACAGGAAACTGTGAAAGTGTAATCTTTTGTATGCGAGAGACTGCTTGGAGGATACTTTGTGTGCCAAGAGACTGCTTGGAGGATCCTTTGTGTTCCAAAGACTGTGAGGGGGATGCTAAGGGATTAAAGAGGAAATGCAATGTTACCTTTGATGTGAATGCAATGTGACTTGTGAACTGTGGGGTGACCTGGGTATATAAGGGACGAGTTTTTTCTGAGATGTCCTCTTTCTAATATGCTCATGTTGGAGACGTGTAATAAACTGCCTTGAGACAAACCTGCCTCGTCAATTACACACTCCACTATATATATATATATATATATATATATATATATATTCAGTGGGGAAAATAAGTATTGAACACGTCAACATTTTTCTCATTAAACATGTTGCTGATGGAGCCATTGACCTGACATTTTCACCAGATATCAGTAACAACCCAAGTAATCCATAGATACAAAGAAATCAAGGCAACTGTGTTCACAAAACAGGTTATATTTGACACAGGGAATAAGTATTGAACATACGAAGAAGAAGAGATGCAAAAAGGCATAGAAATCCAAGAAACCAGCTGAAATCCATCAGAATTTGAGAAGCATCCCATTCCCCATCAGTGCAAATTAATTTCAGCTGCTTAAGTCCTGACTGATAGCCTTTAAAAAGGTCTGTGAATATCAGATTGTCACACCACAAAGAACTCATGATGGGTAGAAGCAAATAGCTCTCTCTTGACCTTTGCAACCTTATTGTTGCAAAACATAATGATGGCATTGGTTACAGGTGCATTTCTAAACTGCTGAATGTTCCAGTGAGCACTGTTGTAGCCATCATTCGGAAGTGGAAAGAACATCATTTTACCATAAACAAGCCACAACCAGCAGCTCCTCGCATGAGTTCTGACGAGGAGTCAAAAGTATTATCAGAAGAGCTATCCAAGAGCCAAAGACCACTTATGGAGAGCTCCAGAAAGACCTGGAGTTAGCAGGTACTGCCGTTTCAAAGAAAACAATAAGTAATGCACTCAGCCGATATGGGCTCCATGCCCCCTCACCTCGCAAGACTCCATTGCTGAAGAAAAAGCTTGTTGAAGCTCTTTAAAGTTTGCTACACATTTGGGTAAGCCAGTGAAATACTGGGAGAATATAGTCTGTTTAGATAAGACCAAAATTGAATTCTTTGGTTGCTTCAACTGTCATGTTCTGAGCTTAGATTTCCTCTGAGCTCAAACCCTTACTTTATGTCTCAGTATCATTTATCTGTAAAATCTGTGTCTGGTTATTTTCTGTACTTGTGTTGTGGTTTTCCTTTTGTTGCTTGGCAGAGCTCTGCTTTCATCCCTCTTACACACCCACCACCTGATTGCTGTGCTTCAGGTGTCCTCAGCTGCAATCAGTTGGTAATTAGGTCATCCTGCCACTTGCACCTGCAGCTCGTTAGTGCCCCATTATATATTTGTCTGCGGCACTCTCCTCCAGTGTGGCAGCCAACCACAAAGTTTGGACTCGACTAATTCCTCTGTGTTCAGTCATCACCTCCGCTTCTCCAGAATTTTCTGTAATTCTGGAGACTCATCTGTGTGTAAGTTTTCTGTTACCTTTTTTGTATGTGTCTACACAGTTATTTTTGGACTGTCTTGTTTTTCTGTCAATAAATGTTCCTCACTGCAGTTAAGCGCTTGAGTTTGTCTTTTGCCCCAGAGGGGCATTTTATGACATCAACAGAGCATGTTTGGGGGAGAAATGGCATTGCACATCAGCCAAAACACACCATACCAACAGTGACATTTGGAGGTGGGAACATCATGGTGTGGTGGTGTTTTTCAGCACATGGTACAGGCAGACTTCAAATAATTGAAAGAAATATGAATGGACAAATGGACAGAGACATCTTTGATAAGAACCTGCTGCCATCTGCCAAGATGCTGAAGATGAAATGAGGGTGGACATTTAAGCAAGACAACAATCCCAAACACACAGCTAAGGAAACTCTCAACTGGCTCCAGGGAAGGAAAATAAAGCTGCTAGTATGGCCCAGTAAGTCACCTGACCTGAATCCAACTGAAAATCTATGTAACAAACTGAAGATCCCAACGTGATGAATCCCTGTGCGCTTTTATGCAGTGCATGGAGGATAGGGAATTAAAAACCCACATGCAGGAGTAAGTTGTGCGTATTTATTGACAGACGTGATATAACAGTTCAAAGCAACGGATAAGCAGCACAGGATATACAGAGAAGATCTTCAGGACGCTCTACAGACACAGGTGAGTACAAAACTGGGGAGAAAAATGTTGCTTAGCTCAGGCAGGCACAACTGCAGTGGGGGAACGGACAAGGGAGCTCAGGAAAGAGCCTCCAGGCGGGACTGGATGGCAGGGACGAAGCAGATAGTACTCACAAGGCTGGAGCAGTCCGAGTCAGTCCAAGTAATGATCCCAGCTAAACAAAACCAAGCTGTTGAAAATTATAAACGCCATACAGAGTGAGACAGTGCAGTACAACAAGCAGGGCATCTAGTCATGCATGGCGTAGAAAAAACACTGAGTAGAGAAAACACAGTGAGGATGATAATCCGGCAATCCTCTCCAGCAGACACAGGGCTTAAATAATGCTAACCTAATGAGGAGAGAGATTGCCGGTGTGTTGGTAGAAACAGGTGTGTGAGTGAACTAGCTGCAAAGGAAAGAACACAAACGATAATGATACACAGCTGGTATAACTGGCAGAAGAGGGAGGCGTGGCTGCGAGATGTCAGGGAGCCGAGAAGACCTCAAGGCTCCCAAGGAGGTGCCTGATGGCAAATAGAGGATGCAAAATATCCTTAGAGACAAGGCAGCCACCATGCCATGGAACTGGGCAGGAAGCCACCCCAGTTCATGACAAGAGGAAGCCCAAAATTGTGGATGCTTCTATTTATAGGGTAGTGTGGTGGTGCACCGCCCTCTGGACAACGAGAAGCTTTGCACCCCTCAGTTTGCCCACCGTTACTCCATCGAGGTCACAAACCGCTTTGCTGCCCTTGACCATCCAGAGAGTCTTGAGGATGCCTGGGAGCAGATTACCACCACTCTCACCCTAGCTGCCACAAACATCCTTGGTGATTACCACCAGAGGATTCAGCCATGGATCTCTGACACCTCCCTGGAGCTGGTCAATCGATGCCGTAAAGCCAGACTCCAGGGGAAGGACGATTACCACAATCTGAACATAGAAAAGACGCCGCAGCCTCCAGCACGATGAAGCCACTTAGCTCCACTGTATTGCCAACAAGGCCAATAACAGCTTCCAAGCAGGGAACCTCGGGTCTGCCTACCAGTCTATCAAGGAGCTGTGCCAAGTCGGCAAGAAATGGCAGTCATTCATCCCCCCTGCTAGCCACCGATTGCATAATCCTTGTACAGACCCGACAAACCAAACTCCAATGATGGTGAGAGCACTACATGAGCATCCTCTGCAAGGCCCCTCCTCCCACCTCAGATAAGCTGCAGCAGTATGCCGATGCCAGTGTTGGAAGACAACTCAATCAGCCTTAGCCCTGCCCTCAATCAGTGAGTTGTCAGACACCGTCAAGAACTCCCTCTGGGTGAACCCGTGGCACTGATGGAGTTACGGCAGAGATGATGAAAGCCCGCCCTCACCTCTGTCATCCCTCGGCTGGAACAAACTGTGCCGCTTCATCAGGGCAGAAGAACATGCCCCCTGGGGAGTGTAGGGATGGGGTCATTCTGTCCTTCTATAAGAACAAGGGCGACCGTCGGAGCACAGCCAGCTATCGTTCCATCATGCTGCTATCCATCCCTGGCAAGGTAATCACCGCTGTCATCCTGAGCCACATCTGTCGCTCCTTGCCAAGCGCTGTCACCAACAGGCCGGCTTCACCCCTTACCATTCCCCAGCGGACTGCATCCTTGCCTTGAGTATCGTGGCACAGCAAAGGAGGGAGTACCACCAACCTTTATATGCGGCCTACTTTGACCTCAAAGCTGCCTTCGACTCCCTCAACAGGAACACCCTCTGGCAACTTCTTTGTGGTATTGGAGTCCCGCCCAAGTACATCAACAATCTCCGGGATCTCTACACCAACACCACGTGCAGGGTATGCACCAAGGGTGATATGCCAGACCCTTTTGTCACTACCTCTGGAGTCCGGCAGGGATGCATCGCCGCACCAAACCTCTTCAATGACGTGGTTGACTACTGGGTCAAGAACGCAATGGAACACTGCCCCAACCTTGGAGTTGACTTCCACTCTCACTTCACAGACCTGTGCTATGCGGACGACATGGTACTTTTTGCCACGCATACAGACATAATCACTGAGACACTGGAGTTGCTTGCCGAGGAAGCATCACCCCTGGGCCTTACCATCAGCTGGGCTAAGACAACGATCCAGTCACTGTCAGACTTCTTACCACCACCACCACCACAAGTCATAACCATCAAAGACGAGCCAGTTGAGACTGCCCAACGACTCTTCCCTACCTTGGATCTAAGATCACCAGCTCCTGCCTCATCAGACTCAGAGATTATTCACCCCCTGCAGCTGTCTTGCAGTGCTTTCGGCCACCTCCAGAGAGTCTGGCGATGCGGTAAGATCTGCATGACCACAAAGCTGTGAATCTTTAACACCTGTGTGATCCCCGTCCTCTTTTATGGGTCAGAGACCTGGATCCTCTCCACCACAACCCCCCACCATCTGGATACATTCCATCGGACCTACCTTCGTAACATCCTCAGCATCCGATGGTTCCACCACAAATGATGAGGCCTACAGGAGGGCAGGCTGTCCTATTCCCATCTCCACCATCATCAGAAGAGGGAGGCTGTGGCTCCTCAGTCACATGGCTAGGCTGGAAGACGGGGGACTCCTGTCAAGAAGGTCCCTCTCGCCAGAGCTCATCTGCTCCCTCCCCCCCCCCGCCCCAGGGCTGGCATCGCCACCGAGGTTGGCCCAGACTGTCCTGGATGACCCAGACTGCAGTGATAAGACCTCTGGATGACCTCATCGCCCTAGCCCAAGATCGCCCTACCTTCAGACGATTGGCCGCAATGGTCACTTAAGTGGCCAGGTGAGGATTAAGTAAGTAAGTAAGTAAGTGGTGGTGCACCCAGAAGGTGGTGTCAGCACACCGCACTTCACAATAAAACCCACCATCACATTCTCACCCCCTCCTTTAGAAAGCATAAAAAACACATCAAATTAAACCCCACCCCAAATTTCTCAGATAACCCCCCAGTAAACACAGTAAATAACACCACATAATAATAGAAACTAGGGCTGGTGGGTGGACTGCCATATGACCCACACGGCCAAGTGGTTTATTCTGCCATTTTTACCTGCAATAATGGCCGTGCTCCTATCTAAAGTCTCTGAAAGAAAAATTCCATATTATTCTTTTATATTCCCATGTCTGATATAATTGTGCATTTTATTGTTCATATGTGATCATTGTTCATGTGGCCTTCAGTATGCCCCAGAGTCAGTGTGTATGAGACTAGGTCAGCAGAAAAATAATGATGATGCATGTGTCCTACTGTTTATCCTTGTTTGGGGTTCATCCTGTTAGTTTCTTGTGTGAATGAGGATGTGTAGATTCCTAGTTCCTGGGAGATTAGGACTATCTAAAGCCCCATTTCCACCAGTATCACCTTGGCTTTACTTTTTTTTTACTTGTTTCGGTTTTTTGCCATTTCCACCCAAGTCCTCACGGTTTAACCGTTACGATTTTCGTGCCTGTTCAGAGGCAGGGTACAGCCAAGCGAAAAGTGAGGTGTGAATTGACGTCAATCGACTGCTAAACGCTGATTGGTCAGGGGCGTAACGTCACCAAACGCGTCCGTTTTGTTTTCTGTTGAAGCTACACGACCGCCATTGTAATTTCAGCGAGTAACTGCGGTGACTGGTTTCACAATTGTGTTCTCATATAACGATGTCCACGCGCAAGTTTATTCCATGAACAAACGAGGAGGTGCGGACTTTTCTGTCCCTCGTAGCCGATGACTACATCCAGAGCGAGTTGGTGGGGCAACTCGCAATGAAAAAATATACCAGGAAGTGCCCGGCCTGCTATTATGGCAGATAATTTGGACTCGACACGGCCACGGAATTGGAAAACAGTGACGGTGAGTGTTTTTTTTGTTATTGTCCGTCTTCTTGCCTTTCGGTCAAAAGCGCACTTTATTTAAGCAATAAAGAAAGCTGTTTGATTGTGGGCAATTGTGGTGATGGCTAGCCCGCTAATAGCTAGCTACCTCTGTACCTTGCTGCTACCTCGCATCAAGCTGCTGAATCGCGCTTTTATTTCAGTATTCACGTGAACAAAACGCTGACGTAAGCTTATTGTATTCTGGTTAAAAGTTTTGTGTTTGCGGTACATGTTGCACTTAGTTTGTGAGCTTTATTGTGTGTTTTTTCCTTCTATACACAGTTTTCAAATCCCTTGGGGTCCGCCTCACTGGACTGCCCGCATCTCCCGGTCAAGTGCTGGTAAGGCACAACAAACTGAAAATTACCACCCGGTTGTTTTTATATGTGATTGTTATTTTCTATAGACGCATAATAAGGAATTTAAAATGTCTTTCTACGTTTATAAAAAATACTAGATTCAGGGGTGTTCATAGCCACAGTGGCCCAGTGTTATAGTTGTGTTGATGGTGGAAATACTGTTGTATTTTCACAAAAAAAAGGAGCACATGTACCGACTTCAAATCAACATGCTTGATTGAAATTCTTCAAGTCAGCTAACACTATTAAACCCATTCTGATTCATGAGGCCACAGTACAAAGAAATTCCTTTTAAAAATAACCCATTAAATCAAAATACTTTTTACAATTAATCCTTTTTGAAATGAAGGGGGGCCTAACCACATCACCACGAAGTTGCTTATAGGTCCACTCTACTGCGGGGCAACAACATGACAGTAGAGCTTAAATACAGCAACGAAGCCTCCCACCACAGGCTTCAACAGTTTAATTCCTTAATATTTTTCTGACATGTTTTGATCAGTGTTATCTAAATACAATGACTTCTATCTTTCATATAGGCAAGCTGAAAAGGTCCAGCAACATTGCAGACTTTGCATCACTGATGGCCCAGAGTCATGCTGAGGAGATGCGGATCCATGAAAGGATGCTCGAACAGCATCAACGGCAGCACGAACAGCGCGAAGACCACCTGCAGTTAGCCGCATTAAGAAGGGATGAGCTGACAGAGACGGCTTCCTTCCACGGAGCCTTCCTAAACCATTTTGGCAGACTGGTCGAAGAAGTACTGAAAGCTCCCCATTTGTTAACATGTTTTGGGAATATTTGTAATGTATAAATGTTAGTCTTTTGGATAAAAGTGTGGTTTGTATATTATAACACTGGATGATAAAGGCGAATAATTACATACACATTCCATTGCCTCATATGACCCTAATCCTGCTGTTCAGCATAAAGGTGTCATGATTTTTAATGGTAATGTAATTGTTATTGTTAAATTTAATAAATATTACCACTGCTGTATCCATTGCTCTACATTGGGTACAGTTTTTAAGTAAAATTGTAAGCAGTTACACAGGTGTATTTACATTCAGCAGTACACACTGAATAAAGGTAAAAGTCGAATTAGGTAAAAGGTAAGTACATGTGAATTGAATGTTTATATTGGCATTCAAATTCTGAGAATTCCAATAAATTATAAGCAGTCTAGTATAATATAAAGCGAAATACCCATACATGTAAACCCAAATATAACATTTTCGATGTTGTAAACGTTGACATGTATATGATAAACCTATGCTATTGTGATTCAATAGATCCCATAGTGATCTTTGGTTTGAAAAAGAGAAAATTTAATTTGGTGTTGGGCAGTGTGACAATGTCAGTTGTATTTAGTAGGATTAAAAAAAGTTCATCATAAAATTTCTAGGTTCATTGGCAATTCCATCAAACCCAAAGTGAGTTGTCTAGCTGCAGCATTTTTTTTTTGAGTCATTTCTACGTTGTTTTAGTTTTGTAATTAGCCACCACCTGAACAGATACCATTATAAATAACAATAGATGGAAAACTGATACACAATGGGCCTAGATTTGGATTGGCTTTTTTATAATATCAATTATTTGGTAAGTTAAAGTTAACTGGAAGTATAACAAGTTTCCACATATAATTCCAAGGTCAATTGGCAATTCCATCAAATCAAAAGTGAGTTGTCTAGCTGCAGCATTTTTTTTTTGCAGTCATTTTCTACATTGTTTTAGTGTGTAATTAGCCACCACTGAACAGATAACCCCTTATAAATAATGTACAATGATACTCAAATGATACACAATACAAAAAATGGGCCTAGATTTGGATTGGCCTTTTTTATAATATTTTTTAATATTTTGTAAGTTAAAGTAACTGGAAGTATAACAAGTTTCCACATATAATTCCAAGGTCAATTGGCAATTCCATCAAACCAAAAGTGCGTTGTCTAGCTGCAGCATTTTTTGGGAAGTCAGTTTATCATCAGTGTATCATTATTACACAATACACAAAATGGGTCTAGATTTGGATTGGCTTTTTTATAATATTATAAATTATTGGTAAGTTAAAGGGGTTTAGGATTAAGCTTCTGCATTATTTTAAATTACCCCGGTGTTTCAGCATTTGATTAACCGTCTGTTAACATTTAACTGTTTTGAACAACAGAGGCGACGTAGTTTAAAAGTGCACAACATTTTATTTAAAAAACACGTTTGACATATGTATGCACATGAACACTGAACAAATGAAATGATCTCTGCTTCATATGCAGCTGCTTCAGATTCCTCCTGGGCAACCGCTATTCTCCTCTCCTGCTCCAACGTGTGTTGTCTCAATCCACGTCGTCTTCTCCTGTAAAATTCTCTTGTCTCGTTAAAGATATTTATTGTGGAAATCCTCCGCTCGTAATCCGCTATTTTTTTCTGTGTTGTTGAGGAGTCAGTCTCGTCCTTTATACGTCAGCAGTGTAGCGCCACCTCGATCCCGCCCAGCCCAGCAATACTCGGCTTTCCGCGGTTGTGATGGAGGCGCAGCCGCGGGAGAAACAAGTAGTAAAGAAAAGAAAAGAGTAGCGCAGAACTATATAGTGGAAATGTGGCTTAAGACTGTACTGAGCTAGACTGTCAAGGACATTCTCTTCTGCTTCCCACCAACACTGAGAGCTATAAAGGACTGGACAATGGGTGACTGAGTTAGAATGGTGCATGGATGGACTCTGAAGGGCTATTCATTGTATCTTTCTCCTGGCCAGAGACATAAATCTACTCATAACTTAAGATCCTGCCTGCTGATTTTTGACTCAGACTCATTTCAATACAGATGTAACACTCTTCTGTATATAGAGAATATTACCAAAACAAGGGATGAAATGATTTCACTCTTAACAGGCTTGTATGGTTTTGTGGATTATTATTATCGCTCAAAGGTGCACAAAATAATGATTTTACAACAATTCTATCTATATACCTTATGTTCCACACCCACAATATATTAATACACAATTTATATTCACACAAGAATAATTTGATATAGTGTTCAAGTGTCCATTACTACTTTCATATCTTCGCCGGCAAAAAATAAAAAAAGGAGAAAAATAAAGTGTTCCCAGGACGGCACCCAAACCAATCAGGATGTTCCTGTATTGTTTGTCAACAAAACAAAAACAAAAACAAAAACCTGAGCCCAGTCACAGTGATTATGAGTAAAAAATGAAGCGAGAGACAAGAGGGAATGATCTCACTGGCTTTGGGTCTGCTGCCCTTCTCTCAGGCTACACAGCGATTTCTCCCGTCCAGCGTCCTCCTCCTGGGCCAACCAACCTGCTGTTTCATGGCGAGGAATGAGATAATTGAAGAGTGTTACAGATGGTGGCCCTTATGGGGAGTATGATTTCTGGCTTTATGGTTTAACTGTGGGTAGTACAAAATGGCACACCCTGTTGAGGTTGATGGAGAGAGGCTAAAACATCAGGTGGTAGACTTAGTGTGGCAGCTAAATCTGCTGGAGGGTCAAGTGAGGAACTTTATGTCTAGCACCCTAAATAGAGAGACACTCTTCTGCCAGTTTGTGGACAGGGGGTTGGAAAAGGTCACAGGCAAATTAGAAATGTTGGAGAAAAATATGGTAGATTGCCTGGGGCAGAGGGACAAGCAATGGCAGGGGCAGCTTAGCCAGTTAAGGCTCACTTACAGCCCCAGAGCCCAGGAATTAGTTTCAGGCTCTGCTGACATTAGTCCTGGTGCTCCCAGGTTATCACTTGGAGGGTCCGGTGCACCTACCTATGATCCCCAGCCTCTAGAAGCATGCCAAGTTTCCCACGGCCCCACAAGTGACGCCATGGAGATCCAACCATTACCTGACGAGGGAGGGAGGAGCCCAGTGCCCAGGTGTTTCGCCTTGGGGGACTCCTGCCTTTACTACGCCCTACCAGTGGGGAGTGCTCTACCTTGTTGGATGGCTGCAACAAGCCTGGAGCTTACAACCACTGATGAAACAGATTGCCCAGGGGAGCTACGGCAGCTCGTCAAGGAGTGGCCCACGGTTACATCAGACATCTTGAGCAGGACTACAGTGGAAAAGCACCACATCTTCATGCAGGATGAGGTACCAGTGAGGCATAAAGCCTATCGGGTGTCCTCCTGGAAAAAGCTGGTGATAGAGGAACATGTGAAAAGAATGCTAAAGGATAACATTATTGAACCCTCCCAGTCAGCTTGGGCATCTCCGGTGGTACTGGTAAACAAACCAGATCACTCTTATAGGTTCTGCATGAACTCATCATCTTCATCATAACAGTCTGTCGTGGGCGACAATGACTGTTTCATTTAGGTCTGATCAGATTCCTCCACACAGCTCTGTCCTTAGCCTTCCGCTGCCAGGAACTCCTGTTTATGTCCAACTTCTTCAAGTTTCTTTTTACAGTGTCTTTAAATCTGAGCCTTGGTCTACCCTGATTGCGTTTGCCCTCGCATAACTGTGAGTAGAGTAACTGCCAAGGGAGACGCTGGTGGTCCATCCTCTCAACGTGTCTGAGCCATCTCAGGTTCATCTGTATTAGCATGTCCTCCATTTGTGGTAGACCAGCTCGTTTCAACACTTCTATGTTGGTTATCTTGTCTTTCCATGAGATGTTCATTATGGCTCGAAGGTGTCTCATCATGTACACGTGGAGTTTCTTCACCTGCACTCTGTAGACAGTCCAAGTTTCAGCACTGTATAATAGAGTAGCCAGTACTGTCGCTTTGTACACTTTGCATTTCACATGGATAGACACATGTTGATTGGTCCACAGTCTCTCCCTCAAGTTTCCAAACACAGCGCTCGCTCTTCCCATTCTGAGAGAATGCAGAATCTGCATGAACTACAGAGGGGTTAATGCCAAGACCTTACCTGAGGCATACCCAATGCCTATTATTCATGACATCTTGGAATCCATGGATGGCGCCTCCTGGTTCAGCACTTTGGATTTGCAATCGGGTTACTGGCAGGTGGCGATGGGGGAGGAAAGCAAGCACAAAACGGCTTTCAGCACTTCTCTGAGTCTCTACCAGTTCAAATGCATGCCCTTTGGTCTCCGGAATGCAGCTGCGACCTTCTAACGGTTGATGGAGAAAGTGCTGGCAGAGCTGAGAGGAGCAATTTGCTTTGTATACATAGATGACATCATTGTGTACTCACGCTCACGTGAACAACATCGTAGGGACCTGGCAGCAGTTTTCCAGAAGTTACAGGCAGCCAACCTTAGCCTGAATATGAATAAATACCATTTCTTTAAGCGTGAACTGAAGTTCTTGGGCCATATAGTGTTGCATAAGGGAGTTGAGGTGGACCCAGCCAAGATGCAGGCAGTGAGGGAGTTTCCGGTCCCACACGATGTGAAGGCACTACAGAGGTTCCTGGGGTTGGCCGGGTGGCATCATAAGTTCATACCCCAATTTGCAGACCTAGCAGCTCCTTTGAATCAACTGAAGAAGAAAGGGGTGGAAAGGCACTGGACTCCGGAGTGCCAGACAAGTATGGAGGCCCTGAAGCAGGAGTTGCAAAGTCCTCCTGTGTTGGCACAACCCAACCTTGCCTTACCCTTTCAGGTCCATATGGACGCGAGTGAGGTGGGACTTGGGGCGGTCCTCACCCAAGGTACACCAGAAGGAGAACGGGTGATTGCATATGCTTCTCGAGTTCTGCGAGGGCTGGAACTGAATTATTCCACATTGGAAAAGGAATGTCTTGCTGTGGTATGGGCTGTGGAGAAGTGGAGGCATTATCTGGAGGGGGTGGAGTTTAGTGTGTTCACTGACCATGCAGTGCTGTCTTGGGCCTTCAACTGTCCAAAAATCACATCAAGGCTGATGCGTTGGACCCTGCGGCTGCAGCAGTTTAACTTTAAGGTGCACTATCATAAGGGATGCCTCAATGTGGCTCCTGATGCCCTTTCCAGAGTATACGAATCCCTTTCCAACCAGCCTGCGTCATGCCTTGTGGCCTGCACCCAAAGTCCTGCGGAGCTCCCGGCGTCCTTCGCAGAGATTGGAGCAGAGCAGGAGAAAGACCTGGTGATATGCGAACTGAGACAGCATAAACTGAGGGACTCACGACCGGACCGAGTCAGATTTGTCATGCACCAGGGTGTGCAATACTGACAAGTCCCTTCCCAGGACCACGGAGAAAAGTACCAGTTGGTGGTCCCTCAGGCACTGGTCCCAGAATTTCTTCGGTTCTATCACGATAATCCTTTGGGAGGACATTTGGGGCAATTGAAGATACTACTTAGAGTTTTGGAGGTGGCCTGGTTGCCTAGAGTCTGGAGAGATGTCTGGAATCATACTAAAACCCGCATAACCTGTCAGCAGGATAAGGCAGAGAATGCCAGGCCAGTGGGGTTATTGTAGAATACAGACATCACGGCTCTAGGGGAGATGGTGGGAATTGACCTTATGGGCCCGTTTCCACGCAGTAAGAAGGCCAATCCTTATCTCCTTGTGGTAGTGGACTACTTCACTAAGTGGGTCGAGATGTTCCCTTTGAAAGACAGTAAAACACCTCGCCTGGTCAAGATCTTGAGAGAGGAGATTTTCACCTGCTGGGGAGTGCCCCGCTACTTGGTGTCGGACAGAGGTCCACAATTTACTGCTAGACTCCTTACCGACTTATGTAAATCGTGGGGAGTCGTGCAGAAATTAACCATGAGCTACAATCCTCAGACTAACCTCACTGAACGCTGTAACCAAACTATAAAGACCATGATTGCCTCGTTTGTGGGACAGTATCATACCACTTGGGACCAATGGATTCCGGACTTCCAGTTTGCGATTAATACTGCACACCAGGAAACTGCAGGGAGAACCCCAGCAGAACTGGTCTTGGGCAGGAAAATACACAGACTGCTGGAGAGGCTCATCCACAAACCACCTTCACCTGACCAGCAGACAGCTTACAACATAGTGGAATGACAACAGAAGATGGCCGAGAGGGTTAAGTGGAGAGTGGGGGTGCACCAGGCCAGACAAGCTAGGTATTATAATGCCTGCCAGAAAGATGCACACTTCCAGCCGGGGGACTTAGTCTGGGTCAGATCGCATCCACTTTCCAAAGCCAGTGATAAATTCTCAGCCAAGCTAGTGCCTAGGTGGGAAGAACCAACCAGAGTTTTAAAAAAAGTGGGGTCTATTAATTACAAAGTAGGATGGAGACACCCACCTGATAAGCAGGGTAACATAAACGTGGTAAATCTAAAAAGATATTATGGTGTCATATAGTAGCCTCTGGCTGGGGGGGGCAGGGGGCGGAACTATAGGCCCTTTTCCACTAGCACGCTTTAGCGCGACATGGGACGGCTCAGCACGCTTTGTACGCTTTTCCACAAGCCCCAACATGGTTTAACAGCCGCGATTCTCAGCCCCGCTCCAGGGCAGGGTACAGCAGTGCTGAGCTGTGCCGTGTTGTGACGTTAACAGACTGGTTGCCGCTGATTGGTCAGGTCGTAACCGGCGCTGATTGGTCAGGTTGTAACCGCCCCTCTCCTCCTCTTCTTCTACCGAATCTTCACGACCTTCTCAATAAAGTTTTTGAAAAAAAAAAAAAAAAAAAAGAATCTTCACGACCGCCATTACTCAGCACGCAACCACTGTTGGCGGTTTCTTTTCAGTGTATTGCTGTGCTATTTTCATTTATTCTCTATCAAAAATGGCTTCGCGTAATAAGGGTGTTCCATGGACCAATAAGGAGGTGCAGTGTCTGCTCACTGCATTGTCAGACGAACGTATCCAGCGCGAGTTAGACGGAGCCACCCGGAATGAAAAAATATACCGGGAGGTCTCGACATCGGAGTCCTTTAACGGTGAGTTTTAATTTTTTTTTATTGTGCGTTTTTTCGCAAATATATTCGGTAAGACGCTCAGTTTATTTATGCAATAAAAAAGCTGTTCATTTGTGGATGATGATCGCTGCTTTATTGCAGCACACTGTGGACTAAAGCTTTTATTTTAATTATTCATGTGAACAATACGCTGAAATAAGCTTATGTAATCTTGTTAAAAACTATTGTCTTTTCTGTATATCTTGCACTTTCGTGCTGTATTTTATTGTGTGCATTTTCCTTGTAGAATCATCCCACGCGTCTGCCGTGCCAGCCCGCCCGGATTCATTCAACCGAGCCTTCCTGAACCAGAGCAGGCAGAGACGGCTTCATTCAACCGAGCCTTCCTGACCCAGTTTGGGAAGCTGGTGTAGAGGCACTCAGTGGTCGGCGTGTATAAAATGTCGATTAACCTTCATGTTGTGTTGCAAAGTTTTTTTTTTTATTTTAATATTTTGTATATAATAAAATGGAATTGTTTTGGAAAGTGTGGTTTGTCTGTTATAACACTGAATTATAAAACAGTATAATTACGGGACTTCCGGTTATGGCTGCCACGTAAGACGGACGTGTTTCACTCTGCTCTGCTCCTGGAGAAAAAAATCGGCAAATAACTCTCTCATTTGGGACAGAACGTATCCCAGCGTTTGGGCGAGGATATGTCGGCGAAGCCTAAGGCTGGAAAACCAGGTAAAGGAAAAAGCGAGCCGCCGAAACAGTCCAAATTAACGGACTTTCAGGTCTGTGACGCAGCAAACAAAACTCCATATATGGCGGAGGAGGCTGGCGGCGGTGCGATGTCTGCGGGGAGCGGCGCAGATGCGCTGATGGCTGCCGTAAGTTCAATGAGAGCGGACTTTTCCTCTAGATTTGATGGGATTATGACAGCGTTGGAAGGAATAAGAAAGGAATTGGGTGACTGTGTAGAACGAACGGCGCAGATGGAGCTCCGTCTCGCTAGTGCTGAAGATGACGTCACCCGTCTTCAATTAAAGGTGCGCACTTTGGAAAAAAAAAATAAATGTCTAGAAGATAATATTTTGGATTTGGAATCTCGGTCGAGACAGAATAACTTGAGGCTGGTGGGTCTTCCAGAGGAATCAGAAGGTCGGGACGTATATTCCTTTCTGGAAAAGTGGATTCCGGAGGTGCTGGGCAGCGAGGAGTTGCAATCAGCAGTGGTTCTGGAAAAAGCACATCGTATTGGCCCACGGAGAGATAAGGGACCGCCGAGGACCTTAATTATGAAGTTTCTTAGCAACAGAGACAGGATGAAGATCTTCAACGCTGCACGAGCTAAAGGAGAGATTAAACACCAGGATCAGCAGGTGCGGTTCTACCCAGATTTGGCCACAGGAATCCAACAATTGAGGAAGCAGTTTGATCCCATACGTAAGGAGCTGCGCAACCTTGGGATTCGTCATGGTGTAATCTATCCTGCGAGACTGTTGACCACGTATGAGGGCAGAACCCACATCTTCAAGACCCCAGAGGAGGCGCAGGAGTTCATCAAGAAGATCAAAGAAGAAGAAGAGACTGGTGGGAGCTAAGCATGAACAAAATATAAGGTAGAATAATTAAGCATTTGCACAGGCATCTGACTGACTTGAAGTAAACAGCAAGTTTACAAAATATAGATTGTATTATATATTAAAAAAAAACAAAAACAAAACAAACAAAAAAAAACTATGATGTACAAAGTTGTTAAAAATTTTGGAGTTAAGTTGGAAAACTACAGAGGAGAGTTAATGTTACGTCATTAAAAGCAGTAGAGTTAGGGTGATTGGGAGGATGAAGAAGGAGTGGCTTAGGCTGTTCCCCGTGGATGTGGAACGGTCGATGGCTATATCGGGAGACGGAATTTTTCTTTTGATTTTGGGGGGTTCGCCACAAGTGTGGGAAGGGGGAATTTGTTTGTGTGTAGTTTGTAGGATGAATGTTCAACCACTCATGTTTTTGCTTCTCTGTATGAACATGTTTACACTGCAAGGTAATCCCAAACTCTCTATTGATCATAAACCAAAGTGTTAATCTTAATTTAACTTCATGGAATTGCAGAGGTCTACAAAATTTAAAAAAACTTAAACAAGTTATGAATAAAGTAAAAGACATGGGTTCAAAAATTGTGTTTTTACAAGAAACTCATCTAATAGAGGAGGATATAAAAAGAATTAGGAGTAGATGGCAAGGAAGTGTATTCACCTCATCATTTCCATCCCGGGCCAGGGGAGTTATGACTCTCATACATAAATCAGTCCCTTTTCAAGTGAAAAATGTAATTGGAGACAAACTTGGAAGATATGTAATCATTCAAGGTTCTTTGCTATTAGAAAATATAAATCTTGTGAACTTATATGGTCCCAATATAGATGATCAAAAGTTCTTTGCTAATTTATTTCTTATTTTATCATCACTTACAGGGCAACATATAATAGCAGGGGATGTTAATTGTACATTGAATCCAGGTATAGATAGATCAACAGGACTGGATTGTACGCACAATGGATGTAGGATGACTATTAATCATTTTATGAAAGAATTGAGATTGTTAGATATATGGAGAGAAATGAAACCACAAGTTAAAGCCTATTCTTGTTATTCCAGTACCTACAAGACATTCTCACGTATTGATTATTTTTTGATTTCCACAGAATTAAGATCCAAGATTCAAAACTGCTTTTATGATAACATCGTGATCTCTGATCATGCACCCTGTTGTCTAATATATGTAGATAAAAAATTGACAAAGGAATCAGGTAGATGGCAATTTCAGCATAAATGGCTTCAGGATGAGGAATTTGTCAAGTATATAGAAAAACAGATAGACGAGTACTTTGACATCAATACTACACAAACATCAGCATGTGTAAAGTGGGAAGCTTTCAAAGCTTTTATTAGGGGACATATTATTAGTTATACAGGATAAAAATCTAAGAAGACTCGAGAGGAGAGAGCTAAATTGGAACATAAAATGAAAAGTCTTCAGGAAAAAGTGTATGCAGGAAGTGATCCAAGGTTGGAGAATGAATTACTGATTTTGAGAGCTGAATACGACAAAAAATCAGCGAATAGAGCTGCCTCGAGTCTTCTAAGATTGAAACAATCTTTTTATGAACAAGGTGAAAAATCAGGAAAATTATTGGCATGGCAGATTAAACAATTAGAAATTAAAACACCAATTACTAGTATTATAAGTAACGGACAGGTAGTTATAGATCCTTTAGAAATTAACAGAGCCTTTAGAGATTACTATGAAAAATTATATGATACTAAAAATGAATTTGATTTAACAAAACTAAATGGGTTTTTGAACGAACTATCTATACCGTGTATTCCAAATGAAAACAGGGAGATATTGGAGTCTAAAATTAGTCAAGAAGAAGTTGGGCTAGCCATTGATAATATGAAATCAGGAAAAAGTGCAGGACCAGATGGTCTTCCAGTTGACCTTTATAAGAAATTTAAGAATAAATTAATAAAACCTTTTTTGGAAATGGTTTTAGAAGCATTTCAAAATAATAATTTACCATCATACATAAATAATGCCTTAATTATACTGCTGCCAAAACCAGGTAAGCCCTCTAATAAATGTGAAAATATGAGACCAATAAGCCTATTAAACGCCGACCTTAAGATAATCTGTAAAATTTTAGCAAGACGAATACAAGAAATTTTACCAAATATTATTAATCGAGATCAGAATGGCTTTATAAAGGGAAGACAAGGCTTCCATAATGTAAGAAGACTATTTAATATTATTTATTTTAATAAAGAAGCACCGGATACAGCTCTCCTATCACTGGACGCCGAAAAGGCCTTTGATAGAGTTGAATGGCCCTTTCTTTTTGAAGTCCTACAAAGGTTTGGACTTGGAAATAATTTCATAAAATGGGTTCAAATAATATACAATAATGCTACAGCAGAAATCCTAACAAATAACAATATTTCAAAACCAATAAAAATCAATAGAGGATGTCGACAAGGCTGTCCACTTTCACCTTTACTGTTTACTATGGCAATTGAACCTTTAGCGATAGCGATACGTTTACATTCACAAATATATGGAATTAAAGTTGGACCAACAGAACATAAAATCTCCCTGTACGCCGATGACATAATTTTGTTTATGTCGAATCTAAAAAAATCAATTCCAACCTTGTTGAATTTAATAAAGAATTTTGGGGAAATATCAGGATATAAAATAAATAAAACTAAATCTTCAATATTAATGCTAAATGAGACCCAGAGAAATTACCCAGCCCCTGAGGTAAATCAATTCAATGTTGTAAATCAGTTTAAATATTTAGGAATCCAAATTGTGCCTAAGCTAGAATCAGTCGCCAGTGTCAACTATGAAGCCTTAATGACAGATATCAATGAGTTAACTCAGAGATGGATGTCACTACCAATGTCGATGATCGGGAGAATCAATATACTTAAAAGTAATATTTTACCTAAAATACTTTATTTATTTCAATACATTCCCTTATCACCACCTTTAGATTTATTCTCAAGAATAAAAAAAAAGTTAGTGGAATTTATATGGAACAACAGGAGGGCTAGATTACGTCTGTCTTTATTATATTTACCATTTGATCGTGGAGGTCTGAAATGTCCAAATTTTATGTTGTATTATTGGTCGGCACAACTGAGGTCTATGACATATTATTTTTCATCAAATGATCTCCCTCACTGGACTGAAATGGAATCATACAATTTACCTTTACCTCTTCCCATATTCATATACTCAGATTCGGCAAAAAAATTACAAAAACAAGTTAAAAATCCATTTGTAAAGCATATGATCAAAATATGGTGTGAAGCTAAAAACTATTTAAAAGAACCACAGTTACTGTCACAATTTAGTCCAATATGGGGTAATCAATATTTTAAACCAGGGAGAGCGGACGCTGTATTTAAAGTATGGAATTTAAAAGGGATACAAAAGATTCAGGATTTATATTTGCCATGTGCAGATAACATAATGTCTTTTGAAGAGCTGAGGATCAAATTTAATCTCAATAGAACACATTTTTTTAAATATCTTCAACTTAGAAACTTTATTCGATCAAATCAAAATAAAGCTCTCACTCGACCTATTTATTCATCCTTGGAAAAAATGATGATGAAAGATAGTAAAAGAAAGGGTATTATTTCAGAGTTTTATAACTCATTGACACTATCTTCAAGTGAAAATTCACTGAAAAGATTAAACTACTGGAAAGAAGATCTGCAAACTGAAATTTCAGAGGAACAATGGGAATTGGCTTGTACAGAAGCTCAAACCAAATCAATAAATGTAGGCCTTAAATTGATACATTTCAAATGGTTAATGCGGATGTATGTTACACCGGAGGAGTTAAATAAATATAACAAAAATATACCAGATACATGCACAAAATGCATGGAAAGTAAAGGAACTCTATTTCATTGTGTATGGGAATGTAGATTAATAAGAATGTTTTGGGAAGAGGTGAGGGTAACAATTGAAAAAATAATCTCAAAACAAATCATATTGAATCCTAAATTGTTTTTGTTGGGTCTGTACCCAGAAAAGCATAATTTTAATAAAAGTGAAAGAACATTCATAGACCTCAGTTTGCTTAATGCCAAAAAATGTATTGCACTATTATGGAAAAAGACTCATAGACCAGATGTGACTCAGTGGTTAAGACAGATGTTAACAAACCTTCCATTAGAAAGAATAACATATATACTGAAATCAAAGGAAACTGTGTTTGAGAATATATGGAGACCTTTTATTGATTATGTAAAAAATTTAAACATAACTTTTGAAGAAGAAGGTGAATGATGTGTGTGGACCTTGTAAATTCCAAACTGGTGAACATAATATGTATACTTATGTATTGGATTGTCTAGACTAAACAGAGGAGCATTGTTGAAGATTTGATTTTGCTGGTGGTTGTTGGTGTTTTTAGTGCATCCTTTTTTTTTTTTTTTTTTTGTAGTACTTTAGTGTTAGTGTTTGATTGTTTGTATCATGTTTGTTAAAAAAAAAAAAAGGTTCAATAAAGATATTGTGGAAAAAAAAAACAAACAGTATAATTACATAGAAATTCCATTGCCTAGTCTGATGAAAATGATGCTGATCATCCTGTCAGGGGTCAACCATTGTAAAGGTAATGTAATTTTTAACTAGACCAAAAAACAAATGTTTTTGTAAGCTTTCTGTTCTTTTTATTGAAATATCATAAAAAATTAGCACCACATGATCAATTTATAAACTTTGGGTAAATTTTGTATGTTAACTTATAAGAAGTTGCACAGTTGGACTTTAAAATGCAGCAGGAGAGACTGATAAAGCTTACAAGTCAAAGTAGGTACAAGTATATGTAAATGTCTTCTCTGGTTAAACTCTCTGGACTTGATTGTGAGATAAAACCACAGAGCGAGCAAGGCAATAATCCTTGGATCCTCCCATTTTTTGTCTTGTGTAAATAAGGACTCAGTTGGGTGCGTAACGTCACGGGAGAGTGTGGCCCTGCCTCGCTGGAAGTCCTGGCGCCGCCTCGCTTCTAAAACCTCTAACCACAAACCATCACAGCACAAGCACAACACCGTGCCTAATGGAGACAGAAGAATTCCGGCCGTACTGAAGTGAACTCGAGCCGTACCAGGGTGTGCTGGGCTAGTGGAAAACAGGCTTATGTAGCCCTGCTCTCATATAAGATAAGATAAACTTTATTAGTCCACAAATGGGGAAATTCCAGGATTGCAACCACCACAGGATAGCAACACTCAGAGCAATAATTTAGAAGATAAGTAAATAAGAGCAGTGAATATACATACGTACACATAAATATATAAATTATATACACAGTGCGGAGCATTGTAGCTAGATGGAAATAAACAGCATAACAGTCTATTTAGTTACCCCCACAGTATGAATATGTACCCATACATATGGTCACCCTCCGTAGCGACGATATTATCCCCAGTTGTATACTGGGGGGGACCATTTTGTGTAAGTTTGTTGCATCTTTTGCATTCAATACTATTAGGTCATAACGTTTTTTTTTTACTATCTCTGTGAGCAGCCCTGCTTAGGTTATAAAGTCTGACAGCCCGTAGGTAGGAAGGACCTGCGAAACCTTTCGGTTGCGCACCTAGGATGATGTAGCCTACTGCTAAATGAGCTCCTCAGTGTGTTCAGTATGTCCTGCATGGGGTGGGACTCGGGCTCAGCAGAGATGACAGCCTAGCCACCATCCCCCAGCCTGCGCTGTCCCTTCTTGTAGAGTGGCGTCGGTATTGTGTGACCAGTCTAGTTTATTGTTCAGATGAACACCCAGGGTACTTGTAGGATGTCACCATCTCTGACTATTCCTTGGATATTTACTGGTGCGGTGAGGGTTGTCCTTGCCTGCAGCAGTCCACCACCAGTTCCTTAGTTTTTCTCGAGTGATCTGGAGGTAGTTTCGATGGACTGGTCCACGAAGTCCTGGATAAGTCCTCTGTACTCAGCGTCATCTCCGTTGAGATGAGGCCAACGATCGCAGAGTCATCAGAAACTTCTGTAGATGCAGTGTGTTGTGTTGTGTGAGAAGTCCGCAGTATAAAGGGTGGTGAACAGGAAGGGAGCCAAAACCGTTCCCTGGGGGACGCCCGTACTGCCGATGATCATGTTGGACACACAATCCTGGGTTCTCACAAACTGTGGCCGGTTTGTGAGGTAGTCCAGGATCCACGATGACAGGTGCTGGTCCGCCCCTGCACACAGCAGCTTGTCCCTCAGGCTCACCAGTTGGATGGTGTTGAAAGCACTGGAGAAGTCAAAGAACATGATCCTCACCGTGTTCCTAGGCTTCTTCAGGTGGAATAGGGAATGGTGAAAGAGGAAGATCACTGCATCTTCCACCCCTATGCCATGCTGGTAGGTGACCTGGAAGGGATCCATCGCTGGTCCCATCAGGGGGCGGAGGTGAGCAAGGAGCAGTCTCTCCAGGGTCTTCATCAGGTGAGACGTCAGGACTCAGGGCCACTGGTCTGTAGCTGTTCAGGTCTCTGGGGTGGGAAGTCTTTGGTACGGGTACCACACAAGATGATTTCCACAACTGGTGGTACCCTCCCAAGCTTCAGGCTCAGGTTGAAGATGTGCTCCACAATCCCACTCAGCTGGTCTGTGCAGGACTTGAGGAGCTTCGTGCTGATGCAGTCCGGACCCGAGGCCTTCCTCGCCTTGATCTTCCTCAGCTCCACCCTCACCTGGGTCTTAGTGAGGGGTCAGGTTGGGGCTGGAGGGCTGTGTGCTGGGAGTGGGGGGGGGGGTGTTGGTGGAGGGGGAGTGGACAGCAGGTCTCGATGACGGTAGAGACAGCAGTAGTTGTTGTGCAGGTGGCGGGGAGGGTGGTTGGAAAAGCCTATTAAAAACAGGTTCAGATTGTTTCACCACTCCCTGCCCCCCATGGCTTGGATGAGGTGTTCTGGAGCCCAGAGATGGTTTTGAGGTTTCTCAGACTCCGCCGATGTCGCTCTGTTGCAGCTTGTCCTCCATCTTCTTCCTGAAGCTGTCCTTGCCCTTCTCTGATCTTCCTGTTTAGCTCCCTCTGCACGGACTTCAGCATGTCCCTGTTCCCCGACCTGAAGATCCTCTTCTTTTGTCTCAGTAATGATTTTATCTCAGGGTTGATCCTGGATCCCAGGGTTTGTTGTTCGAGCAACACCGTATGATCTTTGTGGGTACGGTGTTGTCCACACAGAAGTTGATGCAGCCCGTGATGGCGTGAGAGAGGCCATCGATGTCCTCACCATGTGGCTCGCAGAGCTGCTCCCAGGCAGTGATTTCAAAACAGTCCTTTAGAGCGTCCACTTGCCTCCTCAGACCATATCTTCACTGTGCGTGTAACCGGAGGTTGTCTGTGTACTAGGGTTTTGTACACCGGCAGGAGATGAACCAAGTTGTGATCCGATCTCCCCAGTGGGGAAGTGGCGATGAGGTGTACGCCTCCTTAGAATTCACATAGAATAAATCCAGTGTTTTATTGTCTCTGGTGTGGCATGTTGACATACTGGGTGAACGTGGGCAGAATGGGGGACAGTGAGATATAGTTAAAATCACTGGAGATGAGGAGGAGAGCATCTGGGGTGTTCTGTCAGAAGCCTGCCAATGACTGAGTGGATGGTGTCACGCCGGGTTCTGTCGCTGTCGGTGATCCTGATTCCAGTTCTGTTCCTCTCCTGAGCCTTCTCCCAGGGTTGCTGGTGATGAGTCCAGTCCTGGTTTCGGTTCTGGACGATCTGGGCTCGGGGTTGGAGGTTGTTCCTGGTGCTGTTCCGACCCAATCAGGGTCCATCGGGGGTGCAGCCGCGACCCAATCGGGGGTCCATCGTGGGTGCAGCTGCAACCCAATCGGGGGTCCATCCTGGGTGCAGGCCGCGACCCAATCAGGGTCCGTCATGGGTGCATCCGCGATCGATCGGGTCCATCGTGGGTGCAGCTCGGCTCACATGGGATCTGACAGGAGCACAGCGCTAATCTGGTGAAGTTCGGAGGTGGAGCTGCAGATCCTCCACTGGAGCGACGCTGGACTGGTCCCCTCATCCTTCCCCTGTTCTTTTTCCCCTTCCATTGGGGGCCGCTGGAGCTATCCGTTATTGGTCTGGCCCTCCCTCGTTTTCCCTCTCTATAGGGTTTCGTTTCCAAGTTCTCCCCCTGTGGTTCTGGTGGCTGAGTGACGTGGGTCGGCCACTTGGGAGACTGCCACGCCCGTTTGGTGTACTGGTAGGCCACACGACCATTTGGACTTTCTGTTCGGCGACCTTGTTCGGCCACCAGAGATACTGTGTTTCCTGGCCTGGGACTGGGGTAGGCCGCCCGAACGTTCCCTTTTTTTTTTTTCCTGCCAGCGATCTGGATGCAGGTAGACCTCCCAAACTATTTGTTTTTGTGTTGTTGTGCTCTGCCTGCTTGCATTCCTGTAATGTTTTTTTTTTTTCCCTCTTTCCCTTTGATTGTCCTCTCCGTAGGCTGGAAGATGTTCTTTTGTTGCCTAAACTGTCTGTATTTTGCCTCTGTTTTAGTGTGATTTTGTTTCCCTTCCGCTGGTAGAGACACTTGCGTATTATGGTTGTTTAACCATGTATCTGTTTGTTTTTTTTGGTTTGGTCTTCTACCTGGGCATTATGGAGTATATTTGTATGTTTTTTTTTTTCCTTGCTCTGTTGTGCACCATGCTAATATTTGTTCTGTACTGGCCCTAGTTGTTTTTTGGTGTTTTTTCTTTTTTGTGACTCTCGCCCGCTGAGCCTTTTCCTCCCTCCACCTGCCCTGGTGGGATTTCGTAGCCTTCTGGGTGGGGGGGAGGCTTGGATGTTATGTTTACGCCCAGATTGCGTCCTTCGGAGGGGGGAGTGCTGTCATGGTCTGAGCGCCGATCTCGTCCGCGCTCAGGTCATGCAGTGTTTCCTTCTTTAGTCATTCCTTGTGGGCTCTCTGAGCCCTTATTTTGACAGCGTCTCTGCGGGGCTTCCGGCTGTCAGGAGCCAAGCTCAGCGGTAACAGCTGGACTTGATCTGATTCAGCTGTTAACGCCTCATCAGTTGATTAATCATCTCACCCTACTTAAGGGAGCAGCTTAGGTTACTCCGGGCTGCGACCTCATACGTGAATGGATAACGCTGGTCTCCCCAACGTTAGGCTGGAGTCCCTACGTCCCGGCTCCAGTCATCCTCTCATTCCTCGCTTCTCTCTGTAAGTTTATTCCTTTGCCTGTGTTATCGTCAGTGTGTCTAACCATAGTCCTTGTTTGTGTTTTGCCCCTCGTGGCTCATTATTTTGTACCTTTTGCCCTTATTTAATAAATACGCAAACTCACTGGTCACCTATAGCATCTTATTAGCGGTCCGTGAGGGCCGCACCATAACAGATGTGTCCCGGTTTACACCAGCTGTTATTGACATACATTATCACTCCTCCGCCCCTTGCCTTCCCGCTGTCTGATGTCTGGTCTGGCCGTATTGCGTGGAAATCCTCCAGTTTGATGTTAGCATCTGTTGCTAGTTCTGTTAGCCACGTCTCAGTAAATATGTGTTTAGCCCCTTTCTAGTAACGTATGTGTTTGCATCGCCCCTTTTATGGAGAAAATGGTACCGCATAAAAGGAGAGCCATGGTATCTTAAGTGATATGATGCAGTATTTAAAAATGCTCCATTTTATGTTTGTGCCTCATGGTAGTCATGTTCCACTTTCTGAATGTATGTATGTGAAAACATAATTTACCTGTCATTACATTAATTGGTCATGGGAGGGGCCCTGCTGATTTCCAGCAGCTGTGAGCGGCGTTATTTGGAAGGTGGAAGTCGCTGCGAGACATTCATTCACTGATATACCAACAGGCCCGCTGTCACTGGTAGCGGCTGTCACATGGACAACTGAAAGAAGGGCCTTTTGAGGGACAGTTGGAGCAACCAGGAGGAGCGTTGGTCCGCTAGGAGTCTATGTGGGACCAGCAGCTGACGGCGCATTTCTCGCCGTGAAATGGCAGGTAGGTTGGCCCAGGAGGAGGACGCTGGACCGGGGAATTCACTGGGTAACCTGAGAGCAGGGCAGCGGACCCAAAGGTGGTGAGAACGTTCCCTCTTGTCTCGCAATCATCATTTTTTCCTCATATTCATCTTGACTGAGCTCAAGGGCAATTATATAGTGACATCCTGCATGGTTTGGGGGTGACTTTAGTGGAACACTTAATTTTCTCTTTTTTTTATTTGTGGCCGGCAAAGATATGGGACAAATAATGGACAATTGAACACTATATCGAATTATTCTTGTGTGAATATAAATTGTGTAAATACATTGTGGTGTGGTAAATAAGGTAAAGGGAACTCATTGTTTTATAATCATTATTTTGTGCACTTTGGAACTATAATAATAATCCACCCATCCATATAAGTGAGTTAAGAGTGAAATCATTTCCGCCCTTGTTTGTAGTAATATTCATCAGTCATAGAAGAGTGTTACCACAGATTTTCCAACATTTTGGTGCATCTGAACAGGGACCAAAAAAACCCCGCTCTGCTTTCTGCGCCTCCAATCGCAGCAGTGCATGGCTGAAAGGGAAAAAAGTCCTCTGGCGCCGAGCCCAAAGGTTTGGTTTTGGCTATAGTGAGGCATCCGGACCGGAAATTCTGCAGCGGAGTGGGTGACGGGTCTAACCCTGCAGGCGGGATAAGTGTGAGTACATTTATGTGTTGATTGACACTGGGTTTCAGTCCCAGTGGAGGTAAATATGTGTATGTTTATGTGTATGTGATACTGAGTGTTTGATACCGCAAAGTCTGATCGTGTTCTATTTGGCGCAGCCCAAAAGAGTTTGGTTTGACGAGGTAGAAGCTTGGTAGGTCCCGGTAGTCAAGGCTGCGAAGGATAATACATATTATGAATCGCAGAAAGAGGACCAAGAATTGTTAACGTGCAGAAAATCAATGTGAGAATCTCCAATAACACCATAGTGAGCACTGATCGAAGTGAATCGGTATAAGGAGGTTGACCTTAAAATAGTGCTGGTTTTAAATAAAATTACTGCAATTCTGTTTGTCCGGGTTGTTCTGTGTTTCATCATCACGGTTTGTCCTGGCAAGAGAGGCGAAAAATAGTTCCACGGCGTGGGTTTACTCCGGATTTTCTCCGGTTTCCTCCCGCATGCAAAAACATGCAAGTTAGGTTAATTGGCATCAAACTGTGGATTTCTAAATTGTCCTTAGGTATGACTGTGAGAGTGAATGGTTGTGTGTCTCCTTGTTTGATCCTGAGATGGACTGGCGATCTGTCCAGGGTGTACCCTTGCCTCTCGCCCAGAAGATGCTGGGATAGGCTCTAGCATGGATGGATGGATGGAAGTGCAGAAACAGCAGGTGCCATGGAGGTTTGAAGCTGTGGTGTTTTTTTTTTCTGGTCATTGTGAAGCGTAAAGCACGGTAAGTGATTATTGTTTCACAGGGGTAATGATAAAATTGTGAATAAAGTGATGAATCAGCGTATGGGAGTTTGCAAGTGATAATTTTGGGTAGAGAATGAATTGTGTTCTCACAGCAGAGGAAAAAAGGTTGACATGAGAACGTGGGATTGCCAGATTTGTTTTTATAAGTACTTTGGGAGTGCTTTCTAACTTTGGGTTGCCATATCGCTTGTGTTTGTGTGTGCATCCAGACTGTTTTACTAGCATGTGTGTGTGTTGACTTGAGGTTTGCAGCTGTTTGTGTGTGTGAGCAGCTGCCCAAGAGTGACCTTGAAGAGACAAAGAGAAAGAGCTGTGTGTGTGTCGCCGGCTCTTGCTTTTGAAACTGCTGTGTGTGTCTAAAAGCCGCTGCTTTATAACTGATTTGAGTGAAGGAGAAGCACGGAAAGAAAAAATGGGTGTTTTTGGCAAAGATGAGGAGTATAGAGATGAAGACTATAGATGCTTGCTTTTATGTCAAGCTTTGACAGTAATTTCTTTTGTTGGCAATTTTTGTGGGTTTTTTGCTGGCTTTATGATAATTACTTGTGCCAAGCAATCTAATGGTGTTCTACTGGCAGAATTTTAGAACCAACACTATCAATTGCCAAAGTTTTTTTTGCTTATTTGGGTGAAATTGCCTGCCAGAAGGGCAGCGAACTTTGGGTTTTTTCACTTTTTATTTTTTGGGGATGCCTGAGGGCAGGTAAACAGCATTGGACTATTTTATTCAATTTTTTGAAGTGTCAGTGCAATTTTTTATTAGCTCACAGTTGCATCATCTCTTTGACTGAGGGGCACCAGTGAAATTCAGGGGGAAAAAGGGTGACGGACTGACGGTGAGGCTAAGGCTTGTTGATAAATTCAAGAGATTACCTTCAGTAAGAGATCAGACCAGACTAATATATGTATCTCCTCTTTCCTGCATGAGGGGAAGCTTTGGTCCCACCCTTCTCCTCCTCCATGCTCCTCCGCTGCTAAGCTATGGCCCTGCTCCACAGCACTCCAGCAGCTGACATCACCTCGCATCACCCTCCTGCCCACAGAGACCATGCCGGATGCCAAAGAGTTAAGTAAAAGTGTACGCATATCCATCTCTGCAATCATCATCACTGTGACAAATTAAACTGAAGATTATGGAATAATGCTGTCACTAAATAATACTCAGTGATTAAAAGCTTTAAATACAGCTTATATGAGATGACTCAAACCACAAAGGAGGTGATAATGAAAATGTTGCTTATGCAAATGATTTAACTGAGGCTGCTAATGATCAAACAGATGTTTTAACGTTTATTTTGCTATATTGTTGTTCTCTTTTAAATAGAAAGTTGTGGAGAATGTGGAATGACGAGGCTGAGTTTGTCTCACAAGTCAGGTTTATTCACATTCTCCAACATCATCCAAAAACAGAAAGAGAAAGAAACCCCAGACATTCCGCTCTTTTATACCCCGGAACATCAAAGCACACAGTCACATTGTCTTTAATCCCAAGTCACAATGCGTCTTCTTCCCAGGGCTTATCACCTCCACCTAAAGTCACTGGCGGCCAGGAAATCCCCCAAGGCCATCTCTCTGCATATCAAAGACCACATTTCACATCCTCCTGTTATCTCCTTGGAGGCTCAGTCCTTTTGTTCATCTGAGACGTGAAGCATACAGTAAGCACACAGTGATATACAAATGAAGCATATGAAAACTCACATATGTGTCCCACATGACCCCCCTCAAACGTCTAAGATGGAACAACATAATAACAGTCTGCATGTCATGATAAAATCACTACACATCAGTCCACATGCTGCATGGGCCTCAGTCTTCTCCCGTATCTGCTGTAAGCGGGCTTTACCAACCTCTGCGGTGCCCTCCTGCTGGGGAGCTGCTGTCTGAGGATGAGAACTGTTAGTAAAATCCCTGTGGGTGCTCTGGGGGAATGCTCCCTAGGGGGTCTGCCGCGCCGAGGAGCCCTGGCCAACTGCACGCCTTCGTCAGCCACCACAAAAGCGGGTTTGAGCCTGTTTATGCCAAGCTTTTCTTTTCTGCCCCCCCCCAATCTAGCAAAAAAATGTTTATCTCCTGTTTCCAGCACTCTAAATGGTCCATCATAAGGTGGTCGCAATGATGGGCTATGGGCATCGTGTCTGACAAAAACAAACTCCACATTTTTTAAAGCCTTAGACACAAAAACTTGCGCAAAACTGTGGTGAACGGGGCCAGGCAGCGTGCTCGGTTCCGTGCTACTCTGCAACTGCTGAGCTGGGGAGCACTCTGGCGCAGGATTATCTGGGAGAAATTCCCCGGGCAGCCGAAGTGGCTGTGCAAAAACTAGCTCAGCCAGGGAGGCTTCTAAATCTTCTTTAGGTGCAGAATGCAACCCCAATAAAACCCATGGTAGCCTGTCCACTCAATTTGCATCCGTAAGCGACGCTCTGAGGGCCGCCTTCAATGACCTGTGAAAACGTTCGCACAACCCGTTAGCCTGTGGGTTGTACGCGGTCGTGCAGTGAATCGTTGCCCCCAGGCTGCGGGCCATCGCCGAACAAAGTTCGGAAACAAATTGAGGGCCTCTGTCGGACGTAATGTCCAATGGGACTCCAAAACGCGCTACCCATTCCGTTAAAAACGCACGTGCCACCTCCTCGGCTGTGGTTGCCGACAGTGGGACCACTTCCGGCCAGCGCGTGGTGCGGTCAACCATTGTCAGAAGATGTGTGCACCCTTGTGAGGGCGGGAGGGGGCTTACGAGGTCCACGTGAACATGATCAAACCTCTTAGCCGGGATGTGAAATGGCTCCAAGGGAGCTCTCGTATGTCTGTGTACCTTGGCTCGTTGACAAGCCATGCAGGCTGCTGCCCACTCCCTAACTTGTTTGCGCAGGCTCGGCCATACAAATTTCTCTCCCACCATTTTGACCGACGCGCGCACTCCCGGGTGCGCCAGAGAATGGATTGAGTCAAAAACGCGGCGGCGCCACGCGGCCGGTACCACAGGACGCGGTCGCCCAGTGGAGACATCACAGATTAGGGGGGGCACGCCGTCTTGCAGCACCCTGTTCTCCAGCCTTAACCCTGTTGGTCCAGACTGGAGCTTGCGCACGTCCACGTCGCTAACCTGATCCACGGCCATGGCTGCATAATCTATCCCTACGCGGACTGGGGCCGCGCGCACTTCCACGTCGCTAACCCGATCTGCGGCCATGGCTGCAAAATCTACCCCTACACGGGCTGGAGCCGCCACGGCGCGCGAGAGGCAGTCTGCCACTACATTAAGTTTACCTGCCACATGCTGGATATCGGTAGTAAACTCTGAGATCGCGGCCAGCTGTCTCTGCTGCCGGCCCGACCACGGTTCTGAAACTTTGGCCATCACGAAAGTCAGTGGCTTGTGATCAACGAACGCGGTGAAATGGCGTACCTCCAGCCAGAACTGGAAGTGGCGAATGGCCAAGTGGAGAGCCAACAACTCCCTTTTGAATGCGCTGTATTTTCGTTCACTATTGCGCAAGGTCCTGCTGAAAAAGGCGAGCGGTTGCCAAGCCCTGGCTACATACTGCTCCATGACCGTCCCTATGGCCACATCTGACGCGTCAGTAGTGGGCGCTATGCGGGCCGTTGGGTCTGGATGTGCTAACAAACGCAGGCGTTTGCCAGGGCTTTTGTTGTGACTTCCGAGAATGTGCGCTCTCGTTCCGGAGACCATTCGATTTTATTTGTGGGTTTTTGTTTTTTAAGCACGGCATACAACGGTTGCATGAGCTGCGCTGCGCGGGGGAGGAAACGGTTATAAAAATTCATCATTCCCAGAAAACTCCTGTAACGCTTTGACCGTTTGTGGCTGGGGAAAATTTTGTTACTGCTGCGCGCACATGTCAGGCAGAGGAACCGCTCCTTCTGAGAGACGCGATGCCCAAAAATAATCAATCTGCGTCGCCCTCGAACTGACACTTCGCTGGGGTGATTATTAACCCGTGCTCTCCCTCCCAACCTCTGGAAAACTGCCGTGAGGTGATTTTCATGTTCGTCTCAGACGCGCTTGGCTACCAAGATGTTGTCCAGGTAGAAGAACATGAAGGGGAGATCGCGCAACAACCGCGGCCATCATGCGTTGGAACGTCTGCGCAGCTACCTTAAGCCCAAACGGCATGCGCAAAGACTCGAATAGTAGGCAAACGGAGTTATTACCGCTGTTTTGGGTATGTCCTCAGCGCGCACTGGGACTTGGTGGTAACCCGCGACCAAGTCTATCTTAGAAAAAACACGCGCCCCCGCAAATGAACGGAAAAATCTTGGATATGCGGGATTGGGTAGCGGTCGTTGCGCTGTAGCGTTGTTCAACCCTGCGGAAATCTCCGCAAGGTCACCACGAGCTGTCAGCTTTAGGGACCATGTGAAGCGGGGAAGCCCATGGGCTTTTCGAACGCCTGATGATGCCCAGCTTTTCCAGGTTGGCGAACTCCTCGCGCGCTATGGTCAGTTTAGCTGCATCCAAGTGCCGAGCTTTTGCAAAAATGGGCGGTCCGGTGGTAGTAATAAAATGTTCCACTCCGTGTTTAGCGACAGCTGCTGAAAATGTGGGAACCATGAGTGCTGGGAACTGAGTGAGTAGTGTGTGGAACTTACCGCTTGCCCGTTGCGACATTGGGTTGTGCTGTGGGCGGGTAACTCGGGGCTGTGCAGGGAATAGAATAAAAAGAAAGTGCATTAACCAGACGCCTATTAGCAAGATCAACCAACAAACCATGTGAGCACAAGAAAATCAGCTCCCAATATATTGAAGCTCACTGCAGCTATAACAAAAGTCCACTCAAATGTACAGCCGTGTAGGGACAGAAGCAGAGTCCTCTCACCAAAGGTCTTAATCCTCGAGCCGTTCGCTGCTGACGCTCCATGACTTCCGGGACTTTCGCCAGCCGGTCAGCATAGGTAGGGCGTGATGAAACTCACTTTGGGAGCGCTGTGTCCACGAAGAATTGCCTCCCCGAACGCGCATCCATCAAGTAGAGCAGCTTGTTCTCTTCCCACGAGGGCCGCGGCTGCTCCCGACCCCCGGCCTTGGCATTTCCCGAGCGGCTTGAACTGGCACGGTGGTATACATTTGCGGTGCCCTCTCTGCAAAGCGGCGATGGGTAGAAACAGAGGTCGTCTCTTTCCGCGATCCTTGGCCCTCGCCGCCCCGCCGTTGTCCGTGGGTCTGCTACCGCCGCCTCTGGCCCCCCTGCCATCTCCGGCCGTCGCGCCCAGCTCCGTCGCTGCCGTGGGTGGCCGTGGCGCTGTGTTTGCTGGCATTGAGGAATTGCCGTTGTGCCTCCTGGGCCAGCACGGCAGAAGTCCTGCTGGGGCCAACAACAGTGAACTGGGCCAGGGTCGCTCTCGTGGCCGATGGTAGGGTTCTCAGGAAAATGTGGGTTGAAGAGGAAGTCGTCACCGTCTGAGCCCCTCAACCTCAGCATTTCCTCCATCAAGTCGACGGGGCGTGCTATCTCCCCAAGTTGGTCCAGAGCCAGGAGCCTCTCCGCTCTCTCCTGGACTGACGGGGGTGTGAACGCCTGGATTAGCGCAGCCCTTCAACCCGCCGTATTGTCGTCGGCCCGGTGGGCGCTCCCAAAAGGCTCTCACATGTCGAGCCGTTGCGGTAGGTCGAGCTTGGCAATAACATGGTAGAATTTTGTGTCATCTACCGTTATCACCCCCCGAGGGGGCGAACTGGTGCTTCGGCCAAAGTGGATCAGGGAGCACGGGTTGGGGGTGGTCTTGCTAGAAGCATGGTGCTGGTTGCTTGACTGTGGTCTGCGTTCGCCTGGCTGGCTCCTGACGAGTCCGGCTCGGGGGAAGGGGAATTCTTTCGCATCATGATTCTGTTCTTAGGGTCACCAGTAGTGGAGAATGTGGGAATGACGAGGGCTAGGTTTGTCTCACGAGTAAGGGTTATTCACATTCTCCAACATCATCCAAAAACTGAAAGAGGAAGAATCCCCCCAGACATTCGTTCTTTATACCCCGGAACATCAAAGCACACAGTCACATTGTCCCTTTATATCCCAAGTCACAATGCGTCTTCTTCCAGGGCTTATCACCTCCACCTAAAGTCACTGGCGCCAGGAAATCCCCCAAGGCCATCTCTCTGGCATATCAAAGACCACATGTCACATCCTCCTGTTATCTCCTAGGAGGCTCAGTCCTTTTGTTCATCTGAGATGTGAAGCATACAGTAAGCATACAGTGATATATAAATGAAGCATATGAAACTCACATATGTCCCACAAAGTCACTCTTAATGAATGATTATGTGATTTTAAAACTTTTTATCCTTTTGCTGCTCATGACAAAATGGCAAAGCTCTGAAAAATTGAAAGATTGGGGGAAAAAGGAGGAAAAAGTTCCAACACTGGGGTCTCTGACTAGATTTGACTCTGTTGGTATTAAAATGATAAATTGGTTGGTTTACTGTCTTGTACATTTAAATAAATGAGAGACTGTGTGAAAGTTGAGATTGTAATATACAGTGTATGCGTAAGGGACTTTATGAGGAAAGGCAACTATGCAAATCACTACTGGAATACTATAAAATCATCATTTTTTCTGTTTCACTATTTATAAGAATGTGCTGCAGTAAAAGGAACCACTTATTTATTCTCTAACCTACTGAAAATAACTCACCAAAATTCAAAGTCAAAAATATCATTTATGGTATTTATTTAGGAGAAAATAGCAGCTATCCAAAAAGAAAACAAAGATGTTGCTTTTGATGAGTTTTTGGATCACATAATGCAAAGAAAAAAGTTCATGTTAATTCTTAGATACTATAATACTTAAATTTTAACTTAGAGAAGGAACTCAGAAGTTCAAGTCTGAGTCTCCCATTTAAATAATTTATTTTCTGTGAAATTTTCTTTAAAAGGAAATGGAATAGGCTTAATGGATCGATACAAGAGATAACAGTCGCTGCACTACAACATTTTTCTAGGATGACATAGTGCATGGGAAGCACCTTGTGCAATTTAAGCCCAAGAATTCCATCCATCCATCCTTTACCACTTATCCAGTCACAGGGAAAGCAGTCTAAGCAGAGAAGAGAGACTGCTGCCCGGTTGACATATCACCATGATCTCTTCTGCAGATAATTGGGAAGAGTTCAAACCCTTTAAAATGGGGAGAGAAAAGATCTCTCCCATTCTGGCACAAACATTAGAAAATAAGTTTGGGTCATTTTCTAGATGTACAGAAAAAAAAACTGAACTATTAATTGACTAAAAAATTTCACCAGCATTAAAATAAGTACTGTTAAAACTCAAAGGAAAAGTTGAATGATTCCAAGAATAACACTCAGAACATTTATGAAAGCAGAATGAACTCCTGTTTGTATGATTACTGACGCAAGGGGGGTGGGCCCAGAGCTTCTCCCGATTCTATTTTTCAGGGTGGCACCAACACTGGACCACTGTGGTGGAGGGGGGACAGAGGGAGGCGTGGGACAAGTTGGCTGTGGCAAGGGGAACATGACATTTGTCATCAATCTGGACATCAGGACCATTGGCGGAGGCAGTGTTCTGGATGGAGGAGGAGGACCTCATGGGCTGACCACGAAATGTGACTAGCAGACCTGAAGCTAAGTAGAACGAATGACACTAACACTGACATAAAAGAGATCAATTTACCTGACTCTGACTCTAAAAATGCGGTGTTTACATGAAGTGATAGAACGGTATGACAGTACCATATTCCATACATGTGACAGGAGTAAGGAATAATTGTGTTGTATGATTTTGGTGTGCTAGGGTACTGTACTCGCGGTGCTTGGTTTCAGCTGAGCCGGGCATGGCGATACCAGACCTGCACAATATTTTAAGTTCAATATCTCCGCTACGTAGTAGGCCACAGACCAATGTTATCTCAGTATGTATGACAGACATCTGAGTGGCCAACATCCAAATTCTAAGGAGAAAGAAGTAAAATAATAATAAAAAAAATTCCTTGTGTAGAATGAAGTCCACATTCCAATTAAGTAATATGTCCACTTTTCTATTAACAGAAGGGGTGGAACATGTACTTTCACAAACATGCACTTTCATAATTTCAAAATTGTCCTGTGGTCAACAGGAAAGCAGATGTAGGCCTGATAGGCAACTGCAGAATTGTCACAATAAATGCTGAATCACATTAAATCTGCACAGACAGCTAGGTTAATTGCGCTAACTGAAATTTACAAGTTAGGCCAAGGGAAAACACTCACAATGTAGACAGATAGTCAGTACCATCGATCAATTTATAAAACTGCAAGAAAAGAAGCATGATCACAGAGACCTCATTTTAAAGGTGTTACACTGTACAAAACTTCCATCTAAATTAGCCATATATACGTACATGTGCCACACACATTAATGGCACAGATTGACTCACTAAGGAAAACACTTGCCTACCAAAAACAGCTGCACAAGGTCACATAGGAACTCACTCAGCACCTCTTTCTCCTAACGCTACAAAAAGAAAAACAAAACATGACACTTTCAGCAGGCCTCTGCTCTGCTACATGGGGATTCCCATGTATCAAAGGGGGGTAGTACAATTAGTAAAGATAGGTAATGCACAATTAATAGTAAAATAATGATAGTAAAAATGATTAATAACATGATGACGGAGTGTCGCCACTGCTATGGTCCTCTTTAATTAAGTATTATATATGTAAAAGGATTTATAACTTTCAAATGTCAACATGTATTGTAATGTATAAATGCACATATAGTTTGAGATCTGTTTTGGGTGAATTAAAGTCCACTTGTGTGAGATAAATGCTAATGTTAATTATGTTAATTGGGTGAGGCAAATGAATAACCTGAGAACCATGTACCTTTGCCAGCATGCTTCCTGGTGGTGTCCGGGCAAAAGATTCCCCAGGGGTCTGAGTGCCCTTTAAAGGATGCCAGGAGGAGGGAGTATGTAATGGTTGAGTAGAGGGGGAAGATTGGTGGATTTATATTGTAAATAAGGGTTTATACTATTTATTGTATTATTTATGGTGTTTATTTATTGTGTAAATATTGTGGGAATTATTTATGCATTTATGAATCTCTTTTTAGAAACTATTGGGTATAGGTGGGAATGTGAATATTTATTGTCTTACCTGGGACATTGGTACGTTCTAAATGGATTCATTATCCTACTAAATACATTAACAGGTGTTTTTCATTTGGTTGGGGTTGCTTGGTGTTGGATATTCTGTGTAAGTTGTTGCCTGCAAAGTATTTGTAATAAATGGGGAAAATGCATGTTGCAAGCTTAGGAAGTTTCACCCTTCTGTGATGTACCTTGACTGCTTGGCAAGTTCCTGTCAAGTGGCGTCAGAAGTGGTCTGTTCCTACGGCTGTGTCTAAGAACATAAGCGCAGTCTGACAAATGGTGTGATGAGTGGCGTCAGAAAGTCTTCCACTCCCACTGTGGTTTCTGAGGGTAGAAAGCGGAAGGTATGACAATGGTGTCAGAAGTAAAGTGGACTATGTGATGTATGGCCAAGAAAGTGTTGTTAAAAGTTAAGGAGTGACAACTCTGGACAGAAGGAGCAATGGCCAAAAGAAATATAAAGAAGCAACAGGAGCAGTTTAAGGACTGTGAAGCAGGTATGGCAACTGAGGAGCAGGGGGTGAGTGGACCGGACAAGCTGGAGGAATTAATGAGCTTGGTAAAGTCCTTGGTGCATTCACAGATGGTCAGAGATCATAAGTTAGAGGAAGAAGCCTCTCTTCAGGAGCAAAGACGGCAGACTATGCAGCACCAGTTTTGCCAGATGCAAACACAGGTGATGGAGTTGAGAGAGAGGAGTATGAGAGCCGGGTTGAACGCAACGGTGGCAACGACGCTTCGGGGGAAGACTCCAGGGTGATAGCTAGTTGGGTCGGCCCCGCCAGGGAGGAGCTACTGCTGCAGGTGGCAGCCGAGGACAACGCAGATGCACCATGAGCCAGGCTGAATCCGTTCTCTCCTGATGATGATATTGAACATTATCTGGCGACGTTTGAAAGAATTGCTCCAGTCTGCTGCTGGCAAAAAGAAGAGTGGGCTATTCAACTGGTTCCTCTGCTCACAGGTAAAGCACATAATGCATATGTGCTTATGGACATTGCAGACACAGAGATTATGAGAAAGTGAAAGAAGCAGTTTTCACGAAATATGAAATGACACCCGACCCCTATAGAAGAAAGTTTCGTTCCCTGGACATTCATCAGGACAAAACCCCTCGTGATCTTTATGTACGTTTAAAGGACCTGTTTAATAAATGGATTAAACCAGAGACTTCAACGATAAAAGACATTTCGGAACTGATGATTCTGGAGCAGTTTCTGCGAATGGTGGACCCGGAACTAGAATCTGGATACGAGGAACGGGACCCGAAGACACTGCAGAGGGTGCTGCTTGACTTGCGGAAATCTTTCTGTCAGTCAGGTCTGGGAGCAGGAGACCTACTTTCAGCTGTAACGGCTCTTTCACCACACGGAGTAAGTCAATGGGGGGTGAAAGGGGTGGTCAAGCTCAAGATAGACCGTATTCCAGTTCCAGTCAGGTCACTATGGCAAACACAATGTTAGTAAAGTCATGGTTTTTTTCTCTAATCAAGATAAACGTGCTACCAGTGTAATAAACATCAGTCACACTCAATATACATGTCAGCCACAAAGCAAAGTAAGCCTTCACTTTTGTGCTAGTTCCAAGACCCACCCTCTCAGCCCCAGTTCAGAGAGAAATCTATAAAAACTTTTTTGCTTAATGGTCAGTGTGAAGAGGCCCTGTTAGACTCTAGTTGTTTTCAGACTGTTGCTCTGCCAGTTTGGTCCCTAGAGATCTGTGGAGTGAGACTACAGTGAATATCAGTTGTGTACATGGGGATAAGAAGGTGTACCCGACCGCTGAGGTTGTTTAATGGTGGGGGTCAAACTTATCTCCTTACTGTTGCTCTTGTGCCTGATTTGCCATATGCAGTTATTCTTGGCAATGATGTTCCAACTTTGTTGGATATCATACAAACAGGTCAGAATGAACAGCAAACTGAGGAGGGACAGGCTGGTGGCTCTAATGAGCAGACGCTAAATGCACCTGTGGAAAGAGAATGTAATATGGTCACAACTAGAGCCCAGAGGGCTGGCAATGTTCTCCAGGAGTTACCTTTTTTTTTGACTCTGGGGTAGAGGTAGGCCCAATAAGCAGCCAAATCAAGGTCCAGAGAAGAAGAGACAAGGTTTTAGCTACAGTTAAGAACTTGGGTGAAGAAATACCACAGCTAAGCCAGTCAGTAGACTTTGACATCCCTTCTGACATAGCTGCGCTGCAGAAAGCTGACCCAGCGCTAAAACCTTGGTTGGATCCAGTCTCTGAGATTGAGGGTATGAAACAGGGCAGAGTAGACTGTTTGGCTGAGGCCGTGTATGTCATCAAAAATGGCATTTTGTATCAACAGCAAGGGGAAGTTATGGCCATAGCTTTGCCACAATTCCTCACAGAGAAGGTTTGGAGCTTGGACATGCTATTCCTTGGGCAGGTCATCTAGCATTCCCAAAAACATTACAATGAATTGCTAGAAGGTTTATATGGCCAGGAATGCTCCTCTGGTAGTAGATACATTTTAGTTATTGTGACTATGCCACTCGGTACCCAGAAGCCTTCCCGTTAAAATCTATTAAGGCTAGGCAGATTGCCAACTGCCTCATACAACTATTTTCGAGGGTAGGCATACCTAGAGAGGTCCTGACAGACTGTGGAACGAATTTACTGTCAAACTGTTGCAGCAGGTATATAAGCTGTTGGTATAAAGGGAACTAAGACCACCCCATATCACCCTCAGACAGACGGTCTGGTTGAACGATTTAACCAAACTTGAAGAACATGCTGCGGAAGCTTGTTTCCAATGCGGGCTCTGATTGGGACCAATGGGTGCTGTATTTGTTATTTGCCTATCGGGAGGACAGCAGGATTCTCACCTTTTGAACTACTGTATGGTCGTCAGGTGAGGGGTCCACTGGACTTGTTAAAGAAGCACTGGGAGAGTCCACTGAGTGATCAGGACAATGTGGTGTCACACGTTATTAAAATGAGAGAAAGATTGTATCAGATGACTGCTTTGGCTCAGGAGCACATGAGGATGGCGCAGGCTAAGAAAAAGACTTGGTATAACAAGAAGGCCAGAAAGAGGGTTTTTCATCTAGGTCAGCAGGTGTTGCTACTTCTTCCCTCTTGTGACAGTAAGCTGTTGGCTCGATGGCAGGGACCTTATGAGATTTCTAAGAAGCTAAGTTCAGTGACATATGAACTATATATGCCTGACAGGAAGAAAAAGCACCAATGCTTTCATGTTAACTTGTTAAAGGAGTTTCAGCAGCCTGTTCATCAGCAGACACAGCATCAGCCTCCTCATTTGTGCGATCGTGAAGTGGATGAGGAGAGAGGAGAACAGTCCTTTCCCACAAAGCTTGACAGAGCCTTGTTCAGTGCAGGTGTCTCATTTGCAGGTTGTGTCAGCAAAGAGAGCTAGAGGCACGTATTGGATCCAGAACTGGTTTTAGGGAGAGACCTGGTTTTCACCACATTGGTTCATCATAAAGTTCATTTAAAGAAAGAGGCTGGTTCCCCGTAGGAAGTGTTATAGAATCCCTAAACGGTTAGTCCCTAAACTAAAGGCAGGAAATTGACTGACTGGGGAAATTGACTGGGGGTGAGATTGAGGAATCAGTCAGCGAATGGTGTAGCCCTATTGTGTTGGTCCACAAAAAAGATGGCTCCATGAGGTTCTGCATTGACTTTAGATACCTTAATGCAGTTTTTTAAGTTTCAGTCGTCCCCCATGCCCTGTATTGACGAGCTATTAGAGAGAGCGGGCAGGGCTAGGTTTATCTCTACTCTAGACCTAAGCAAGGGGTATTGGCAGGTGGCCTTGGTGCCTGAAACCAAAGAATTGACAGCCTTTAAAACACCTTATGGCAGGTTTCAGTTTAAGGTTATGCCATTTGGCCTCCAGGAGGCACCTGCAACTTTCCAGAGGGCTCATGGGCCAGGTATTGAGAGGGGTATCAGGCTTTGCAGCTGCCTATTTGGATGATGTGGTCTATCTATAGTCAGACCTGGAAGGAACATTTGTTGCATCTTCGGCAGTCCTTCATTTGATTAAGACGGCAGGACTGACTATTACCCACGCACAATGTGCATTGGACAGCAAGCAGGTGGAGTACCTGGGACATGTTGTTGGTCAGGGGTCATTAATCCACGAGTGGGTAAGGTGGATGCCATTCAGACCTATCCTGTGCCTACTACTAAGAAGTACGTTCATTCAATGAGTTTTTGGTAGGATGTTTATAGTAAATTCATCCCCCATTTGCAGCATTCATTAGCTGTCTCCACTAAGGCTTCAGCACCGAATAGGTATAATGACAGAGGAATGTGTAGAGCCTTCGAGGATCTGAAAGGTGCGATTTCAGGTGAGGAGTGGTTCTCTACAGTCTGGATTTGTGCCCATCCATTTAGTTCTACAAACTGATGCTTCAGGAGTTGGGATGTAGCAGCCCTTCTCCCAGGAGGCGAGAGAGACATCCAGTACTGTTCTTGAGCCATAAGTTGTTGGACTGGGAGACAAGACATTCTACGGTGGAGGAAGAGTGTCTCGCTGTGAAATGGGCAACTGGGTCTCTGAAGTATTATTTGCTTGGGCGTCATTTCATGCTAGAGACAGATCACCGGGCCCTACAGTGGCTGAATAGGATGAAGGACACCAATAGTCGTCTCACAGGGTGGTATTTTTCCCTACAGGCCTTATGATTTTACTGTTCAGTATATGGCAGGGAAAGCCAACCTTGTGGCAGACAGCCTCTCCAGAGTACATGGCTCTTAGAGTACTGTAATCTCGGGGGTGGGGGGGGTGGGGGGGGGGAGGAGGAAATGTGACGACGGAGTGTCGCCACTGCTATGGTCCCCTCTTTATTAAGTATTGTATTATATGTGTAAAACGATTTATAACTTTCAAATGTCAACATGTATTGTAATGTATAAATGCACATATAGTTGAGATCTGTTTTGGTGAATTGAAGTCCACTTGTGTGAGATAAATGCTAATGTTAATTATGTTAATTGGTAGGCAAATGAATAATCTGAGAACCACGTACCTTTGCCAGCGTGCTTCCTTGTGGTGTCCGGGCAAAAGATTCCCCAGGGGTTTGAGTGCCCTTTAAAGGATGCCAGGAGGAGGGAGTAGTGTAATGGTTGAGTAGAGGGGGAAGATTGGTGGATTTATATTGTAAATAAGGTTTATACTATTTATTGTATTATTTATGGTGTTTATTTATTGTATAAATATTGTGGGAATTATTTATGGCATTTATGAATCTCTTTTTAGATACTATTGGGTATAGGTGGAATGTGAATATTTGTCTTACCTGGGACATTGGTATGTTCCAATTGGATTCATTATCCTACTAAGTATATTAACAGGTGTTTTCATTTGGGTTGGGGGTTGCTGGGTGTTGGATGTTCTGTGTAAGTTGTTGCCTGCAAAGTATTTGTAATAAATGGGGAAAATGCATGTTGCAAAACTTAGGAAGTTTTGCCCTTCTGTGATGTACCTTGATCGCTTGGCAAGTTCCTGACCAAATGTATAGAAATGGGTGGAAAATTTTCACAAATGTATAAAAAAAGCTGCAAATTTATGGAAAAAAGGTTCCAAATTTCTAAGAAAAGTCCATTTTATGCTGATGCAGTTTACTGTAGGAATCCTTTTAAAATTTGCTACAAAGGCAAAACAAATTTTTACTCAATTATGTATGAAGAAAACAATGCTTACGGGAACTTAAAGGAAAAACAATTTGACCTTCACTGCATAAACTTATTCTTTTCAAAACTTTTGCATGGGATTTCATTGAGTTAAATAAGTGTGAAGGCATAAATATTGTTTAGTAATTAATTGACATGCTTACTCAGTGGACAAAGGCCTTCCCTTGCATTAATCCAAATGCTGCTATGGCAGCAAAGAAACCCTTAACTGAAATAATATCAAAATTTTGAAATAACTGAAATCATTTACTCAGATATTGGAATACATTTTGTGAATTAAATTGTATTACACTTAGGTACAGGAATTCAGCATTTACCTGAAAAACCATTTAGCTTACCATCCACAATCTGTAGGTTTACCATAACGTACAAATAGGATTATTAAAGAAGGCTTAGGAGACTAGTGACAAAAAATAAGGAAATTAGTGGCAAACCCTACCTACTCTCGCCTTTAAGGCCATTTAACATAGGTGATGAGGAAGGGTGGTTTTGGTTGATTACATGCAAATGATGTCAACTGACAGATGTTATCCATGCTGCCCTTCCAGGAGGGACCCATGTGACGGAGGAGCCACAGGGGGGCACCCATCTTGGCCAAACCAGGGCACCTCATCCATATTAAAGCTAACGAGATGAAGAATCGGACCGATGCTCCCTGGCAACGACCATGCAAGGTCATCTTAGGGATACCAACAGCCGTCAAGTCAAAGAACGTGATTCTTGGTGCATTTAATTCATTGCGACTTTACCCCACTCAAAACCCTCAGCATGTGACTGTTTAAACTGTTTTCTCTATATAAGTGTTGGCTGATGGTGCCCTTGTGGTGTCCAGTAATAGTTTGTATAGCAAAGCAACTGTTTGTTTTTCTTGGAGAGGCAAAATGCGAGAGAAGGAAGGTTGGCAACTGAAAGGGCGCGAATGGTATTGTTGCCTTTTCATCCTCATCTTCTCATGGTAGCACTTTTGTTTTGGTTATTCTTAGTTGTTCCACTGCCTATACACTGAGAGCAAGATTCATGTACACACACCATGATTGGCTGGAAGGCCCAGGCCATCATGATCATGACAATGTCTGGTGGAGATATACTAATCTACACAGCTAAATCAGCTAATCGTTGCGAATTGTTATGGGTTTGTTCCTTAATGCCACTATCAGTTGGACAAATCTCTGTCATGGCTAAAATAATGGAGCGACCACAAAGCTGTTTCTTACAGGAGGCCATGTACAGAGATAACACAGCAAACATTATTTTGAATCACACCTGTCACACCACTTATCAACTCCACTGATTGGAAACACGATGCCACTCCTTACTCTGAAGGAAAGGTTAATTTCTCATCAGGGAACTTCTCCTTTTGTCTAAGGTAGTGAGTGATGTCCCTCTTAGCAGCTTACCACTCTAAGTGTGCCAACGGTTCACAGTGCATCTCTCCCCTGTAACTGCTACCTGCTAGACCAACGAAGTGGGCAAATGCTGTCCGAAGATAGTCTTTGTCATTCTGGAGACTGTCACCCTGCAAGAGCTCTGTAGTGCTGCCATTTGTAACTCTCACACATTTGGCACACACATGGTGACGGGGGTGGTGGTGATTATGTGGTCATCGGGGTTGACTCACACCTGCCCAGGAATTGGGCGGGTTGTGTGCATCTGTTTTTTGCAACTGACCACACCCTCATTATGTCAGCAGGCCAGGTGGGCAGGGTAAAGAGAGATACCTTTTCACCACAGGATGCCACTTTTGCGCCACATTTGGGGCACAGATGTACCCGAGTAATTTAAGATAGAAAGCACAGGATCAAAGGTCCTCCATTCACTGTTTCCTTGGGTGGGAGTGGGCAAGAACACCTTATGGATTGAAACACTTAATTATACGCTTCAATTATTTGTAAATTTTTCCGTGTGTACTATTGTAGGTGATTATTATTGTACTTTTATCCCTGAAAATGATGTAGATGGTCATATTATTGCTTCGGCTATACGCAATCTTAGTGCCTTACAGGCTGCTGTGGCCAGGGATAATGTTACTGATGCACAGAATTGGTTGAGTTGGTTATTTTTCTCATGGAGAAGTCTCATCATGAACTTGATAATGATTTTTGTAGTGATAGTCTTGTTTTTTTTTTTCCTGTGTCATTCCCTGCATCCATAGTATGATGATGAGGCTTGTTCATGTTAACTTAGTGATGTATCATGATGCAACTGCTGGAGATGATGGGGATGGTAAAGGGGCGGTACCAACCTAAGGTGGCTCTCCATGAGTCAGAGTACAGAATGAAAATGTGACTCACATGCAGAAAACCGAGAGAAGATGAATGATCCCGATGTGAAGTTTTAAATATTGTTTTATTTGTTTTGGGTTTTTCATATCGTTTCACTTTTGTTTTTATCACATTACACTTATTGTCATCACATCATTATATCATGACATTATTATGGTCTTGTTCTACACATTTTATACGGTTTTGTTTTTTATTGTTTTGTTTTAAACTACCTCTTAAATTGCTGCTAATTTGCTAACACGACACATACATCCTTATATATACATACATATATTGTTCATTTTTACTTTTCTTTATGATTTTGTTTGTGATGCTTTAAGCATCAAGGGGGAAATGAAAGAAAAATTCCATATTATTCCATATTATTCTTTAATATTCCCATATGTGATATACTTGTGCATTTTATTGTTCATGTGTGATCATTGTTCATGTGGCCTTCAGTATGCCCCAGAGTGAGTGTGTATGAGACTAAGTCAGCAGAAAAATAATGATGATACAGGTGTCCTACTGTTTATCCTTGTTTTGGGTTCATCCTGTTAGTTTCTTGTGTGAATGAGGATGTGTAGACTCCTAGTTCCTGGGAAATTAGACTAAGACTGTACTGAGCTAGACTGTCAAGGACGTTCTCTTCTGCTTTCCACCAGCACTGAGAGCTATAAAGGACTGGACAATGGGTGACTGAGTTAGAGTGGTGCATGGATGGACTCTGAAGGGCTATTTATTGTATCTTTCTCCTGGCCAGAAGAAATAAATCTACTCATAACTTCAGATCCTGCCAGCTGATTTTTGACTCAGACTAATTTCAATACAGATTTTTCCAACAGTCTGTCTTTCACTGTTTCCCATGGCAAGGGAGGGTCTGCTGGGGGAGCCCTGCGGCAGCCCCATGGGGGACACACCCTGGAGGCGACAGTCACTCAGAACCATGGGTCAATTGTCAAAACACAGGAGAATGAGTCTCCTTCGCCGACTGCTGTGTATCCCCATCAGTCAAAACGTCCACCTGGACAGGCTGCAGTTGGTTTTGCGTGTTGGATCGAGGCATCTGCCAGCCAGAAACATGCTGCTTCCACTTTTGCCACAATCCTCAATGGCGCATGATGTCACCACCAGCTGCGATCCAGCCAATCATCACCCCGGTCTCTCCTCAGCACAAACCCAACCCAGTCCATGATTCCGAGTGGTCTCTTGCTTGGTTTGGTGCGTTGCTGCAGGTCCGGCAGCTACGCATTCTTGACCCATGTCGTGTCATCAAGACACTGCAGCGGCACAGTAGCTGCTGCTGTTGCAGTGGAGCCCCTCATCTGTCATTTGTCCAAAGCTCGACGTTGGCACCGAAAACATCCAATGTCTCCCTGGTGACACCCGTTGGACTGGACCCTCTGCTTGCTAACTCAGTTGCTCCCAAAATAACTGGCTGAATGTGGGCACGGGAGTTGTCCAGTTCCTCCTCTGATCGGGTTGTCTTCTTGGTGTCAGCAACCCGTGCTTCGGTCCAGCACCGTCAGCGGTGCTTCATCCCCACACCACGACGTCGTCTACCGGGTCTGGCCATCTCCACCGTCCACATCCGGACCATTCAAATCCAGCACTGTCCTTAATAGTGAACCCCAGTCCATAAAACAGGTCACACCCCATAATGTTGCTACCATGCGATGTTTACCTGGAACGTGAAGTCATGTATCGCCTTGGTGTTACAGCGTTATATAGCGCCTTGGTGTTATAGTGTTATAAACAGTCAACTCCACAGTCCAGACAATGCACTTGTCTTTTTCCGCCATAGCCAAACAGCAGCGCCGGGTTCTTCCTAATCCTGTAGCATGGGAAAGAACTTTTTTACCATGGCCCAATTTATCACCGACCACACTGCTGCTGTGTTGTGTATCAATGACAAAGCACACCATCCAACTGCACCATATAGGTAAGAAAGCCCACTGGCATTAGTGCTCAACCGAGTGGAGCACAGGTTAGCTCGGTAGCTTCAGCCAGGAGGATAGTGCCAGCACACCCGCAGGACGTCGGTGTAGAAAGCCGGTGAGTCCGCCGACAGGCGGAAGGAATCCGCCACCACAGATCTCCGCCTGTGCACAGAGGATCACGGAAAGGTGAGTGAAACTGATGGTAGCTTACTTGGAAGCGGGGAGACGAGGAGTCCAGTAGGAGAAGGCTGGACAGGAACTTGACGAGGCTAGGAAGCTCGGCGTGAAGTAGACGAATGCAGGTCTTATGCAAAGGAGACAGACGACTCTGCGCCGTTCACAGAACCTAATGGAATAAATAGCCAGACCAGGATGAAGAGCAGGTGTGCGGGACAGGTGAGGTTAATTGGCAGCCATGACAGTACCCCCCCCCCCCACGACTCTCCTCTCGGCGGTCGTTCCAACCTTCCTGGTGCGTCCGGTGGAAGTCCATGATGAGCTGCTTGTCCAGCACAAAGGAGGGATGCACCCAGGATCTCCACTCCGCCCGCAACCCTCCAGTCCACCAGATACTGTAGGCCACGGCCCCGTGACGGACATCCAAGATGGTGGTGACTGGCCACTCCAGGTTTGCTGTCGATCACCATCGGTGGTGGTGGAGTCCTGGGAGAAGGACACAACGAGCTGGAGCAGATGGGCTTGACCTGGAAACATGAAAGTTGGAGAGATGCGGAGGGAGGGGGGGGAGAGTTAAGCGCACAGAGACAGGATTAATGATCCGGCGGATGGGAAAAGGCCCAAGAATATGCTGCGACGTCGTCTTCCTTTTCAGCCTTCAAATTATGTGTTTTTGTAGACAGCCATACCAGTTGGCCCACCCGATAGGCGGGAGCCGGAACTCGGTGACAGTTGGCCACTACAGTGTTGCGCTGCGCTGTTCATTGCAATGCCGCCCTGGTAGCCCTCCAGATCCGACGGCAGCGCTTCAGGTGCGCTGAGAATGGAGGAAACAGCGATGTCCCCCTCCTCCTCTGTGAACAGTGGGGGATTGTAGCCCAGCGAGGTCTTTGAAGGGAGACATTGCCAATAGCAATAGAAATAGTAGTGTTATGAGCATTTTCAATCCAGGGGAAGGTGTGAGCTTCATGACGATGGGTTAGCGGTGGCAACGCACCGCAGCGCAGCCTCCAGCTCCTGGTTCGCTCGTTCACACTGCCCATTGGTCTGTGGATGGTAACCTGACAATAGACTTGCTGTAGCCCCCAGAACATTACAAAAAGACTTCCAGACCTGGGAGACAAACTGGGAATCCCATGCAGCCTCACCACATGCTGAACAAGAAGGTCCGCCATCTCCTTAGCTGTGGGCAGCCCCCGCAGCGCAGGGGAACGAAATGGGCAGCCTTGGAGAATCTATTGATCAGGGTGAGGATAGCTGTGTGCTGATTGGACGTTGGGAGACCGGTAATAAAATCCAAAGCTACGTGGGACCACGGTCTGCCGGGGATAGGAAGGGGGTGGAGCAGCCCAGCTGGTGGGGAGGAAGATGTCATGCCATGGCACACTGGGGACAGGCTCGAATGTACTCCCCCCCGTCCTTCTGGAGGGAATGGCCACCAAAATGTCCTCTGAAGAAGGGCCACAGGTGCGCACCCTCCCTGGGTGACATGCGAACTTGGATGAGTGACCCCACTGAATAACTTCCCCCCCGAACAGGCAGATGGAACGAACAGTCTACCTGCTGGCCCCCGCCTGGGTTGGCCTCGTCACCTGTGTTCTCTGGACCCTGTCCTTGATACCCCAGAGAGGGTGCCCACGATGCACGATGAGGGGAGGATGGAGTGCTTGGTCATCTCCGCAGTTTCCAGGGCAAACTGATGGGACAGGGCATCTGGCTTCGTATTCTTAGACCCGGGGTGGTAGGTAATAGTGAAGTCGAATCATCCAAAGAACAGGGACCAGCGGGCCTGCCGTGCGTTCAGATGCTTGGCCGTCCGAAGGTACTCCAGGTTTTTTGTGGTCAGTCAAATGATGAACGGCTGGGAAGCGCCCTCCAGCCAATGACGCCACTCTCCAAGGTGAGCTTGACAGCCAATAACTCCCTGTTGCCGATGTCTCGTAGTTGCACTCAGCCGGGGGACAGGTGATAGAGAAGAATGCACAGGGCGTATCTTGCCATCCTCCGGGGAGCGCTGAGACAGGACCGCCCCAACCCCCGGAATCCGATGCATCCACTTCACCAGACATTGGAGAGCGGGGTTCCACTTTGCGTCAGAATGGGGGAGGATGAGGAACTTGGCCTTCAGATAAGCAAATGCCGAAGCCGCCTCCGTCTGTCCACCAGAAGGGCACCTTGGTAGAGGACAGACTGGTCAGAGGAAGAGCAATAAGACTGGAATTTTGAATAAAGCGGTGGTAGAAATTAGCGAAGCCCAGGAACTGCAGGAGCTGCTTCCTGGACGATGGAGTGGGGCCATGCCACCATCGCCTTTATCTTCACTGGGTTGGGGATGATCTCGTTGTGGGCGATCACGAACCCAAGGAAAGACATTCGGGAGACATGAAACTCACATTTTTTCAGCCTTCACGAAGAGTTTATCTCCAACAGCCACTGCACTACCCGCCTCACATACACACGATGTTCATCCAGAGACTGGGAGAAAATCAGAATATCATCCAAATAAACAAATACAAACATGCCCAAAAAATATCTCAACACGTCATTAATCAACCGCTGGAAGACGGCAGGGGCATTGGTCAGCCTGAACGGCATGACCAGATAAAATGCCCACTAGGGGTCCGGAATGCCGTCTTCCATTCATCACCCTCCCGGATCCGCACCAGATGGTAGGCATTGCGCGGATCCAACTTGGTAAACCAAGAGGCCCCCTGGAGGGAATCAAAAGCAGAGTTAATGAGTGGGAGAGTGTATTTGTCCTTGATGGTTATACTATTTAACTCCCGAAAGTCAATACACGGCCTTAGTGAGCCATCCTTCTTGCCGACGAAAAAGAACCCCTCCCCCACCGTTGACGATGACGGCCGGATTATGCCTGAGCTCAAGGACTCCTTGATGTACTGATCCATAGCTGCACGCTCCGGGGAAGACAGGTTGTAGAGGTCTACTAGAGGGCAGCGGAGCTCCAGCTCGGAGATTGATAGTGCAATCATACAGGTGGTGAGGGGGGAATGGAAATTGGCCTGGGTCTTACTGAAGGCAGGCCCCTAAGTCATGATATTCAGATGGGGACCTTGGACAAATCGGGGAAGAGGAGAGACAGGGACAACCCAGAGGCACGGATGGCAAGCACGCAGCGACTGTAAACAAGCACTCAGGTAGAAGGAATCCAGGATAAAACACTCCTAAAACGCCAGTCAATCGAAGGGGTTGTGGAGACGAAGCCAGGGGTAGCCGAGAATAACCGGGGTGAGGACACCGGCAGAACATACAGTCTTAGCTCCTCTCAATGATTACCCGATATGATTATTGACACAGGAGCGGTCCGATGGGAGAGCGTGGCCAAAGGGGCTTTAGACAGGAGCGATGAGTTTTAAGGGGGTCTCTAGTAACTGACGAGGAAGCCCCAACCGGGTTGCCAGCTCCCCAGAAATAAAGCTCTGCTCAGCCCCCGAATCAATGAGTGCATGTGTACTTGTCTCTCTATGACCGTAACTGAAACGGATAGGAATCAGAAAACGGGAGAGGAGATTTTTACGAGGTGAGTCCGTGAGTCCCCCTACTGCGATGCACGGACTCCCCCTTTTGGCTGTTTGGGACATGACTCGATCTCATTCTCCTTGCTCCCGCAATAAAGGCACAACCCCAGCCCCCGGTGGTGCTGTTTCTCTGCTGACGATAGCTTGAATCCACCCATCACCATAGGTTCCGGATCCTCCGGGGAATCAGCAGAGGGTAGGGCCAGCAGGGGGGGCTGTAGAGAGCGGTGGAACTGACTACCCCAGTGACTGGAAGTTCTCCTCTCGGCCGCCCGCTCCCTCAGTCTATTATCAAGGCTAATAGCTAGTAAGATGAGTTCATTTAGGCTAGTGGGCTTATCTAAGCGAGCTAACTCATCCCGCAGGCTAGGGCAGAGGCTCCTAACAAAAATGCTGCACAATGAGGCATCTTCCCACCCCACCTTAGTGGCTACCACCTGGAAGTTGGCAATGCTCTAGCCCCTTGCTTAAGATTCAACAGCCGGGAGGGTAAGCACACTATCTTGTCAGAGTGGTCAAATACCTCCTTAAACTCCGCTGACAAACTGTGCGTAGGTTAGGGATGCATAATTAGCCCTAGCCATAACGGCGTAAGCCCAAGCTAAAGCCTGCCCCTCTACAAATTAATCACATAACCCATACGGCTATGGTCAGTGGGAACCCCCCCCCGGCACCCCGCTGAATCACAATGTCACACTGCATGAGGAATCCTCTAGCTTCCCTAATTTGCCACAGAAACGGGTGGGAGTTGGGACGGGAGTAAGCCGTAATGGGGCACCTGGTGTTAGCCTGACTAGCGGTGGAGCTAGCGGGAGCAGAGGAGCTAATAGAAACCAAAGGGAAAGCCTGTGGGCTAACCAGGCAATCCAACCTGTCCGTTACCGGAGCTAGCTGTGTCAGGATAGTCTGCTGTTGGTAGGCTAACTGGTCAACTCGAGCCTCTAAGTTATTAACCTTGCGCGCTAAAGCGCTGTCTGCTGGGTCGTGTTGGCGGAGTCGTACTGACATGGTTGTAGACCCCAAAGAGCAGACACGACTTGAGAATGACACAATTAACCGTTTAGTGAATACAGTGAAAGTGTGTGAGTGCATGTATGCGTATCTGTATGTACATACAGTATATATCTGCATATATTTATAGGGTGCTTGTTTTTGTCCTTCAAGGTATTGTGTTTTACCGAAGCTGAGAGCTGCCATACAGAATTTCGTTATGTGCACACCTACTGACAATAAAGAGTTCTTGAATCTTGAATCTTTTCCTCCTGAATCTGAAACAGTTCTTTGATAAATTTGTAACTTTGGTGTTCCTTTGTCTTACAAAGACAAAGAACACCTTTTTATCAAAGGTGATTTTATCTTTTTTCCTCATACATTTACAATATATTCTAGGGCTGTGAATCTTTTAAAATCACACGATTCAGTTTGATTCAGACTTTTGGGGTCACATTTCAATTCAGAATCGATTTTAGATTCAAAGCGATTTTAGATTCACATTTGGCTCTCAGTTCAGTACAAAAATCCACTAATCTCAGGAAAAAAGTCCACTGCACTGCAAAAAGTGCTGAGGTAAGCTTGAAAGCAGAGTAGTGTTTGATGTTTTGGGGGTTATATTTTAAAAAATTACAACAACTGATTTGCAATAAAATACTGTTAATGAAAAAGTAGGCTTAGGTTAGTAACTGCTTTCTTATTTATTGAAAACTTTTGAGTTTCAAAAATGAAATTGTACACAAGTGAAATAAATTTTGAAATGTTTCCTTTTCAGCTTATCAATTCCTAACAGCTTTTCCACAGTGTGTAGGTTTGGTTGCCCTCCAGCATTCTAGAAACATAGGCTATTCATTTAAAACAAAAGTAAATTCTATCACAAATATTCTGAACATCCATTTAAATAGTAGTGCCACCTGACTGTATGCAGTCAATGTACAGTTACCTATACAGTAACTTAACGCAATGAACAAATTCAGTAAGAAACTGAATGCAACTGATGCATAAGTAGCATTAATTTTAAACCTGCACAAATATAAACTTAAGTATCTAATTCTTCGGAGACTTAAAAAAAACAAATTAAGTTATGAAACAAAAATAAAGTGTTGTTACAAGATTCATGATTTTTTTTTGCCCATTCAGAATTTGCTGGGAGTTTGTTACAGTGATGCAGTGGCTGCCCAAGTAATAAGGGTGAATGAGTGTGGGTGAGTGTGTATGGGTGAGCATGAGTGGTGGGCGTGGTGATTCTGAGGGCAAGTGGGAGTGGGAGCAAGATTGAGTGGGTACAGGAGTGGGTGAGAGTGGGTGGGTCCAGGAGTGTGAGTGTGGGATTGTGTGGGGGAGAGGGCGAGTGAGAGTGAGTGAGTGAATGTGAATGCAAGTGGGTGCATATGAGAGCATGAGGGTGTGAGTGCCTGGCTGTCCTTGGGTTTGCTGGCCTGTACACTTGTGCTCTGTGGGGGTTGGTAGCATTGTCCTGCTTGCTCGGGGCTCCCGGGGGGGGAGGGGGAAGTTGCTGTGACCTGCTGCCCTCTTCGTATGTTTCCTGGCAAACCACTCACATGCACACACTTATTTTGCATGCGCTCTCATATATACACACACACACAAACACCACACACACAAACACAACACACACACGTATGCACACACAGATATGTCTCTCCTTTAACAGGTGCAGATACCAGACTCGTGATGCAACCGTTTCAGTAGAAGAAAGTCTGTCTTCTCTTTGTTTCAGTTGTGTTTGTCTGTTTATCTTTTCTGTCTGTTCCTCTCTTCTTTCCCCCTCCCTTTCCCACCCCTCCATTCCTCCCCTATTAAGTATTAAAAGTTATTACAAGAGGAGTTTATAAACAATATACAGTACATATGTATGTGCTGCATAAAGCTTCGTTTTGGGCAAAGTGTCATGAATCGCTCTATCAGGGCAGGACTGAGGACACCAAGTGTATGCTGTGAGTTTGCAACATTTAATAACAAAAACATGAAAACTACACAAAAACACTACACTTACAAATAAAGAAACACAAGAGGAATAGCACGCGGGAATGTCGGGGCTCACGTTTGCAAATAAGGAGAGAATAGCTGACAGGAGCCAGGCTGAAGTGCAAGGGCAACGCCAGGGGAAAAGAGAGCTAAACGGAGCACACCCAAACAAACCCACGGACAAACTCACTGCAACAAACAGTAGGACACGGCAACGGGAAGCATTGCCACTGTCACACCAAGAGAAACAAAGCAACAGATGACTATGAAAGGGGCGCATGCGCATGCAGCAACTGGCAGCGGGGTGAAAAAAGTTCTACGTCTGTGTCTCTGTTTTTATGCACTTTAAGGTGTTTTTAACATAATTCTCTGTGCCGGTTTTGTCCTTGAATGTTTGTGGACTATATAACGAAGAGCTCCCTGGTTCTATCAGTATGGATTCTTTCTTTACTGTCTCTTTGTCTTGGGGGTAAGCGTTCTTCGTGATCATGCGTGAAGAAGCGCAGTATTCCAGAGACATGTTACTGCATTTAAACATGGATAATGCAGCATCTGTGTTTGAGTCTGTGCTGCAACTGCCGGACTTATTTTAAGAGATTTTCATGGACACAGCGATGAAAAGAGAGACAAGAGGAGGAAACGCGGAAAGCATGGAGGCGTAAGATTAAACCTGAGGAGGCGTCATCTTAACCACATTCCTCTCCCTTCCATTATTATGGGTAACGTACAATCCCTGAGAAATAAAATGGATGAAATTCAAGGAAATGTACAATATCAGAAGGATTTCAAGAACTGTTGTGCCATGGCTTATACGGAGACGTGGCTTATGACGCATGACCGGGATGCAGACCTGTGTATTGACGGCTTTGGAGCCCCACTTCACTCGGATCGGCAGGAAGAGGTAACGGGGAAATGTCAGGGGGGCGGCGTATGTTTATATATTAATAAACAGTACTGTATATCTGTCACGGTCAGAGAGCGCATCTGTACACCAGATGTGGAGCTTCTATCTGTGTCACTACGCCCCTTTTATCTGCCCCGTGAGTTCCCCCAACTTTTCATAACGACTGTGTACATTCATCCGAGGGCGGATGCTGTCTCCGCCTCCAGCACCATCTTTGATGTGGTCCAGCAGTTGCAGTTGATTTCCCCAGAGGCTCCAAATTTTATTCTTGGAGATTTTAACCATGTGTCTCAAAAAAAGACACTTAAAAACTTTTATCAGTGTCAGAAAATTGTTTATCAATTCAATTCAATTCAATTCAACTTTATTTATATAGCGCCATTTCACAACAACAGTCATCTCATAGCACTATCAACTGTAGGGGGGACCCCCACAGTTGCAGAAAGACCCCAGCAATCAGGCGATCCCCTGTGAGCAAGCACTTGGCGACGGTGGAGAGGAAAAACTCCCTTTTAACAGGAAGAAACCCCCCAGCAGAACCAGGCTCAGGGAGGGGCAGTCATCTGCTGCGACTGGCTGGGGGGTGAGGGGATAGAGAAGAAGAAAAGAACAGACATGTAGAGGGCAAACAGCACGATGGGGACTCAATCTATGGGAGAGAACAAACAAATGTTAATGACCAGCAAAAAAAAAAAAAATTTCATAGAGAGTGAGGAAAGGAGTGAGGCCCAGTGCATTACTGGAGGTCCCCCGGCTGACTAAACCTATTAGCAGCATAACTAAGGGAGGGTTCAGAAACACATGATCCCTCCCTAATTGTAGGCTATATCAAAAAGGTAGGTTTTAGCCCTATTCTTAAAAACAGAGATCGAGTCTGACTCCCGAATCCAGATTGGCAGCTGATTCCACAGGAGAGGAGCTTGATAACTGAAGGCTCTGCCTCCCATTGTACTTTTGGAGATTCTAGGTATTACAAGTAATCCTGCATTTTGGGAGCGTAGTGCTCTGTTAGGATGATACGGTAGTATCAGATCTTTTAAATAAAAAGGAACCTGATTGTTTAAAGCTTTGTAAGTAAGAAGAAGGATTTTAAACTTAATTCTAAACTCTATGGGAAGCCAATGAAGGGAGGCAGAACCGGAGAGATATGATCTCTCTTTCTAGTACCTGTTAAAACTCTTGCTGCAGCATTTTGGATCAGCTGAAGACTTTTTAAAGATGTTTTAGGACAGCCTGATAATAAAGAATTACAATAATCTAATCTCGAGCTAACAAAAGCGTGGATCAGCTTCTCAGCATCACTCTGAGACAAGATGCTCCTAATCTTGGCAATATTACACAAATGATAGAAGGCAGTCTTAGAAACAAATTTAATATATGAATTGAAGGACAAATCCTGATCAAAAATAACTCCAAGGTTCCTCACAGAGCTATTAAGAGAAAGAGTAACTGCATCCAAACTGAAAGTTTGATTTGGAAAGGAATTTCTAAGGTTTTTTGGACCAACAAGAATGACTTCAGTCTTATCTGAATTTAATAGCAGGAAATTACAAGTCATCCAAGCTTTGATTTCCTTAAGACAGGCTTCTAACTTGGCTAATTGATTAGTATCATCTGGCTTCATTGAGAGGTATAATTGTGTGTCATCTGCATAACAATGAAAATGTATACAGTGCTTTCTAATAATGTTGCCTAACGGAAGCATATTTAAACTAAAAAGAGTAGGGCCTAGCACAGATCCCTGTGGAACTCCATGACTAAGCTTTGAGCTAAAAGAAAACTCATCATTTACATGAACAAACTGGAACCTATCAGATAAATAAGATCTAAACCACTGCAACGAAGTTCCATTAAGTCCAACATAGTGTTCTAATCTATCAAGTAGAATATTATGATCAATAGTATCAAAAGCTGCACTAAGGTCTAAAAGGACAAGTACAGAAACTAGTCCATTATCAGATGCAATGAGGAGGTCATTAGTGACCTTCGCTAAGGCTGTTTCAGTACTATGATGGATTCTAAACCCAGATTGAAACTCTTCAAGTAAACCATTTCCCTGCAGGTGGTCAAATAATTGCGTAGCAACAACTCTTTCTAAGATTTTTGAAATGAAAGGGAGATTAGAGATTGGTCTATAGTTAGCTAAAGCTCCTGGATCTAGCGTTGGCTTTTTGAGTAAGGGTTTAATTACAGCCGTTTTAAAAGCCTGCGGTACATGGCCTAAAGTTAATGAAGAATTGATTATATGAAGAATAAAGCTACCAATAAGTGGGAAGACTTCTTTAAATAACCTGGTAGGAATAGGGTCTAAAAGACAAGTTGAAGGTTTGGATGAGGAAACTATTTTGTCTAACTCACAAAGGTCGATTGGAGTAAACTCATCAAGACAGACATCAATAGAAGGAGTTGTAATAGTTACAGTATTTAAGTTAACTGTGGGAAGAATCTGATTGATTTTATCTCTGATGGATGAAATTTTATTATTGAAAAAGTTCATAAAGTCCTGACTAGTAAGCTCTAAGGGGATGCTAGGATTGACAGAGTCCTGACTCTTTGTCAACCTGGCTACAGTACTGAAAAGAAACCTGGGATTATTCTTGTTCTCTTCTATTAATGCAGAGTAATAACTCGTTCTAGCTTTTCTAAGAGATTTTTTATAAATTAAAAGATGATTTCTCCAAGCTAAATAGATTTCATCTAAATTAGTAGAGCGCCATTTTCTTTCTAATTGACGAGTCTTCTGTTTTAAGCTACGAGTTTCTGTGTTGAACCAAGGAGTTAAAAATCTCTGATTAGACTTTTTCTTTTTTTAAGGGGGCCACCAAGTCTAGAGCCTGATGCAGAGAAGCTGAAACACTATCCACCATGTTATCAATTACAGAAGGAGCAAGCTGTCTATAGCTTATTTCCGTTGTGTTGACACATGGCATAGAGGAAACAATCTGCATAAATTTGGAAACAGCATCATCTGAGAGGCATCTACTGTGATAATATTTTTCTTTAGGAGCCAAATAGTCAGAAATAGTAAAATCAAAGGTTAACAGACAATGGTCTGACAGTACAGGTTATGAGGAGACACTACAAGATTTTCTATTTCTATGCCATATGTCAGAACAAGGTCCAATGTATGGTGGAGGTAATGAGTAGAATTTCCTACTTTCTGAGGAAAACCCAATCAAGTCTAATATTGAATTAAAAGCCACATTAAGGCAGTCACTATCTACATCCACATGTATATTAAAGTCCCCTACTATAATTATTCTATCAGATTTCAGCACTAAATCAGCTAAGAAATCAGCAAATTCGGATAAAAATTCTGAATAGGTTGATGGGGGGACGATAAACTATGGCAAATAAATTGGGTTTAACCTGAAATTGCTAAAGTGCCCAACACTGAGGACCAGGCCCTCAAAGGAATTATAACATGTTTTTTGCTTTACATTAACTAGTAATTTGGAATGGTAAATTGTTGCTACTCCTCCTCCACGACCAGAACTTCTGGATTTTGACAGTTTAAATAACCAGAGGGAGTTGATTCATTTAAACCAACATAATCCTCTTGCCCTAACCAAGTCTCTGTAAGGGAAATTAAATCAATCTGATGATCAATTAACAGATCATGGACTAACAGAGACTTGGGAGTTAGAGACCTAATATTTAATAAACCACATTTAATTTTTAAATTATGAGGAGGAACAGAGGCCAAATCATTCAATTTAGAGGCTTTATGTTTAATTTGAGTTTTACCAATATTTTGCTTTATCACTTTGGGATGCTTATACATTATATTTTTATTTACTTTGGAGGGAGCAGACAATGATTCTCTGATGGGAAGACAGGGGCTAAGCTGAGGGGTGGCGGATGAAGAGGAGCTGCAGAGAGGCGTGTAAGACTGCGACTCTGCTTCCTGGTCCCAACTCTGAGTAGTCACGGTTTTGGAAATTTGGATAAAAAAGATGCCAGATTGTTAGATAAATGAGAAGCACCATCCAAAGTGGGATGAATGCTGTCTCGTCTCATAAGACCAGGTTTTCCCCAAAAAGAGCTCCAATTGTCAATGTCGCCCACGTCATTTTTAGGACACCACACAGACAGCCAGCGGTTCAAGGATGACGAGCGGCTAAACATGTCATCACTGGTCAGATTGGGGAGGGGCCCAGAGAATACTACAGTGGCAGACATCGTTTTGGCAAAGTCACACACCGATTCTATATTAAGTTTCGTGACTTCCGACTGCTGGAGACGGATGTCATTAATGCCGGCGTGAATAACAGTTGTGGAGTATTTACAGTTACTTTTAGCCAGCATTTTCAAATTTGACTCAATGTCGCCTGCTCTGGCACCAGGAATACATTGGACTATGGCCGCTGGAGTCTCTAGGTTCACGTTTCTGACTACAGAGTCGCCAATGATCAGAGTTTTTTCCTCAGCGGGTGTGTCACTGAGCGGGGAAAAATGATTAGAAACGTGAACAGGTTGGTGGTGAACCGGGGCTTTGCGACTAGGCTTCCTTCTCACCGTCACCCACCCAGTCTCCTCGCTGCTGAGGAGAGCTGGGGAACCGCTGACAGTGGGACCTAAGCTAGCTAGCTCCGCTGCAGCTAATGGGCGTCCGTCAAGATTAACTGGCGCAGACGGTGTTTCAATGCAGCGGAGCCGGGATTCCAAATCAGACAACCTCACCTCCAGCGCCTCAAAAAGACAACATTTATTACATTTACCGTTATCACTAAAAGAGGCAGAGGTGTAGCTAAACATCTGACAGAGAGAGCACACCAGAGGAGGAGAGGAAAGAGAGGTAGTAGCCATAGCTAGTGGCTAGCTAGTGGCTGGAGAGCTGGAGAGCAAACCACACAGGCAGACAGCAAAACAGGAAGTGACGATACGTTACCACAAGGAAGTGGTAACATGTTCATGCATGTTCAGTCATTTATCATTTTATAATTACTAACATCATTATCATTATCATTGCATAACCATCTTATATGATTAAAATGTATACTGCATGCATCTTCTATGAGTCTATAGCATACTGTATTGTTTCTCTGTAATAAGTGGGCCATTGAGTGTCCTTCATTAAGATGTGCTTAGAAGTCAAAGTGTCTCACCAGACCAGACTATGTATATGATAAGGGGTCTGGGAGTGAGGGAGAATTGATCTTGTTTTCCTATGAAATGCTGTGACTATGATTAACTTGGAGTCTGGGGCACACCTGCAAGGCCATGTTTTCAGTCCAGGCCAGTGTTTTGTATACTCATATTATGACTGTGAATTGTATCCAGTAGATGTTTGTGTGACTGACTATGTATAAGTACTTCCTGATTGTTTTTTATTGCCAGTGCTGCATTTTCTGTTAAAAGTATGGCACTCCTTGCAAGTAAAGAGCTCATATGAGGAATATACTTGTGTCATGAATCTTATTTGAGGTAACGAACCAACATACGATCACTCTAAAGTTTCCAGATTCTGACAATCAGTATGTCTCCTGCCCAACCAGGCGAAAAAAGACATTGGACCTGTGCTATGGATCCATAGAGAGGGCCTATAAATCTATCCCCTTCCTCCTTTAGGATCCTCAGATCACAACTGTGTACATTTGCTGCCCACATATAAAACTGCTCTCAGAAGAGACAAGGCGAAGACCAGAGACATAAACGTGTGGACAGAGGATTCAGTACACTGCCTCCAGGAATGCTTTAACTGTACAGACTGGGAGGTGTTCACACTGTCCTGCGGAGATGATTTGGACTCTTTAGTGGACGTGACATGCTCATACATGGCATACACTCCTCTGATTTTAGCACAGAAACCCAAGATTTGAAACAGAAACTCAAAGACAATCAGCACTTTAATATTGAGGTGTCGGATGTTAAAAGGGTGTTCTGTGCTGTAAAAGTGAACAAAAGTCAGGGCCCTGATAATATATGTGGGCGATTGGTAAAGTCTTGTGCACATGAATTGAGTCCTGTATTTCACTACATTTTCAATAAGTCCTTACAGACACAACATGTGCCTAAGATCTGGAAAGATGCTGTGGTTGTCCCCGTTCCAAAATCCAGCTGTCCTAAAACGGTAAATGATTTTAGACCAGTTGCTTTGACTTCAATTTTAATGAAAATTTTTGAAAAACTGGTCAGATTTGAGGTCCTAAAGCAGACTGAGCATGCATTGAATCCTTTGCAGTTTGCCTATAGGCCTCACAGAGGAGTGGAGGATGCCACTGTCACTCTGTTTAACATGCTTTTTGAACATCTGGATTTTAATGGGACACACGCCAGGCTTTTATTTGTGGACTTTTCTTCTGCCTTTAATACAATCCAACCTCATATTTTAGTTGAAAGGCTCCTGCAACAATTTGATTTGAGTAATAATCTGGTGGGTTGGATTCTGGATTTTTTAACCAACAGGACACCGAGAGTAAGGGTCAATGGTACATTGTCTGACCAAAAGTGTTCTTCTACTGGGTCTCCTCAGGGGTGTGTGTTGTCACCACTACTCTTCATCCTGTACACAAGCATGTGTTGGAGCAGACATGACAACAGACACATTATAAAGTATGCTGATGATTCAGTTGTTGTCAGTCTCCTCCAGGATGGTGAGAGTGGCCACGGCCCAGTAGTTGATGACTTTGTTCACTGGTGTGAGGATTCCTACCTGCAGCTGAATACAACAAAAACTAAAGATATGATTATTGACTTTAGGAGGAAAACTCCCAGGCACGAAGTCACTGTACTAAAAGGCCAGACCACTGAATGTGTACAATCCTACAAATATCTTGGGACGATTATTGATAGTATTTTAAACTTTGAAGAGAACTGTGAAAGGGTGTGCAAAAAGGGTCAGTAACATTTGCATTGTTTAAGGAAACTTGCACGCTTCCAAATTGACCGAACCATAATGACAATGTTTTATCGGGCTTTTATTGAATCTGTTTTATCCTTTTCTTTAGTGTCATGGTTTGGTCAGATAAAACTGAAACAGAGGAAATCCTTGGAGTAGTAATCCTTGGAGTCAGGTAGTTAGATGGTCCCGTCGTTTGCTTGGTGAGTCACAGCTGAGCCTGACATCCCTGTACACCAGACAGGTACAGAGGATGGCTACCTCCATTTTAAATGATGACTCCCACCCTTTGCACTGCCACTTTCAGCTTCTTCCCTCCAGACGGAGGTTTGCTGTCTCAAAAAGTAAAACCCAGCGCTACAAAAACAGCTTTGTTCCTACTGCTGTTAAAGAGTTGAACAAGACGTAACAATATTTTGCACATAATTTAGTTACCTATTTATTAACTTTATTTTATATTTACTCATTTTTGTAGGTTTTTTATTTGGGTTCGAAATCTTTTATTGGGTTTTAGATTTTTGAGTTTTTAACCTTTTTGACTAGTCTTTAACTTTTTAATATGACCTTTCTCTCTTATCTCCTTGGTTTTTTTTTTTCCTCTTATCTCTTTGTCTTACGTCCTGATTGGTAGAGCCTTGAGTACTTTTATCATGTTTATAGTCAGCTTCATGTGTGCCTGTGTTTGTGCTCATGTTGAATGTAATTGTGGTTTGTAAATATGGATGTCACCTGACTGCAAAACAAATCTACCTACAGGTACAAATAAAGTAACCTGAACCTGAACCTGAAAATAAAACACCAGAAACGAAAAGGTAACTGACACAAATGCTAAAACGGGAGCAGACCAAAATCCACAATGAGAAAATAACCACCAAGAAGGAATACAAAACCCAATAAGCATCCCTGGCCAACGCACCGCAGAACATGACATGCCCCCTCCTGGAGGCGGCAGCTGGAACACGTGCTCCTTGCGGGCTGCAGGGGCTGATGCATAGGTTAAGCGGGGAGTGCCTCCTTGCTGGCTTGGACCCCACTGGAAACAAGCCTAACGCCAACCCAGGAAACGACTGCTGGAGAGTGGAGACGGTTGACAACAGCTCCACAAACTCGGGAAGCTTCCTCAACCCAGGATGCGCCTCCACAATCTCGACCACTGCATCCACGTTCTCCCAGTAAACAGAAGTGGGGAAAAGCAGAAAATAACCAGACATATCCAAAGGAGCGTGAGTGTAGGGAGCTTGAAATGAAGAAGCGATGTGATTTTATAAATCAAGATTTATTATCAGCTTCACCTCCCAAACATGTCTCATCTCGATGCAGAAGCAGAATCAAGAGGTCGAGCGCAGTCAGACCTTCATACTTATACCCACACTCAACAAAAGACATTGCATATCAAAGCTGACATCCCGCATTAACATAATCCCCCTCCATTGTCCTCCATCTCCTCCACCTGACCCTGGGAGGTCAGGAAGTTCGATCCGGTCTCCACCGCTGCGACTCAGTCTGTTCTTTGATCCTCGCCGGTGGTTGAGACCTCTTGTCCTGTTCTGAGGCGTGAGGTCATTCCACATATGTAATTACTAAACATTCTAATATGTCTATACATATGTAGGTATGGAATATATGATTAATATAAGCCACAGCCCCCCCAAACGACTAAGAAAAGGACAATCAAATTAAGTTTACAGTTTAAGATAATCTGTATGACATATTATACTGTTAAACATCTTGACAGGGAAAACAAGGAAAAAATCTTTCCAGCAGTCATGATCCTGTAGAAGATTCAGTGGTAACAACAGTATAGTAATGTCACAAATCGGCCTTAAGACTGTCACGGCACAATCTGATAACATAGTTAACAACTCTTTGTCAATTTTGCATCAGTCCCTGTGCCGTCTGGGTTTTAATCTTCTCCCGAATCTGCTGTAGGTCCACTTTGGCGTCCTGGTGGGACCATCCTGTAAGGAATCTGCAGCTTGGGGAGGAGAATGGTTATTTGTTCCCTGCAGGGGGGCTGAGTTTTTTTTCTTGGGGGGGTCTACCCCGCCGAGGTGCTCTCGCCACCCGTGCAGGCTCGTCGCTCAACAAGAAGGCAGGTTTAAGTCTGTCAATGCTGACTGTTTCTTTTCTGTCCCCTAAATCAAGCACAAAATGTTTATCTCCAGGTTCCAGCACTCTGAATGGTCCGTCGTATGGTGGACGGAGGGTTGATTTTAAAGGTTCGTGTCTAACAAAAACGAACTCGGCGTTTTTTTAAAGCTTGGGGGACAAAAACCCGTGGAAAAGAGTGATGTGCCGGTCTGGGGAGCGTGTCCGGTCCGGTGCTGCTTAAGGGCCCCAGGGCTGGAAGATGCCCAGGCTCTGGATGCTCTGGTAAGAACTCACCTGGGAGTCTGAGAGGTTGTGCAAAAACTAATTCTGTTGGGGAGGCGTCTAGATCCTCTTTAGGCGCAGAACGCAACCCTAATAAAACCCAGGGAAGTTTATTCACCCAATCTGTATCCGTTAGTGAGGCCCTGAGGGCGGCCTTTAAAGATCTGTGAAAACGCTTGCATAACCCATTAGCCTGAGGGTGATAAGCGGTGGTGCGGTGAATTGTCGCTCCTAAGCTGCTGGCCATGGCTGACCACAGTTCTGAGACAAACTGAGGCCCCCTATCGGACGTGATGTCCGATGGGACGCCGAAACGTGCCACCCAGTTTGTTAAAAAAACGCGAGCGACTTCCGCAGCTGTGGTTGATGCCAAAAGGACCGCCTCCGGCCAGCGCATAGTACGGTCTATCATTGTTAACAGGTGTGTGAAACCTTGAGACGAAGGTAGTGGTCCCACGAGGTCGACATGAACGTGGTCAAACCTCCTGGCTGGGATTCGAAAAGACTCTAGAGGAGCTTTTGTGTGTTTGTGTATTTTGGCGCGTTGGCAAGACATGCAAGTCTTTGCCCATTCCTTTACATTTTTGCGCAGGCCTGGCCAAACAAACTTTTCCGTGGCCATTTTAACCGAGGCGCGCACCCCTGGGTGCGTGAGGGAGTGAACCGAGTCAAAAATGCGGCGGCGCCATGCAGCTGGAACTACCAGGCGAGGTCGGCCGGTTGACACGTCGCAGATTAGGGGAGGTACACCGTCACGTAAACCCCTTTCCTCCAGTCTTAACCCTGTTGGTCCAGACTGGAGGGCGCGCACGTCCGCGTCACTGCTTTGTTCCTCTGCCATGGCTGCGTAATCTATCCCTACGTGAATTGGGGCCGCGTACGCGTCCGCGTTGGCGAAGAGTTCTGCGGCTGAGGTAGTATAATCTGTCTCCTCGTGCTCTGGCGATGTCACAGCGCGAGAGAGGCAGTCTGCTACTACGTTAAGTTTGTCTGCCACATGTCGAATGTCTGTGGTGAATTCTGAAATTGCAGCTAGCTGTCTTTGTTGCCTGCCTGACCATGGTTCTGAAATTTTAGCATCGCAAAAGTGAGTGGTTTATGGTCTACAAAAGCTGTGAAACGCCGCCCTTCCAGCCAGAACTGGAAGTGGCGGATGGATAAATGAAGCGCTAGCAGCTCCCTGTCAAAAGTGCTGTATTTGCGCTCGGTTTGGTTTAAAGATTTGCTAAAGAATGCTAACGGTTGCCAGATTCCGCCAACGTGTTGTTCCACAACTGCCCCTATGGCCAGGTCTGAAGCGTCTGTGGTTAGCGCTATGCGGGCTGAGGGATCAGGGTGAACCAACAATGTGGCATTCGCTGGAGCATTCTTTACTTCTGCGGAGGCGCTTTCGCGCTCCGGGGTCCATTCGACCGTGTTGGAAGGTTTTTGTTTTCTGAGTGCGGCATACAGGGGTTGCATAAGTTGAGCTGCGCGGGGGAGGAAATGGTTGCAAAAATTCACCATTCCCAAAAATTCTTGCAGCGATCTGACCGTTTGTGGTCGTGGAAAATTTTTTACCGCGCGGACTTTGTCTGGCAATGGGACTGCCCCCTTTGGTGAAACTCTGTGTCCCCAAAAAAATCAATTTGTGACACGCCGAATCGGCATTTGGCTGGGTTGATTATTAACCCGTGCTCTTCTAGTCTCTGAAAAACTGTAGTGAGGTGTTGTTCGTGTTCTTCCTCTGACGGGCTGGCTACCAGCATATCGTCGAGGTAGACGAACACGAAGGGGAGGTCGCGTAATACCGCATCCATCATACGCTGAAAAGTTTGAGCAGCGCCTTTGAGGCCAAACGGCATTCGCAAAAATTCAAAAAGACCAAAAGGGGTTATTACAGCCGTTTTAGGAATGTCTTCCGCTCGAACGGGGACTTGGTGATAGCCGCGGACCAGGTCTATTTTAGAAAAAATGCACGCACCCGCCAGATGCAGTGAAAAATCTTGGATGTGAGGAATTGGGTAGCGGTCATGCGCTGTCTCATTGTTTAATCTGCAGTAATCGCCGCAAGGTCTCCAAGAACCGTTGGTTTTCGGGACCATGTGGAGTGGCGATGCCCAGGGGCTTTTTGAGCACCTAATAATGCCTAATTTTTCTAGGCTGGCAAACTCGTCGCGTGCTATGGCGAGCTTGGTCGCGTCTAAGCGCGGAGCTTTGGCAAACACGGGTGGGCCTGCTGTGGGGATGAAGTGTTCAACCCCGTGTTTCGCTACTGTTGCTGAAAATTTGGGAACTGTGAGTGCTGGAAATTGGGTGAGGAGTTGGTCAAACTTACCTCCTGCTGTGGTGACGCTGGCCTGCATGGGTGGTGGAGAAACACGAGCTGAGCAGGGGATAGAAGAAAATGACAGTGCATTAACCAAGCGTCTATTTGCAAGATCGACTAACAACCCATGTGCACACAAAAAAATCAGCACCCAACAAGTTAAAACTCACCGCCGCTATAATAAACGTCCATCTATAGTTGCGGCCGTGAATGCAAAGAGGCAGGTTCCTTTCACCGAAAGTGTCGATGGTCGAGCCGTTGGCTGCCATCGCTCCATTTCCCCGGGGTCCCATGGCCCGGTCTGCGTTGGAAGGGGTGATGAAGCTCACCTGAGCTCCGGTGTCGATAAGGAACTGTCTCCCGGTGTGTCCGTCAGTCATATAAAGCAGTTTATTCGTCTCGCCGAGAGCCGTAGCTGCTAACGTTTTCCTGGCTTTGGCGTTACCCGAGTTTTTGAAATTGCAGGGGGGCACGCATTTGTACGCCCTCTCGGCGAAACGCTGATGATAATAGCAGAGGTCATTCCGCCTGCTGCGCCTTGATCGTGTCGCTGCCATGGTGGGCGGGCTCTGCTCCGTTGTCTGCGGTTCTCCGCTGCTCTGGGCTTCCGCGCTGAGATCGGCAGATGCTGCTGTGGCCATCTGTTCGCCGCAGGCATTGATGAGCCGCTGCGCTTCTCGGGCCAGCGCGCGGAAGTCCTGCTGGGTGTTGCACAGCATGTTGGCCAGTGTCCCTCTCATGTGTGGCGGCAGAGTGCTGAGGAAGATATGCTGGAAAAGGAAGTTGTCGTTGTCTGCTTCTTTAAGCTGCAGCATGTCCTCCATGAGGGCCTTTGATCTGCATCCTCTGTGGTCGTAGATCGCCAGAATCTTCTCCGCTCTCTCCTCGGCTGAGGGGACGAAGTTCTCTATGATGGTCGCCTTTAATTCTCTGTATTTGTCGTGGGCGGGCGGTTGTTGAATTATGCTCCGCGCGCATCTTGATGTGGCGGCGTCGAGTTTGGCGACGATGTGGTAAAATTTCGTCTCGTCCGCCGTTATGCCCGCCAGTGCAAACTGAGCCTCAGCTTGCTGGAACCACGAGCTCGGGTCGTTTTGCCAGAACTCTGGCAGCTTGACGGTGACGGCGCTTGTGTGGGCCGTCTCTGATGTGTCCGCCGGGTGAGGACGCCTTTCTTCTGTCCTCACGGCGGAGCTGGGGATGATGCTCGGTTGAGCACTCTCTGTGGCTTCTGCCGTGGGGGAATGTCTTCCATCCGTTCCCCTGTCTGCATGGGCGACGGCGCTTGCCTGGGTCGCCTCCGATGAGTTCGTTGCGGGAGAACGTCTCTGTTCCATCCTCACGTCTGGTCACCAGTGTAGGGAGCTTGAAATGAAGAAGCGATGTGATTTTATAAATCAAGATTTATTATCAGCTTCACCTCCCAAACATGTCTCATCTCGATGCAGAAGCAGAATCAAGAGGTTGAGCGCAGTCAGACCTTCATACTTATACCCACACTCAACAAAAGACATTGCATATCAAAGCTGACATCCCGCATTAACATAATCCCCCTCCATTGTCCTCCATCTCCTCCACCTGACCCTGGGAGGTCAGGAAGTTCGATCCGGTCTCCACCGCTGCGACTCAGTCTGTTCTTTGATCCTCGCCGGTGGTTGAGACCTCTTGTCCTGTTCTGAGGCGTGAGGTCATTCCACATATGTAATCACTAAACATTCTAATATGTCTATACATATGTAAGTATGGAATATATGATTAATACAAGCCACAGTGAGCACCATTCCCCAGCCGTGCTCTGTATCCTGACAGAAGCGAAAAGGTTGTCATGAACCTGGGTTTGGTGGTCCCAAACCCAGTTCTGACCTGTGGCTTTTTGGCCGTCTCCCCATTTATTTCCCATTAGGTGCGTCAGGGAGCCCTTTGGGTCCTTCGCTCCCTGACAGCTCGGGCACGCCCCCTCCTCCTGTCAGTGCCATCAGCTGTGTGTCATTATTGGGTGTTTCACACACACACACACACACACACACACGCACACACACACACACACACACACACACACACACACACACACACACACACACACACACACACACACACACACACAGACTTCATTCGTTCCCATTCACACGCTCTTTCACTCACTCATACACACGTTTCCTATTATGTCCAGCCCACGCTCAGTCACACCAGTGGTCTCTTCCCTCATTAGTATTATTATTACTTAAACGCTGTTTTTGTAGGAAGAGACCGTCAGAGCATTGAGATTCATACATGGCAGCTTGTACCTCCATGTATGCCATTACCTTTGTTACACTGTCAGCCTGCCTCACCTTCATCCACCGGACTGCACAGACTGCCCCGGATCGCTCCTGCACCGTAAGTCCATGTTTGCCTTTCATCCCATGCCGACTGCAGCTCAGTGGCTCTAGGCACTCCTGTAGCTGGGCAGTAGAGCATCCAGGAGGCGTCCCTGTACGTCTGGTGGCCTTAAGCCAATCATTTCAGCACTCTGTGTTTCGCATGACTGTTTGCTGGACTTATTATTTTGGGGTTTTGTTCAATAAAACGCACGAAACTACTCCTGCACGTGGGTTTTTCACTCCTCCCTTGGTGCGCTGCGTAATGGTGCACTAGGGATCATAACAAAGGTAGCCGACACAAATGCTAAAACGGGAACAGACTAAAATCCACAATGAGAAAATAACCACCAAGAAGCAATACAAAACCCAATAAGTACTCAAAAAACAATACAAATGAACACTGAAATTGCAAAGGGAGAACTGAGGATAAGAACAAATATAAACAGGAAGGTGAATACAAGATAATACAGAAATACACAAAACCCAAACTAAGATAAAGTAACAAGAAACTAAGAACAGGAACAAAAGGGCAGACTCAGTTAACAAAATACCATCCCATACTAAATACAAGATAACAGAGATACAGAAATGCAGTAAAGGGCTTAAATACACTCAGAGACCCGTGCTCAGAATCATGACACAAAGTAAATCTGTTTGGCACAATAAGGGAAGCAGATTTCTGTTCTGCTCACCTAGTTGCTTGACAGGACAAGGGGATAAAAGAAAAAAGAAACTGGTGCAGTGTGCTTTGCTCAGCAGGAGGACTTACAACTTTTTCCACTTCTTTCAACTCTGGGTGATGGCAGTTAATGTGAGCCCTGGTGTCTGTGGTGTTACCAAAGTACTTGACTTTTGTTTTGCAAACTGTACATACTACATGTGTCATGTTCAATGTTTTCTTTCCCAGAATGTTGTAGAAATAAAAATGCGCCCACACACTTGCCTTCATTGAAGATGGGACTGGCTGAATTTCTTGCTTCTCCATTTTTTTCTTTATTCTGACTGTTTCATCCGGCTGCTAGGTAGTAAGCTACTCTGCGTGGTTCTCCTGCATCGGCAGCGTCAATGTGTAATTGTATATAACAAAGCGGCAACACATGTCACGCTACAGGACCCTGGCAACACCACAAAAAAAAAAGATTCTTAATTTTTGTGAATTGATTCTGGATCGTGTAAAATGAGAATCTCAATTCTTATGTGAATCATTTTTTTTCCAACATCCCTAATATATTTCTAATTTTGTATCCTTTTTTTCAAGTTTCTGACTTTATTTCTTATAAATTTTCTGCCTTTTTCCTGTAAACTGGCAATATTTTGCAAGTGCTTTTTATAAAGGTGTGAATTTCGTGTTAATTTGTCACATTTATCCTCAAATATTAAGCTTTTTTTTCATTTAAAGTCCCAGGACACCACTGTGTACAAATTCCAGTCATTAAGACACAAAAGAGAATGGCATTTACAATGTTTTTATTGCTGACAAATATCACATCAGGGTGGATTTATTCTAAATAGTAGCAATTGCTGTAAGACTTTTTAGCAGCCTTTTTAGCCTAGCTTTTTAATTAACCATGTGTTGATTGTATTTTTATGTGCTATCACTGTCTACTTTGTTCTTTTATTGCTTTATGTGCCTGTATTTTTATTTGCTTTGTTTTTTACCATGTTATGCACTTTGTGACTGTCTGTGAAAAGTGATCTATAAATAAACTTATTATTATTATTATTATTATAGCAGCCAAAAACATAAATATAATCAGTGGGGAATTACAACAGTTTAGTACATCATCAAAGGTTTTCTGTGTCCAATTTCTCTGTAATGTATACTGTATCTTCCCCACTGTTTAGGCTGAAACCGAATCCTCCACAAACTCTTTTGCAACAAGAGGCAGAGCGGAAGGGAACAGTTGTGACAGAGACGACATGTCAGTGAGGCTCTGCACATGAGGACACAGTATCAGATTAATAACAGCAGATATTCTAGGAGAAACTAGAAACATTCCTGTGGACATTTTGAAAGTGTGCCAGTGCTATTGCCCTCTGATTGTGGCTTAAACATGTGTGAATCTAAATAAAAATGAAAAATCATGAAACTCAGTTGAGTTTGACTGAAAATCCAAAACCTTGACCTCTGACCCCAAACCCACAGTTTGAGGTCAAGGTCACAGGATGAACCTGTGTACCAAGTGTGATGATCCTAGTTTTCTTTGTGCTAGAGATATAGTTTAGATGTAATTTTGACATTCACCTTTGACTTGTTGACCCCATACTGACAGGTTGAGGTCACAAGGTGACCTCACCTTTTCACAAGGTGAAACAATACCAAGTTTGGTGAACCTAGCTTTCTTTGTTCTTGAGTTAGAGTTGTTTTTAATTTTGACAGAGAAGATCCCCATTCATTCCGAGAGAAAATGTGGTGTTTTTGGGAATATGGATCCAAATGTTTTAGTATATATTTTGTAGGGTTTTTCCTCAAAAATGTGGTGGGAGATACACATCAAAATTTCAGCAGAAAAAAGGACAGTAACCAGAGTGTGCCAATTCTTGTTTTCTGCCATGGACCACTTTGCAGTGGGCAACACAAAGCCACAGATAAAATAAATAATTTATTCTGTTCCTCTGTATCGCCCAGGAGTCTGCAACCTGTGGTTCTTTTGCCCATAGCCAATGGCTCCCTGAGTCCTTGAGGAAAAAAAAATAATAATAAAAAGAAAAAAAAAAGAGAAAACTTGAAACCTAATCAAAAGATGTCACAAATTGAGAGAAAATATTGTAATTTTACCCACAATTTTCAAGAAAACGTAACAAAATTTCTGGAGAAAAAAAAATTACTCATTGAAGGCAATACATTTAATATACAAAAAAAAGTATTACTGTAATACTACTAATAATACTGACAATTATGAGAATAGCTGAAAATTTGTGACAAAAATATTCAAAAATTATTGGGACAAAAGCTACAATTTTATGAGGGGAAAAACAACAGAAATTTGTAAGAAAAAAATGTCACAAAAGATTAGCTGAAAAATGACAATTTTACCAGAAAAAGCTACAATTTTTGTTAGATAACTGGAACATTTATATGGAAAAGGCAGCATTTTTATATGAAAGAAGAAAAACTTTACCCCCCCCCCCCCAAAAAAAAAAAAAAGTCTTTTCTATGAGAACAAAATCTGTGGGGAAAAAAAGTAATTTTAATGGGAAAAATTATATGAATTTACATAAAAGTTTTCAATTTTACTCTTAGGTATCAAATTTGGAAAACATGGCCATATTTATGAAAAGGCAGAAAAAAGACATTTAAAAAATAATAATAAATTTTGGAAAAACATTACAGTTTAATGGGAAAGCACCCACACAATCTTCCAATGACTAAATTTATAATTTTGGAAAAAAACCTGTAATTTTGTGAGAACAAGTGAACAATTATGCAATCTAAAAAGCTCCCAATTTATGAGAAAAAACTATTTTAATGCTGATGTTGTCAGGCCAGATTGTAGTTATAACTGATGTTTTACCCGAGTTTTCAGGCTCAGATATTTTTACGGCTTTATGTCGATTTTTTTTAGACAAAAACTTGTATTAAACATACTTATAATGTTACCAGAAAAAAAAAAAAAACAACACATCACAAATCTGCCAAAAAAGACAAATTTTCAAGGAAAAAAAATCCTAATGTGAAAAATTCATAAGGTAATGTGAAACAAGACATCTATAACTTCACGAAATCTGCGTCTGTGAGTTTGTGTGTCTGTTCCACGCATATCTTTTGAACCATTCATCAGACTGGCCTCAGATTTTAAATGTGATTTCCTGAGGTTCTGAGGGTGTGCATCACTGAAGATGGAGTCGCTCAGTCAAAATATGAAATTTTTATCAACAAAAGTTTAGCCACCTTTCTGTCTCGTGCCCAGACTTCTAGAAGTGTGGGCGGGGTTTGGTTTCGGATTGACTCCTATTGATTGGATAATACACGGGATTACGGCATCAGTAACCACAGTGCTCCGTGTGCACAACAAGGAAGCAAAATGTGACAATTTTGACTAGAAAAAGATAATACCTAAGACTTAATGATTAAAAAATATTCCATAAAGTTGCCATGATTGCATAGGTCTAATGGATAATTCAGCATGGAGAACACAAGGTGCGTGGGTGCGCTGGGGGAAGGGGGTGTGGAGCAGTAGCTGAACTGCTGGCACCATGGGCAAAGCAACAGCTTTTCCCATTAACCAGGCAGGTTGAGCTTGGCTCCCTGAGAAGGACTGCGATCTACCAGTTCAGCTGCTGCTTCTCCAACACCTGTGTCCGAACGGGCGCTCCACGATTGTTCGTGGGGAGGCATGCCCAGCCTGCCCAGTCAGCAGTAGACAGGAGTCCCTTTGCAGGACTATGGCTCGCCATCGCCGATGATACTATGCTCAGTGTGCTTGCACAATTACTAAACGTTAATTACTAAAGCTTAGTAATTGTGGAGCAGAATGCCCAGATCAACTGCATATCATATACGGCCACATGCACAGTTTGACTAAACAATGACCGTCACCAAACTGGACACAAAAACGCTCAATAACTCATAAAAGATCACACAAATAAATGATCTGACAAAAAAAAAAAAAAGCTGTTCTTAAACAGTGGCTAATATTGGATGTCCCATTCATTTTCAATTGTTCTGTAATTAATATTCACACAATCAAATAAATCTCAGTCCAGTCCCTTTCATATTTGTCAAAGTCTAACATGTGTAATTGCCTACATATAAGCTACACCTCTGTATTCCACTTTCAAACACAGCTTACGTGGCCAGACACGACCTGGCTCAAAAGCACGCTAACTGATGGCTATAAAAAAGTTATTTTCAATAAAGTGAAAAACAAAAGATAATGCGTGGAGTGTGCTTTTGGCTTGGGGCTGATTTATCATGGAGAACAGCTGAGCTTTATGGTTCGAGTGATCAGCAGATTGGATCTACCTTTTTTTAAACCAAAGGTAAAGAAAAAGCATGGGGGGAAGGCCCTACAACCTTTGCTCCACTAATGTGGGACGTAGCAACCATATGCTGGATAAATTTTCAGCATGGGGCACATATTTTTTCCAGTTCATAAAATTTTTCACTGGGTCTGAGGTGTGTGTAGGTTAACGTTTAGAGGGTCAAAATGTGATAGTTTAGGCAGAATAATAATGATGATGACAATAATAATAATAATAATAATAATAATAATAATAATAATAATAATAAATAATCTTCTCACATCAATAAAAATCAAACGCTTACAATAGAGCAACGCCGCTCAGTCTTTGCCAGTCACATCCTTAAGGTTCAGATCATTTTTTGGCCTCAGTATCGCCCCAGTGCAATGATATAAGCACCGCCTCAATCTTAGCATTAACGTTTTAACCCTCCTGTTATGTTACGGGTCAAATTGACCCGTTTTAAAGTTTGAACATCTAGGAAAAATAGTTAAAAGTATTTTTTCAGTATGAAACGTCTTCTGCTTGCCTTAATTAGTGTAATTAACATATAATATGAAAATGGTTAATCTCACATATTTCCAATCACCCCTGCATGTTTATATCACATAGATACTGTTTGGGTCAATGTGACCCAGCAGTCAAACTGGAGGTAAAAGGGTGTCAGAAATGTCAGACTATTTCTTTCTTTGCACCGTATTGCAACATATTTCACACACACACACACACACACACACACACACACACACACACACACACACACACACACACACACACACACACACACACACACACAGAGGTGCAGGTGTTATGACTTTTGACGGGAACCATTTATGTTCTTGCGGGAAAACTCCACCCATATTCAGTGGACACTCAACAGGGGATGGGCAAAACATATAAAAGCTTCTCTGCATGGGAGTCCTACCAACATTACACTGTCAGGCAGACCTTTACAAAATGAGCATCAGAAGCAAAAGGATGACAGTCTAGGAGGCTCTGGAAGCCATCTTTGATCATGACAGTGAAATAGAGGAGGATGTGTCTGAAGATGAAGACTATCTTGAGCTAAATTCTGATTCTAATGATCCTGATTTTGAACCAGATGAGGGAATAGCTATTCCTGTTCCTCCAAGCAAGACATTTATGTCAAAAAATGGTGAAATACATTGGTCTTCATCCCCAAATGTGCGTCAGGCAAAACTGTCTGCAGAAAACATAATAAAGACAGTGCCAGGGCCCACTAGGATGGCAGTGTCTCGTGTGACTGACATCAAGTCAGCTTTTGAGCTGGTCATGCCAGATTCAATACAGAAAATCATTCTGGAAATGACTAATCTAGAAGGGAGGCGTGTTTTTGGGGAGAAGTGGAAGGAGCTGGACAAAACACATTTAGATGCGTATTTGGGGCTCCTCATCCTGGCTGGGCTCTATAAATCGAAGGATGAATCAACAGCCAGTCTGTGGGATGCAGAGACAGGGAGGCCGATATTTCGAGCCACAATGTCTCTGGAGACTTTTTGCATTTTCTCCAGAGTAATCTGATTCGATAATTGAGAGACAAGGGCTGGTAGACGGGAGAGAGACAAGCTGGCAGCTATTAGGACAGTGTGGGACAAGTGGGTAGAGCAACTTCCACTACTCTATAACCCAGGCCCTAATATCACAGTAGATGAAAGGCTGGTGGCATTCAGAGGTCACTGCCCATTTAGGCAATATATGCCTTCCAAACCAACTAAATATGGAATAAAAATCTGGGCAGCATGTGATGCAAACACCAGCTATGCATTGAACATGCAGGTTTACACTGGAAAGCCGGTTGGAGGAGCCCCGGAGAAGAATCAGGGCACAAGGGTCGTGCTCGACATGGCACAGGGTCTCAAGGGGCACAACATAACCTGTGACAATTTTTTCACAAACTACAACTTGGGTCAGGAGCTTCTGAAGAGAAAGCTCACAATGGTCGGAACTATCTGAAAGAACAGGGCTGAACTCCCTGCTGAGCTGCTGCTAATCAAGAACAGGACCCCTCAATCTTCCATGTTTGCCTTCACAGACACCACTCTTACTGCCCCAAAAAGGGAAAAAATGTTGTGCTCATGAGCACTCTGCACAAAAATGCTGAAATAAGCACAAGAGAGGACCAGAAACCAAGCATGATCCTGGATTACAATGTCACCAAAGGGGGGGTAGACAACTTGGACAAAGTAACAGGGTCCTACAGCACCAAACGAATGACTGCGCACTGGCCATTGGTCATCTTTTATAACATGATCGATGTATCGGCCTACAACGCATTTGTCATTTGGACTGAGATCTTTCCTGACTGGAATGTGTCAAAGCTGTACAAGAGGCGCATCTTTCTCGAGAAGCTGGGGAAGGCGCTTGTGACACCGCACATCCAACGGAGGGAGCACCTGCCAAGGACCCCAGCCGCTGCAGCCACGGTGAGGGAGATCCAGGAGAGGACTGCACCAAGTACACCAGTGCGTGAGGTAAGTAAGTGTTTCTGTGTATATATAAGTGTATGAGAGTGCGTTGTGTGTCTTGGGATCAGCAAAAAGACAGCATAGTAAAGTAATCATGGTCCTCTTGGTTCTAGGTAGCTGCTGAGGGGAAAAGAAAGAGGAAGAGGTGCCAGGTCTGCAGGCCATCTGATGATGTCAAGACAAGCATGACCTGTGCAAAATGTGGAAAATTCATTTGCACAAAGCACAGTGTGATGACATGTCATTTGTGCTGTGTCGACGTAAAGACAGACAGACACACACACCTTGTTCATATTGTGTTATTTTGTTCATTAGTGGTTCACAAACAGTGCATGTATATAAAACAAAATTTAAATATTATGTTTCAATGTTATGTTTTATATGTTGGTCTTTCAAAAGTAATAAAGTGGTAAAACATTAAAAAAAAGTTTGAACATGTTTTTTTATGAAAAATGAGTGAATTATCCTAATTGAACCATTACCTATTAGAGGTAAGGAACACCAATGCACTAAATATTGATAGAATAGTTAGTAATGGAATTAGTAATGAAATATTAACAATGTTTGTTAGGATTTTTTCGGTTTCGGACATCTTTTGGATAATTAAACATGCACCGGGTCAAATTGACCCGGGAACACCATTGTTGTTCCTGACAAATGAACATAACAGGAGGGTTAAAAAACCTTTTAAAAGCAAAATATTGCTAAAATATAAACTGGTGCACTACAATGGGTTTCAAATATTTCTAAACATGTCCTGCATGTACTGCATGAGTTTATTGATGATACACAGAAGAAATTCAATATTACACTGAACTCCATCACTGAACAGTGATATAAACTAAAATAATTACAATGATGACTGAACAACTCCCATTCTCCAAAGTGCAAGATACACTATTATCTTGAATATAAGTGATGAAAGATCAAATTAGGGATCTGACAAACAAATAAACAAGGGATCCGAAACAGTCACTAATATTGGATATCCCATTCATTTTCAATATTTAGGTATTGATAGAAAAATTCCATATTACTCTTATATTATTCCAAGTCTTTTATATTCTCATATGTGCATTTTATATATGGCCTTGAACATCCCAGTCTGTCTATGTAAAAGTGTCTGAGTTAGCAATTATAAATCACGTAGTTAAGAATGTCCAGTTGTGAGTGATTGTGATGAGAATGCTCAGATATTTTTTCTAAATGACTGCAGATCTTTTCAATTAGTCATGTTCAGTTCTGTGTGACTGAGAATGTATTTATCTCCCTGTTTCCTGTGAGTAAAGAAGATAAGGACTATGCTTCATGGACTCTCAAGGACAAGACTGTAAGTCTTGCAGGACATTAATCTCCGTCTTCCATCCTCCCATTGATAAAAACAGCTTTATAAACCTTGAGCGAAAAATGTTTGATTCAGAGATATGGATGGACAGATTTGCAGGCTGCTTCTGTATTTCTCCCTCATTGGCCATGAGGAATAAATGTATTTACATTTAAATATTCTGCCTGATTTTTTGACTCAGAATGATTATACTGAAAAATAATTAACATTTTGTGCCCAAACAGGGACCCAGAAAACTCCGTCCTGCTTTTGGCGCCTCTGCCTAATTTCAGCGAGTGCACAGCTGACGAAAGACCTTCCCAGGCTGAACCCAGCAGGCTCAGTGTTACTGCAGTGAAGGCATTCGGGACCGAGGCGCTGGAACGGACTGAGTGACGGGTCTAGAGCTCTACAGGCAGGATTTGGATGTAAGTACATTTATGTGTTGCTAAGCTTATGGACATTGGGTTTGAGTCCCAGTGAGTTAAATATGCGTATGCTGTATTTGTTAAACTGAGCATTTGATACTGCAAAGTCTGGTGTGGGTTTCTGTTCGCCGCAGTACGAATGACATCTAGTTTGGCTCAGTCCGGAGCAGTTTGTTTTTGACGAAGGTAGAGGCTCAGAGGTCCTGGTAGATAAGGCCGAGAAGGATAGCATGTGTTATGTATCACAGAAAGTGGACCGGGAATTTTTATGACGTGCAAAAGTCACAATAAGATCTTATTTTTGCCAACACGAGTGAGTTGTGACGTCCATCAATGTGAGATCTTATTTCTGCCATCACGAGTGAGCGTTGATGAGGGTTTACCTTTAAGTAATAGCGCAGGTTTAAAAAATTACTGCAGTTTGTTTGTTTGTTTGTCTGGTTGTTCTGTGTTATATGGTTTGTCCTGGCGAGACCGCGGAGGCGGAAGTACAAGTGCCGTGATGGTTGAAGCCGTGTTTGTCCATTCCTTTTCTGGTTATTGTGAAGTGTAAAGGGACGGTTATGTGATTATTGTAATGATAAAAACTGTGTATAAAGTGGTGAATTGGGGAGAAAACGAATTATTTTCTCACAGTGGTGAAGGAAAAAAAGAAAGGGTTCATGTTGCAGTGTGAGGTTGCCAAATTTGCTCTTTTTCTGCTGAGGTTGGCATATCAGCTTGCTTTACGTATTTTCAAAATAAACTGTTCCACTAACATGTGTGTATTAATCTGCAGCTTGTAATTGCTCGGCTGCCTAACTGTGACCTTGAGTGAATCAGGGAGTGAAAGAGAGCTGCGTGTGTGTGTGTGTGTGTGTGTGTGTGTGTGAAGTGTTGAGGGCCTGCATGTGTGTCTGAGATTACTGCTGAATGGTTGATCTGAGTGAGAATTTAAAAAAAAAAAAAAAAAATATATATATATATGGGTAATTTTGCAAAGCTTGCCTTTATTTCAAGGGAGTTTTTTGACTAATTTTTTGTGTGGGTTTTTTTTTTTGTGTCAAATGTAATGTTACGCAATTGGTAAATATTCTCATATTTTTAAAGCCAACATTTCCAGTTGCCAGATTTTTCCCTTATTTTGGGTTAAATTGCCTGCTAGCAGGGTGGAAGGAAATTTGGGTTTTTACTTTTATCTTTTGGGATGCCTGAGGGCAGATGAACAGCATTGGACTATTTTATTCAATTTTGAGCTATTTCATTCAATTTTTGAAGTGTCAGTGTAATTTTTCAGCTCACAGGGACAACAGAGAACTTTACAGCGAAAAAGGGCGACAGACTGACGGTCTGACGTGACAATGAGAGCCGCACCTTGGTCCCTCCCTCCCCCTGCTCCTTGCTCTTCTGCTACTCAGCCATGGCCCTGCCCCAGGAGTCCAGTGAATGATGTTACCCCAGCTCTGCTCACCCGCACCCCTCCTGTCGACACCAAGCCATGTTGGATGCGAATAAGTTAAGTAAAAGTGCACACATATTAATGACTGCAATCATCATCAATGTGACTAATTAAACTGAAGATTATGGAATAATGCTTTCACTAAATAATACTCAATAACTGAAAGCTTTAAATACAGCTTATGTGACATGATTCAAAGCGCAAACAAAGTGATAATAACAATGTTTATGCATATGATTTACCTGAGGATGTTGATTATTAAACAGAGACTTTAATGTTTCTTTGCCATATTATTGCTGTTTTGGAAATAGAAAAGTCACTCTAAATGAATGACTGTGTGATTATTACAGTTTTAATCCTTTTACTGCTCATGACAAAACAGCACAGCTTTGAAGGATTGCAAGATGAAAAAAAAAAGAGGAAAGAGTTCCAATACTGGGCTCTCTGATTAGATTTGATTCTGTTGACATTAAAAAAGACCAAATGGTTGGTTTACTGTCTTGTAAATTTAAAATGACAGACTGTGTGAAAGTTGACATCGTAATACCGAGTGTATCAGTTAAAGGACATTATGAAGACAGACAAATATTCAAATCACTACTGGAATAGTATAAAATCATCACTTTTTCTTCCTATTTATATGGTTATTATTTATTATTATTATTATGGTTATTATTACATCTTATTTTTCTCTAACCTATTGAAAATGAATCATCAAAATTCAAAATAAAAAATATCATTTATGGTATTTACTTAGAGGAAATGACTAAAATATCCAACAACACAACGATGTTGCTTTTGATGAGTTTCTGGATCAAGTAATGCAAAGAAAAACAAGTTCATGTTACTCCTTGAAAAACAATAATGCTTAAAATTTTTTTTACCTGGAAAAGGAACTCAGGAAGTTCCAGTCTGAGTTTCCCATTTAAACAACATATAGTCTGTGAAATTTTTTCCCTTTATGAAATGGAACAAGCTTAAGGACTCGGTACAAGGTGGGAAGCACCTTGTGGAATTTATGCTCGCAGATTCCATCAATCAATCCTTTATTACTTATCCAGTCACAGGGACAGCAGTCTAAGCAGAGAAGACGGACTGCTGCCCGGCTGACTTATCACTACGACCTCTTCGGCAGATAACTAGGAAGAGTTCAAAACATTTAAACATGAGGAGAGAAGAGATCTCTCCCACTCCAGCAAAGCATTACAGAATAAGCTTGGGTCATTTTTCTAAATGTACAGACAAAAACAAAAAGTGAACCATTAGAGTACAAATTTTATCAGCTTTAAAATAAACACTGTTACAAAAGCAAATTACAAGGAAACAGTTAAATGAACTCAAGAGTAACACAAAAAATTTATGAGAAGACAAATTTGAACTCCTGTTTATGATTTGTGACGGGGGGTGGGGGTGGGGCTACAGTTTCCCCCGATTTTATTTTTTCAGGATGGCACCAACTTTGAATGCGTGGTGGATGGGAGGACGGAGAGTGGTGTAGGGCAGGCTGACTGTGGCAAGGGGAACACAACGTTTGTCATCAACCTGAACATCAGAGTCATTGGCTGGGGGCAGCTGCAGCGTGGGGAGAGGGGGACCTCACAGGCAGACCACAACATGTGACAAGCAGACCTGAAGCTAAGTAAAACAAATGACATTGACAATGACATAACGCATATCAATTTACCTGACTTTGACTTGGAAAATGCAGTATTTACCTGAAATGACATTGCAGGTCTGACACATTGCAATGACGCCAGATAATGATATGACAGTATCACATTTCAGAAATGTGACAGGAATAAGGAATAATTGTGTTGTACGATTTTAATGTGCTAAAGACCTGGGCTGTGTTTCCGGTGCTTGGCTTCGGCCGAGCCGAGCCCCGGGACTGCAGACCACATCAAAATTTAGGAAGAAACATAAAAAATAAAGCATTCCTTGTGCAGTATGAAGCCAGATTCTAATTAAGCAATATGTCCACTCTTCCATTAACAGAAGGAGTGGAACATACCCTTTCACAAACATGCACTAACACAAATTCAAACTGTCTGTGATCAACAGGAGAGGCAGATGTGGGCTTAATGTATAATCCAGAATTGGTTACAATAAATGCTAAATCACATTAAATCTGCACAGACAGCTGGCTTAATTGTTGTAACTAACATTTGCAAATTAAGCCAAGGGAACACACTTGCAAAAAGAGACATGATTTCAGAGAACTCATTTTGAGGGTGTTACACTATTCAAACATTTCATCTAAATTAACCATATGTAAATTTGCCACACATATTAATGGCACAGACTGTATCTCGAAGGAAAACACTTGCCTAACAAAGCATCTCCTTCTTCTAACAAAAGCAAGCTGCCATTTTGATGCATGGGGATCCCAATTTTTTTTTTTTTAAATATAAATCAAATTAAAAGGGGGGTACCATCAAAAGGGGGGAACCACAATAATTAATTAGCAAAAATACTCAGAAAAATAGATAATGAATAAAAATGATCAATAAATGATCAATAATGTAGGAAAGAAAAAATATAGGTGATATAGCTTGGTAATGAAGTCATAACTTTCAATAGGAGAAGTTAAATTTACATTAGTAAATTTGCAGGTATTTCCAAAAATTATGTGATGAAAAAATATTTGCAGATCATTGTGGAAAAAGGTCCTAAGACTTTATGAGAAATACAGTAAAATTAAGAGAGAAAAAAACACATAAAGGAAAAAGAATATCATGTTTACAAAAAAACAATAAACTAATAAGGAAAAAAATAAAAGCCATGCAAATTTATGGGAAAAGCTCCAAATGTCTAAGGAAAGTCCAATTTATACTGATGAAGCTTACTGTGGGACTCAATTTAGAATCTACTACATAGACAAAACAGATTCTTACTCAATTATGTAAGAAGAAAACAATGCTTAAGGGAGCTCAAAGCAAAAATACTTTGACCTTCCCTGCATAAACTTATTCTTTCAAAACCTTTGCATGGATTTCATTGAGTTTAATAAGCGTGAAGGCGAAGATGTTGTTTGGTGAGTATTGATATACAGTACTTACTAAATAGACAAAGGTCTTCCCTTGCACTAATCCAAATACTGCTATGGCTGAAACTGAAACCCTTAACTGAAACAATATCAAAATTTAAAATGGCTGAAATGATTTAGCCTTCGAGCCCCTCCCCCAGGCCTGGCTCCAGGGTAGGGCCCCGGTAACCCCATACCGGGCGGGGTACACTGAATCCTTGATATACAATTCATGAGAGTCTGTTGGATTGTTCTTAGTCTGGCCCTTCACCCAGGACCAGTTTGTCTTGGGAGACCCTATCAGAGGCAAATTGCCCCGGACAACATAGCTCCTGGGACCACTGGGGCACGCAAACCCCCCCACCATGATAAGGTGACGGCTAGCGATAAGGTGAAGGCTAGCGTCTGGTGGCCGGGTTTCCACCCATGGGACCCGGCCGGGCTCAGCCCGAAGGAGTTACATGGGTCCGCCCTCCAGCAGGCTCACCACCTGCAGGAGGGATCATAGGGGTCCGGTGCTATGTGGATCAGGTGGCGGTCAAAGGCGGAGACCTTGGCGGACTGATCCCAAGCTTTCTAAACTGGCTTTTGGTACGTGGAATGTCACCTCTCTGGTGGGGAAGAAGCCTGAGCTGGTGTACGAGGTTGAGAGATACCGGCTAGATATAGTCGGCCTTACTTCAACACACAGCTCCGGTTCCGGAACCAGTCTCCTGGAGAGGGGCTGGAGCTTGGCTTTTTCTGGAGTTGCCCCGGGTGAGAGGCGATGAGCAGGAGTGGGTATTCTTGTATCGCCCCACCTTGCTGCCTCTATATTGGAGTTTTCCCCGGTGGACGAAAGGGTTGCTTCCCTGCGCCTTCGGGTTGGGAAACGGGTCCTGACCATCATTTGTGCCTATGCACCAAATGATGTTTCAGAGTACCCACCCTTTTTGGAGTCTGTGACTGGGGTGCTGGAGGGTGCTCCTCTTGGAGACTCCATTGTCCTACTGGGGAACTTCAATGCGCACGTGGGCAATGACAGTGAAACCTGGAGGGGGCTGATTGGGAGGAACGGCCTGCCCGATCTGAACCCGAGTGGTGTTCAGTTATTGGACTTCTGTGCTAACCACAGTCTGTCCATAACGAACACCATGTTCAAGCATAAGGGTGTCCATATGTGCACCTGGCACCAGGACACCCTAGGTCGCAGGTCGATGATCGATTTTGTTATTGTATCATTAGACCTGCGACCGTATGTCTTGGACACCCGAGTAAAGAGAGGTGCAGAGCTGTCAACTGATCACCACCTAGTGGTGAGTTGGATCCGATGGCAGGGGAGGAAGCCATTCAGACCTGGTAGACCCAAACGTATAGTGAGGGTGTGCTGGGAGCGTCTGGCTGAGGCCCCTGTCCGGGAGGTCTTCAACTCCCACCTCCGGAAGAACTTCAACCACATTCCGAGGGAGTCTGGAGACATGGAGTCTGAATGGGCCATGTTCTCCACCTCTGTTGTTGAAGCGGCGGCCCAGAGCTGCGGCCGCAAGGTGGTCGGTGCATCTTGTGGTGGCAACCCCCAAACCAAGTGGTGGACACCAGTGGTGAGGGGGGCCATTAAGCTGAAGAAGGAGTCCTATCAAGCTTGGTTGGCTTGTGGGACTCCCGAAGCAGCTGAGGTGTACCGGCAGGCCAAGCGGAGTGCAGTTCGGGTGGTTACTGAAGCAAAAACCCGGGTATGGGAGGAGTTCGGTGAGGCCATGGAACAAGACTTTCGGTCGGCCTCAAAGAGATTCTGGCAAACTGTCCAGCGGCTCAGGAGGGGAAAGCAGCTCCCCGTCCACACTGTGTATGGTGCGGATGGGACACTGTTAACTTCGACTGGGGACATCGTCGGGCGGTGGAAGGAATACTTCGAGGATCTCCTCAATCCCACTGATACGCCTTCCACAGTGGAAGCAGGGTTTGGGGACGAGGGGGATGACTCGCCTATCACAGGGGCTGAGGTCGCCAAGGTGGTTAAAAATCTCCTTGGTGGCTGGGCCCCGGGGATGGACGAGATTCGCCCTGAGTACCTCAAGGCCCTAGATGTTGTTGGGTTGTCATGGTTGACACGCCTCTGCAACATTGCGTGGAGGTCGGGGGCAGTGCCTTTGGCATGGCAAACCGGGGTGGTGGTTCCTCTCTTTAAAAAAGGGGACCGGAGGGTGTGCTCCAACTTTAGAGGGATCACACTCCTCAGCCTCCCTGGGAAGGTCTATGCCAAGGTACTGGAGAGGAGAGTCCGGCCGTTGGTCGAACCTCGGATTCAGGAGGAGCAATGTGGTTTTCGTCCTGGCCGTGGCACATCGGACCAGCTCTTTACCCTCTCGAGAATTCTCGAGGGTTCGTGGGAGTTTGCCCAACCAGTTTACATGTGTTTTGTGGACTTGGAGAAGGCATTTGACCGCGTACCTCATGGATTTTTGTGGGGGGTACTTCGGGAGTATGGGGTATCGGGCTTGTTACGAGCTATTCGGTCTCTGTACCACCGTTGTGAGAGTGTGGCTCGTATTGCCAACACTCAGTCGGAGTCACCTCCTCTGTGTTGGGACCTCCTCTGTGTTGGTCATTGGGGGCTGAGATCGTCACTTCCTTGTGGTAACGTATCGTCACTTCCTGTTTTGCTGTCTGCCTGTGTGGTTTGCTCTCCAGCTCTCGAGCCACTAGCTATGGCTACTAGCTCTCTTTCCTCTCCTCCTCTGGTGTGCTCTCTCTGTCAGATGTTTAGCTACACCTCTGCCTCTTTTAGTGATAACGGTAAATGTAATAAATGTTGTCTTTTTGAGGCGCTCGAGGCGAGGTTGTCTGATTTGGAATCCCGGCTCCGCTGCATTGAAACACCGTCTGCGCCAGTTAATCTCGACGGACGCCCCTTAGCTGCAGCGGAGCTAGCTAGCTTAGGTCCCCCTGTCACCGGTTCCCCGGCTCTCCTCTGCAGCGAGGAGACTGGGTGGGTGACGGTGAGAAGGAAGCCTAGTCGCAAAGCCCCGGTTCACCACCAACCTGTTCACGTTTCTAATCGTTTTTCCCCGCTCAGCGACACACCCGCTGAGGAAAAAACTCTGATCATTGGCGACTCTGTAGTCAGAAACGTGAACCTAGAGACTCCAGCGGCCATAGTCACATGCATTCCTGGGGCCAGAGCAGGCGACATCGAGTCAAATTTGAAAATGCTGGCTAAAAGTAACTGTAAATATTCCACAATTGTTATTCACGCCGGCATTAATGACATCCGTCTCCGGCAGTCGGAAGTCACGAAACTTAATGTAGAATCGGTGTGTGACTTTGCAAAAACGATGTCTGCCACTGTAGTATTCTCTGGACCCCTCCCCAATCTGACCAGTGATGACATGTTTAGTCGCTCATCATCCTTGAACCGCTGGCTGTCTGTGTGGTGTCCTAAAAATGACGTGGGCTACATTGACAATTGGAGCTCTTTTTGGGGAAAACCTGGTCTTATGAGACGAGACAGCATTCATCCCACTTTGGATGGTGCTTCTCATTTATCTAACAATCTGGCATCTTTTTTATCCAAATTTCCAAAACCATGACTACTCAGAGTTGGGACCAGGAAGCAGAGTCGCAGTCTTACACGCCTCTCTGCAGCTCCTCTTCATCCGCCACCCCTCAGCTTAGCCCCTGTCTTCCCCATCAGAGAATCGTTGTCTGCTCCCTCCAAAGTAAATAAAAATATAATGTATAAGCATCCCAAAGTGATAAAGCAAAATATTGGTAAAACTCAAATTAAACATAAAGCCTCTAAATTGAATGATTTGGCCTCTGTTCCTCCTCATAATTTAAAAATTAAATGTGGTTTATTAAATATTAGGTCTCTAACTTCCAAATCTCTGTTAGTCCATGATCTGTTAATTGATCATCAGATTGATTTAATTTCCCTTACAGAGACTTGGTTAGGACAAGAGGATTATGTTGGTTTAAATGAATCAACTCCCTCTGGTTATTTAAACTGTCAAAATCCCAGAAGTTCTGGTCGTGGAGGAGGAGTAGCAACAATTTACCATTCCAAATTACTAGTTAATGTAAAGCAAAAAACATGTTATAATTCCTTTGAGGGCCTGGTCCTCAGTATTGGGCACTTTAGCAATTCCAGGTTAAACCCAATTTTATTTGCCATAGTTTATCGTCCCCCATCAACCTATTCAGAATTTTTATCCGAATTTGCTGATTTCTTAGCTGATTTAGTGCTGAAATCTGATAGAATAATTATAGTAGGGGACTTTAATATACATGTGGATGTAGATAGTGACTGCCTTAATGTGGCTTTTAATTCAATATTAGACTCGATTGGGTTTTCTCAGAAAGTAGGAAATTCTACTCATTACCTCCACCATACATTGGACCTTGTTCTGACATATGGCATAGAAATAGAAAATCTGGTAGTGTCTCCTCATAACCCTGTACTGTCAGACCATTGTCTGTTAACCTTTGATTTTACTATTTCTGACTATTTGGCTCCTAAAGAAAAATATTATCACAGTAGATGCCTCTCAGATGATGCTGTTTCCAAATTTATGCAGATTGTTTCCTCTATGCCATGTGTCAACACAACGGAAATAAGCTATAGACAGCTTGCTCCTTCTGTAATTGATAACATGGTGGATAGTGTTTCAGCTTCTCTGCATCAGGCTCTAGACTTGGTAGCCCCCTTAAAAAAGAAAAAGTCTAATCAGAGATTTTTAACTCCTTGGTTCAACACAGAAACTCGTAGCTTAAAACAGAAGACTCGTCAATTAGAAAGAAAATGGCGCTCTACTAATTTAGATGAAATCTATTTAGCTTGGAGAAATCATCTTTTAATTTATAAAAAATCTCTTAGAAAAGCTAGAACGAGTTATTACTCTGCATTAATAGAAGAGAACAAGAATAATCCCAGGTTTCTTTTCAGTACTGTAGCCAGGTTGACAAAGAGTCAGGACTCTGTCAATCCTAGCATCCCCTTAGAGCTTACTAGTCAGGACTTTATGAACTTTTTCAATAATAAAATTTCATCCATCAGAGATAAAATCAATCAGATTCTTCCCACAGTTAACTTAAATACTGTAACTACTACAACTCCTTCTATTGATGTCTGTCTTGATGAGTTTACTCCAATCGACCTTTGTGAGTTAGACAAAATAGTTTCCTCATCCAAACCTTCAACTTGTCTTTTAGACCCTATTCCTACCAGGTTATTTAAAGAAGTCTTCCCACTTATTGGTAGCTTTATTCTTCATATAATCAATTCTTCATTAACTTTAGGCCATGTACCGCAGGCTTTTAAAACGGCTGTAATTAAACCCTTACTCAAAAAGCCAACGCTAGATCCAGGAGCTTTAGCTAACTATAGACCAATCTCTAATCTCCCTTTCATTTCAAAAATCTTAGAAAGAGTTGTTGCTATGCAATTATTTGACCACCTGCAGGGAAATGGTTTATTTGAGGAGTTTCAATCTGGGTTTAGAATCCATCATAGCACTGAAACAGCCTTAGCGAAGGTCACTAACGACCTCCTCATTGCATCTGATAATGGACTAGTTTCTGTACTTGTCCTTTTAGATCTTAGTGCAGCTTTTGATACTATTGATCATAATATTCTACTTGATAGATTAGAACACTATGTTGGACTTAATGGAACTTCGTTGCAGTGGTTTAGATCTCATTTATCTGATAGGTTCCAGTTTGTTCATGTAAATGATGAGTTTTCTCTCAGCTCAAAGCTTAGTCATGGAGTTCCACAGGGATCTGTGCTTGGCCCTACTCTTTTTAGTTTATATATGCTTCCGTTAGGCAACATTATTAGAAAGCACTGTATACATTTTCACTGTTATGCAGATGACACACAATTATACCTGTCAATGAAGCCAGATGATACTAATCAATTAGCCAAGTTAGAAGCCTGTCTTAAGGAAATCAAAGTTTGGATGACTTGTAATTTCCTGCTATTAAATTCAGATAAGACTGAAGTCATTCTTGTTGGTCCAAAAAACCTTAGAAATTCCTTTCCAAATCAAACTTTCAGTTTGGATGCAGTTACTCTTTCTCTTAATAGCTCTGTGAGGAACCTTGGAGTTATTTTTGATCAGGATTTGTCCTTCAATTCACATATTAAATTTGTTTCTAAGACTGCCTTCTATCATTTGCGTAATATTGCCAAGATTAGGAGCATCTTGTCTCAGAGTGATGCTGAGAAGCTGATCCACGCTTTTGTTAGCTCGAGATTAGATTATTGTAATTCTTTATTATCAGGTTGTCCTAAAACATCTTTAAAAAGTCTTCAGCTGATCCAAAATGCTGCAGCAAGAGTTTTAACAGGTACTAGAAAGAGAGATCATATCTCTCCGGTTCTGGCCTCCCTTCATTGGCTTCCCATAGAGTTTAGAATTAAGTTTAAAATCCTTCTTCTTACTTACAAAGCTCTAAACAATCAGGCTCCTTTTTATTTAAAAGATCTGATACTACCGTATCATCCTAACAGAGCACTACGCTCCCAAAATGCAGGTTTACTTGTAATACCTAGAATCTCCAAAAGTACAATGGGAGGCAGAGCCTTCAGTTATCAAGCTCCTCTCCTGTGGAATCAGCTGCCAATCTGGATTCGGGAGTCAGACTCGATCTCTGTTTTTAAGAATAGGGCTAAAACCTACCTTTTTGATATAGCCTACAATTAGGGAGGGATCATGTGTTTTCTGAACCCTCCCTTAGTTATGCTGCTAATAGGTTTAGTCAGCCGGGGGACCTCCAGTAATGCACTGGGCCTCACTCCTTTCCTCACTCTATATGAAATATTTTTTTTTTTTGCTGGTCATTAACATTTGTTTGTTCTCTCCCATAGATTGAGTCCCCATCGTGCTGTTTGCTCTCTACATGTCTGTTCTTTTCTTCTTCTCTATCCCCTCACCCCCCAGCCAGTCGCAGCAGATGACTGCCCCTCCCTGAGCCTGGTTCTGCTGGAGGTTTCTTCCTGTTAAAAGGGAGTTTTTCCTCTCCACCGTCGCCAAGTGCTTGCTCACAGGGGATCGCCTGATTGCTGGGGTCTTTCTGCAACTGTGGGGGTCCTCCCTACAGTTGATAGTGCTATGAGATGACTGTTGTTGTGAAATGGCGCTATATAAATAAAGTTGAATTGAATTGAATTGAATTGAATTCCCAGTGAGAGTTGGACTCCGCCAGGGCTGCCCTTTGTCACCGATCCTGTTCATAATTTTTATGGACAGGATTTCTAGGCGCAGCCAGGGAATGGAGGGTGTCATGCTTGGTGACCACAGGATCTCATCTCTGTTGTTTGCAGATGATGTTGTCCTGTTGGCTTCATCCAGCAATGACCTACAGCTCTTGCTGGGACGGTTTGCCGCTGAGTGTGAAGCGGCTGGGATGAAAATCAGCACCTCCAAGTCCGAGTCCATGGTCCTCAGCCGGAAAAAGGTGGATTGTCCTCTCCGGGTTGGGGACAGGCTCCTGCCCCAAGTGGAGGAGTTCAAGTATCTTGGGGTCTTGTTCACGAGTGAGGGGAGAATGGAGCGAGAGATCGACAGACGGATTGAAGCAGCATCTGCAGTGATGCGGACGTTGTACCGGTCTGTTGTGGTGAAGAGGGAGCTTAGTTCTAAGGCAAAGCTGTCGATTTACCAGTCAATCTACGTTCCTACTCTCACCTATGGTCACGAGCTTTGGGTAATGACCGAAAGAACAAGATCGCGGATACAAGCGGCTGAAATGACCTTTCTCCGTAGGATTGCTGGACTCACCCTCAGAGATAGGGTGAGGAGCTCAGTCATCCGGGAGAGGCTCAGAGTAGAACCGCTGCTCCTCCACATTGAAAGGAGTCAGTTGAGGTGGTACGGGCATCTGATTAGGATGCCTCCTGGACGCCTCCCACTTGAGGTGTTTCAGGCACGTCCCACTGGGAGGAGACCCCGGGGCAGACCCAGGACTCGGTGGAGAGACTATGTCTCCCAGCTGGTCTGGGAACGCCTTGGTATCCCCTCTGAAGAGCTGGAGCAGGTGGCTGGGGAGAGGGAAGTCTCTGCTTGAACTGCTGCCTCCGCGACCCGGACCTCCGGAAAAGTGGTAGAAGATGGATGGATGGATGGATGAAATGATTTACTTAGATAATGGAATACATTTAATGGAATACACTTTGTAAATCAAATCATATCACATTTAGGTACAGTACTTAACATTTATCTAGGAAACCATTTAGCTTACCATCAACAATCTATAGGATTAGCATAATGCACAAATAGGATTATGAAAGATGGCATAGGAAAATAGTTACAAAGAAAAAATAGGAAAATTATGAATGGCAAACCCTACTATTAAAGCCATTTAACTTAGGTGAAAAGGAAGGGTTTCTGGTTGATTATATGCAAAGAATGACAACTGACAGAGATGTTATCCATGCTGCCTTTCCCAGGAGGGACTGTGGGAGGTACACCCATCTTTTGGACAAACCAGGGGATCTGGTCATCAAAGAAAACTGGACCAAATACTCCCTGGCAAGGCCAACACAAAGGTTATCCTGGTGACACCAACAGCTGTGAAAGGCGAAGGATGTGACTCTTGGGTGCATCTAATGCTTTACCCCACTTGGAACCCTCAGCAAGAGACTGTTTGATAAACACTGCAAACTCACAAAAAAAAAAAAAATCCTCAGCAACTGACTGTTTAACCTCTTGCGCTCTGTTGTACCATGGACGGACAAGTCTCTGCGTCCTAGAGCGCACGAGGGCGCTCTCGTGTGCTCTAGGACGCATGATGGAGATTGTGATGTAGGTGGTGTATGGCGTCCAAGTGCGCACTGAAAATAAAAGTTGCAGACACAGCCGCGAACAGATTAGTTCATCTGATTGACCTCTCATTCGACTAATAAGAGCCTTGAATTGGGTTTCTGAAACCTTGAAGAACCAATGATTGAAAACCTAGCCAGAAGGACCCGTCTACCAACGCTGTGAATGCAGGGAGCCAATTGAAGCAGAGAAGTTCGCGAGCTGTTCTTTTTAAGGCTGGGTGAAGACTGACTGCTGGAGCGGATCAAAAAAGGACCCGCAGGAAGAACCCCACAGACCCAGCAGCACGGAGACCATCCACAAATGCAACCTGTGTGACAGGGAGTGCCATTCGCGCACCGGCATGTTTGGCCACAGGCGGTGCTTATTTTGTTTTGGTTCCAGCAGAGTAGACGTCATGATTTCTTCCATGGTCATAGACCGACGGAGGCTGACGACGAAGGCTGAGTGACACATACGCCTTCGCCAGTCTTTTTTTAATTACTACTGTTATTTGTTTTTAAAAATTGTTCGCCAAAAACCGCAATCATGGAAGCACAAAACCGCAATAATGGAATTATGTTTTGATCGGGTCGCGAGACCAGAACCACGAGCGGACCAGCGTCGCGTTCGTCTGACAATGGGGAAGAGAAGTTTGCCAGGACGCTGCTGTGAAGAGGTAAGGTGTTATAAGCTAAATTATTCTTTATTCCTGACTATTCTTCTGTAGTGAGGGGGGGGGGAAGCCGCAGTGACTGAGCTGCTGTCCCACATCACACATGAGGCTAATCCGTCATGTAGTGATGGCCGATGTCCATCCTCTGTAGCAAGGGGGGGGGCAACCCCCCCCCCCCACACACAGACACAGCCCTGAGTGTCACCTTTCATTAGAGCCCAAAATGAAGCTTCTACATCGAATCATTCAAAAGTTACAGACATTTTTCCAAACTGTGCCATTTGGCACAATTTGGCACAGTTCCAAAACGCCTGGGAACAGCCTGAGGAAAAAGCTGTGTAATATATTCATTTTTTGTGGTATTGTTACCAAATTTGGGCCTCAGCTGGATAACACTTGGTTCTACATTTCTGTTGCATTTTACAGCCCGGATCTGAAGCTGTGTGTTATTTGCAAGCATTTGTATCCAAAAAAACACCCAGGCCAAATTTATTTTCTTCAAGTTCACTATGTTTAGATGACTGTAACTCAGTGGCAGGAGCACTTAGAGAGATTATGACTGTTTTGCCAAAAAATTCAAAGTGTTTTCTTTTAAATGAGACCAACCCCATGAAGATGCTGCAAAGGGTTGAAGAACAGCTTTCGATTTACTTTGGGCACATTATTTTTTGGCGTTTTTAGGAAAATTGACCGGAGTGCAAGGGGTTAACGGTTTCTCGATACAAGTGTTGGCTGACGGCGCCCCCTGGTGTCCAGTAATGACTTGGATGATGAAACGACTATTTATCATGGAGGGGCAAAAATGCAAGGGAAAAGAAGGTTGGCAACTGAAGGCAGTTGGTGTTGTTGCCGTTTCATCCTCATCATCCTCATAGTAACACTTTTGTTTTGGTTATTTTTAAGTTGTTCCACTGCCTATACACTATAGAGAATTGCTGTGTTTGTTCCTTAATGCCACTATCAGCTAGACAAATTATCTGCTGCTGCTAAAATAATGCAGTTACCACAGGCTGTTTGTTTCTCAAGAGAGACTATATACAGGAATAACACAGCAAACATTACTTTGAATCACACCTATCACAACACTTAGCACTCCACTGATCAGAAACATGATGACACTCCTTACACTGCAAAGGCAAGGTTAATTTAATTAGGGAATTCCTCCTTTCTGAAGCAGTGATGTCCCTTTGGGCAGCTTAACACTCTCTAAGTGTGCAATGGCTTACAGTGCGTCTCTTCACTGTACTGCTACCTGCTTGACCAACGAAGCGGGCGAGTGTTATCCTGAAGATCTACATTGTCAATACAGGGGGATGGTGGTCATGTGGTCATTGGGTGTACCCACATTGACCGGAAATTGGGCAGGGTTGTGTACCCCATTTTGGTGAATGATCGTACCCTCATTATGTCGGTTGGCCAGGTGGGCAGGGTGAAGAGAGTTGCTTTCTTACCACATGATGCCATTTGGGACACAGATGTACCAGAGCAATTTCAGATGGAAAGCACGGAAGTGAGGGTCCTTCATTCATTGTTTTCTTGGGTGAGAGAGGGCAAGAACACCTTATGGATTGAAACACTTAACCTCTTGCACTCCGGGATACCGCGGGCAGTCACGTCTCTGCGTCCAAGTGCGTCCTAGTGCGTCCTAGTGCGCACTGAGACGCACAGTGCGCACTGAAAAAAAAAGCTGCATTTCCGTTCTTCCAGTACAGACAGCCGCGAACAGAAAGCCAAAGGAGTGTTTTGATTGGTTTAGATTTGATTGACCTCTCATTCGACTAATAAGAGCCTTGAATTGGGTTTCTGAAACCTTGAAGAACCAATGACTGAAAACCTAGCAAGAAGGACCCACCTACCAACAACTGCGAATACAACAAGCCAATTGAAGCAGAGAAGTTCGACGATTGAATGCGTGTGTCCCGTGCGTAAAATCTGTTTTGTGTAAGCCACTGTGTGTAATGGTAGCGTTCGCCAGTCTTTTTTTATGACTACTGTTCTTATTTGTTTTGAAAAATCATTTGCCAAAACCGCAATCATGGAATCATGGTTTGACCGGGTCGCGTGACCAGAACCACGAGTCGTAACAAGCGGACCAGCGTCATGTTCGTCTGACAGTGAGGAACAGATGTTTGCCAACGACACTGCTGTTGTGGACAGGTAAGTGTTATAAGCTAAATTATTCTTTATCACTGAAAATAGTAATAAAAATGACTTTTGACCGATCGGTAAATTACAACGGTGCGTCATCCGCACATGACGGACCGTTGACGGACCGTTTTTTTGTGTGCCGAGCTCCTCTGTAGTGTGTGTGGGGGGGAGTTGTTATCCTCTACGTTACAGATATTTTAGTATAATTTTTATTAGGTAGGTTATTTTTTCTTGTAAATAAAGGCCACACATTTTTTACGTGGCATGCTTCTTTGTGTGTGGGGGGCTTGTTTGTTCATTCATTCATGAATGAATAAACAACCCCCCCCCCACACACACAGCCCTGAGTGTCACCTTTCATTACAGCCCAAGATCAAGCTTCTATGTTGAATCATTCAAAAGTTACAGACGTTTTTCCAAACTGTGCCATTTGGCACAATTTGGCACAGTTCAAAAACGCCTGGGAACAACCTAAGAAAAAAGCTGTGTAATATTCATTTTTTGTGGTATTGTTACAAAATTTTGACCTCAGTTTGATAACACTTGGTTCTACATTTCTGTTGCATTTTCCAGCCAGTATCTGACAACTGTGTGTTATTTGCAAGCATTTGTGTCTAAAAAAACACCCAGGCAAACTTTATTTTCTTCAAGTTCAGTATGTTTAGATGACTGTTACTCAGTGGCAGGAGCACTTAGAGTGATTATGACTGTTTTGCCAAAAAATTCAAAGTGTTTTCTTTTAAATGAGACCAACCCCATGAAGATGCTGCAAAGGGTTGAAGAACAGCTTTTGATTTACTTTGGGTACGTTATTTTTAGGCGTTTTTAGGGAAATTGACCAGAGTGCAAGGGGTTAATTATAGGCTGCAATCATTTGTAAAATTTATGACACAAAATAGAATGGTTCTTGGTCAATTAACTGCCACCCATAGGGGTGTGTGCCCTGTTATAGGAGGTTATTGTTATACTTTCATCCCTGACAATGATGCAGATGTTCATATTATTACTTTGGCCATACTCAACCTTACTGCTTTGCAGGCTGCTGAGGCCAGGAATAATGTCACTGATGCACAGAATTGATTAAATTAGTTGTTCTCTTCATGGGGAAGTGTCACCATGAATTTGTTAGTGATTTTTATAGTGATAATGTTGGTCTTTCCCTGTGTGAGTCCTTGTGTACGTAATATGATGATGAGGCTGGTTCATGTAAACTTAGTGATATGTCTTGATGCAGTTGCTGCAGATGATGAGGATGATAAAGGGGCAATACCAGCCTAAGGTGTATGCAGCTTGAAAAATTGTTTTAATCTGTTTTGAGTTTTTTTTCCATGTCATTATCACATTGGGCTGCACGGTGGCGCAGTGGTTTAGCACTGTAGCAGCACAGTTTTACCCCCGGCCGGGGGACCGCGGGGATCATGAGATCGTGGGTTCGATCCCAGCCCCCGACCAACAGTGAGCTGTGTGGAGTTTGCATGTTCTCCCCGTGTTGCGCGGGTTTACTCCGGGATTTCTCCGGTTTCCTCCCGCACACCAAAAAAAAAAAAAACAACATGTAGGTTTAGGGCGCTTGCGCACGCAGCGACCAGCAGCCGGTGGCTTGTCACCAGACTGCAAACCAAGTCTACCTACGGGTACAAATAAGTAACAAAAAAAATAAATAAATAAATTACTGTTTCTATCACATTACACTTATTGTTATCATATCATTAATCGCTACATTATTATTTTACACAGTTTAATTGATTTTGATTACATGTTTACACTTATCATTACACATATTCACTTTCATTGCTGCACATTTTATCATAGCTTTGTTTTAGTTTAAACTTCCTCATACAGTTGCTGCTAGTCTGCAAAGACACATAACAACACATACACCCTTACATATACTTATCCTTTTATCGTTATTCATTGTTATTCAATTCACTTTTCTTTATTTGATTATTTCTTTTAATTTTCCTTTAATTGTGATGCTTTATTAAGCATCAAGGGGGGAATATGATAGAAAAATTCCATAGTATTCTTATATTATTCCATGCCTTTTATATTCTCATATGTGCATTTTATATATGGCCTTGAACAGCCCAGTCTGTCTATGTAAAAGTGTCTGAGTTAGCAATTATAAATCACGTAGTTAAGAATGTCCAGTTGTGAGTGACTATGTTGAGAATGTTCAGATATTTTTCTAAATGACTGCAGATCTTTTCAACTAGTCATGGTCAGTTCTATGTGACTGAGAGTGTATTTATCTCTCTGTTTCCTGTGAGTAAAGAAGATAAGGACTATGCTTCATGGACTCTCAAGGACAAGACTGCAAGTCTTGCAGGACATTAATCTCCATCTTCCATCTTCCCAGTGATAAAAGCAGCTTTATAAACCTTGAGCGAGGAATGTTTGATTCAGAGATATGGATGGACAGATTTGCAGGCTGCCTCTGTATTTCTCCGTCATTGGCCGTGAGGAATAAATGTATTAACATTTAAATATTCTGCCTGATTTTCTGACTCAGAATGATTATACTGAAAAATAATTAACATTTTGTTCCCAAACAGGGACAGGTATTCTGTAATTAATTTTCACACAATCAAATAAATCTCTGTGCCATTTACTCTCTTTTATATTTGTCAAAGTCTAACATGTGATTGGCTACATATAGGCTACACCTCTTTGTACTCCACTTTCAAACACAACCTATATTTGGGGCTGTAAAGCCTGATTGGGATACCTGTTTCAGACAGGAATACTAGCATTCTACGGGCAATGCAATATTTACTGAGAAAAAAAATTACAAGTTCACAACATGAGAAAAACTTAGACATTTCTGAGGACAGTGAAGGAAAGGGAGTGAATGAGAATGGACAGGGGTCACGTTGCCGTTCCCGAGTGCATTCATGGAGGCAATTGTCCAGCCTAATGACCAGGGAGATGAGCGTATCAAGGAACCCTGGCTCTTTCCGGCTAGCTAACTTGTCCCACAGGTTTGAATTAAGGCTACCGATGAAGACAGTGCGGAATGCTAAGCCCATCCTGAGAAACCTAAAGGCATGCCAGGAGGTGACCTTTGAGACGGGAGCACTGCAATGTCTGGCAAGTGAGTCCTCTGGTGGTTCCCAGGTGAGTTGCTGCTTACCACTTCTCCTCTCTTTTGCAGACTGGGGTGGTCCTAATTGGTGACAACTGGCCTAATTGTCTCCGCCTGCTCCTGTTTGTTTGAGGAGCTTAAGTAGGAGAAGTGGAGAGCAAACCAGCATGGGACTGATTGGTAAAGCTGTCAATTCTCATGCTCCTTGAAATCTTGGATTACGTTTTGTATTTTGTCTTGATCGTGTGAATTCCGGCGCCACATGAGTAGGCTGCCTTTTTGCAACAGCGGATCAATTTCTTCCTATTTCTATTTACTATCTGGCTTCTCTTGCTAATCTTTCTGATCCAGCGACACCTTATCCATCACGGACGGACACGGACCGCCCAAATGTCTCCTGAGCCGGCAGACGAAGCCACTGTTTTTAGCAGGATACATTACAGCAGAGACCAGCTGTTACCACTTAACCGGACCAAGATGCTAGCGCAAGACTTCGACATACCGGGTGAAATAAGACAGAGATGCCGTGGATGCCGTGCTGGAGCAAGACGGCGGGCGAGAAATATAAGATACAGACCTGTCCTTCCATCCGTTATTATGGGGAATGTACGATTTCTACTCAATAAGACAGATGAGCTAGCAGCTATGGCTCGTTACCAGAGCGTCTTCAGAGAGATTAGCATGATGTTGTTTACTGAGACGTGGCTAACAGAACTAGCAACAGATGCTAACATCGAACTGGAGGGTTTCCACGCAATACAGGCAGACCGGACACCAGACAGTGGCAAGGCAAGGGGCGGAGGAGTGATAATGTATGTCAGTAACAGCTGATGCAGACTGGGACATATCACGGTTAAACAACAACACTGCAACAAAGACATTGAGTTGCTAGCTGTTAGCATGCAGCCTACCTATCTCCCGAGGGAATACTCACACGTGATCTGCATTGTTATTTATGCAAATCTGATGGCGAACGCGGGGACAGCGCATGACGCCATTCACTCAGTAACTGGCAGGCTGCTGACAGAACACCCAGATGCTCTTCTCCTTATCTCACGTGATTTCAACCATATTTCACTGTCCCCCATTCTGCCCACGTTCACCCAGTATGTCACATGCCACACTAGAGACAATAAAACACTGGACTTATTCTATGCAAACACTAAGGAGGCGTACACCTCATCACCACTCCCCCCACTTGGGAGATCGGATCACAACTTGGTTCATCTCCTGCCGGTGTACAAACCCCTAGTACACAGACAACCTCCGGTCATGCGCACGGTGAAGTTATGGTCTGAGGAGGCAATGGACACTCTAAAGGACTGTTTTGAAACCATTGCCTGGGAGCAGCTCTGCGATCCACATGGTGAGGACATTGATGGCCTCACTCACACCATCACGGACTACATCAACTTCTGTGTGGACAACACCGTACCCACCAAGACCATACGGTGGTGCTCGAATAACAAACCCTTGATCAACCCTGAGATTAAAACACCTCTGAGAGAGAAGAAGAGGATCTTCAGGTCGGGGAACAGGGAGATGCTGAAGTCCGTACAGAGGGAGCTGAGGAAGAAGATCAGAGAAGGCAAGGACAGTTTCAGGAAGAAGATGGACAAGCTGCAACAGAACGACATCGGCGGGGTCTGGAGAAACCTTAAAACCATCTCTGGGTTCCAGAATACCTCCTCCCAAGCCACGGGAGACAGTGTGTGGGCGAACAATCTGAACCTGTTTTTTAATAGGTTTGACCAACTGCACACCAACCACTGCTGCCTCTATAGTCATGGAGACCTGCTGTCCACACCCCACTCCACCAACACCCCCCCACTCCCAGCACACAGCCCTCCAACCTGACTCTCACTAAGACCCAGGTGAGGACGGAGCTGAGGAAGATCAAGGCGAGGAAAGCCTCGGGACCGGACGGCATCAGCGCAAAGCTCCTCAAGTCCTGCACAGACCAGCTGTGTGGAATGTGTGAAGCACATCTTCAACCTGAGCCTGAAGCTGGGGAGGGTACCACAGTTGTGGAAAACATCTTGTGTGGTACCCGTACCAAAGACTTCCCACCCCAAAGACCTGAACAGCTGCAGGCCAGTGGCCCTGACGTCTCACATGATGAAGACCCTGGAGAGACTGCTCCTTGCTCACCTCCGCCCCCTGATGGGGCCAGTGATGGATCCACTCCAGTTCGTCTACCAGCATGGCATTGGGGTGGAGGATGCAGTGATCTTCCTCCTTCACCATTCCCTGTCCCACCTGAAGAAGCCCGGGAACATGGTGAGGATCATGTTCTTTGACTTCTCCAGTGCTTTCAACACCATCCAACCGATGATCCTGAAGGACAAGCTGCTGTGCACAGGGGTGGACCAGCACCTGTCATCATGGATCCTGGACTACCTCACTAGCCGGCCACAGTTTGTGAGAACCCAGGATTGTGTGTCTGACACGATCATCGGTAGCACGGGGGCCCCCCAGGGAACGGTTTTGGCTCCCTTCCTGTTCACCCTTTATACTGCGGACTTCTCACACAACACAACACACTGCCATCTACAAAAGTTCTCTGATGACTCTGCGATCGTCGGCCTCATCTCCAACAGAGATGAAGCTGAATACAGAGGACTTATCCAGGACTTTGTGGACTGGTGCCATCGGAACTGCCTCCAGATCAACGCAAGGAAAACTAAGGAGCTGGTGGTGGACTGCCGCAGGCAAGGACAACCCCTCACAGCACCAATAAACATCCAGGGAACAGACATTGAGATGGTGACATCCTACAAGCACCTGGGTGTTCATCTGAACAATAAACTAGACTGGTCACACAATACCGACGCACTCTACAAGAAGGGACAGCGCAGGCTGTTCCTACTGAGGAGGCTCAGGTCTTTTGGTGTACAAGGGATGCTCTTGAAGACATTCTATGACACGGTAGTGGCATCAGCCATCACTTTTGGAGTGGTCTGCTGGGGCAACGGCATTACAGCAGCCGATAGGAAGAGACTGAACAAACTGATCAAGAAAGCTAGCTCTGTCCTAGGGCAACGCCTTGACCCAGTGGAGGAGATAGGAGAGAGAAGGATGGTGGCTAAACTGTCATCTCTGCTGGAGTATGAGTCCCACCTCATACAGGACATATTGAATGCACTGAGGAGCTCATTTAGCAGTAGACTACATCATCCTAGGTGTGCGGCCGAGAGGTTTCGCAGGTCCTTCCTACCTATGGCTGTCAGACTGTATAACCTAAGCAGGGCTGCTCGCAGAGATAGCAAAAAAATGTGACAACCTAATAGTATTGAATGCAAAAGACGCAACAGACTTACACAAATGGTCCCCTCCAGTATACAACTAGGACAATATCAGCCACTATGGAGGGTGACAATATGCATGGTTACGTATTCATACCATGTAGGGTAACTAAATAGACGGTTATGCTGTTTATTCCATCTAGCTACAACGCTTCGCACTGTGTATATATATTTATATATTTATGTGTACATATAATTATATATATTCACTGCTCTTATTTTCTTATCTTCTAAATTATTGCTCTGAGTGTTGCTACCCCTGTGCTGTTGCAATGCTGGAATTTCCCCATTGTGGGACTAATAAATAAAGGCTTATCTTGATCTGAATCTTTGCTTTGCTTCAGGTTAAACTGCCAGCCTTGTCTGTCTGTGGGTCGCCCCGGTTCTACACGCTCCCTTGCTTGCATCACCACCACCCCATCAACCTGGGCTCCTCTCTCCTCCATTCTTGCCGCCACTCAACCTCCATGCCCGAACTCTGTAAGCCCTGGATATTTCATCTGCATCATCAGCCACGATTACACGTGTGAAATTTTTTCAATCTGATTACAATTCAGATCACAACTTTACTATTTACATGGATCCTGAAAAAGTTGATCCGATTAGAACATGCATTTCCATGTCTCACATGCTTGAACGGACTAAATCATTTTGACATGTGCACAATTATCCAACATTCTGGAAATAGCAGAAGAAGAAGCAACTTCTGATGTAAACAGCTCCGTGGTTGTGGGGAACTCTTCAGCTGCTCCTAGGACACAGTCCAAGGACAGATAATTTTTTCACATATAAGGAGTTGTTGAGAACTCCTTTTAAGAGCTCCTTATACAAAGATATAGAGTGATGATAATCAAGTCAGTGGCGGTAATGCACCTGTAGGCTGGTTGCCAACTGCCAATCAAATCTAAAAGAAGAAGAACAAACCTCGCTTCGTGTCTTTCTCTTTTTGAAATGGACCAGTATTGTGTTATTCAGACTATACTTTTGCTTCTGTTGGTGTCCGTAATGAAGCTACAAGCCCAGCAGTACATACTTCTGCATATGACAAACAGAGGGACACAGCAGGATGTCATGTGTCTGAGCATTTGTTCACAGCGCTCAGACTCCTTTTGTAGTTTTGAGTATTTTTCTATTATTTTTTTCTTGTGAGTTTGTTATGTTGTTGTGGTGACACAAGCCCCTTTCCTTCATTCTCAGACACACCCAACTTTCACTGACAGTCTGTGTCAGTCCATCAGCTGTGAGTGATTGTGTTTTAGGACACCTGCCTTCTTTCTTCTCACTGCTCTCAGCCTGCCCTCTCATCAGCTGGGAGCAGTTATCTCATTAGCTCCTGCCAGCTCAGCACTTGCACCTGTTGTTCATTGGTTTTCCATGTATTTAAACACTGCCCTTTCACTCTTTCTTTGTGGTAGCCACAATTGTGTTTAGACTGAACTTGTCTCCATGGTCAGTCTCCCCCTCCTTCACTCTCCAGAGATTCCTTAGCTCTGGAGAGTCATCTGCATAAGTTTTTTCATGTTACATTGCTTGGTATTCTGCACAGTTATTTTTGGACTGTTTCTGTCCATTCCTTTAATAAAATGCCTGAACTGCAGTTAAGTGCCTGGGTTTGTTTTTGCCCCAGAGGGGCATTCATGACACAGGATGATACAGACCATATTTGTTTTACACCCACCATGTCTTCCGCTAGCTGCTGTAAAGGTGGAAATACATCATGTCGACATGTAGCTGATGTACAGACATGCGCAGTAAACATATTTTCTACCCAAACTTTGGAATAAGTGTTTAAATGTGCACCAATCGGATTAACAATTGGCATAACCCACCCGTCTCAATCAGAAGGAAATTTTGATCTGAATGAGTGTGATTGGGTCAGAATATTCAGACTGGCATGTTTACATGAAGCATTTTTATTCCGATCAGGCTTTTAATCCGGTTACTTGTGTCCATGTACACATGACTATTGTCTGGTCTGGTTTGGACTCACTCGTCTGGTCAGCATTTCTTGTCTCTGGAGTTCAACCACAGTGTGTAGAGGTATGGGTGTCTTCAGCCTGAGGCTCCCAGACACCCTCTTGCTTCCCTTTCATCTGTTTGAAGGAACCTGCTTGTTTGTTCCCTCACCTGCAGGGTTTAATTCCATGACAGTAAATTATTCTCTCCTCACCACTTCTGTCTTCCCCAGGCTGTTGCCTGGTGGTGAGGTTGAACTACTGCAGGCAATCCAATCATTTTGTGCAGTAAAACTTGCTAAACTCTGTTTTGGTGTCTGTCTCCTTCTGTGGCCATTCTCGCACCTGGTTCCTAGCATTAGTAATGATGACAGGAAGAAGCAGGAGTGAGCACATTTAGTGGGTGGGAATGCTGGTCAAGATGATCAGTAACCTTTTTGGAGGTGGGCTAATGTAGTCTGCACCTGCAGCATAAGCTGTTCTACCCACTGCTCTAACCCATTTAAAGGTGCCACCATGGTTCCCTATGCTGCAGCTGCTGGATCTTGTTGAGGAGCATGTACTGGCATGTTTACTAGCAAACAGACCCAAAAAGCAGGCAACGAGGAGACCAAGGTCATTGTTGCAAAAAATAATCTTTTATTGAACAATTAGTGAAAAAATTGCAGAGTCTGGCAACCCTGCAAGGGGAGAAGAGAGAAGTAAGTATTGGTTTGAGAGGAACAGGGTAATTGTGGATAATTGTTTGCTCCTCTTACAGTTTTCAGGAACAATATCGAGTGGTGGTAGGCTTCCCCGGATATTCTCGGTGAGAGGATGTCCTCCAACAGTGGTGAGTACAGGCACAGAATGGAGGTTGGTGCTAGGGAGATTGGGTAATAGTGCACATTGGTAAGTTGACTTACTTGGAGCTTGGGGAGTGAATGGTGAAGGTTCAGGTACACTGCTCCACCAGACAGGGGATGCAGTCAGCTAAGGAGAGTCCTGGAAGAGAGTAATTAGGGAGAAGTATTTGTGTTGAGAGGTTTGCACTCTTACATGTAGAAGAGGAGAGGAAAGGCGTTCAGCCAGAATCACTACAGTACCTCCCCCAAGGGGTGCCTCCTGGCGCTCAAGTCTTGTTCAAGTGCTTCTTGTAGAAGCCGTGGATGAGACGGTTGTCCATGATGAAGGATGTTGGGATCCAGGAGTGTTCCTCCAGCCTGTAGCCCTTTCAGTCAACCAAGAACTGGATACCACATCACCGACGACAGGCATCAATGATGCAGTTGACAGCATAGACTGGACCCCCATGAACCATCTTTGATGGCTTGGACACGGGACAGAGCGAACTGGAGGTGACTGATCAGAGATCTGAGAAATGTGGAATGAAGGATAGATGCGAAGGGAGGAGGGAAGACTGAAGCAAACAGAGGAGGGATTAAAGATTAGATTTATGGTAAAAGGACCAATAAATCAGGGAGACAAGTTTCTTGGTTTCACTTTTGAGGGGGCTATGCTTGGTAGAAGCCATACCGTTTGTCCAACAGAGTAGGTGGGGGCCGCACTCCTCCATTGGTTGGCCCATTTGGAGTTTTGCTCAACTGTCAGGCAATGCTGCCTTGGTGGCCCTCCAAATGTGACGGCACCTCTGGATGTGGTAGTGAATTGAGGGCGCCAAAAGCCAGTCCTCAGAAATGGGAAAAAAATGAAGGGTTATACCTCCGGGATGCTTCGAATGGCTAAAACTTAGTGGCAGCAGAGGTGGAAGAGTTATTGGCGTACTCTACCCAGGGCAGATGAGTGCTCCATGAAGAGGGGTTGAATGATGTAATACACCGCAGAGCACCCTTGACCTCCTGAATGGCCTGTTTGCATTGCCCACTGCTCTGTGGGTGGTAGCCAGAGGTGAAGCTGATGGTGGCTCCAATAGCCTTACAGAAGGCACACCAGACGCACCAGACATGGGGGACCACAATCAGACGCAACGTCAGATGGAATGCCATGTAATCTTATCACATGCATCGTCAGGAGCTCAGCTGTTCCTTTGCTGATGGTAGTTTACATAGGGGGATGAAGTGTGGAGCCTTTGAACCCCTGTCAACAATGGTTAAGATCAGTGTGTCCGTCGAATAGAGGCAACCTAGTAACGAAATCCAGGCCGATGTTTGACCATGGGCAGCTGGGAACAGGGAGCAGCTGGAGCAAACCAGTAGTAGTAGTAGTAGACAGGGGGTGTGGTGAACGACTCCTCCATGGAACACTGCTGGCAAGCCTTGACATTGTCACAGACATCCCTGTTCATGGATGGCTACCAGAATGAGCGCTTGAGGTGAGAGAGAGTTCTAGCTACCCCTGGATGGCATGTGAAGTGTGGAGCCAGTGTATGACCTCGCCTCTAACTGCTGAAGAGACAAACAGGCGGAGAGGGAAAGGAGTCAAAGAGAATGGACAGGGCCCACACTGCCATTCCTGAGTGCATTCATGGAGGCGATTGTCCAACCTAATGACCAGGGAAATTAACTCATTGAGGGACCTGGGCTCATCACGTTTAGCTAACTCATCCCGCAGATTTGAATTAAGGCTATCAGTGAAGACAGATTCGTGCCTGCAGTGAAGGAGGACATGGAGAGGGTTGATGTTACAGAGGAAGATGCAAGGGATAGGATGAAATAAAGGCAGATGATATGCTGTGGTGACCCCTAAAGGGAGCAGCCGAAAGAAGAAGAAGAAGTTGAAGACAGTCCGGAGCATGGAATCATCCCAACCCGCCTCGGTTGCGAGTACCTGGAGGTCTACGGAATGTTGGCTGATATGGAACCCTGGCGGAGATTGAGGAGACACACTGAGGCATTGCCCTCAGTGAGAATGATCAAAAACTTTAATAAACTCGTCAGAGAAGCTGCACGGTGGCGCAGTGGTTTAGCACTGTGGCAGCACAGTTTTACCCTCGGCCGGGGGATCGCGGGGATCATGAGATCGTGGGTTCGATCCCAGCCCCCGACCAACAGTGAGCTGTGTGGAGTTTGCATGTTCTCCCAGTGTTGCGCGGGTTTACTCCGGGATTTCTCCGGTTTCCTCCCGCACACCAAAAACATGTAGGTTTAGGGCGCTCGCGCACGCAGCGACCAGCAGCCGGTGGCTTGTCACCAGACTGCAAACCAAGTCTACCTACGGGTACAAATAAGTAACAAAAAAAAAAAAAAAAAAAAAGAGAAGCGGTCAAATATGTAGGTGGAGTATTCTATGCCCATGACGATGGTGCGTGTTCTCCTGTGTGTTTTCATTTAAGTCCTAATTAGTATCCCAGCTGTCCTGTGTTTATTGATTATCAGTTCCCTATATATGTTGCCATTTTCTGTTTTCTGGTGTGGCAACATAGAACTGGGAAATCACTCCGGTTTCTCATCTGGCCTTGTTTAGTCAGTGAGTATTATTGCCTAGTCGGATCATGTCCTGTTCTCAGCTCCCGTGCTGCATTTATTTATTTGTTGAAGAATAAACCCTGCTTCACTGAAGTCCTGCCTGCCTAAGAGTCCATGATTTCTGCTTGCCGGAGCCTGAACCCTGACACAAATGTAGGAGAAAAGAAAACAGTTGCAGATTCATCAGAAAACCACTGTAAATTTATGAGAAAAAAAGTTTGAAATTTAAGAGAAAAAATGTTACAGATTTAAAAGAGAAAATAGCAAATCTACATTAAAAAAAAAGGCTGAAGGTGGTGCAGAGGTTTGCACTGTCACCTCAAAGCAAGAAGGCCTTGGGTTCAAGAGCTGTCCAGCTAGGAACCTTTTCGTGTGGAGTTTGTATGTTCTGCGCGTATTTGTGTGGGTTTTCCACGGGCATTCCAGTTTCATCCCACAGTCCAAAGACATGCATATTAGCTTATATGGCATTCACTGGGCATTCCAGATTCATCCATCCATCTTCTACCGTTTATCCGGGGGTCTGGGTTTAGCAGAGGAGTCCAAACAGAGTAGCCCATACTGCTGCCTGCTTCACATAGCACCGTGATTACCGTGATTGCTCCTGCAGATGGTTAACTCATTGGAGGACGGACCCATGTGGCTAGGGAACACTGGTTTCTTTTTGTAACTTTTTCATAGGGATCCACTGGACCGCTCTTGGACTGGTCCTTCATCCAGGACTAATTTTTTTTGTCTTAGGAGACGTTTCCCCAACAACATAGCTCCTATGATTGTTTGGGCACTCAAATCCCCTCCACTGTGAAAAATTGGCCATCCATGGAGGGGGATTCCAGATTGTCCATAGACATGAATGTGATGGACTAGTGAACATTCCATGGTGTGCCTTACCTCAGCTCCCACCCATAGATGTTGGGAGAAGTTACAGTATAAGCTTTGCAGCCAGAATTGCCTCTGGTTTAGATGGTTGGTGAAGTCATCTTTTCAACCTTTTATTTCAACCAATTTCTGCTGGCTGGGACACATGCACACTCACTCACTTGACCTGACTGCAGGGCCTCGTCCTCCATTTACACTCTCTCTCCCTCAATACACACAGGCACACTCACCACTCATTCCCAGGTCTCTGGAGACTGTGACAGAGATTGATGGTGGCCCATTATTTGATGTCCAATGGAGCCCTTCCCCTCACACACACATACAACCATGTGTAGCAGAAAATAATACTATAGTATACTGTATATACTCTGTAGCAAAACTGTGTCATCAAAATAGTAGAACCTAATATTAAAATGTTTAATGTTTCATTCACTCATACTCACCCCCAATGCCCCCCCCCAGACACACACACAACGGCACCACTTGCTCTTAGCTCTAATCAAAACCTATTCAGGTTGTAGTGCTCCTGCCTCATTTACATAGAAGAAGCCATGTTGAATTTCTGGCATTTAGCAGATGCACTCATCATGAGTGACTTGCAGCATGTGGGGCCGTGGGGGAAAAAAGGAAATGCTAATTTTTACTTACGAAATGACACACCACCAGTAGCCAGTGGCATAAAGGTCATTGATGACATTGGTATGAGCAAGAGAATGCTGGTTTCTGATAAAAGCAGTGGGACTAAGGTAAGGAAGGAAAGTTCAGGATCTGTGAACCTGTCAGTTGTGGGAAGGCTTAAGATTTCTGCATCAGTAGAGTAGAGAGCTGTTTTAAAAGTCACACTTGCTAAAACATGGCGTGTTTGTGAGTTTTAAATATTCTAATATTCTAAAATATTAATCTTTTTTCACTTAGAAATATTTATATTTTATGCTTTGGCAGCATGGTTCTTCCACGTCACCTTTTTCCCTATGCCACTGACACATAGGGCCATATTATGACAGTCTATTCAGTCGTCAGTTGTCAGATGCAAAGAGTGCATTTGTGGGTGTGGCCCAGTCAGTTTTGTTATCATGGCAGTGGGAAAATGATCTCTGCACTAGGCGAAAAGTGCAAAGAGGCTGGTCTAGTTGTTCAGAGATGTGTTTTGGACAATCCAATCCAAAGCATTTCTGCCCATCCCTTTAATGCACATAAGTGTAGAAGAGTTTGGAATAACGAGGCGATGTGATTTATAAACCAAAGTTTATTATCAGCTTCGCTCCTCTAACAAGTCTCATCTCAGTGCAGAAACAGAATAAGAGAGCGAACACATTCAGCTCTACATACTTATACCTACACATAACAAAAGACATGCATATCAAAGCTGACATCCCGCATTATCTTAATCCCCCCTCCTTTGTCTTCGTACTCCTCCACCTGACCCTGGGTGGTCAGGGCGATCGATCTGGTCTCCACCGCAGCGCCTCGGATGCTCTTTGATCTTCGCTGGCGGTTGAGACCTCTTGTCCTGTTCTGAGGTGTGAAGTCGTTGTACATATGCAATCACCAAACATTCTCACATGCTTATACATATGTAGGTTATGGGATATATGATTAATATAAACCACAATAAGTGCATTATCTAAAGTAAACTCTGATCATGACTGCTTATTTAAAGGCCAAATGTCACGTAATTTTTTTTTTCTAAATGACAACGAATTTAGATAAAATACACATAGCTTAAACCAAATATTCATACCGGAGACCATATCACCCACCTGTATTTACATAATTGCACAAAATACACCAGGTGAAGGCCCCACCTTGCTTGCTGGCTTGTGACTGCCAGTCCAGACCACGCCCATGTTTTTGACATCACCAGTTGTACCCTGGCTGCCCTGCCTATCCACATTCACACTTATCAACATTGGACAATCATGACGGAAAGTGACAGCGATTGTGATAGTTTAGTTTTGTCTTTTTTTTTTTTTGTCTTTTTTTTTTGTCAGTGGTTCAGACAGTGACAGAGGCATAGAACCTTACCGGTTTGAGCCGTCCGAGACGGAATCAGATGCTTTGTCTGATGACAACAGTTCCAACGATGACCAGAGAGCAGAACCAGTGGAAAATGTCATTGAACTGGACATTAATCGCCTCCAGAATTGCGAAGCCGGAGGGGGTCTGTCGAGGGCGCCCCATAAATATTGATTTTTCGGAAGCCATTATTATTACAGTGGAGGAGAGCCGCTGCTGTCAAGAAATTGACCAGATCAATATGAAAATGGAGGCGCATACCTGTCAAGGGAGACGTTTTCGCCGTATTTTGGTGCCAAGCGCGGCTGTGGGAGACGGCAGAGTGGTTTGGGACACTTTTCTGGGAAATGTTTTAAATGTAGTTCGTGTTGTTATTGTCAAGTATTTTAAGGAAAATACGGGGAAAATGCAATTTTAGCAAAAACGGGCGTATTGCCATTTCTGTACGCCCAAAAGAAAAAATATACTGGAAAAAAAACTGAGTGTCTTGAGGAGCACTCCTGTGTGTGATCACCCACAGCTGGGGCGGGCTGATCACTCAGCGGGAGCGCTTCTCACTACTGTTCGAAGTGTGGAGTCACTCATTAGTTTAATTGTCTGGGCGGGCTGATCGCTCAGCGGGAGCGCTTCTCACTACCATGAGAAGTCATTAGGACAATGGTTTAACATTACGTTGAGCTGTGCAGCGGTTGTGGAACAGACAGAGATCCCAGAGAGGTGTGCCTTGTTGCTCCGCCGTTCCTTATAGCCGCTTTTTACGGTGTTGAAGTACGGCGAAAACGTCTCACTTGACGGGTATGAAAACATTTCCCAGAGAAGTGTCCCTTATTACCCAGCTGTCCCTGATAGTCCCGTTTTAAGGTATGGGTGAAATATCCAATTTTTTCTTTCTTGTTGCTCACTTCAACCTTCCAGTCTCCATATAAACAATCAATTGAAATACCCCAAGCATCAAACTAGGGTGCAATCGATTTCGTCACTTCCGCCTTCTTCCCCAGGCGATTCCAGGGGCCGTGTCAGGCCAAGCGCGGCAGTTTTAAATTAACGAATATTCCGTTGTTACTGAAGCATATGCACCAAGACCCGAACGGATCGGTTCCCTTTTATATCTAGTTTCAAGATATTTAAAGTACCCTGTTACGTGACATTTGGCCTTTAAGATGTGTTTTGCACTGACCAAAGGGCATGTGTGTGAGTGAAAATACATGCAATAGCAATGCTGCTCTGCAACAAGGAAGACATTAATCACAGTTGATGCCCGGTTAGTTTTTTTTTAGAGGGGATGATCAGGAAGAGGCGATGAACAACTGGGCTAAACAATCAAGCTGATTGGTTTAATGTAGTGCGCATGGAAGCAACACGCAGACATGAATGGGTTTAAAACATCAGGAAAAGAGGACAAACTGCCGGATATTTTTTATAAACCCACACACACTGTTTTTTCTCTGTGCAGTGAAAAACTCAGCTGTTTATTCAGACGATTTGGAATAGTCTACATTACAGGGTATAGGTGGATAGTTTGTATTTACTTGTTCTCAGATTAATACATTTAACAGAAAAACAACAGATAAATGTGCTGGTTTCATTACCTCAGACAAGACATACGCACACGCATGAATGGACAAAAGCTCGATTGAAGGAAATGACTAAGGACACAGATATGATAGGTTATATGTGGACAGAATAATACTCTGTCACAGCAGAGATGTTTGTAGTTTAAAACCTTCAGACTGACAGTTCCACCCCACTGCCTCCAGCCTCGCTCTCTTCCATTTGGAGGACAAATCATCTTGCACACATAGCAAGATAATTTAATTAATGGATTACATTACGGGCTTATTAATGTCAGGCTGAAAACAGACTGTTTCATACAGAGCTTTTAGAACACGTTCAGTCTGCTTTATCATGCCTTGAGAGCTCTTATTGTGGGAAAAATCTGAAGAAAATCAACACAAAATTGCCAGTAATTTCCTCATTTTGGAGTAAGAAATAGGGTTTGTGGAGTAAGAGAGAGAGGGAAAAAGAGTGAGAATCACTCCAAAAGAGTGAGTTGGCAAGCTGTCAACGTTTCTTTCCTTTATATTATGGATTTAATCCAATGTGCAGTAATCCAAAGAAAATGTCCATTATCCACAAGCCAAATGTCTGCTGTGACAGAGACACGAGCCAGTCCCTTAAATTCCTTTTGGAGATCAAAATCCATTTTTGAATAATCTTTATCCAGGTAGCAAGTAAATGTGTTTTAACTTCAGTGGATCACAGTGTCAGCTGTCTGACGGAAAATGGTCAGATATCATATCTTCATATCTTCTAGATCTCAAAAAGGCTTTCGATACTGTAAACCACAGTTTGCTTTTATCCAAAATGGTATCTTTTAACTTCTCCCCAGATACATTAGAATGGTTTGCATCTTATCTCCAGAATAGAGAACAGTGTGTAAAAGTTCACCAGGATAAATCCTCATTTTTAAACAGCCGCATGGGTATCCCACAAGGGTCCATTCTTGGTCCTTTACTTTTCAGCATTTTTATTAATGACTTGCCGTTACACTGCTCAGCTGCAACATGCCAACTTTATGCAGATGATGCAGTTATTTACACAGCTGCCAAGACTCCAGCACAGGCTGCAGATGTACTGTCTACAAGTATGGTTGATGTCCAAGAGTGGCTCCTCAAGAACCATCTATTGCTGAACCTTCAGAAAACAGTCTCAATGTGCTTTTCAATCAAAAAATGTAACCTGCAATGTTTTAAAGTTAATATACATGATCATGACATCAGTTTAGCTACAGAATTCAAATACCTTGGCATTGTACTAGATCCTCAACTCAAATTTAATCTCCATATAAAGAAAATTTCAAAAACAGTAAAAAAAAATCTGAACTGCTTTAAATTAATTAGATGTTACATACCTTACGAAGCAGCTGTACTGTATATGCATTCTATGGTTTTTTCTCATATATCATACTGTTTGACAGTCTGGGCTCAAGCAGCCCCTTCCACAATAAGACATATAGGTTCATTATATAATCAAACCCTAAAAATCTTGGACAAAAAGCCCATTAGGTGGCATCACTGTAATGTTTTAAAAAAATACAACCTATTGAGTTTTGAGAGTTTCATTGACCTCTGTTTTCTGAAATTAACGTTCAAATGTTTCCATAAATCAGCACCCGAGCCACTTGCTGGTTTCGTCCAAAGACAGGACAGCAGCAGAGCCACCAGGAGTTCTGTTAACAACTGTAAAATATTCAACCGCAGAACCACATTTGGACAAACAGCTTTCTCTATAAAGGGCAGTCACATCTGGAACACAATGCCAAATGTAATTAAAATAATAACGGACTTTAAAACATTCACTAAAAAGGTTAAAAAACTGGCTGAAAAATAAACAAGAATGTACTCATGTATGAATTGATTGTCTGCAAGGTGAGAGTGAATGAAGGGAAGGAATGAATGTGTTTGTTTATAGTGAGTGACGAAGGGAGGGAGGCCTGAAATAGGCAAATGTGAGTCAGGTTGTTATATTTGTGTATTTATAATATTTATAATATTTATAATTGTGTATTTATAATCTTTTTTGCATTGATGTATGTGGTTATTGTGTATTTTTTTTTCTTTACTTGATTCTCTTTTCTAAAGCCCATCCAGGGACAAGAGTTAGTTATATTTGTGTATTTATAATATTTATAATATTTATAATTGTGTATTTAATCTTTTTTGCATTGATGTATGTGGTTATTGTGTATTTTTTTTTCTTTTTTTTTTTTTCTTTACTTGATTCTCTTTTCTAAAGCCCATCCAGGGACAAGAGTTGCAAATTAGCTAATAGCTATACACTCTATGTGCAACACATCAGATTGATTGTCATTGATTTATTGTCTATGTTTATTGCACTGTCTCTGTCAAATAAACTAATCTATCTATCATTCTGTAACGATGTATTTGGCAATCAGTCGATTTAATTCTTGCTGGGTCACAAACTGTCCAGATGCATACCTGTGCTTGAAATCCAGCCGTGGCTGTTCAGATAGCGTAAATCCACTACACAGTGTTGTTAACATAGTATAGCACTAACTTTGTTGGATCTTGTTGCTGTTCTCAGGTGCTTCTGAAGATTGTAGTCGGTCTCAACCGCACTTTAGTTTGCAACCCACCAATATGATTTTGTCCTTAACCACGACAAAGGAAAAAAAATCTGTCTATTTCCACAAAAACAAAGTAGCTTCATCTTTTCCCAGCAGGAGCAAATTCCATTTGTGGCTGCTGGCTGCAGCAGTGAACAGGCTCTTTGCAGCAGGTTACACTGACTGACGGCTGCTTTAGCTATGTAGGGTCAGTTTGTATTTATTTGTGCTAAAAATATCTATTCATATTAATAAAACAAGTAACGCGAGTAACACATCTGATCAAATTTCAGTAATTGTAACGCATTACTGAACTTTTAAACAGTAATTTCATTACACAGCACATTACTGCAAAAGTAGTGGCGTTAAGATAAGATAAGATAAGATAAACTTTATTGTCCCTCAAGGGGAAATTTGTCTTGGGCTTGACACCCGTGCTGCAACCACACAATCCACACATACACAATGGATGTAGTACATAATAAATGAAATAAAACCCAATAAATAATACAAGTACATACATAGATAAATATATAACAGCAGTCATTAATAATAGGAGTTATAAGTGTCCCTGAACTATTTATCTGAGTTTAAATGTTTTACTGACGTCGGGATAAATGAGTTCTTGTATCTATTGAAGCTGCACTTGGGGACTCTGTGTCTCCTCCCTGAGGGCAGCCGCACATATTCATTGTTTAGTACATGGCTCATGTCACTGATTATTTTTTGAGCTTGTCTACAGGCTGCCTGGTCGTGTAAGATCTGCATGGGTAAATACTCTTTAACTCCAATAATTTTCCATGCTGCATGAATTAAACGCAGCACTCTGTTCTTTAGTTTCACAGACAGGTTGCCAAACCAAGCTGTAATGCTGTATCTAATACAGCTCTCCAACACAGCCTGGTAAAATATTAGCATAATCCTTTTATCAACGCCATGTATTCTTAATCTACGCAAGAAATGCAACCGCTGTTGCAGTCTTCTACAGAGGTAATCAATATGTGTGCTTCAGGTTAATGAACTGTCAATAAATACTCCCAAATATTTGTAGGAACTAGCCTGTGTTATAGTGTGGTTGTGGATGACCACAGGCCTGTGGTCACCAACTCCCCGAGGGTCAAACACCATCTCCTTTGTTTTATCAGTATTCAAAATGAGATGACTGTCATCACACCAACTGACAAACCTCTGAATTTCTATAAAATAGCTTGACAGATCATGAGTCTTTTGAAGTAGTGATAGAATAGCAGTGTCATCAGAAAATTTAATAATTTGATTGCCTGGATAGACACTTCTGCACTCATCAGTGTACAAGGTGAACAAAAATGGTGAACTAACACAGCCTTGGGGAGCTCCTGTGCTGAGGGTTCTAAATTTAGATAAAGTTCCATTTACACTAACTTGCTGTTTACGATAAGTTAAAAATGAGTGGTACCATTTAATAATGACAGGATGCACTTTAAAGTCATTTAACCTCTTAATTAAAAGGTGTGGCTGCAGTGTGTTAAAAGCTGAACTAAAATCAACCAATAAAAGGCGTTACAGTATTACTCCCAGCACTAATGATAATACATAAACACAATCATTATACACATTTTCAAAAGGAGTGGGAAGAAGTTTAAACTTATTTAGTCCCACCCCTTCTCCTCATACAAACAAAATCCTACTTCCCATTAATACCTCATCCTATTTACAAATCTTTGTTTACCATTAGGGCAGTGCAGTGGCAGAGTGGTTAGCGCTGCTGCAGCACAGCAACTCACCCTTGGCCGGGGGAGCCCGGGTTCAATCCCAGCCCCCGACCAACAGTGATATGTGTGGAGTTTGCATGTTCTCCCCGTGTCTGCGTGGGTTTACTCCAGGATTTCTCCGGTTTCCTCCACAGGCCAAAAACATGCAAGTTTGGTTAATTGGCATCAACTGTGGATTCTAAATTGTCCTTAGGTATGGATGTGAGAGTGAATGGTTGTCTGTCTCTCTGTGTTGGCCCTGCGATGGACTGGCGATCTGTCCAGGGTGTACCCTGCCTCTTGCCCAAAGATGCTGGGATAGGCTCCAGCCCCCCTGCAACCTGAAAAGGATAAAACGGAAGAAGATGGATGGATGTTTACCATTACTATATCATATTACAATAATGGACACATTTACACCATATTTAAACATACATATAACCTACACATACTTAATCCTTAGTGTGAACTTTCAGTCAAATCCTTCATTCTCTTTATATTTTACAAAGATCTTCATTTTGTACTGTTTTTTAAACTGGCTCATGTTTGAACATTGCTTTAGATCATGAATGAATCTTTATTTCGGATAGATTAAAAGTAAAGATTAAAAGAAAGGAACAGAATAATACAACAAAGGGAAAAAAAACATCTTACAAGGTCAAATTAAACAATAGCTCCTCTGATCATACAGTTCAACATAAGTTATCCGAAATGGGTGATGGCTGAAGCCGCAGCTTATATTGCCCACCCATATTCCATCCAAGAATTCAAAAGAAAAACAGAACAAGAGCGATTACAATTCAGAACAAAGCTAAGACAAAACGTGACAAAAAAAAACAAAAAACAAAGCAACAACACAACACAGACTGGATATGACAATCCTTATGTGATTTTATATGTCATCTTGTATATATGTTTGGAGTATTTCTTCCTTTAGTTTTTGTTTAAATTGTCTAAGCGTTGTACATGATTTTAATTCAGATCCAAAAGCATTCCACAATCTGACTCCTTGCACTGAGACACAGTGTTGCTTGGTGGTAGTTCTCACTGAAGGTTTTTGAAATATACATGTTCCTCTGAAATGATATTGTTTCTCCCTTATTTGGGACAACTTTTAGATATTTGCGGGCAGTGATAGATTCGTCACTTTAAACATTATTACTGCAGTTCTAAAGTCAACCAGATCTTTCAAGCTGAAAAAGTGGGTTTGTTGGTTCCCTGTAAGCAGCTTTGTTTATCATTCTAATAGCTCTCTTCTGAAGCATAAAGACTGGATATATGTTTGTTTTATATGTATTTCCCCATACTTCAGTACAATATGTCATGTATGGGAGTATTAATGAATGATACAAAGTATATAATGTGGGTTGGTTCAGCAAATATTTCACTCTGTGTAGTATTGCAATTGACTTAGATATTTTACCTTTAATATAATTAATATGTGACTTCCAACACAGTTTATTATCAATTATTACTCCAAGAAATTTAGTTTCGGTTACCCTTTCAATCTCTACACCATTTACACTGAGTTTAGATACTGAGTTGTTGTGATGGTTGTTAAAAACTAATTATTTGTCTAATTTGTCTTACTTAAATTGAGCGTTAATTTGTTTGAATCAAATCACAGTTTAAGCTTTCCTAATTCCTTTCCGAGTGTATCCAAAAGCTGTTCCAAATTGCTTCCACTGCATAATAAATTAGTGTCATTGGCAAACAATATTAAATCCATTTTTTCCAAAACTTTACATATATCATTTATATACATATTGAATAACAGTGGCCCCAAAACTGAACCCTGTGGGACTCCACTAGAAACTTTCAGTAACTGTGAGTTTTTGTTACCAACGCATACATACTGATATCTATTCTTTAAGTAACTACATAACCAGGACAGTGCTGCCCCCCCAATACCATAATTTTGTAGTTTCTTTAATAATAAATTATGATCCACTGTTTCAAATGCTTTTTTAAGATCCAGGAATACACCAACTGAATACTCTTTATTTTCAACAGCAGTTGATATTTTTTCTATAAATTCCATTAGAACAAATGCAGTTGTCCTCTTGTGTCTGAACCCATATTGCTGCTCACACAATAAATTGTGATGAATTGGAGTGGTGGTTCAGTTGGTAGCGCATCTGCCCCACACCCGGGAGGCAGGGGTTCAAATCCCGGCCGGGTCATGCCGAAGACCATTGTGAACGTGTGGCAAGAGAAGGCGAGGCAAGATCTTATTTTCAATAATCCAATTTATTTTAACTTAAAGTAATCTCCAGTTTCTCAGGAAAAATCATCTGACACAGTCTTTCCAAACAAAAATGTACTTCCTCAGCCAAGAAGCATATCAAGCAATAAAGCACTTTGCAATCAGCAATACAATGCCATGCAATCCAATATCATCAAATACCACACCTCACTGGATATCTCACACCTGTTATATAATGGACGAGATAATTAGAGGTGATTAGCCCCTACCATAATCCCAGGTAAAACAGTCATCATTCCTATTCTAAACACATACTAACGTCTAAAATACATAAATACTTTCCCCAAACATACACAATATAAATATAAATAACATACAATAAATAGTAATATAAATAGTTCAATAAATAACTTTAACCCCTATTTACAAATATTAAATCACCCCTCTGATTTACCATACATGCTTGCTCCCTGCTAATGTCCTATATAAGGCCCTCAACCCCTACCGGAGTCTTTTGCCTGGACACGCACAGGAAGCATGTTGGCAAAGGTATGTGCAATAAATCCTTTAACAATTATTTTACCAAATTCTTAATCATACTAATTATCTCCCAGGGCCTTCAAATTAACAAAGACAAATCCTAAACTACTATGTGCATCTTAACAAACAATCATACAGACATTACAACAATACAGATACAACATAATCACACAATACAACCAGACATATAGTGGTGACATCCCATCGTCACATTTCCTCCCCCCTTTCCCGAGAATACAGTACTCTATGAGTCATGTATTCTAGAAAGGCTATCAGCCACAAGGTTGGTTTTCCCTGCCACATACCGAACAGTAAAATTATATGGTTGGAGGGACACATACCACCCTGTAAGACGACTGTTCACATCCTTCATTCTGTCTAACCACTGTAAAGCCCGATGATCTGTCTCTAACAAAAAATGACGCCCTAATAAATAATATTTTAGAGACCCTATTGCCCATTTTATGGCAAGACATTCTTTTTCAACCGTAGAGTATCTTGTCTCCCGGTCCAACAATTTACGGGTCAAGAACAGTACTGGGTGTCTCTCTCCCTTCTCCTCCTGGAAAAGTACTGCTCCAATGCCAACCCCTGAAGCATCAGTCTGTAAAATGAACGGGCGAGCAAAGTCTGGACTATAGAGAACCTTCTCCCCAGAAATAGCTCTCTTCAGATCCTCAAACGCTCTGTCACACTCCTCTGTCCATTTTACCTTATTCGGTGCTGAAGCTTTAGTGAGGTCAGACAATACTGCGGCTCTTTCAGCAAAGTGGGGAATGAACTTACTATACCATCCGACCATTCCCATGAATGATCGCACTCTCCTCTTAGTGGTGGGTACAGGGTAGGTCCGAATGGCATCCACTTTACCTATTCGTGGTCTAATGACCCCCTGACCAACCACATGTCCCAGGTACTCCACCTGCTGTTGTCCGAATGCACATTTGCGTGGGTTAATTGTCAGTCCTGCCCTCTTAATTAGCTGAAGGACCTGCCTAAGGTGTATCAGATGTTCTTCCCAGGTCTGACTATAAATGACCACGTCATCTAAATAGGCAGCCGCAAAGTTCGATACTCTCCTTAATATTTGGTCCATAAGCCGCTGAAACGTTGCAGGTGCCCCCTGAAGGCCAAATGGCATGACCCTAAATTGAAAACTGCCATACGGTGTTTTAAAGGCTGTAAGTTCCTTTATTTCTGGTGCCAATGCCACCTGCCAATACCCCTTGCATAGGTCCAAAGTAGAAATAAATCTAGCCTTGCCCACTTTCTCTAATAATTCATCAATCCGGGGCATAGGGTATGACTCAAATTTAGATACTGAGTTAAGGTATCTAAAGTCAATGCAAAATCTTAATGAGCTATCCTTTTTTGGAACCAGCACAATCGGGCTACACCACTCACTGACTGACTCCTCAATCACTCCCAGCTGCAACATCAAGTCAATTTCTATTTTCATTTTTGGGACCAATCGTTCCGGGATCCTATACGATTTTCTACGTGGAACAGTTTCCTCTTTCAAATAAATCTTATGACGTACCAACTTGGTGAAACCAGGTCTCTCCTGAAACAAATCTGGATCCAGTAATGTCTCTAACTCTCTCCGCTGATCCACCTGCAAATGAGAAACTTGAAATAAATAAGGCTCTGACACATTTGTGGGAAAGGACTGTTCCTGCTCCTCATCCACTTCCGTCGCACAGATCAAGAGCTGATGTGTCTCCTGAAGAGCAGGTTGCTGCTGCTGATGACCAGGCTGCTGAAACTCTTTCAATAAGTTAATATGGAAGGTCTGATACTTTACCTTCCTGTCAGGCATATATAATTCATATGTCACTGCACTTAGTTTTTTGGAAATTTCACAAGGCCCCTGCCATCGAGCCAACAGCTTACTGTCACACGAGGGCAGCAATAACAAAACCCGTTGTCCTGGGTGAAAAACCCTTTTCCTGGCCTTCTTATCATACCAGGTTTTTTGTTTGGCCTGCGCCGTCCTCATGTGCTCCTGAGCCAAAGCAGTCATTCGATCCAGTTTCTCTCATTTTAATGACATAAGAGACCACATTGTCCTGATCACTCGGTGGACTCTCCCAGTGCTCCTTTAATAAATCCAGTAGGCCCCTCACCTGATGACCATAGAGTAGTTCAAAAGGTGAGAACCCTGTTGAAGCCTGGGGCACCTCCCGGTAAGCAAACAGTAAATAAGGTACCCATTGATCCCAATCTGAGCCCGTTTCAGAAATAAATTTCTGCAGCATATTTTTAAGAGTCTGATTAAATCGCTTCACTAGTCCATCAGTCTGCGGGTGATAAGGGGTAGTCTTAATGCCCTTAATCCCCAACAGCTAATACACTTGCTGCAACAGTCTGGACAAGAAATTTGTTCCACAGTCTGTCAGAACTTCTCTAGGTATGCCTACCCTTGAAAACAACTGGATAAGGCAGTTAGCAACCTGCCTAGCCTTAATAGATTTCAGGGGAAAGGCTTCTGGGTACCGAGTCGCATAGTCACAAATTACAAGAATGTATTTATTACCCGAGGAGCTTCTCTCTAGGGGGCCAACTATATCCATCCCTATTCTATCGAATGGTGTTCCAATAATGGGAAATGGTTGCAGTTGGGCACGTGCTACTCCCCTAGATGCTGTAATCTGACATACTGAGCATGTCGTGCAGAAGTCCTTTACCTGGGTATACATTCCCGGCCACACAAACCTTCTAGCAATTCTCTGTAGAGTTTTTTGGAATGCTAGATGACCTGCCCAAGGAATAACATGTCCTAGATCCATAATTTTTGGTGTGAGGTCCTGTGGTAAAGCTATGGCCATAACTCCACCGTGCTGTTGATATAGAATGCCCTTTTTTATGACATACAAGGCCTCAGCCAAACAATCAGTTTTACCCTGTTTCACACCCTCAATCTCCGAGACTTTATCAAACCAGGGCTTAAGTCAACGGTCAGCTTTCTGCAATCTAGCTATGTCAGGAGGGATGTCAAACTCTACTGACTGGCTTAATTGTGGTGTTTCTTCACCCAAATTCTTTGCTGACACTCACACCTTATCTCTTCTCTTCTGAGCCTTGGATTTGTGTTGCTTAATAGGGCCTACCTCTATCTCAGAATCAGAAAAAGGTAATTCCTGAAGAGCATTGGCAACCCTCTGTGCCCTCTGTGTCCTCTGTGCCCTAGTTGTCACCATATTACAATTTTTCACCACAGGTGTATTTACTCTCTGTTCAACAGCGCCACCTGCCTGTCTCTCCTCCGTTTGTTCCTGTCTAACCTGTTGTATGATGTCCAACAGAGTTGGAACATCATTGCCAAGAATAACAGGATACGGCAAATCAGGCACAAGAGCTACAGGAAGGAGATAAGTTTGACCCCCTACTGTTAAATAAACCTCAGCGGTCGGGTACAGATTCTTATCCCCATGGACACAACTGATGTTTATTTCTAAGTCATTCCATAAATCCCTAGGGATCAAACTAGGTAGCACAACTGTTTGAAAACAACCTGAATCTAACAGGGCCTCTTCACACTGATGATTAAGCAACACTTTTGTTTTATATACTCCACTATGCACTGAGGCTGAACAAGTGGGTCTAGGAACTGAACATAAAAGTGACGGTTTCTGATTCCTTATGGCAGGACATGAGTATTGGGTGTGACCGATTTTATTGCAGTGATAACAGCGTATATCCTTATTTGCAACCACTCGTGACTTTTTGCTATTATCATATTTGCTGTTTGTGATCTGACAGGGCCTGGAATACAACCTATTTCGAGCTGGGCCACCCCTTTCACCCTCATTAAACTCACTCCGAGTGGTGAAAAATCTGTCACGGCCGAGAGTAGGTCTCCTGCTCCCAGACCTGGCTGACAGAAAAACCTCTGCCAGACGAGCAGCGTCCTCTGCAGTCTTCGGGTCCTGCTCTTGTATCCAGACTCCCAGTTCCGGGTTCACCATGCGCAAAAACTGTTCCAAAATAAGCTGTTCCATAATGTCTTTTAACGGTAGGGTCTCTGGCTTAATCCATTTATACAACAAGTCTTTCAAACGTACATAAAGTTCGCGAGGGGTTTCGTCCTGATAAATGTCCAAGGAAAGAAACCTCCTCCTATAAGTGTCAGATGTTATTTCAAATTTACTCAAAATAGCTTCTTTAACCTTTCCATAATTATCTGTGTCAGCCACATCCATCAAAACATATGCGCTCTGTGCTTTACCTGTAAGTAAAGGAGCAAGATGGATAGCCCACTCTTCTTCCCTCCAGCGGCAGACTGTAGCGATCCTCTCGAACGTTGTCAGGTAATGTTCTATGTCGTCCTCGGGTGAGAGAGGATTCAGCCTGGGCTCGTGGTGCACTGATGTCCTCCTCGGCTGCACCTGCAGCGGCAAATCTTCCTCCTGCAGGCCGACCCGACTGGCCGTCACCCTGGGGTCCTCCCCCGGAGCGCCATCGTCACCACCATGCTCCGCCCGGCTCCCGTACTCCTCTCTCAGCTCCGCAACCTGCGACTGTATCCGACGAATTTGTTCAATCACAGCCTGCCACCTTTGGTCATGGAGAGCGGCTTCCTCCTCCATCTGCCGGTCTCTGACCGTCAGCGAACGTACCACCGATTTCACCAGGCTCGTTAGTTCTTCGAGCTCGCCCAGTCCGCTGACTCCCGGCTCCTCCTCCGTCATACCTACATCCAGGTCAGACCGCTCCTCCTGCCTCACTTTCCTTCTGGCCATGGATTCCTCCGTCCACCGAACGCCGCGGTGTCCACAGCACGGACCACCGCTGCCACCAAATGTGACAAATGATAGCGGGGCGAGGCAGATTTCTATTTTCAATTAGTCCAATTTATTTTAACTTACAAGTAATCTCCAGTTTCTCAGGAAAAATCATCTGACACAGTCTTTCCAAACAAAAATGTACTTCCTCAGCCAAGAAGCATATCAAGCAATAAAGCACTTTGCAATCAGCAATACAATGCCATGCAATCCAATATCATCAAATACCACACCTCACTCGATATCTCACACCTGTTATATAATGGACGAGATAATTAGAGGTGATTAGCCCCTACCATAATCCCAGGTAAAACAGTCATCATTCCTATTCTAAACACATACCCACTAACGTCTAAAATACATAAATACTTCCCCAAATATACACAATATAAATATAAATAACATACAATAAATAGTAATATAAATAGTTCAATAAATAACTTTAACCCCTATTTACAAATATTAAACCACCCCTCTGACTTACCATACACGTTTGCTCCCTGCTAGTGTCCTATATAAGGCCCTCAACCCCTAACAGAGTCTTTTGCCTGGACACGCACAGGAAGCATGTTGGCAAAGGTATGTGCAATAAATCCTTTAACAATTATTTTACTAAATTCTTAATCATACTAATTATCTCCCAGGGTCTTCAAATTAACAAAGACAAATCCTAAACTACTATGTGCATCTTAACAAACAATCATACAGACATTACAACAATACAGATACACCATAATCACACAATACAACCAGACATACAGTGGTGACATCCCATCGTCACAACCATATAAAAGTGGAACTTCCTGCCGTCCAGCTTGGTGCTCAGCAATAATGGAATGGAGGAGGGAAAATTTGTGGCGGCGCCTTGCATGGCAGTGGCCCTCTGATTCTACACTTGGGGTGTGTGATTAACACAGTAGATAGGTAAAACACAATCTCGTTCTACTGTACATGATTGGTTGTACAGTTGAATGACAATAAAGGGTGACTTAAATTTTTCTTCATTATGAAGTTGTCAGTTCTCTCACAGAATATTTTTTCAAGTATCTTGGAAAATTGCGGCAATAGTGAAATTGGTCTATAGTTTGAAAATTCCCCTCTGTCACCCGTCTTGTATATCGGAATTACTTTAGCTATTTTCATTGCATTGGGAAATATACCTGTTTGGAGAGACAGGTTACAAATATACGTCAGTGGCTTCACTAAGCATTCAGTGATAGTTTTGACGAAGAGCATGTCAATACAATCACAATCCGTAAATGTTTTACTTTTAAACGATTTAACAATTTCAATGACTTCTCTCTCGTCTGTGTTCTTTATGAAAATGGAATCTTTTATAGCATGCTTTTGCTTATTGTATCACCTGTAAGTGCTGTAATGGGTATTTCTTGAGCCAAATTAGGACCGATGTTAATAAAAAATTTATTAAATTCATCTGCAGGTGAGACTGCATTCACACTCTGAGTCGTTTTATTATTTTTTTTTTTTGAAAGATTGGTAGGGTAGCTTGTATTTCTGTTTTTATTTCCAAGAATATTGCTAAGTATTGTCCATGCATTTTTAATATTGTCTCTGTTTTTCTCCAGTTCTTTACTGTAATAGTCTCTTTTACTACATCTCATTATATATGTTAACTTATTTTGTATGTTTTATACCGCTGCTCTGCTTCTTTTGTCCTTTTCTTTAGAAAAGCTTTATATAATGAATTTTTCTTTTTACACGCCTTTTGGAATCCTTTGGTTAACTATGGCTTGTTGACAAATTTCTGTTTAAGCTTTTTCTTTACTAATGGACAATTTTTTTTTTCATTAAGAGTGGCTACAATGTTCATAAATGTGTCATAGGCTTCATTTACATCTGATACATAGACTTTTGTCCAGTCTTGCTTCAGCAAGTCTTCTTTAAAGGAACTGATTGCATTTTGTGATTTGTATCTGAAAGATTTTAAAGTTTTTTCTGTATTGGCCCCCGTGTGGCCATGGATAAGTGCAAAGACTGGCAAATGGCCACTTTGTAGTGCACATATGTGGTTCCATATGCTTCACATGTGTATCACTGTATGCTTATTGTGTGCTTCACGTCTCAGAGGAACAAAAGGTCTGAACCTCCTAGGGGTAACAGGAGGATGTGAAGTCTGGCCTTTTGTATGCAGAGAGATGGCCTTGAGGGATTTCCTGACCACCAGGACTTTAGGTGAAGACGAGAAGACCTGGAGGGGGAAACATTGTGATTTGGGATTAAAAGACCATGTGACTGTGGCTTTGATGTCCCAAGGTATTAAAGGGACAAATGTGGGGGGTTCCTTGCTCTTTCTGTTTTTGAATGTTGGAGAATGTGAACGTGAATAAAACTGGTCTTGAGAAATAAAACCAGCCTCGTCCTTCCACATATCTCCACACTGGTGACCCTAAGACGTATAATGAGCGGAGACGAATCTCCCGACCCAGACTCGCCGGGAGCCAGCCAAACGAATGCAGCCACAGTCCAACTACCGGACTTCTGGCCGAACAATCCGCGCTCCTGGTTTAACGCAGTCGAGGCACAGTTCCACCTCCGGAGGATTTCGGTAGACGCCACAAAGTTCTACCATGTGGTTGCAAAGCTGGACAACCACACAGCCCAGCGAGTGGAGAACCTGATCAACCACCCGCCGGACAGCGACAAGTACAGCACGTTGAAGGCTGCACTCATTCGTTACTTCACCCCCTCGGTGCAGGAGCGAGCAGAAAGGCTCCTGGCGCTGACTGAATTTGAGGGCGACAGACCTGCAGACCTGACGGGGAAGATGTTGAGTTTGAGAGACTCCGAAGATGATAACTTCATCTTCACCCACCTTTTCCTCAGAACCCTACCGTCAGAGGTGAGAGTGACCCTGGCCAGTTCACCACTGCTGGCCTGACGAGACTACCACGAGCTGGGCCAGGAGGCGCAACGACTCGTCGACGCCAGTAAATGGCACGCGGCTGCGGCAGCGAGGCCAGGCACAACGTCCGGAGACGGCAGGGGGCCAGAGGCTGCAGCACCAGACTCACCGACGACGGCGGCGGCAGGGGCCGCGAAACACGGAGCAGACGACATCCTTTGCTTCTACCATCGCAGTTTCGCAGAGAGGGCACGCAAGTGCATTCCACCGTGCCACTTTAAGCGCTCGGGAAACGCCAAGACCGGGGGTCGGTAGCAGCTGCGGCCCTCGGAGAGGAGAACAAGCTGCTCTACTTGAGGGATGTGCACTCGGGGAGGCATTTCCTCGTGGACATGGGCTCCCAGCTGAGTTTCATCACACCTTCCCACACTGACTGGCTGGCACCTTCCAGTGGTCCCCGGGTGTCAGCAGCGAACGGCTCGGCGATTAAGACCTTCGGTGAGAGGACTCTGCTTCTGTCTTTACACGGCCGTACATTCGAGTGGACTTTCGTCATAGCGGCAGTCAATTTCAACATGCTAGGGGCTGATTTTTTGTGCTCACATAGTTTGTTGGTCGATCTTGCTAACAGACGCCTGGTTAATGCACTTTCTTTTAATTCTATCCCCTGTACAGCTCGAGTGGCCCTGCCAACAGCACAAGCCAATGTCACAGCTGCATGTGGTAAGTTCCACACACTCCTCACTCAGTTCCCAGCACTCACGGTCCCAACATTTTCGGCGACAGTGGCTAAACACGGGGTGGAACATTTTATTACCACCACCGGACCGCCCGTTTTCGCAAAAGCTCGGCGCTTGGATTCAGCTAAACTGACCATAGCGCGCGAGGAGTTCACCAACCTGGAGAGGTTGGGCATCATCAGGCGTCTGAAGAGCCCATGGGCTTCACCGCTTCACATGGTCCCGAAAGCTGATGGCTCGTGGCGGCCTTGCGGTGATTTCCGCAGGCTGAACAACGCTACAGCGCACGACCGCTACCCGATCCCGCACATCCAAGATTTTTCGGTTCATTTGGCGGGGGCGCGCGTTTTTTCTAAAATAGACTTGGTACGCGGTTACCACCAGGTCCCAGTGCGCGCTGAGGACATACCCAAAACAGTGGTAATAACTCCTTTCGGGCTTTTCGAGTTTTTGCGCATGCCGTTTGGGCTTAAAGGCGCGGCGCAGACGTTCCAACGCATGATGGACGTGGTTTTGCGCGATCTCCCTTTCGTGTTCGTCTACCTGGACGACATATTGGTAGCCAGCGTGTCCGAAGACGAACACGAAAACCACCTCATGGCAGGTTTCGGGGTGACGCAGATTGATTTTTTGGGGCATCGCGTCTCCCCAGAGGGAGTGGTCCCTCTGCCTGACAAAGTGCGCGCAGTAACAAATTTTCCCCAGCCACAAACGGTCAAAGCGTTACAGGAGTTTTTGGGAATGGTAAATTTTTATAACCGTTTCCTCCCCCGCGCAGCACAGCTCATGCAACCATTGTATGCTGCACTAAAAAAACAAAAACCCACAAATAAAATCGAATGGTCTCTGGAGCGAGAGCGCGCATTTTCTGAAGTCAAAACAGCCCTGGCAAACGCTGCGTTGTTAGCACATCCAGTCCCAGCGGCCCACATGGCGCTCACTACTGACGGGTCAGATGTGGCCATAGGGGCGGTAGTGGAACAGTATGTAGCCGGAGCCTGGCAACCGCTCGCCTTTTTCAGTAAGACCCTGCGCGACAGCGAACGAAAATACAGCGCATTCGACAGGGAGTTGTTAGCTCTCCACTTGGCCATTCGCCACTTCCAGTTCTGGCTGGAAGGACGCCGTTTCACCACGTTCGTTGACCACAAGCCGCTGACTTTCACGATGGCCAAGATTTCAGAACCTTGGTCGGGCCGGCAGCAGAGACAGCTGGCCGCGATATCGGAGTTTACTACCGATATCCAGCATGTGGTGGGTAAACTTAATGTAGTGGCGGACTGCCTCTCGCGCGCCGTGGGGGCTCCAGCCCGCGCGGAGGTAGATCCTGCAGCCATGGCCGAGGAGCGGGTTAGTGACATGGAAGTGCGCGCGGCCCCGGTCCGCGTGGGGATAGATTATGCAGCCATGGCCGCGGAGCAGGTTAGCGACGTGGATGTGCGTGCGCTCCAGTCTGGACCAACAGGGTTAAGGCTGGAGAACAGGGTGCTGCAAGACAGTATGCCCCCCCTAATCTGCGATGTCTCCACTGGGCGGCCGCGTCCGGTGGTTCCAGCCGTGTGGCGCCGCCGCGTTTTTGACTCGATCCATTCTCTGGCGCACCCGGGAGTGCGTGTTTCGGTCAAAATGGTAGGAGAGAAATTTGTATGGCCGAGCCTGCGCAAACAAGTTAGAGAGTGGGCGGCAGCCTGCACGGCTTGCCAGCGGGCCAAGGTTCATAGACACACGAGAGCTCCCTTGGAGCCGTTTCACATCCCAGCTAAAAGGTTTGATCATGTCCACGTGGACCTCGTAGGCCCCCTTCCGCCCTCACAAGGGTGCACACATCTTCTGACAATGGTTGACCGCACCACGCGCTGGCCGGAAGTGGTTCCGCTGTCGTCAACCACAGCCGAGGAAGTGGCGCGCGCATTTTTAACGGCATGGATAGCGCGTTTTGGAGTCCCGTCAGACATTACGTCTGACAGAGGCCCACAATTTGTTTCCGAACTTTGGTCAGCGATGGCCCGCAGCCTGGGGGCAACGATCCACCGCACGACCGCTTACAACCCGCAGGCTAACGGGTTATGCGAACGTTTTCACAGGTCACTGAAGGCGGCTCTCAAAGCGTCGCTTACGGATGCAAATTGGGTGGACAAGCTACCATGGGTTTTATTGGGGTTGCGTTCTGCACCTAAAGAGGATTTAGAAGCCTCCCCAGCTGAGCTAGTTTTCGCACAGCCCCTTTGGCTGCCCGGGCAATTTCTCCCAAATAATCCAGCGCCAGAGTGCTCCCCGGCTCAGCGGTTACAGAATAGCATGAGCCCGAGCATGCTACCTGGCCCCGTTCATCACAGTTTTCCGTGTGTTTTTGTGCCTAAGGCTTTAAAAGATGCAGAGTTTGTTTTTGTCAGACATGATGCCCATCGCTTGCCTTTACGCCCACCTTATGACAGACCATATAGAGTGCTGGAAACAGGGGATAAGCATTTTTTGCTAGATTTGGGGGACAGAAAAGAAATGATTGGCATTAACAGGCTCAAACCCGCTTTTGTGGTAGCTGACGAAGCTGTGCAGTTGGCTAAGGCTCCTCGACGCGGCAGACCCCCTAGAGAGCACTCACCAGAACACCCACAGATGTTGACTAACAGTTCTCATCCTCAGGCAGTGACTCCACAGCAGGAAGATGCCGCGGAAGCGGTACAGCCTGCTTACAGCAAATACGGCAGAAGGTTGAGACCCAAGCGGCACGTTGACTGATATGTAGTGATTTTATTATGACATGCAATCTGTGGTTATGTTGTTCCATCTTAGACGTGTGTGGGGGGGGGGGGTCATGTAGTGCACATATGTGGTTCCATATGCTTCACGTGTATCACTGTATGCTTATTATGTGCTTCACGTCTCAGAGGAACAAAAGGTCTGAACCTCCTAGGGGTAACAGGAGGATGTGAAGGCTGGCCTTTTGTATGCAGAGAGATGGCCTTGAGGGATTTCCTGACCACCAGGACTTTAGGTGAAGACGAGAAGACCTGGAGGGGGAGACATTGTGATTTGGGATTAAAAGTCCATGTGACTGTGGCTTTGATGTCCTGAGGTATTAAAGGGACAAATGTGGGGGGTTCCTTGCGCTTTCTGTTTTTGAATGTTGGAGAATGTGAACGTGAATAAAACTGGTCTTGAGAAATAAAACCAGCCTCGTCCTTCCACATATCTCCACAACTTATGTCATTTATCAATAATCCACTTTCTATTTCTTATCAATAATATTAACAAACAGGTTATCAATAAGTGTAGCAGTGTGATCTGTGATTCTACTGGGATGTGTTGTTGTGGGATATAGACTCATACTGTGCATAGAATTCATAAACTCTATAATTACATTTTGTTGAAATGGATTTAGTAAATCAATATTGAAATCTCCACAAATTACAACCATTTTCTTACTAGTAATATTATTGTCCAGCTCGACTAATTTATCTCTGAATGTCTCAATGCAAGTTCCCGGCATTCTATATATATAACTTATAATTAGATTTTTTGTTTTATCTTGGTCAATCTCAGCATAACACATTCCAGAATCCCTGGTAGTGCAAAGGACATTCCATTTACAAGCTTACACCTATACAGGTCATCAATATACAGTGCAACACCATCACCCTTTTTTTGAGATCTGTTAATATGAAACATCTGATATCCCTCTATTGCCATCAGAGGAGCCTGCTTTTCATTAAGCCAAGTTTCAAAGACTGCAATAGCTGTAAATTTTCTGTCTAGCTGTTTTAAATAGTCCTGAATCTGTGGAAAGTTTTTGTTAAGACTTCTGCTGTTGAAGTGTATTATTGATAGTTTACCATCTAATTGCACTTGACTTTTGAATTGCTTTTCAATGTAATATTCACAATGATTATGAATATTATTGAAAAAGTGGTTATCAGGATCAATATCATTCTCCATCTCTTGTAGTTTATGTTCAGCATAATGGTATATTTTCAGAGTTTGAATTTCCTCACTCTGTGTCAAATGACTTCCTCCAACTGGGGATAATTGATGTCTACTCAAGTTAGTCATAAGTTTTTTTGTTTTTAGTTTTTTTTTTTTAAAGTACATCGACATGGTATGTCACAAAAGAACTATTCTTGCCGTGTGTGTGGATATGGATTATCGTAGTCTCTTAATTTTCTTAATCAGTGTTCATCTATATTTATTTAAGTCAGTGAGATCTCTGATTATTATGGCCTTTGCTTCCTCAGGTGTTCCATTTAGTTTGATCCAAACTCTACAGTTTCTTGTCCATGTTGCCTGTATCTTATTTTGTCTTTTCAGCATCCGTGCCTGCCGTGCTATTTCAGCATTAGTCTTTGTTAAATGTTCATTTAGGTAAACTTCTGTTCTCCGTAGCTTTCTGGCCTGCCTCAGTATGTGATTCTTTACCCTTCTGTTCACAAAGCGCATCACAATTGATTTCTTTGTTTTATTATCTTTTCTGGGTAAAGTATGACAGGCTGAAATTGCATTTGCTTCAACCTTTATATTTCTGCTTTCAAGGAACTGAAGCACTTGGTTTTCCAGGGAGAATGATTCACTTAGGGGAGCCTCCTCACCTCTCATTCCTGCTGTAACATTGGCATCCATCCATCCATCCATCTTCTACCGCTTTTCCGGAGGTCCGGGTCGCGGAGGCAGCAGTTCAAGCAGAGAAGCCCAGACTTCCCTCTCCCCAGCCACTTGCTCCAGCTCTCCAGGGAGGATACCAAGGCGTTCCCAGACCAGCTGGGAGACATAGTCTCTCCACCGAGTCCTGGGTCTGCCCCGGGGTCTCCTCCCAGTGGGACGTGCCTGAAACACCTCAAGTGGGAGGCGTCCAGGAGGCATCCTAATCAGATGCCCATACCACCTCAACTGACTCCTTTCAATGTGGAGGAGCAGCGGTTCTACTCTGAGCCTCTCCCGGATGACTGAGCTCCTCACCCTATCTCTGAGGGTGAGTCCAGCAATCCTACGGAGAAAGCTCATTTCAGCTACTTGTATCCGCAATCTTGTTCTTTCGGTCATTACCCAAAGCTCGTGACCATAGGTGAGAGTAGGAACGTAGATTGACTGGTAAATCGACAGCTTTGCTTTAGAACTAAGCTCCCTCTTCACCACAACAGACCGATACAACGTCCGCATCACTGCAGATGCTGCTCCGATCCGTCTGTCAATCTCTCCCCCTCATGGATCGTCACCTTATCGTGGTGGGGGGGGTTTGCGTGCCCCAGTGATCTCAGGAGCTATTTTGTCCGGGGCAATTTGCCTCTGATAGGGTCACCCAAGACAAATTGGTCCTGGGTGAAGGGCCAGACTAAGAACGATCCAACAGACTCTCATGATAAATTCTATATCAAGGATTCAGTGTACCCCGCCCGGTATGGGGTTACCAGGGCCCCACCCTGGAGCCAGGTCTGGGGGAGGGGCTCGAAGGCTAGCGTCTGGTGGTCGGGTTTCCACCCATGGGACCCGGCTGGGCTCAGCCCGAAGGAGTTACGTGGGTCCGCCCTCCAGTGGGCTCACCACCTGCAGGAGGGATCATGGGGGTCCGGTGCTATGTGGATTAGGTGGCGGTCAAAGGCGGAGACATTGGCATATGATTGGTATTTAATGACTAGTCCACTTATAATTAGATCATCCACACGAGAATATTGTTCAAGATCCTCGATGCGTCGCTCCAAGTCTGCAATTTTTTTGTCTTTTTAATTTCAATTCTTGGACTTCTTCCATTAGCCCTAATAGTTTAAGCTGTTGATTGGCCACTTTGGTCAGTTCTTCTGACAAGAACTTCAGAGATTTTTTAATCTCTTCGATTTCCTCCTTCTTTGGTGGCATTTTTACTGACCTGTTAATAATAAAACAATCTCTGCTTGTGTCGCCGGTATCCGATCTGACCAACCTCGAATCCAGCTGGGGCCTCAGCTAGCCCCCTCCGCTGCTAGTCCCGCTGCTTACCGCCGCTGCAATTGAGCTCCTGTCCAACTGGGGTGCCGGCAGCTCCTCCACCGAGCCCCGCCACCCACCGCCGCTGTAGTTGAGCTCTGATCCTGCACTTGTCCAGCTGGGGTCCCGGTAGTTCCTCCGCTGAGCCCCGCCACCTACCGCCGTCTTCCTCAGTAGTTCCTCCGCCGAGCCCCACCGCTGTAACTGAGCTCCAATCCGGCTCATCCAGCTGGGGCCCCGGCTGCTCCTCCACTGGTCCCCGTCTCCTACCGCCGCTGTAGTTGAACTCTGATCCGGCTCCCGTCCAACTGTTGCCTCGGTTAGTTCCTCCGGCGAGCCCCAGTCACAAGATTGTAAGAATCTGCGTGGGAGGCTCATCACTTAATGAGTTCCACAGTTTCACGCCATAAACTGAAATACAAAAATATTTCGATGTGGTTTGTACATGAAGTTGCTTGAGTTATAGCTGTCACCTGAAATTGTAATCACCATCTCTTTTACTAAACATATTCACTATATTAACTGGGAGCAGGTTATTTATTGCTTTATACATGACTTTGTCTTTGACAAAGCTGCCATCAGTAACAGATAGAGGGAACACTTAAGCCAACTTCTGAACCGCCCATCCACAGTTGACCAGGCTGCACTGGACCAAGTTCCACAACAGACAGCCATTGAAGAGCTTGATTACCCTCCATCCCTGGATGAAGTCAGGAAAGCCATCAAACAGATGAGCAGTGGCAAGGCACCCAGCAGGGATGGTATCCCTGCAGAAGTGTACAAGGCATTTAGCGAAAAGGCTCTTCAGAAATCCTCACTAGAATCATCTTGAACAGACCGATCTCGGCAGTCTCAGAGAAGAACCTCCCTGAACCACAATGTGGTTTTTGGCCTGATTGTAGCACTGTTGAAATGGTTTTTGTGGTGAGACAGGTTCAAGAGAAATGCCTTAAGCAGAACATGAACCTCTACGCAGTCTTCATCAATCTGACAAAAGTGTTTGACACAGTCAACAGAAACACACTGTGGATCATCCTCTGCAAACCTGGATGCCCAGCGAAGTTCACTTCACTCATCAGGCTGTTTCATGAGGATACGACTGGTTAAGTACTGTCTGATGGCGACTCTTCTGAGAGATTTGACATTTCAAATGGTGTATAACAAGGCTGTCTCCTTGCCCCAGTGCTGTTCAATTGCTTCTTCACCCAAATACTACTTCATGCTGTCAAAGACCTTGAGCTTGGTATCTACATCAGATATTACCTGGATGGCTCACTGTTTCATCTGCAACATCTTACTGCAAAAACAATGGTGCTGGAGAGGCTCATAGGAGAAGCCCTCTTTGCCGACAGCTGTACTCTGATGGCCCATGAAGAGAACCACCTACAGACAATTGTTGACATGTTCTCTGTAGCATCCAAGATGTTCGGCCTGACAATCAGTCTCGGGAAGACAGAGGTCCTCTTCCAGCTTGCACTGAACAGTGTCTGCCAAGAGCCAAACATCGCCACTGATGGCACACAGCTGAAGAATGTTGATGCCTTCAAGTACCTGGGCACCACCATCTCTAATGATGCATCGCTAGGCAAGGAAGTCGCAGCGAGGATACAGAAAGCCAGTCAAGCAATGGGCAGACTGCGCACCAAGGTCTTGCAGCATAAAGACATTTGCCTCTCAACCAAACTGAAGGTGTACAATGCAGTCGTACTGACATCACTGCTGTACGGTTGTGAAACCTGAACTATATACCACAGGCACATCAAGAAGCTGGAGCAATTCCACACACACTCCCTGTGGTCAATCATGCGGATACGCTGGCAGGACTGCATAGCGAACCAAGAAGTCCAACACCACAAGTATTGAAGCCAAGGTCCTTCAAGCTCAGCTTCGATGGACTGTCCATGTCATCCACATGGAAGAATCCAGAATCCCATATCAGCTCTTCTACGGGGAGCTGGCACGAGGTAGCTGCAAGCAGGGTCACCCAAAGAAGAGGTTCAAAGACAACCTCAAAGCCAACATCAAATGAGATGGCCTTCAGCCCCAGCAGCTCAAGACTGCAGCAGCCAACAGAACCAGCTGGCGTGCTCTAACAAGGAAGGTAGCCAAATCTTTCGAAGATGACCGCTGCCAACACCTTGCAGCTGTACAGGATCAGTGCCACCGAGCTGCATCCGTCTCTGGCCTGACAACTGGTATCCCATGCCCTACTTGCAACTGCATGTGGGCTTCAAACTTCAGACTCCGAAGTCACATGTGCATCCCCTGGTGACAGCACAACGCATTGTCTTCCTCAGCTCCCGAGAGACAACCAGAGAGAGAGAGAGAGAGAGAGAGAGAGAGAGAGAGAGAGCGAGAGAGAGAGAGAGAGAGAGAGAGGGAGAGAGAGAGAGACTTTTGACTTTTAAAAAAAGGCTTTATTGCACATTTCAAAGTTGCAGAAAGACCAATATCAGTTGTCCAAGTGTGTCACATCTCAAAAGTGCAAACATAACTCATCCCCCTGACCCACTGAACACAAAACATTCCCTACAGCCCATCTATTGATGAACGCCTCCTGATTGTCTACCATTTGATAGTAAGAGAACTCCACCCGGAGTCTGACTGTCAACAAGACCTTGAAAGCGGACACAGGATCCACATTGCCAGCATTGCTTGCCCGATTTTTCCTCGTCAGCCAGATGGCAAGCTTAGCAGTCCCAGATAGGAAGTTCATCAAAGTGTGGGCAGCCTTCCTTGCCACTTTATACTTCGGACCGTAAATGAACAGACCAAAAGAGAATCGTTCACCCAAAGCCCGAAACCACTCGCGCAAAATGTCAAAAAGTCCAGATAAACGAAAACAGTGAGAGAGAGAGAGAGAGAGAGAGAGAGAGATATGACTATAGCAATATTAAAATGAACCAAATCAGTAAACTTCAATATTTGAGATTTTAAGAAAAGTGGATTTGTGTGTTCTCTGAAACCAGTATTATGAATTATCCTGATGGCCCTGCTTTGCAAATATGCAGTCCCTCCAGGATTTCGCGATGTAGCAATCATGTCAATTCACACGAAATCAGCCAATTAGTGCAACTATTGTGCGACCTTGCAACTTTGTCCAATCACTGCAACTTCCCTGCAATTTTGGCCAATCCTCATCAAATTCCACCAATTTCACCAAATTTGTCTCTGACTGGCACTAAAATGCTCAGTCTAACCTATCAAATGCATCACTGCACCGCATTCACTTCCGTGTTTACAGTGAGTATTAATGGAACACATCAGCAAAAACAAAGTGTGTGATTTAAAAAAAAACCCACTCACTCACGAGGTTTCCAACACTGTCCCTTTATCTGTCTCTCCCAGCCTGCCGGTGGATGTCTCGCCACAACTCCATCCTGAGCACATGTACAAAGGGTTGGGTTGGTGTTGAAAAATGTCTGCCTACCAGCCTGGAAAACAGACCCCCCCTTCCCCTGCTTAAATGGAAGATATGTGTCTGAAGAGACAAGTGTGTGTGCCAAAGCGTCCAGCAGACAGACAGGTAGGAGTTAGACATGGAAAGGGAGAGAATAATGTCTGTATTTTTTTTTTCCAGAAAAACACAGCCTCCAATAGACAATACAGAGCAACAGAATAAATTGTTTATTTTTTTTCTCTCCCCTGGATACCAAGTGGATGGGGACCGTAGGGAGTTTTCAAATGAAGGTGCTGCATATAATTTCCAAATCTACACTCTTAAACATGCATTCAATGCAATTCAGCTGTTGTAATGGGTATTGTATTAAAGTCTGTATTTACTGTTGCACAAAGAGTTTTTTCTGTATAGCAGAAGTTTCTGCTTAATTTACAAATCACTGTAATAGGAAATTTTTGACAAGCTTGTGCTTTTCTTGTATTGTTATATACTGTAGAATATCACTGCAGGTAACTGGAAAAAAAAAAACAACAACATCTGCTTTAAACTTTGTAATTCTTCCCACAACTTTTAGTGCAAAAAACCTCTCAAAACATTGCAACTTTTATCACAACTCCTTAGAAAAACTCCTGTGAATTCAGGCTTTTTGGGCCGCAACAATCATAAAAACATCCTGCGAAATCCTGGAGGGACTGAATATGGAAAGTGATGATAATGAACATTTATAAGTGTTGTCCCAAACCTCTGCACAGTAATTTAAATAAGGAGAGACCAGTGAACTATAAAGAAAATGCAGTGATTTGTATTCCAGAAAATGTTTGACTTTAGATAGAACAGAAATACTTCTTGAAACCTTATTTTGTACATATTTTATGAGATTTCTAATTGATTTTGTCATCTACGTAATATCACACCCAGAAACTTATTTTCATGCACCCATTCAGTCTCCACACCACTTATATCCAACTGCACTTGTATATTTTTATTACAATTTCCGAAAAACATAAATTTTGTTTTACTTAAATTTAATGATAGCTTATTTCTATTAAACCATGTTTTCATTTTACACATTTCTGTCATCACAGTATTCAACAACTCCTTTAAAATTGTCCCCAGAACAAAAAACATTTGTATCATCTGCAAACAGTATAATTTTCACAATGTCAGTTATCTTACATAGATCATGAATATATACAGTATATATATAAGAAACAATTTAGGGCCTAATACTGACCCCTGGGGTACTCCACAAGCAATGTCCAAACATGAGGAAAATTTATCACCCGACTTCACAAATTGTTTTCTGTAATCTCGCCCAAAGATGCTGGGATAGGCTTCAGCCCCCCCGTGACCTGAACAGGATTAAGCGGAAGAAGATGAATGAATGAATGAATGAATTTAAATAGCTTCTCACCCAGTGCAACACCACACCCCGATTCCATATCATTCCAGCTTATCGATCAAAATTTCATGATTGACTGTATCAAATGCCTTCTTCAAATCCAGAAATATTCTGACTGCATGCTATTTTTGATCAATGCTGTTTACAATTTTCTCAATTGTATCAGTTAGTGCCAGTGATGTAGAACTGTTTGACCTGAACCCATACTGATTGTCAAAAAGTATTTTATGCTTGTATAAAAATTTATCTAATTGACTGTTGAAAAGTTTTTCAAGAATTTTAGAGAAATGTGGAAGCAAAGATACAGGTCTGTAATTTGTGAAGTTGTGTTTATCCCCAGTTTTATACAACGGCACAACTTTTGCTATTTTCATTTGATTTGGAAATTGACCAGTTTAAAATGACAAGTTGCAGATGTATGTAAGTGGCTTTAAGATCCCCTCTAACCTTTTTCACAACTGTGACGCCAACCCCATTACAATCAGTGGACGTTTTATATCTGCATTTATTTACAACTAGTGCACGCCCATAGAAAGCAAGTATTCCTGTTTGAAACAGGTAGCCCAATCAAGCTTTACAGGCCCAAATGTAGGCTGTGTTTGAAAGTGGAATACAGAGGTGTAGCCTATATGTAGGCAATTACACATGTTAGATTTTGACAAATTTAAAAGGAACTGAACTGAGATTTATTTGATTGTGTGAATATTAATTACAGAATAATTGAAAATGAATGGGACATCTAGGGCTGTCGTGATAACTGCAATTATGTAATACCACACTATGGACAAGCCTACCGCGGAGGAAAATGAGCAACTGCAACAACAACGGTGTTCACTTTTTTTTGTGTGTGGCTAAATCTCATTTTTCACTTATGTACAATAAGATGTAAAGTGTATTTTACATCTTGTTAAAGGTGCAATATAAAGGATTCTGACCTCCTTGCCAGTAGGTGTCGCACGCACTGTTGACTCACTATAATCTTGTACCGGTTGCCAGGTAGAGATAAACAGCACCTCCTGGAGGCTAACACTGCAGACTGCTAACATCTCAGACTTTTGGTTATTATGAGCCAGACAGCGTGTCAAGTGAGGACTCTTGTGATATAGAATCGTTTATTTAACATAATTCTCTCTGATGTGCATCTCCGGTAAACCTTTTTTAAATAACTATATGGTATAGTGTTATTAAGATAAGATAAGATAAGATAAGCCTTTATTAGTCCCACAATGGGGAAATTCCAGGATTGCAACAGCACAGGGATAGCAACACTCAGAGCAACAATCAGAAGGCATGGAAGGATGGAATAGATATATTAATATACTGTATAAACACACAGTGCGGAGTATTGTAGCTAGATGGAATGAATATGTGAATATATAAACACACAGTGCGGAGCATTGTAGCTAGATGGAATAAATATGTAAATATATAAACACAGTGTGGAGCATTGTAGCTAGATGGAATAGATATATTAATATATAAACACAGTGCGGAGCATTGTAGCTGGATGGAATAAATATATGAGTATATAAACACACAGTGCGGAGTATTGTAGCTAGATGGAATGAATATGTGAATATATAAACACACACACTGCGGAGCATTGTAGCTAGATGGAATGAATATGTGAATATATAAACACACAGTGCGGAGCATTGTAGCTAGATGGAATAAATATGTAGATATATAAACACACACAGTGTGGAGCATTGTAGCTAGATGGAATAAATATGTAAATATATAAACACACACAGTGTGGAGCATTGTTGCTAGATAGAATAAATATATAAATATATAAACACACATAGTGCAGAGCATTGTAGCTAGATGGAATAAATATGTAAATATATAAACACACAGCGTGGAGCATTGTTGCTAGATGGAATAAATATATAAATATATTGACATAACGTTCGGCTCAGGAGACGCACACACACAGGCTCAGAGTAGTTCAAACTGTTTATTAACAACAGGGATGTTTGGGTGCGTGTCTGCGGAATGTTAATGTGTTGGTGGTGGCGTCTGCTTCGGACCCAGAGGCAGGAGACCGTTCAGCCGGCAACCCTATGGGAGAAATCAGACACAGGGTGATGAGCACACACCAACACAGGAGGAGAATAGGCGAGGGAGAGAAGCTTACTTGTTGGGACAGATGACTGGCGCTTCAAGGATGGAAGCCCGGGAGACAGCCACCTGCAGGGCTCGGTGCAGCAGCGAGGAGAGACGAGGGACGGGATTGTCCGCCGCCGAGGAATCCACCTGTGCACAGGGGAGCAGACTGGAGAGATGAGGTAAGCGATTTTCTTACCGGTGACGAGGATGCTGAAGAGAATGTGGTAGAAGCCCATGGAAGGGGAATGAAGTCTACGGCTTCAGGCCGAAGCTCAGGGCGAGGCGGCTTTTATCCCTCGCCGCTGACGAGTAGCAGGTGCGTGAGCAGGTGGCGCCGCTGATGAATGGCGCGGCGTGACAGTACTCCCCCCTCTAGCAGCGCCTCCTGGCGATGGCTTAACCGGGTGCGCTCGGTGGAAGTCCGCGATGAGCGATGGGTCCAACACAAACGACGGGGGCACCCACTGTCGATGCTCGGGCCCATAGCCCTCCCAGTCCACCAAGTATTGCAACCCACGACCCCGGCGCCGGGAGTCCAGGATGGAGGAGGCGGACCAGGCCGGATGGCCACCAATCATCCGGGGCGCGGGTTGCACTGCAGGAGGAGGGCAAAGGGGGTCAGTAACTGCCAGTTTCACCTTCGACACGTGGAAAGTAGGATGAATGCGGAGGGAGGGGGGAATAGCCACGCGCACAGCCACCGGGTTGATGATCCGGGTGATGGGATAGGGACCCATGAAGCGCTGTGCCAGCTTTCTCCTCTCGCCTTTTAGAGTGACGTCCTGGGTGGAAATGTAAACAAGCTGCCCAACTCTGTACGCTGGGGCAGGTCTTCTACGCCGGTCCGCCACAGTCCTGTTGCGCTCCGCTGTGCGTAATAGCGCATGGCGCGCGGCAGCCCAGGTGGAGTGGAACTGCCTGAGATGGGCCCTAACTGACGGGACAGTTACTTCACTCTCCTGCTCCGGAAACAGCGGGGGGTCGTAACCCCAGGGACGCTTTGAAGGGGGACATCCCTGTAGCAGAAGAGCGAGCGGTGTTGTGGGCATATTCAACCCAGGCAAGATGGTTGCTCCAGGACGTGGGTTTGGATCTGGACACACAGCGGAGCGCAGCCTCCAGCTCCTGGTTGGTCCTCTCACACTGCCCGTTGGATTGGGGGTGATGGCCGGAGGAGAGGCTCACCTTGGCTCCGATGGCGTTGCAGAAAGACCTCCAAACCTCAGATGAAAACTGGGGGCCCCGGTCCGAGACCACGTCCACCGGAATCCCATGCAGCCTGACCACGTGTTGGACGAGGAGGTCCGCCATCTCCAGGGCAGTAGGGAGGCCTCGCAGGGGGACGAAGTGCACGGCCTTGGAGAAGCGGTCCACGATGGTCAGGATGGTGTCATAGGAGTTGGAGACAGGGAGTCCGGTGATGAAATCCAGCGCGATGTGCGACCAGGGCCTGCCAGGGACGGGCAGGGGCTGGAGCAGACCCGCTGGAGGGGCATTTCCCGACTTGCAGGTGGCACAGATTGGGCAAGCCCGGGCGTAGCGGGCTGCATCCCTCCGCAGGCCTGGCCACCAAAAGGACCGTTGGAGGAGATCTATCATCCGGGAGGTGCCAGGGTGACAGGTGAGCTTGGAGGTGTGGAGCCAGTGGATGACCTCTCCTCGGACCGCGGATGGCACGAACAGCCTCCCCTCCGGTCCGCCGCCAGGGTCAGGTTCCACCTCCTGTGCCTTCCGGATCTTGCTCTTGATGTCCCACGAGATGGCTCCCATGACGCACGACCTGGGCAGGATGGAGTGGGGCGCCTCCTCCGACTCCACGGGGGCGAACTGCCTGGAGAGGGCGTCAGGCAGGACGTTCCTAGAGCCAGGCCTGAAGGTGATGGAAAATTGGAACCTGGCAAAGAACAGGGACCAGCGCGCCTGGCGGGCGTTCAGGCGCTTGGCAGATCGTAAGTATTCCAAGTTCTTGTGGTCCGTGAGGACCACAAACGGCAGGTTCGCCCCCTCTAACCAGTGGCGCCACTCCTGCAGGGCGAGCTTGATGGCCAAGAGCTCTCTGTCCCCCACATCGTAGTTTCTCTCCACCGGGGACAAGCGCCGGGAGAAGAAGGCGCACGGTCGTTTGGCGCCATCGTCCGGTGACCGCTGGGACAGCACTGCTCCCACTCCCGTGTCCGAAGCGTCTACCTCTACAATGCACTGCAGCGCGGGGTCGACCTGGCGAAGGACCCGGGAGGAGGAGAATTCCGCCTTCAGCACCTCAAAGGTGGCAGCGACCTCTTCGGTCCACCGGAACGGGACCTTCAGGGACGTGAGGCGGGTCAGTGGTCCAACGATGGCACTGAAGTTGGGGACAAAGCGGCGGTAGAAATTGGCGAAGCCAACAAATTGCTGCACCTGTTTCCGCGATGCAGGTGTGGGCCATTCCACCACCGCCTTTACCTTCTCTGGGTCGGGGAGCACCTTATCGTGGGCGATGATGAACCCCAGGAAGGACGTACTCCTGGCGTAAAATTCACACTTTTCTGCCTTAACGTACAGACGATTCTCCAGCAGCCTTTGGAGGACCCGCCTCACGTGGACCTGGTGCTCATCCCTGGACTTGGAGAAGATGAGAATATCGTCCAGGTAGACGAACACGAAAAGGCCAATGAAGTCCCGGAGGACGTCATTAATGAGGCGCTGGAAGACTGCAGGAGCGTTGGTCAACCCGAACGGCATCACCAGGTATTCAAAGTGGCCGTTCGGGGTACGGAAGGCCGTTTTCCACTCATCTCCCTCCCGGATCCGGACGAGGTGGTAAGCGCTGCGTAGGTCCAGCTTGGTGAACCAGGTCGCCCCCTGGAGGGAGTGGAAAGCAGTGTCCATGAGAGGCAGGGTGTAACGGTCCTTCTCCGTGATATTATTGAGGGCCCGGTAGTCGATACAAGGGCGGAGGGACCCATCCTTCTTTCCCACGAAGAAGAACCCTGCCCCCACGGGTGACGATGATGGGCGGATAATCCCAGCACTTAATGACTCCTTCAGGTAGGCGTTCATCGTCTCCTTCTCCGGCGCAGACAGGCTGTAAAGGCGACCAGAAGGTAAGGGAGCCCCCTGGCGGAGGTTGATGGCGCAGTCATAGGGCCGATGAGGGGGGAGAGACATAGCTTTCGCTTTGCTGAACACCATACCCAGGTCGTGAAATTCTGGGGGCACCAGAGACAGGTCCGGGGGTGCAGCGTCCGTCGCAGGGGGAGGAGCGGACGGAGAGCAGGCAGCGGACTGAAGGCAGGTGCCCATACAGAACGTACTCCATGCCGATATCCCAGCTGATTTCCAATCCAGGACCGGATTGTGAAGGCGGAGCCAGGGATACCCCAGGATGACGGGCGACACAGAGTTGGGGAGGACGTAAAAGGTCATCTCCTCCCGGTGGTTTCCCGAGATGATGACCGGTAGGGAGACAGTTTGATGTGTCACTCTCCCAAGGGTGGCACGGGAGAGGTGGACTAGGGAGATGGGAGTGTTGAGTGCCTGGCAGCGGATGCCCAATCGGGTTGCCAGGCTTTGTGAAATGAAGCTGCCTTCTGCGCCCGAATCCACCAGTGCGTGGGTGAGGTGCCCAGTGGGGTTATGGCAGAAACGGATGGGCAGCTTCAATTGAGTGAGTGATCCTAACCGATTGACGTCCGCGAGGCTTCCAACAGTGACTCGCGGACCCCACCGACTGGCTTTCCGTGGACAACGCTCCACGGTGTGTTGGTCGCCTCCGCAATACATGCAGAGGCCCAACTCACGGCGGCGTTGTTTCTCTACAGGGGAAAGTTTAGTCCAGCCCGTCACCATCGGCTCCGACTCCTCGGGGCGCGATGCTGGCGGCGCCGCCAGGGGGCGAGCTTGGAACAGGTGCGGCGAGGCTCCACGAGGGCGAGAAGAAGAAGACCTCCGCCCCGAGGAGCGCTCGCGCAGCCTGTTATCCAAACTTACCGCTAAGGACGTCAGCTCCGCTAGCGTCCCAGGGATATCCCGACCAGCCAGTTCATCCCTCAGATCACTATTGAGGCTGCGGAGGAACAGGCCACAGAGGGAGCGTTCCTCCCAGCCCAATTCCTCCGCCGCTACCCGGAAGTCGACCGAGTGGTCCGCTGCCGACCGGCTTCCCTGCTGGAGAGCGAGAAGCCGATCGACCTGGACCGTTTCGGTTTGAGAATGGTCAAAGACCTCCAGAAAGCGCCTCACGAATTGGTCATAGGTGAGGGTGGCATAACTGGGCCTCGCCATTACGGCGTAGGTCCAAGTTAACGCACGCCCCTCCAGAAGATTCCCTATGTAACCAATTCGACTGTGATCCGAGGGAAAATCTCCGGGCACACGGTGGAACACGGACTCACACTGCATAATGAACCCCCGTGCTCCGCCGAGGTTACCGCTAAAGCGGGCGGGGGGTCGGAATCGGTGTGAGCCGAACCGGTGCCACTGGAGCCGGCTGGACGGCCGCTGGAACAGCAGGAGCCGCGCCACCCTGGCGAGTCGGGAGGAACGGCTGTTGGGGGTCCAAGCGGTTCAATCGGTTAGTTAATTCTAATAATTGATTAAGAACCACCTGTTGCTGATAAACAATCTGATCCACCCGAGCCTCGAGGATGGTAAACCGGTGTGCGAGCCTGCCGTCTGCCGAGCCGCTCTGCTGAAGCCGTACTGACATAACGTTCGGCTCAGGAGACGCACACACACAGGCTCAGAGTAGTTCAAACTGTTTATTAACAACAGGGATGTTTGGGTGCGTGTCTGCGGAATGTTAATGTGTTGGTGGTGGCGTCTGCTTCGGACCCAGAGGCAGGAGACTGTTCAGCCGGCAACCCTATGGGAGAAATCAGACACAGGGTGATGAGCACACACCAACACAGGAGGAGAATAGGCGAGGGAGAGAAGCTTACTTGTTGGGACAGATGACTGGCGCTTCAAGGATGGAAGCCCGGGAGACAGCCACCTGCAGGGCTCGGTGCAGCAGCGAGGAGAGACGAGGGACGGGATTGTCCGCCGCCGAGGAATCCACCTGTGCACAGGGGAGCAGACTGGAGAGATGAGGTAAGCGATTTTCTTACCGGTGACGAGGATGCTGAAGAGAATGTGGTAGAAGCCCATGGAAGGGGAATGAAGTCTACGGCTTCAGGCCGAAGCTCAGGGCGAGGCGGCTTTTATCCCTCGCCGCTGACGAGTAGCAGGTGCGTGAGCAGGTGGCGCCGCTGATGAATGGCGCGGCGTGACATATATAAACACACAGAGTGCGGAGCATTGTAGCTAGATGGAATGAAACAGCACAACCGTCTACTTAGTTATCCTACATGGTATGATTATGTACCCATACATATTCTCACCCTCCATAGTGACCGGTATTTTCCTAGTTGTATACCGGAGGGGACCATTGTGTAAGTCTATTGCATCTTTTGCATTCAATACTATTAGGTTGTCACGTCTTTTTGCTATCTCTGCGAGCAGCCCTGCTTAGGTTATACAGTCTGACAGCCGTAGGTAGGAAGGACCTGCAAAACCTCTCGGTTGTGCACACAGGGAGGCGTAAGGCTAATAAGCTCATTCACGGGTCCACAGGATGAGACGGTCACACCACAGACAGGCAATGTAGTATTAATCCAAAACGTATGATCGCTCTGACGATCAGCGACAGACACTGCTGCAAGGATGCAGCCGCTAGCGTCGGTTTAAGAAGCTGGCCACTAACGACCGCAAATGCAGAACAGCTGTTCAGGTCTTGACAGCTGAGTGGAAGCTTCCCCGAGCGCTGTCACAATAAGAGCTTGGAGAGACGGAATAACAACGCCGCTGTCAAGACCTGACAGGAATAGCCCGAGCACAAATAACATTAGCGCTCGGGCCATAACATGGAGAAGTCAAAGAACATGATCCTCACCGCATTCCCGGGCTTCTCCAGGTGGGACAGAGAACGGTGAAGGAGGAAGATCACTGCATCCTCCACCCCAATGCCATGCTGGTAGGCGAACTGGAGTGGATCCATCGCTGGTCCCACCAGGAGGAGGAGGTGAGCAAGGAGTAGTCTCTCCAGGGTCTTCATCATGTGGGACGTCAGGGCCACTGGTCTGTAGCTGTTCAGATCTTTGGGGTGGGAAGTCTTTGGTACAGGTACCACACAAGATGTTTTCCACAGCTGTGGTACCCTCCCCAGCTTCAGGCTCAGATTGAAGATGTACTCCACAATCCCACACAGCTGGTCTGCACAGGACTTGAGGAGCTTTGCGCTGATGCCGTCCGGTCCCGACGCCTTCCTCGCCTTGATCTTCCTCAGCTCCGTCTTCACCTGGGTCTTAGTGAGGGTCAGGTTGCGGGGCTGTGTGTTGGGAGTGGGGGGGGTGTTGGTTGAGTGGGGAGTGGGCAGCAGGACTTGATGTCTTCAGAGGCAGCAGTGGTTGTTGTGCAGTCAGGGGGGAGGGCGGTTGGTCAAACCTACTGAAAAACAGATTCAGATTGTTCGCCCACTCCCTGCCCCCCGTGGCCTGGGGGGAGGTATTCTTGAGCCCAGAGATGGTTTTAAGGTTTCTCCAGACCCCGCTGATGTCGCTCTGTTGCAGCTTGTCCTCCATCTTCTTCCTGAAGCTGTCCTTGCCTTCTCTGATCTTTCTCCTCAGCTCCCTCTGTACGGACTTCAGCATCTCCCTGTTCCCCGACCTGAAGATCCTCTTCTTCTCTCTCAGAAGTGTTTTTATCTCAGGGTTGATCCAGGGTTTGTTGTTTGAGCAACACCGTATGGTCTTGGTGGGAACGGTGTTGTCCACACAGAAGCTGATGTAGTCCGTGATGGTGTGAGTGAGGCTATCGATGTCCTCACCATGTGGATCGCAGAGCTGCTCCCAGGCAGTGGTTTCAAAACAGCCCTTTAGAGCGTCCATTGCCTCCTCAGACCATAACTTCACTGGGCGCATGGCCGGAGGTTATCTGTGCACTAGGGGTTTGTACACCGGCCGGAGATGAACCAAGTTGTGATCCGATCTCCCGAGTGGGGGGAGTTGTGATGAGGTGTACGCCTGAGGTGTACGCCTTGCGTAGAATAAGTCCAGTGTTTTATTGTCTCTGGTGTGGCATGTGACATACTGGGTAAAAGTGGGTAGAATGGGAGACAGTGAAACATGGTTGAAATCGCCTGAGATGAGGAGAAGAGCATCTGGATGTTCTGTCTGCAGCCTGCCAGTTACTGAGTGGATGACATCACGTGCTGTCCCAGTGTTCGCCGTCAGATTTGCATAAATAACAATGCAGATCACGTGTGAGTATCCCCTCGGGAGATATGTAGGCCACATGCTAACAGCTAGCAACTCGATGTCTTTGCTGCAGTGTTGTTGTTTAACAGTGATATGTCCCGGTCTGCACCAGTTGTTGTTAACATACATTATCACTCCACCGCCCCTTGCTTTGCCACTGTCTGATGTTCGGTCTGACCGTATCGCGTGGAAACCCTCCAGTTCAATGTTAGTATCTGCTGCTAATCCTGTTAGCCAAGTCTCTGTGAATAGGAACAGGCTACACTCCCGGTATATGCTATCGTAGCGGGAGATAGCCGCTAGCTCATCTACCTTTCTCAGTATTGATCGTACATTCCCCATAACAACGGATGGGAGGGTGGGTCTGTACCTTATATTTCTTGCCCGCCGCCTTACTCCAGCATGGCACCCACATCGTTTTCACCTCAGTTCTCCCAGTATGTCGAGTTTTTCCGTTAGCACCGGGTGGCAGTTGAGTGCTAGCAGCTCTTCCCTGCTGTACTGTCTCCTGCTATACACAGTGGCTCCGTCCACCAGCTCGGGAGACATTTGGGGCGATCTGTGTGTCCGTGATATATATGGAGTGTAAGGTGTCGCCGGATCAGAAAGTTGTCACCGGATCAGAAAGAGAGAGGAAGAAAAAAAACCTCAGAATTGAGCCGCTGTTGCAAAAGGCAGCTGACTTGTGTGGCGCCGGAAGTGAAAAAAAAAAAAATTATTGACAGTAATGCTAATGCAGCACAGCTGTGATCAAACCGGATAGCTCTCTAGTTTTGACAATGTAATTATGACAACACTTTAGATTAGATTGTAAGGACATTGCTGTTGGTTGTTCTGTGGTTTTGGTAAATATGCTGAATCACACTTTTATTGTCTGTTTAAGTTAATCCGTTTTAGCTACACATGCTTAAAAAAACAAAATAACAAAAAATGGCTGTTGTTATTAAGCTCCAGCAGTTATGTATGTCAGTTGCAGTTAATTTTAGGTTGTAAATGTGTTTTGTTTTTATTATTTTAAAATATGTAAATAAATGCTGTGAAACATTGGATGCCTAAATTCATTTGTGCCTTTTCAGTTACTGTAGAAGATAAAATCTATTGTTGATTCAGTGTGACAGATTCACAAATGGTATACCTCACCTCTGCAAAGCTAAAGTTTTTTTCAACCTTTTTATAACACAGTGATAAACAAGAACCTAAAATACACTGTACATATTTGATATATACATAACATTGTAATCAATAATTCTTAGTGAAGTTGGAAATTTAATTTTAATTTATCTTTTACAGTACTGCATCTCCAAAAATGAGCACATCACCATTCAGATCTATATCAAATAGCTCAGACATATTAATCCAAATTTCAAACAAAACAAAACAAAACAAAACAAATCTTAAAATGGCTAAATTTATATGGGATTGTTGTAAAATATGAAAGTTATACTTTTTAGATTTGAGTTATTTCTAAAAATAAATTCACCACATTATTCCACTTTTGGAGGTGGATGAGTAGAATGTAAAAGAAAATCAACCTCAAATCAAGTCCGTCAACATCTAACAAACAGGAATTTATTTTGGGGAAAATATTTATTAAAAAATAAACAGTCCAGATGCAGGGTCCATGGGGCAGATCTGGGAGAGCAATAAATTAATTAAATCAGGATTAAGACACTCAAGAAAACTTCTGTTGTCCTCATAGTCAGTGTTGACCTTTGTTACTATAGTAAAGTACAATTTGTTGATGTAAAAAAGAACAGTCTCCAAGAAACTGTCATCACAGACTAACAGCATTAAAACATGAAAGGATGTGAACTACTAGACAGTTTTAGGACTACAGCAGTGTTGCAATGAGTTTGCTTGGTCTACATAATGTGAATGACAATATACTGTAGGTGAAAGAGCAGGTACAAAAATGGAATTACTTTTTATGTGTGTGTTGTGGGAGGAGGAAGGGGACCCCGGGGCAGACCCAGGACACGTTAGAGAGATTATGTCTCCCAGCTGGTCTGAGAATGTCTTGGTGACAAGACTTGGTAGTAAGACCTGGAGGAGGTGGCTGGGGAGTGGGGAGTCTGGGCTTCTCTAATTAGACTGCTCCCTCCACAACCTGGACCCCCAGAAAAGCCATAGAAGATGGATGGATGGCTGTGCTGTATATTCATTCCTGCTGCAAGACTGGACCTGATTAAAGAAGAGGAACAACATTTTTTCTAATTCCACATTCTTGGAACACCAAGTGCACAGGCAGGTTGTGGTTTTAATAAAAATGAAAAGTCCTGACATTTTAGCTGCCAAATTTTGACTGTTGTTTTGAGAAGTTATTCAAAAAATAAATAAATAAATAAATATCTGTTGCATCTACTTTTGGCAAAATAATCCATAAATATGACTGGTTTGACCAGTTTACTCACTAAATATATATATATATATATATATATATATATACACAGTATATATATATATATATATATACAGTATATATATATATATATACTGTATATATATATATATATGTATATATATATATATATATATATATATATATATATATATATATATATATATATATATATATATAAAACACTCCTTAATATTTCAAAACCAGTTAAAAAATCTCCTAAACAAACACATTTAAAAATTCAAAATAAAGGATTTGGCTTTATACATTACTGTGTGTAAAATGTTTTGATAAAACTAAACTTACATTGGTGTGCTGCCAGCTGTCTTTCTCACTGGACAATGCCTCTGGTGGTTGCTGTCCTGAGCTGCTAATGGGGTTCAGGCCTCATACACAGGTGAGGTGGAGAAGAAGCTTCTGCTGACACCATCAGAATGTGTTTTTTAAATGTTGATCTATGAGAACACAGTAATATTAATAGTCCTTTTTGTGACTTTTTACATGTAACACTTTGCATCATACTCACCTAAAGGTCGGATATTGATGTTCTGTCCTTAACCCCCCACTGGTCCATCACATCAGTGAGGGCTTCAGAAGCTGGTGACCCTCTCTCCAGTCGCTGTTTGGTGGAGCTATTCTTTGCTGTATCATGATGACATAGTCCAAACACCCATCTGTAGTTATTCACCTCACGATGGAGGAAGTCAATGCTACTTGTATTTATCAATTTATCAATGCTTACTTGTAGTCTTAGCAAACGTCTGCTTTTATTAATGCTAACATCAGCCTGCCCAGGGACTACAGGTGGAAATTAGCACTAGTGCTATAACCTGGTACAATGCATCTTTCCTCTTTAAGGTCAATGTATATTGTGCATGTCCCTGCATAAATAAAAAAAAAAAATAAAAAAAATAAAAAAAGAAAGTCCTTAAAGAGAGTGAAAAAATGTTATGGTTTATTACTTGATCGTCAAAAATCTGACTTAAGTTTCTACATACATAATTACAGCTACTTCAGGGACTCAAGAAATCCCGTGACTAATGCTGTGCAGTAACATTAGTAAGAAAATAAATTAAGACCTGTTTATTCTACTATTATAACTTAAACTATTTTTAACCTCAATTTCCACCATGGTGATCAATAAAGTTTTACATTATTATCTTAAACTGTAACAACAATAAACAACTGTAACTTTTTTCACTGTACACCAAATTATTAAACTGAGCAGCTGCACATCAAAGCTGATCATTTAAAAAAATATTTATGTAAAACATGACTGCTGCACAATTAGTATGTGCTGTTACATTCATAGATGCAAATCATCATATCATGAACCTATCACGTGTCAGCTTGGTAAGGACCAGTTAGTGGGGTCTATTCCAAGCCATGTATTGGCTGATATTATTATACATGCATAATTATAATGTGAACATGTCAGAAATAAAATTTAGTTGGTTACATAGACTTTAGACTGCACCCCCCCCGTGCCCCTAACGCCCAGATTAGCAGCAAAAGATGAATGAGCTAGTTAGCATCATAGCTAGCACTGGTTAGCTCACCTGTCAGAAGAAAAAAGGTCACCTTGACTTTTCACCCCTTTCAGACTCTTCAGCAGACAATAGCCATCAAATGCAGAACCCATATTTATCCCGTTCCTTTATCATGCCATACTTGAGAACGACTGGGAAACTGATGTTTGCCTTGAGACTCAGGTATTTAGCTGAATAATTCACTACCTGGCAACCTAACAACCCAAAAACGAGACATGGCACATAACATCAAGCTAGCGATGCTATTGGCCAGCTGCTGGATGTAAATATTTATGTTATTGTTGGCCGCCAAAAATTACAATTTTTTTTTCTTCAATATACAAATTTTTAGAAGAACATTAAGACTTACATTGTACATGTTTCTAAATGCTTTGTTGATGTATTATTTTTTTTTAAAAAATCTTTGTTTTCACGAAAATCTTCTATATTTCACCTTTAAAATACATGTAAAGTGTATGCGCTGTAAGCACTGCTTGTGCATGATGTGGGATGCTGTCTGCTGAGACACTGTAACATCCGACATTGTAGCATGTTAGCTCACCACTCGGCTTTAGCATGTACACACTGCACAATATTTTCCTTCAATTTGAGCTTGTAATGATTCCAGACTTGATATACTTTTGTTGTTTTAAAAAATTTTTTTCTTCATCTTTGCTGGCCCGTCACTATGCCACTCTGACATGGCACTGTTAAACAAATTTGTGTTTTGTTTAGGTAGCGTGACTGGAATAAGGTCACACCGGAAGAAGGTCTTATAGACCGGAAGCGCTACATTAAACGACACGTCGATGCATAAATTTTGAATTGAGAATCCTTTGTACTCGAATTATTCGAATAATCGTTGCAGCCCTATTTGAGAGCCATTGCAGTGCATCCTTTCATATTTTAGCAATATTATAAGTACAAAACACTGAACATTATTATTATTTTTTGTTTTTGTATCTTGTATACTTTATTGATCCCCGGAGGGAAATTCATGGCATCCACTGTATGGTGAAAATCCCTTCACCATTCACACACACACACACACACACACACACACACACACACACACACACACACACACACACAGAGCAGAATGACCCGTTTGGCTGCAACTGTTGCATCAGTGTTGCCCATTTGTCTGTAAACATTCAAGTAAAAATGATTTATCTCATTATTTGGGCATTTTTGCGTCTTGTTGTCGTTTAGTCAAAGTGTGCACATGTATCCGCATATGATATGCAGTTGATCTGGCCATTCTGCTCCACAATCATGGTGGTATTAAGTTTTTAATTTTTAGATACTCGCATGGGAGGGGGGACTCGCAGTCCTGCAAAGTACAGTGGTACCACACAAAGCAGGTACTCCCATCTACTACTGACTGGGCAGGTTGGGCATCCGCAAAGGACCTCGTCCCACACCGCATCGTCCTCCACTCTTGGAACCGGCCAGTCCCACAGTCCACAGCTCGACCGCTTCTCCATAGCGCTGCTCTTGTTGGCGAAACCCAGACCATAAAAAAGGTCACAGTCCATGATGTTATTGCCACAGGCCGTCCCGGTGAACTCGAGGTTGGACATCTCCGCCAACTTGTACCGGGCCATCAGAATCAGAATCAGAATCAGAATCAGAATCAGATTTATTGCCATTGTTCATGTAGTACACAAACTAGGAATTTGTCTCGGTGCAATGCTGCAACATTAAACATGATAAACTAAAAAGAAATAAACTATACATGCAATAAAGTGTAGAATAAGAATGAGTAATACTAGTCAGCAGTTTAAATATATTAGCAAGCAGCAGATAATGTGGAGAACCATATAGTGCAGTCGGTAATGCAAGAAGAAAACAGTGATGATTGACATGAGTCTGGTTGAGCTGCTGTACATAGTGCACGAGAGTTAATAAGTCACTTAGTGTTCAGCAGTCTGATGGCAGAGGGGAAGAAGCTGTTCATGTGACGGGAGGCCATCAGTCTCAGCGTTCCCACCGTGGACAGCTGTCTGCCTCCATAACCATAAAGTGGCACTGGGTCACCTTCAATCCTGTAGTGTGGGAAGAATTTTCTCATTGTAGCCCAATTAAGCAAGGAGCCCTCCGCCCCCATATCGATCAGCAGTGGAACCTCCACACCATCCAGCTCCACCGTGCAGAACATGTATCCGTTGGTGTTCGGGGACACAGTGTGGGCAACCGTTGGGGCGGGGGGAGTTGATTTCTTCTGCTGGCTCCCCTGCTTGGACATACGGAAGACTCTGGCATAGTGGTTCAAGTGGTCACACTTGCTGCAGCGTCTCCCTCTCGCCGGACATGGACTTCATGGACCCACAGCCCAAACACATGGGCTTCCCCTGGGCAGACCTCAATTCTGCAGCATTGGCCTCTGCAGAGTTGTCCTCCATCGCTATCTGGGTTTGCTACTTGTGTGGCAACGGGAAACTCCAGCTGACAAACACTGACTCAGCTCCAGTGTCAGCCTATCCGCTGCCTCCAGCTGGGGAGTCAACTTGATGGCCCTGGTCAGCGTTAAGTCATCTGGAATAGTGAGTAGCTTCGACCTTATTGCAGCGCTGTTGGTATGCTCCGCCAGCTGGTCGTGAACCATCTCCTCCTCCAACGGTACAAACTGACACTCACTAGCCAGTAGCCTCAAGTCGGCTATAGGCTCACCTACCTGTTGGCGGTGCTGCCAAAACTTGATTCTCCGGACAATGACATTGTCTGGGGTGCAAAAATGGCACGCCATCAGCTCGACCACATCCTCGTAGCTTTCTGAATTGCCGAGCGTGCTCAGAATTTGCTGGCCCTCAATTCCCAGGTTGTGCACCAACAGTGCGCGTGCCCTCAATTTGTCCATTTTGCCCAGATTCAGTGCCACCATGTATGTCTAGAAGGCAGCGTACCATCTTGGCCAGGGGACAGGTGGCTTGCCCGGGAGCTCCAAAAATGGCCAAATTGGAGACCCATATGCTTCCATACCTTCTTTATCCTCATTGCCAAATGTTATGTATGAAGATACACTCGAAATGACGAGGCCTGATGCACGACTGAACTCACGTTTATTAATTATAGCACACACCACACTACAACCACTAGGCAGGGGTAATGGCGAAGAGACCCGCCTCTCCTGCCCGCTGGTCTTTATAGGCACGGGTGGTGGTGGAAACGGAAGTGAGTGCCCCCACACCGTGCCTCACAAATAAGAGCATATGAACTACATAAAGAACTATATAACAGTACGTCCAGTCGGACTGCTGCTTCTCCCCGCATGTTCTGTGTTGATACACCAGTATTTTTTGTCAGACCTCGTCTCTGCTGATGCTCCGCCTAGTCTGCTCATGCACCTCATGTTCTCCACATATGGTGAATTATCCTTTAGACCTATGCAATCATGGCAACTTTATGGTATAATTTTTTAAGCATTAAATCTTCAGTATTATCTTTTTCTAGTCAAATTTGTTGTTTTTCACTTTCTTGTTTTTTTCCAGGGAACACTGTGGTGACTGACAGGTCGTGATGCCACATATTATCCAATCAGCATGGCCATGATGCCAATCAGCATGGAGTTAATCCGAAACCCCGCCCACACTTGTTGAAGGCAGGCATGAAGAGACACAGAGCGGTGGCTAAACTTTGATAAAAATTAAATATTTTGACTGAGCGACCCCATTCTTAGGGATGCACACCCTCGTAACCTCAGCAAAACATGTATAAAATCTGTCAGTCTGAGGAATGGTTCAAGAGATATGCGTGGAACAGACAGATTGTCATGAGCCGAGCCGGCTTGGCTTTCCCCGGCTCGACCCTGATCTCTCTGTGGGTTTTGGTTCTGCTGTATATGTGCATTATGTGTATTTCTGTACTTATCCTACTACCATAGCCACTGCCTGACCGGCAGCTGTTAGTCAGCTCCTGTGATCTATTTTTTCCCACGTTGCTGACAGTCTGCCAGTCCAACCATGCCCCCTCGCTCTCCTTAGCTTCATCAGCTTTCTGGACTGTTCCTACTCGTGAGTAAACTGTTTGCGTTTCTCCGTGTGGTTGCTGCTACGCTGGACCAGAAGCGTTTCCCCCCTTGCAGTAATTCTGCTATGCTTCTAGTGGTGTTTCTCCCCGCAGCATAACCGCTATGCTTAGGCTGTTGCCCAGTTTGCGTTCCCCCTGAGTAGTTGAACTCCCCGTAGTGTTCCCCGCTCTCTGAGTGCATTCATATTGTGTTATGACCAACTTGTTCGTCTGTATTGTGAACTGTTTGTCAATAAATGTGTTTGGTGAACTCCTGCATTTAAATCCTTCCATCCTTCTTCTTAGCGCACGGAGAGTTTATGACAGAATGACCCAGCCCGTTAAAAGGATTTAGCGGGTTCATCCACACATCACTTTTTCCTTAACGAACTACCTTTTCCACCCACCTGTTGTGGAGCGCATGATGCCCTGGGCTTGTTGACCTCATCGCCGCAAGGGAGGATCGGCAGCTGGCATCCCCATGCTGGAAGAAGAGTAGGCAGCAGATTTTATCCAGGACTTTGTGTAGGAGGCTCTCGCGTCCTGTGGTCCCAAGAAGAAATGGAAGTCTTTGCTCAGGGCTATGGGTGTCCTAGAAGCGCATCCCGGTCTCTGCAGGTGCCCACAATACGCTGAGCTGCTCTCCACGGTCTGCGCGCTCGAGCGCTTATTCCCTGGATTATCTGCGAGGACACTTCCCGCCGAGCTGAAGTGGAGTTGTTCCCCTCATCGGTCATCTGCTTCCTCTCCAGCTCAGCCCGAAGAACCAGCCTCAGCCCGTGCATCTCCAGCTCCACCACGGTAACGTCATCCCACGTTGAAGTGCCGGGAGAAGCCCTCTCCTCCGTCAGCCGCCATCATCCCTCCGGCAGCTGTGAGGTCCGCTGAGGTCATCCCGGGAACGCCCACCTCCGTTGCCACAGAGTCGGCTCCCCCTCCCCCCGTTGAAGAGGACTGAGTCACCGTGGACACAGAGAGGGATGACAGCCTGCCAGCTGCAGCAGTGAACATCAAGGGCCGGGATGACAGGCAAGTGTTTTTTCTTTCTGCTTATCATGACAATAACAAACCTTGTCGGTCTCCCAGGAAAGAGGCCCAGTTACAGCAGTCCGCTGGGCTTCCCCTACTGGCTGCAGTTAAAAACTCTTTTCCTACCCTCTCTGTGTCTCCTCCTTTAATTCCTGAGTGCCTGCTGGTCCAAGAACTGAGCCGCCAGATGGTGTAGTGGTGGAGGAGCCGGTGGTTTTGGATGATTCCTTCCCAGAGCCAGCATGGAGAGGTCCCCCTGCGGCTATGCCGGTGGACGAAGAGTGGTTGGCTATGCTTGCTGCGCTCAACCGCTGGGTTGAAGAAGAATGCTGTGAGAGGGAGGTCCATGGACGCGCTTCCCCGGCAGTGAGGATCACACCTCTTACGCCTACCCAACCCCTGAATTCACCATCAGACGAGGAATGGGCAAACCTGCTTGCCGCAGTCAACAGCCGGGTCAAGGAGGAGTGTCAGAGGACCAGAATGGCTAACACTATCTCGCTAGCTAGGAGACACAGGGAGAATCCCTCATCGCCTTCGGCAGCCCACTGCCCTCCAGCTGCCGTGAAGTTTGCTGAGCTTACCCCGGTAACACCCGCCTCCGTTGTCATGGAGACAGTTCCTCCACAAGCTTTCAATGGGGCCCACATCATCACTGACACGGAGAGGGATGACTGTCAGCCACCTGCAGCTGGAGACAACAAGGACCGGGATGACAGGCAAGTATTTTTTCATTGTAAACTATCTAATGACACTGAATCTTGCCCGTCTCCCGAGGGAGAGGCCCAGTTTAAGCAGTCCACTGGGTCCTCTCCTCCAGCTGCACATGTTAATTCATTTTCCCCCCTCTCCGTGTCTCCTCCAATTCTCCCTGAGGACCTGTTGGTCCAAGGTCAGGGCCATCAGACGGTGGAGGAGCCAGTGGCTTCGGAGGAGTCCTTCCCGGAGCCAGCATGGAGAGGTCCCCCTGCAACCACGCCGGAGGAATCCCCAGCGTTGGAGCCACTGCAGGAGCACAATAGGACTGCAATCACCATCCTGCCAGCTGCGGAGGCATCTGCAGTGGATTGGGAGCCTGAGCTGGACCTCTTGGAGGCCAGGCCTGAGCATTCATCACCAGGATCGACGGAGTCCTGGACAGCGGTGGAGCTCGAGCTCAGGCAAGTACTCTGTCTGGTTTTTCTTATCACAATGTTAGAGAGATCTTGTCTGGCTCTAGGTGGGGAGAGTCAGGCGCAGCACACAGCCGCGTCTGAACTTCCCTTGCCAGGCTCTGCCGCTGCTGGCGACCCTAACGACCCTGATTCTTCTCCCGCTCCTGAGCCATTTTCTAGGGTCACCGGAGAGGAACAACCATCTCCACGGGTCCATGTGGAGCCGGTCTCAGCGCCTGATGATGTCGCGGGTCCAGCTCCCCTGAGGTCTGAGGTCATCGTGTGGTCTCCTCCACAGGCTGTGCTGCTGTGGGTCCAGCAGGCTGGCTTTGGACCCTCGTGGGGGCTGCGCCCCAGGATTAGCCCACCGTGGGTGCTTTGCTCCTGCCCAGACCCATCATGGACACCATGCTCTGTGTTGGGGTCCACCGTGGGTGCTGCAGAGCCTCAGCCGGAGGTCACCGCGGGTGCTGCAGAGCCTCCGCTGGAGTCCATCATGGGTGTAGCTGAGCCTCAGCCGGAGGTCACCGCGGGTGCAGTGAGGTTCCCGCTGGAGTCCATCGTGGGTGCAGTGGAGCCGGCCCGGTTGGAGGCCATCGTGGAGGCAGCAAAGCCGGCCCAGTTGGGGTCCACTGCGGGTGCTCTTGCGGACCACCCTGAGGACGCTGTGATCCCCTTATCCCTGCCCTATGCCGTGGAGGTCCCCTTTCTCTGGTCCTGTTATCCACCAGTGAGCCTTCCTGTGGGCAGGCTGCCTCCCGCTTCACCCCTTTGGTCCTAGTGGCTAATCAATGCGGGCCAGCCGCCAGAAGAATTGACTCCCCGAGTCAGGTGGCTCATGTTTTCCAGCAGGCCACCGGATTCGGTTCACTGGACCTTCTGCTAGGTCTGGGACTCTGGGCGGCCTTCTGAGCCCCAATGCCCGTGGACTTGGGGGGGGGGTTAATTGTGGGCCCTGGACGGGATATTGTGTTCCCTCCTTCCTGTTCCCCCTACCACCCACCTGGGTTCGTGTTGTTTGTTGTTGTTGCTCCTGTTGTGGGGGAGGGGGGTCTTCTTGATGTTTCCTTGGGTGTCTGGGAATCCACCCCTTATAGGGGGGATCTGTCATGAGCTGAGCTGGCTTGGCTTTCCCCGACTTGGCCCTGATCTCTCTGTGGGTTTTGGTTCTGCTGTATATGTGCATTATGTGTATTTCTGTACTTATCCTACTACCATAGCCACTGCCTGACCAGCAGCTGTTAGTCAGCTCCTGTGATATATTTTTTCCCACGCTGCTGACAGTCTGCCGGTCCAGCCACGCCCCCTCGCTCTCCTTAGCGTCATCAGCTGTTTCCAGCCCTGATAATCATCTTTCCCATGCCTTGCCCAGGTGTTCCCAATTTGTGTGCCCAGCGGCGTTTGTATTTTAGCGGCTCTTCACTAGACAAACGCCGCTGGGTCATTGTATGAGTCACTCCTGTTCTCCATGGTGTGACTGTCACGTCGGGATGGACTCATGGATTATGCTTGTTGAGAGAAGTGGACTTTCTGGACTGTTCCTACTTGTGAGTAAACTGTTTGCATTTCTCTGTGCGGTTGCTGCTACACTGGACCAGAAGCATTTCCCCCTTGCAGTAATTCTGCTATGCTTCTAGTGGTGTTTCTCCTCGCAGCATAACCGCTACGCTTAGACTGTTGCCCAGTTCGCATTCCCCCCGAGTAGTTGAACTCCCCGTAGTGTTCCCCGCTTTCCGAGCGCATTCATATTGTGTTATGACCAACTTGTTCGTCTATATTGTGAACTATTTGTCAATAAATGTGTGCTTGGTGAACTCCTGCATTTAAATCCTTCCATCCTTCTTCTTTTCCGTGCGCTATGGCAGAGCGCACGGAGAGTTTATGACACAGATAGACACACACACACAGACTCTTCTGACGAAGGCTGCAGTGCACAGTCGAAACATGTTAAGAAGGTAAAGACATCTCCTTTCTATTTTTGTCTTTAATAAGAACAAAATCCTTGGATAGATTGGTGCTGAACCACCTGAAGGTCATCACAGGCCCCCTGATGGACCCACTGCAGTTTGCCTACCGGTCAAACAGGTCAGTGGATGATGCAGTGAATATGGGACTACATTACATCCTGCAACACCTCGACTCCCCAGGGACGTACGCCAGGATCCTGTTTGTCGACTTCAGTTCAGTGTTCAACACCATCATCCCAGGCATTCTTCATCAGAAACTCCTCCAGCTCAAGGTGCCCCCCTCCACCTGCCAGTGGATCTCCAGCTTTCTGACTGACAGGTGGCAACAGGTGAAGCTAGGGAGATTTACATCCAGCTCCCGAAAAATTAGTACTGGCGCCCCCCAAGGATGTGTCCTTTCCCCACTGCTCTTCTCCCTCTACTCCAACGACTGCACCTCAGAGGACCCTTCGGTGAAGCTCCTGAAGTTTGCGGACGACACCACAGTCATCGGTTTGATCCGGGATGATGATGAGTCTGCATACAGGCGGGAGGTGGAGCAGCTGATCCTCTGGTGCAGCCAGAACCATCTTGAACTTAACCCAGCCAAAACAGTGGAGATGACTGTGGATTTCAGGCGACACCCCCCTTCATTCCCCCCACTCACCATCCTCAACAGCACAGTGTCCACTGTGGACTCCTTCAAGTTTCTGGGTACCACAATCTCCCGGAACCTGAAGTGGTCCTCCCATATAGACACTGTCCGGAAAAAGGCCCAGCAGAGGTTGTTTTTTCTGCGTCAGCTCAAGAAGTTTGATTTGCCTCAGGAGCTGCTGGTTGTCTTCTACACCGCCATCATCCAATCTGTCCTCTGCTTTTCCATCACTGTCTGGTTTGGATCTGCCACTAAACAGGACAAGACCAGACTGCAGCGGATCATTAAGTCTGCGGAGAGGATCATTGGTACCGACCTACCCTCCATTGAGAACTTATATCGGTCCATAACCAGGAAACGGGCGGGAAACATCTGTGCTGACCCATCACACCCCGGCCACAAACTGTTTGAACTTCTATCTTCTGGTCGTCGTTACAGATCACTGAAGGTCAAAACCACCCGTCACAGGAACAGTTTCTTTCCTCAAGCCATCACTCTGATGAACTCCTAACATTCACCTAGTCCTACCTGTTTGCTGTACTCATGACTTTTCATCCATTATTACATTGCACATAACTCTCACACTGCTTTTTACTTCATTCACATTGTATCACTGAATCTGAGTCCACATTGAAATACTGTGTGATTGTATATTTTTTCATATATTTCTGCAAAGTGTGGTTAGTCCGAGTAAATAACTGCATATATTCCTGTATATATTTGCATCCTTTTATAGAAACGTGGACAGACTGTAATTTACTGTACATACTCTGTTTGTCATTGAATCCTTATTTAAATCCTTCACCTGAACAACGAGAGCAAGTTTTTAGCCAAAGTCAAATTCCTTGTATGTGTTGTGCATACTTGGCCAATAAAGCTGATTCTGATTCTGATTCTGATTCTGAAAAGGTAAACAACATTTCATATCACAAGATATCAGACACGTATAGCTCACTGCTCTTCACTGGAGGACTGATGTCACCCAAATGAACCACCTTGAAACATCACTTCTGGGACGCAAAAGAAGAGAATGTAAACAAATGTGCAACAAGGGCTCCATCTCAACATATATGTTCACACGGAGGAAGCATTTGCTCCAAATGTTGCCAACTATTATTCTAAAAAGAGATTATTTAGCTTCTGAAGAGAAATATTTACCATCTGTGACAGCAGAAGATGGGCCGAAGCATGTATTGATGGAGCTGCACGTGACGAGAGAGGACAACTGCACTGGCTGGGCGGCGTTATCTAACCGAAATTGAAATGGAATAAATCAAAAGATAAATGTGAGTTTCTGGATGTGGGAGAGAAAGTGAAAATGACTGGCAGAAGATGAAATAAGGACCGGGGATGAGGAAATGGACACATGAAGACGCATGGTAGGTCTGATGTATTTATTTGTTTGTGTACATTGTATGGATTTTCTGGTTCATATACTTTGAAGATAAGATAACAAAAAAACCAAAAACCAAAACGAAGACAACCCCCCCCCCCCCCCACAAAACCATCCTTTGCGTAAATATGTTCAAAGACCACTTTTGACCAAAAGTTATGTAATTCAATATGGCTGCCGTCACATTATGCAAATTAGATGCATAAATTTGCTCCTATCTCAAACCTTGGATCATATTCTACATCTTTCCAATTGACCGTAAGCCATTATCTCTTATCACTTTCAAGTTACAGCCTTTGGAATTTGTGATATCTAAACTGAATATTTTCTTGAAAACAACCTTGACCACCAGAGGGTGGTGAGCTCAGAATCAGAATCAGAATCAGAATCAGGTTTATTGCCATTGTTCATGTAGTACACAAACTAGGAATTTGTCTCGGTACAATGCTGCAACATTAAACATGATAAGATAAGAGAAATAAACTATACATGTAATAAAGTGTAGGATAAGATTAAGTGATACTGGTCAACAGTTAAAATATATATTAGCCAGCAGCAGATACTGTGGAGAACTATATAGTGCAGTCGGTAATGCAGGAAGAAAACAGTGATGATTGACATGAGTCTGGTTGAGCTGCTGTACATGGTGCACGAGAGCCACTTAGTGTTCAGCAGTCTAATGGCAGAGGGGAAGAAGCTGTTCATGTGACGGGAGGTTTTAGTCTGGATGGACCGAAGTCTTCTACCAGAGGGGAGGGGGGCAAACAGTACGTGACCAGGGTGTGAGGGATCGGCTATGATCCGGCCAGCACGCCTCCGGGTCCTGGAGATGTACAGATCCTGGAGAGATGGGAGCTTGCAGCCGATCACCTTCTCAGCAGTGCGCACGACGCGCTGCAGCCTTAGTCTGTCCCTGGCAGTGGCTCCTGCGTACCACACGGTTATGGAGGTGGTGAGGATGGGCTCGATGATGGCTGTGTAGAACTGCACTAACATCTTGGTGGGTAGCTTGAGCTTCCTCAGCTGCCGCAGGAAGAACATCCTCTGCTGGGCTTTTTTGATGAGTGAGCTGATGGTCAGCTCCCATTTGAGGTCCCTGGTGATGGTAGTGCCTAGGAAGCGGAAGGAATCAGCAGTGGTGATGGGAGAGCCTGAGAGGGTGAGGGGGGGCAGAGGAGTAGTGACTTTCCTGAAGTCTACAATCATCTCCACTGTCTTCAGAGCGTTCAGCTGCAGGTTGTTATTGCTGCACCAGGACGCCAGCTGGGCCACCTCTCTCCTGTAGGCGGACTCGTCGCCGTTGGAGATGAGCCCGATGAGGGTGGTGTCGTCCGCAAACTTGATCAACTTGACAGACTGGTGGCTGGAGGTGCAGGAGTTGGTGTAAAGGGAGAAGAGTAGGGGGGAAAGTACACAGCCCTGGGGTGATCCGGTGCTGATGCTAGTATAGTCTGAGACAGTCTTTCCCAGCCGCACATGCTGCCTCCGGTCCGTCAGGAAGTCGATGATCCACCTGCAGAGGGAGTCAGGCACGTTGAGCAGGGACAGCTTGTCCCGGAGCAGAGCGGGGCGGATGGTGTTGAATGCGGAGCTGAAGTCCACAAACAGGATCCTGGCGTAGGTTCCCGGGGAGTCCAGGTGCTGCAGGATGGAGTGGAGGGCCAGGTTGACTGCATCGTCTACAGACCTGTTGGCTCGGTAGGCAAACTGCAGCGGGTCCAGGAGAGGGGTGGTGATGGACTTGAGGTGGGACAGGACCAGGCGCTCAAAGGACTTCATGACTACAGAGGTGAGCGCTACAGGTCTGTAGTCATTAAGTCCAGTGATCCGTGGCTTCTTGGGGACAGGGATGATGGTGGAGGATTTGAGGCAGGATGGCACGTGGCATAACTTAAGGGAGGTGTTAAAAATGTCTGTGAATACAGGAGCCAGCTGTTTCGCACAGAGTCTCAGGGTGGAGGGAGACACGTCGTCTGGGCCGGGGGCCTTGCGCGGGTTCAGTCTGGAGAACTGTTTGAGCACATCCTGCTCACTGATGATAAGGGGAGGGGGGGAGGAGGGGGGGGTGCCTTAAATGAAGTAGGGAATGTGGAGGCTGTGGAGCTGGAGGGAGGGGGGGAGTTGGACACAGATGACGAGGTGTCAAAACGGGCATAGTGTTGGGACAGTCTCTGACAAAGGGCTTTGTCATCCTGACCTTTAGGAGCCTGAGGCCGATAGTTGGTGATCTGCCTCAGTCCTCTCCACACGGAAGCCGAATCATTAGCAGTGAACTGCTGCTGGAGTCTCTCTGAGTACACAGATTTAGCCCTCTTCAGCTCTCTGTTAAACCGGTATTTAACCTCCCTGTAGCAGTCCCTGTCTCCACTTTTCAGCGCTGCTTCCTTCTCCTTCCTGATCTGTCTGAGCTTAGCTGTGAACCAGGGTTTGTCATTAGAGTAACTCACCCTGGTGCGTGATGGAAGAATGTTCTCTTCACAAAAGTGGATATATGCTATCATATGAGCTGATGGGTGCGATGGCGCACCATTGATGGAAAACAGGTTAAGGGTAAAAAAATCCAAACCTACATGTCCCTGTGTGAAAAAGTGATTGACCTCCCCCCCCCCCGTTAAAACATAAATTAACTGGTTTATCACATCTTTGGAAAGCTGAGTCAATTTCTCTACCACACCCAGGCCTGATTACTACCACACCTGTTCTCAGTCAAGAAAAAACTTAAATAGGACCTGCCTGACAAAGTGAAGCAGACCAAAATATCCTCAAAAGCTAGACATCATGCTCTGATCCAAAGAAATTCAGTAACAAATGAGAAACAAAGTAAGTGAGATCTATCAGTCTGGAAAAGGTTATAAAGCCATTTCTAAAGCTTTAGGACTCCAGCAAACCACAGTGAGAGCCATTATCCACAAATGGGGAAAACAAGGAACAGTGGTGAACCTTCCCCGGAGTAGCCGGCCCATCAAAATTACCCCAAGAGCGCAGCAACAACTCATCCAAGAGGTCACAAAAGACCCTACAACAACATCCAAAGAACTGCAGGCCTCACTTGCCTCAGTTAAGGTCAGTGTTCATGACTCCACCATAAGAAAGAGACTGGGTAAAAATGGCCTGCATGGCAGAGTTCCAAGACAAAAACCACTGCTGAGCAAAAACAACATAAAGGCTCATCTCAGTTTTGCCAGAAAACATCCCCAAGACTTTTGGGAAAATACTCTGTGGACTGATGAGACAAAAGTTGAACTTTTCGGAAGGTGTGTGTCCCGTTACATCTGGCGTAAAAGCAGCACAGCATTTCAGAAAAGGAACACCATACCAACAGTAAAATATGGTGGTGGTAGTGTGATGGTCTGGGGCCGTTTTGCTGCTTCAGGACCTGGAAGACTTGCTGTGGGAAATGGAACCATGAATTCTGCTGTCTACCAAAATATCCTAAAGGAGAATGTCCGGCCATCTGTTCATGAACTCAAGTTGAAGCATACTTGGGTTCTGCAGCAGGACAATGATCCAAAACACACCAGCAAGTCCACCTCTGAAAGGCTTAAGAAAAACAAAATGAAGACTTTGGAGTGGCCTAGTCAAAGTCCTGACCTGAATCTGATTGAGATGTTGTGGCATGACCTTACAAAGGTGGTTCATGCTTGAAAATCCTCCAATGTGACTGAATTACAGCAATTCTGCAAAGATGAGTGAGCCAAAATTCCTCCACAGCGCTGTAAAAGACTCATTGTCAGTTATCGCAAACACTTGATTGCAGTTGTTTCTGCTAAGGGTGGCCAAAGCAGTTATTAGGTTTAGTGGGAAATCACTTTTTCACACAGAGCCATGTAGGTTTGGATTTTTTTCCCTTAATAAACACCTTAATTAAAAAACTGCATTTTGTCTGTCATGAATTGCCCTGCTAAGGGCTGACTAAAGACACCAATCACTGGCTGTGAGTTCGCACATTTATTAAAGAAACACAAAATAACATACACGAACCCTTACGAATAAAGACGGGGAACACCTGGAGAAAACAAACAGATGGAAACTCCATCTGGAAAAGAGAAGACGTAGGAATCATGTCTGAAACCAGAAGACTGCTGTGAGGAGGAAGCCATGCAGCAGCCTATACATAGGGACAAACAAATGAGATCAGGTGTGGGTACTTGAGTGAGGAAATAATCAGAACAATCAGTGACAGCTGTGCAGCCTGCGAACAAAGTTTGACAGCGGGAAAATACATGGGCACTGTCAAAATAAAAGCACGGACTGGAATGAATATACAATGATACAGAGGATAAAAACACACAAACCCAAGAGAGCAAAAATTACAATACTACTATCCATATTCAATTCAATTCAATTCAACTTTATTTATATAGCGCCATTTCACAACAACAGTCATCTCATAGCACTATCAACTGTAGGGGGGACCCCCACAGTTGCAGAAAGACCCCAGCAATCAGGCGATCCCCTGTGAGCAAGCACTTGGCGACGGTAGAGAGGAAAAACTCCCTTTTAACAGGAAGAAACCTCCAGCAGAACCAGGCTCAGGGAGGGGCAGTCATCTGCTGCGACTGGCTGGGGGATGAGGGGATAGAGAAGAAGAAAAGAACAGACATGTAGAGAGCAAACAGCACGATGGAGACTCAGTCTATGGGAGAGAACAAACAAATGTTAATGACCAGCAAAAAAAAAATATTTCATAGAGAGTGAGGAAAGGAGTGAGGCCCAGTGCATTACTGGAGGTCCCCCGGCTGACTAAACCTATTAGCAGCATAACTAAGGGAGGGTTCAGAAACACATGATCCCTCCCTAATTGTAGGCTATATCAAAAAGGTAGGTTTTAGCCCTATTCTTAAAAACAGAGATCGAGTCTGACTCCCGAATCCAGATTGGCAGCTGATTCCACAGGAGAGGAGCTTGATAACTAAAGGCTCTGCCTCCCATTGTACTTTTGGAGATTCTAGGTATTACAAGTAATCCTGCATTTTGGGAGCGTAGTGCTCTGTTAGGATGATACGGTAGTATCAGATCTTTTAAATAAAAAGGAGCCTGATTGTTTAGAGCTTTGTAAGTAAGAAGAAGGATTTTAAACTTAATTCTAAACTCTATATAACAAACAGAAGATTGGTGGTAAAGGTCCAGGTAGGCTGATGTCTAAAACAGAGAGAGAAGTGATTAGAAATACAAGATGATTCACCAATACCAAGACAAGACTATAATGACAAAACTAAGAATACAAGACCACTCATAAATAAATAGAGACAAATAACAACCCAGAGACAAAATACAGAAATACATGAAAATTCACAAACTAGGATAAAACAGAAAACAGAAACAAAAGGACAACTCAGACAACCATATACATCAACCCACAATAAATACAAAATAAACAGAGATGCACAAATACAGAAATACATGCAAAATGCAAAAACACAGAAAAAGACATGGCTTCACACCCTTGCTCAGCATCGTGACAGTGCCCCTCGAGGGTGGAATTCCAGACACCCTGATGTAATATCAAAAAAAAAAAGAAAAAAGGACCCACCCACAAAGGAACCCCCCCCCCCCCCCGCAACAAGAACAAGAAAACATTAACCCACCCCAGGAGGGAGGAGGAGGGACCGAAACATTGACAAAGAACAGAAAAACTCTTGACCCACAACACTGAACAGCAGGTGGCAACAGAATACCAATGATATTAGGTGAAAAATTAACACAGATCTGGTGGTCTCCCAGAGTCCCAGAACCACCCGATCCCATGGAGGAATAGGCCAGGTGACCTACCAGAATTTTAGGACCACCTTAACGGAAGGAGTAGTTTATCGGGTGGCCTCCCAGAACTCCAGAGCCAACGGGCCACGAAGCACATCGCGCCCCCTCCTGGAGGCAGTAGCTGGAACCAGTGCCTTTTGCTGACCACAGGAGTTGAGGGGTGGAAACCCGACGATGATACGGCTGACTCACGAGGAAACCAGGTGAAGAAGACGACTAACTAGCAGAGAAGGCAGGCAAAGAAGATGACTGACCAGGGTGGCTGACCAGGGAGGGAACCAGATTTTTTTTTTTTTTTTTTTTTTTTTTTTTCTTGCCTTCTGATTGTTGCTCTGAGTGTTGCTATCCCTGTGCTGTTGCAATCCTGGAATTTCCCCGTTGTGGGACTAATAAAGGCTTATCTTATCTTATCTTATCTTATCTTATCTTATGAGGCAAGCTGATGATCACTGGCGAGCTCTAGTGAAGAAGGGGGAACTACGGTGACCTCAGGTGGAGAAGGAGGACCCACAGTGACCTCGGGCAAAGGCGAAGGACCCACAGTGACCTTGGGCAAAGGCACAGGACTCACGATAACCTCCGGTGAAGGTGGAGGACCCACGGTAACCTCGGGAGAAGGCAGGGGACCCATGGTGACCTTGAGCAAAGACGGAGGACTCACAGTGACCTTGGGCAGAGATGGAGGAAAAATGGTGATCTCTGGCGGAGATGGAGGAATCTCAGTGACCTCAGGTGAAGGCTCAGGCAAAAGAACAGAGACAGACCCCAGACCAGAATCACCGGCAACAGTGGAGCCAGGCGAGGAGAACTCAGGTGCAGCTGGCAGCTGCAACTGGTCCTCCCTACCAAGAGCCAAGCAAGATCTCTCTAAGACAGCAAGAGTGAAACCTAAAAAGAGAACTTGCCTGAGCTTGAGCTCCACCGCTGTCCAGGACTCTGGTAAATTAGGCTGGGACGTCTCAGATCCAGTCATCTGGCACTCCAACTTTGGCTCAGCCACCTTAGATGGGGAGGAAGAGAGAAAAACCAGAACATAGTTACTGGCAGTGGTGGTGCTTGGCGAGGAGAACTAAGGAGCAGAGGACACCTGCAGCTGGTTCTCTTCACCGTGAGCCAGACAAGATTTCTCTAGATCAGCAGGTGTTAAAACTGAATAGAGTACTTGCCTGGACTCAGGCTCCACCGCTGTCCAGGACTCCGGAAACTCCGCTGCGGCAACGCCGGCAGCAGGCGTGATAGTGGGTGCAGCCGAAGGACCTCCAGGTGTGGTAACCGATGCTGGTGGAACTCCCGGCGTGGCGGCTGATGCTGGAGGTTGTCTCATCGCAGGCGCAGAGACCTGTCCAGCTGAAGCCAGGGGACACTCTCTGGTCAGCTCAGTCTTCAGGGCACAGGGGGCACTCCTCTCCCATCCAGGACGTGGCTGTGGGGCTGGAATGGAATCTTCCAGGGCCGCATGTCCCTTCGTCATCTGGCAGCTCTCTCTCGGGACCGGCAGACATTCAGTGAAAACAGGAGAGGACCTGGGGGAAGCAGGTGAGGGAAAAGTTACAGCAGCAAGCAGTGAGGACTCAAATTGGGCTGCTGCTGAGCCTCACCACCGGGAATAAGACAAGGCATTTCATCTAAAATTGTTTGAGAATGGAAATGCACTTGCCTTATTTCCCAGGGCGTGATGGTAACTGCTGCTGTGGGATCAGATGATGTCCTCCCGGGTGTGGCGGAGATCGTCTGGCGAGGAAGCGGAGACAGGTGAGATGCTGGGGCCCGGGGATGCTGGTTTGTTGGCGCAGACGTCGGTGCAGATGATTTACCCAGCCTCATCTTGCAGAGTGACTGTGGGGCTGGCGGAGCAGGAACTGGAGCTGGCAACTGGTAAGGAGCAGGTGGTACCGAGGACCGGGGACGCCTCCTCGTTGGCTCAGATCTCGACTTGTTGACGGGACTCCTCATCCTACTGCGGTTCTACCGCTGCAGATCCTCCACCAGGAAAATCCTCTCCCTTCCCTCGGCATGCTCTGCGAGCCGAGGATGACGCTGCACAGCTGCCTCCGTGAGACCCAGATACCAGTGAAATATAAACCAGCATTTGCAATAAGTTTGTCTATCTCCATGAGAGCTAGGCAGAGCTCCCACGCCAGGCTCAGTGGGTACGGTACTGTCTTTCGCCTGCTGACATCTCAGCTGGCGCGGAGTCTTAAAAAGGGAAAAAATATTATTACGGGGAAAGAAAAAAGTGCAAACCCACAGCTGCTGGTATCTACACTGGCAACAGTCTTCTATCATGAATTGCCCTGGTAAGGGTGGAATGAAGACACCTATCGCTGCCTGTGAATTTGCACATTTATTAAAGAAACACAAAATGACATACACAAACACTTACGGATAAAGACGGGGAACAAACAGATGGGGACTCCGTCTGGAAAAGAGAAGATGTAGGAATCATGTTTGAAACCAGAAGACTGCTGCAAGGAGGAAGCCACACAGCAGCCTATAAATAGGGACAAACAAATGGCGGTAATGCACCTGTAAGCTGGTTGCCAACCGCCAATCAAATCTAAAAGAAGAAGAGGAAGACAATCAGAAGAAGTGGGAAGTCTGGGGTGAACATGAGCATACAGTGATGATATAGAGTGAAGTACATGGTGGAAATGCACCTGTAGGCTGGTTGTCAACCACCAGTCAAATCTAAAAGAAGAAGAAGAAAATCAGAAGAAGTGATGATATAGAGTGAAGTACGTGGCGATAATGCACCTGTAAGCTGGTTGCCAACTGCCAATCAAATCTAAAAGAAGAAGATCAGAAGACACTTTATATCATCACTCTACACATCGGCCAAGATGTCGGCCACCCAGCCTACAGGTACATTACTGCCACACACAGGTTTAAATGGCACTTTATTCATCATGGCGAAAAGCGAAAGTGACAAATGTAGATAGTGTGGCATAAAAGAAAATTTAGAGCACATCTTATTACACTGTCACAAGTATGGAAATGAAAGACAGAGAATGAAAAATGAAGTTTGACAGGCCGATAGAGAATGGGATTTAACTGGGATTCTGGGAACAGATGGAGAAGGACAGGCAATAAGAATCATGAGAAGGGCTGTTTTCTCTTTTTTAAATAACAGAGGATTAAGTCATAGAATTTAGGAGTCGGGCTCAAATGACATGTTACACACTCTTGTACAGCAGGTGGTGGTATGCACCTTTCAGTTGCTTGTGATCTGCCAGTAACCGAGAGAAGAAGACTTTATTCATTATTCAATTTGGGTGTCACAGCTACAGGAGTTGCCTGGCATGCCCATGCATACCCATGCATGCCCGTAGAAACCAAGTATAAGCAAGTATTTCTGCATGCCCGTAGAATGCAGGTGTAAGCAAGCACGTCACCACTCGTTCAGTAATTCTTCTTCTCTCAGTTACTGGCGGATAGCAAACAACTGAAAGGTGCATACCGCCACTTACTATACAAGAGTGTGTAACATTATGTCATCTGAGCCCGACCCCTAAATTCTATGACTTAATCCTCTGCTATTTAAAAAAGAGAAAAGAGCCCTTCTCGTGATTCTTAGTGCCTCTCCATCTCCATCTGTTCCCAGAATTCCAGTTAAATCCCATTCCCTACCGGCCTCTCAAACTTCATTTTTCATTCTCTCGCATTCATTTCCATACTTGTGACAGTGCAATAAGATGTGCTTGACATTTTCTTTTACTCCACATTCTCTACATTTGTCACTTTCGCTTTTCCCCATGGTGAATAAAGTGTCGTTTAAACTTGTATGATCCAGTCTGAGTCTTGCCATAATGATGTCTTTCCTCCTGTTGCCTTTGACCACTCTATACTACGGTGTCTATATGACGTCATATAGACATCATGTAGAGATCATAGAAACATCATAGGCGATCCTATGATCTTTTAGCGAGTCCTATGGCCGTGACAGTGTCTATATGACAGACACACAGAGACACAGAGATTTCGGACACACAGAGATTTCTTGAATTATATATAGAGTGATATGCTCTTTGCTAATTTAAGTCCCTTTATATTGGACCTTACATCTGTCAAGTTTTGTTATCTGACCTAGTGCACACCCATCCATGCCCGTAGAAATCAAGTATAAGCAAGTATTTCTGCGTGCCCGTAGAAAGCAGGTGTAAGCAAGCGTGTCAGCACTCGTTCAGTGATGCATGCCTTTGATCGCTGATGATGTCATAGCGAGTCCTATGATCTTTATCTTTGATGATGTCATAGCGAGTCCTATGCTCGTGAGTGATGCCTGCCTTTGATCTTTGAAGATTTTTATAGTGAGTCCTATGATCTTTAGTGATGTCATCATATTGACGCCATAGGCTGATGGCATAGCAAGTCCTATGATGCCTGCATCTGATCTTTCATGATGCCGTAGCGAGTCCTATGATCTTTATCTTTGATGATGTCATAGCGAGTCCTATGATCGTGAGTGATGCCTGCCTTTGCTCTTTGAAGATGTCATAGCAAGTCCTATAATCTTGTTTCTTCCTGCCCTTCAGAGAGAGCAGACACATTTTTTTTTCTTCTTCTCCTTTCTAATCCTCTCCCCTTTGATTCCAGCTTGCAATGTTGTGTTTTTAGTCGCTCTTCTTCTGCTGAATCTTAATCTAAATGAAAACTATGGATCTCATTTGGAAAGCGGCTTAAATGTGCTATTGTCACCACTTTTCAACAAGAACCGGGCCAGGGGGAGCCCAAGAATTGGAACCTGCGTGATTCGACTGGTTTGGCATGATCACAGGATTTTTCTGTTTGGCCCTGGAGTTCCTGGTGTATCAAAATTATATTCGGGTGAGCTAATCAAAATGCCGACCCCGGCGTAGCTCCCCCAACAATTTCCAGTTGGGGCGAGCACGGACAGCGGCATATGGATTAACATGGATTTACCATCTGGCATGCATTGGAGAGAGAATGGACTCTCTTGGACATGTTTACCTGTGTTTCGGTAGGTTGACAACATCTGGAGCCACTGAGTGCTTTCCAGAGAGAGAATGACATTAAAGTTTAAGCCTGTATGGAAATTATGAAGCGCAGAATCGCAAGAGATGAAAATTCTTTGCTCTGAGTGATCTGTGCCTATTCGACCTTGAATTCGGCACCCTGTCTGTTTACATTCCTCCTCGATGAAGATAAGCGGAAGGGACGGCTCTGCTAACCCAAACAATCGACACAATTGTTGTTGTTTCAACAGATGGATGCTCAAGGACAGTGCACCATGTGACAACTTACCATCTGCAAGCAAGACTCTGGACTGCTTTAGATCACATGACTATAACATCCATCCACTGCCAGGAGGCGCCCTCTGCTGTTCACTAGCAATTGACACACCTACACTACTGCATTCAACATTACACCACTGATACAATTACTGATATATATTTACAATACACTGACTCTCTCAACTTGCTTTGTCATTGTGTGATCTCTATTGTCTGCTAATTGTGCATTAGAGAGTTTTTTTTCTTGTGATCACAATTTTAGTCATAAAAGGACCTTTATTTTGATTAACAATGCTTTTTTCGACTTCCGGTTATGGCTGCCACGTAGGACGGACGTGTCTCGCTCTGCTCTGCTCCTGGAGAAAAAAATTGGCAAATAACTCTCTCATTTGGGACAGAACGTATCCCAGCATTTGGGCGAGGATATGTCGGTGAAGCCTAAGGCTGGAAAACCAGGAAAAGGAAAAAGCGAGCCGCCGAAACAGTCCAAATTAACGGACTTTCAGGTCTGTGACGCAGCAAACAAAACTCCATATATGGCGGAGGAGGCTGGCAAAGGTGCGATATATGCGGGGAATGGCGCAGATGCGCTGATGGCTGCTATGAGTTCAATGAGAGCGGACTTTTCCTCTAGATTTGATGGGATTATGACAGCGTTGGAAGGAATAAGAAAGGAATTGGGTGACTGTGTAGAACGAACGGCGCAGATGGAGCTCCGTCTCGCTAGTGCTGAAGATGACGTCACCCGTCTTCAATTAAAGGTGCGCACTTTGGAAAAAAAAAAAAATCTCTGGAAGATAATATTTTGGATTTGGAATCTCGGTCGAGACAGAATAATTTGAGGCTGGTGGGTCTTCCAGAGGAATCAGAAGGTCGGGACGTATGTTCCTTTCTGGAAAAGTGGATTCCGGAGGTGCTGGGCAGCGAGGAGTTGCAATCAGCAGTGGTTCTGGAAAAAGCACATCGTATTGGCCCACGGAGAGATAAGGGACCGCCGAGGACCTTAATTATGAAGTTTCTTAGCAACAGAGACAGGATGAAGATCTTCAACGCTGCACGTGCTAAAGGAGAGATTAAACACCAGGACCAGCAGGTGCGGTTCTACCCAGATTTGGCCACAGGAATCCAGCAATTGAGGAAGCAGTTTGATCCTGTACGTAAGGAGCTGCGCAACCTTGGGATTCGTCATGGTGTAATCTATCCTGCGAGACTGCTGACCACGTATGAGGGCAGAACCCACATCTTCAAGACCCCAGAGGAGGCGCAGGAGTTCATCAAGAAGATCAAAGAAGAAGAAGAGACTGGTGGGAGCTAAGCATGAACAAAATATAAGGTAGAATAATTAAGCATTTGCACAGGCATCTGACTGACTTGAAGTAAATAGTAAGTTTACAAAATATAGATTGTATTATATATTAAAAAAACAAAAAAACAAAACAAACAAAAAAAAAAACTATGATGTACAAAGTTGTTAAAAATTTTGGAGTTAAGTTGGAAAACTACAGAGGAGAGTTAATGTTACGTCATTAAAAGCAGTAGAGTTAGGGTGATTGGGAGGATGAAGAAGGAGTGGCTTAGGCTGTTCCCCGTGGGTGTGGAACGGTCGATGGCTATATCGGGAGACAGAATTTTTCTTTTGATTTTGGGGGGTTTGCCACAAGTGTGGGAAGGGGAAATTTGTTTGTGTGTAGTTTGTAGGATGAATGTTCAACCACTCATGTTTTTGCTTCTCTGTATGAGCATGTTTACACTGCAAGGTAATCCCAAACTCTCTATTGATCATGGACCAAAGTGTTAATCTTAATTTAACTTCATGGAATTGCAGAGGTCTACAAAATTTAAAAAAACTTAAACAAGTTATGAATAAAATAAAGGACATGGGTTCAAGAATTGTGTTTTTACAAGAAACTCATCTGATAGAGGAGGATGTTAAAAGAATTAGGAGTAGATGGCAGGGAAGTGTATTCACCTCTTCATTTTCATCCCGAGCCAGGGGAGTTATGACTCTCATACATAAATCAGTTCCTTTTCAAGTGAAAAATGTAATTGGAGACAAATTTGGAAGATATGTAATCATTCAAGGTTCTTTGCTATTAGAAAATATAAATCTTGTGAACTTATATGGTCCCAATATAGATGATCAGAAGTTCTTTGCTAATTTATTTCTCATCTTATCATCACTTACAGGGCAACATATAATAGCAGGGGATTTTAATTGTACATTGAATCCAGGTGTGGATAGATCAACAGGACTGGATTGTACGCACATTGGATGCAGGATGACTATTAATCATTTTATGAAAGAATTGAGATTGTTAGATATATGGAGAGAAATGAAACCACAAGTTAAAGCCTATTCTTGTTATTCCAGTACCTACAAGACATTCTCACGTATTGATTATTTTTTGATTTCCACAGAATTAAGGTCCAAGATTCAAAACTGCTTTTATGATAACATCGTGATCTCTGATCATGCACCCTGTTGTCTAATATATGTAGATAAAAAATTGACAAAGGAATCAGGTAGATGGCAATTTCAGCATAAATGGCTTCAGGATGAGGAATTTGTCAAGTATATAGAAAAACAGATAGACGAGTTCTTTGACATCAATACTACACAAACATCAGCATGTGTAAAGTGGGAGGCTTTCAAAGCTTTTATTAGGGGACATATTATTAGTTATACAGGATCAAAATCTAAGAAGACTCGAGAGGAGAGAGCTAAATTGGAACATAAAATAAAAAGTCTTCAGGAAAAAGTGTATGCAGGAAGTGACCCAAGGTTGGAGAATGAATTACTGATTTTGAGAGCTGAATGCGACAAAAAATCAGCGAATAGAGCTGCCTCGAGTCTTCTAAGATTGAAACAATCTTTTTATGAACAAGGTGAAAAATCAGGAAAATTATTAGCATGGCAGATTAAACAATTGGAAATTAAAACACCAATTACCAGTATTATAAGTAATGGACAGGTAGTTATAGATCCTTTAGAAATTAATAGAGCCTTTAGAGATTACTATGAAAAATTATATGATACCAAAAATGAACCTGATTTAACAAAACTAAATGGGTTTTTGAACGAACTATCTATACCGTGTATTCCAAATGAAAACAGGGAGATATTGGAGTCTAAAATTAGTCAAGAAGAAGTTGGGCTAGCCATTGATAATATGAAATCAGGAAAAAGTGCAGGACCAGATGGTCTTCCAGTTGACCTTTATAAAAAATTTAAGAATAAATTAATAAAACCTTTTTTGGAAATGGTTTTAGAAGCATTTCAAAATAATAATTTACCATCATACATAAATAATGCCTTAATTATACTGCTGCCAAAACCAGGTAAGCCCTCTAATAAATGTGAAAATATGAGACCAATAAGCCTATTAAACGCCGACCTTAAGATAATCTGTAAAATTTTAGCAAGACGAATACAAGAAATTTTACCAAATATTATTAATCGAGATCAGAATGGCTTTATAAAGGGTAGACAAGGCTTCCATAATGTAAGAAGACTATTTAATATTATTTATTTTAATAAAGAAGCACCGGATACAGCTCTCCTATCATTGGACGCCGAAAAGGCCTTTGATAGAGTTGAATGGCCCTTTCTTTTTGAAGTCCTACAAAGGTTTGGACTTGGAAATAATTTCATAAAATGGGTTCAAATAATATACAATAATGCTACAGCAGAAATCCTAACAAATAACAATATTTCAAAACCAATAAAAATCAATAGAGGATGTCGACAAGGCTGTCCACTTTCACCTTTACTGTTTACTATGGCAATTGAACCTTTAGCGATAGCGATACGTTTACATTCACAAATATATGGAATTAAAGTTGGACCAACAGAACATAAAATCTCCCTGTACGCCGATGACATAATTTTGTTTATGTCGAATCTAAAAAAATCAATTCCAACCTTGTTGAATTTAATAAAGAATTTTGGGGAAATATCAGGATATAAAATAAATAAAACTAAATCTTCAATATTAATGCTAAATGAGACCCAGAGAAATTACCCAGCCCCTGAGGTAAATCAATTCAATGTTGTAAATCAGTTTAAATATTTAGGAATCCAAATTATGCCTAAGCTAGAATCAGTCACCAGTGTCAACTATGAAGCCTTAATGTCAGATATCAATGAGTTAACTCAGAGATGGATGTCACTACCAATGTTGATGATCGGGAGAATCAATATACTTAAAAGTAATATTTTACCTAAAATACTTTATTTATTTCAATACATTCCCTTATCACCACCTTTAGATCTATTCTCAAGAATAAAAAAAAAGTTAGTGGAATTTATATGGAACAACAGGAGGGCTAGATTACGTCTGTCTTTATTATATTTACCATTTGATCGTGGAGGTCTGAAATGTCCAAATTTTATGTTGTATTATTGGTCGGCACAACTGAGGTCTATGACATATTATTTTTCATCAAATGATCTCCCTCACTGGACTGAAATGGAATCATACAATTTACCTTTACCTCTTCCCATATTCATATACTCAGATTCGGCAAAAAAATTACAAAAACAAGTTAAAAATCCATTTGTAAAGCATATGATCAAAATATGATGTGAAGCTAAAAACTATTTAAAAGAATCACAGTTATTGTCACAATTTAGTCCAATATGGGGTAATCAATATTTTAAACCAGGGAGAGCGGACGCTGTATTTAAAGTATGGAATTTAAAAGGGATACAAAAGATTCAGGATTTATATTTGCCATGTGCAGAAAACATAATGTCTTTTGAAGAGTTGAGGATCAAATTTAATCTCAATAGAACACATTTTTTTAAATATCTTCAACTTAGAAACTTTATTCGATCAAATCAAAATAAAGCTCTCACTCGACCTATCCATCCTTGGAAAAAATGTTGATGAAAGATAGTAAAAGAAAGGGTATTATTTCAGAGTTTTATAACTCATTGACACTATCTTCAAGTGAAAATTCACTGAAAAGATTAAACTACTGGAAAGAAGATCTGCAAACTGAAATTTCAGAGGAACAATGGGAATTGGCTTGTACAGAAGCTCAAACCAAATCAATAAATGTACGCCTTAAATTGATACATTTCAAATGGTTAATGCGGATGTATGTTACACCGGAGGAGTTAAATAGATATAACAAAAATATACCAGATACGTGCACAAAATGTATGGAAAGTAAAGGAACTCTATTTCATTGTGTATGGGAATGTAGATTAATAAGAATGTTTTGGGAAGAGGTGAGGGTAACAATTGAAAAAATAATCTCAAAACAAATCATATTGAATCCTAAACTGTTTTTGTTGGGTCTGTACCCAGAAAAGCATAATTTTAATAAAAGTGAAAGAACATTCATAGACCTCAGTTTGCTTAATGCCAAAAAATGTATTGCACTATTATGGAAAAAGACTCATAGACCAGATGTGACTCAGTGGTTAAGACAGATGTTAACAAACCTTCCATTAGAAAGAATAACATATATACTGAAATCAAAGGAAATTGTGTTTGAGAATATATGGAGACCTTTTATTGATTATGTAAAAAATTTAAACATAACTCTTGAAGAAGAGGGTGAATGATATGTGTGGACCTTGTAAATTCCAAACTGGTGAACATAATATGTATACTTATGTGTTGGATTGTCTAGACTAAACAGAGGAGCATTGTTGAAGATTTGATTTTGTTGGTGGTTGTTGGTGTTTTTTAGTGTATTTTTTTTTTTGTAGTACTTTAGTGTTAGTGTTTGATTGTTTGTATCATGTTTGTTTAAAAAAAAAAAAGGTTCAATAAAGATATTGTGGAAAAAAAAAACAATGCTTTTTTCTCTCTGCCTATTGTGTTTCCCTATCTACCCATCCACCCCCTCCCCCTCTTTACCCCCTACTGTTATGACAGGCGCCTCATGGCTGCTGCGTCATTGGATGCGCCTTCGTGTGCGCCCAATGTCAAGTCAAATTCCTCGTATGTTTACTTGTTTACTTGTAAATGTGCTTGGCAATAAAGTTCTTTCTGATTCTGATTCTGAAAAAAAAAACTTTGATGATGTCATCATATAGACACCTTAGGTTGATGGCATAGCGAGTCCTATTTTTTTTTTTAAATTTATTTATTTATGCAGGGACATGCACAATATACATTGACCTTAAAGAGGAAAGATGCATTGTACCAGGTTATAGCACAAGTGCTAATTTCCACCTGTAGTCCCTGGGCAGGCTGGTGTTAGCATTAAAAAGCAGACATTTGCTAAAACTACAAGTAAGCATTGATAAAAAACTAAAACCAAACATTGATTAAAAAACTAAAACCAAGCATTGTTAAAAACTAAAAAACATTAATATCATTGATAAGAACCCAAAACATTGATAAGAACTAAAACATACAATAATACATTTTTATAACTCCATCCTTATAAACAATTTTTCACATCAAACCACTGACTCTTATTGGTCCCACTGTCAACATCACACACTCTAACATCTTTGTCACAGTACATTATGGACACAGGTTTGCTTAGAGATTAAATGTTTTTTCACCAAGCGTGAAAATGTGTGATAGTCTGTTACTGCAAGTAACTCCATTGGTAACATGTTCCACTGTCGCATGGCCACACATGAAAATGTTGAATTTGCTAATGTTGTCTTGTGCTTAGGAATCCTGCACTCGCCGCGTGCTGTTGATCGAGTTGTCCGAGATGTATTTACAGAACTTAATGAAACAAACCTTTTTAAGGGAGGAGCAGCAGAGTTATGGATTATCTTAAACAAAAGACACACATTTGTATACATAATTAGATTTTCAAAGCTCAACAGGTTATATTTGGACAGGATTGGGCAGTGATGGAACGTTCGTCTTTTCTTGTCATGAATCTTGATAGAATGATGTCTATGATGCCTGCATTTGATCTTTGTTGATGTTATAGCGAGTCCTATAAACTTTGATGATATCATAGTGAGTCCTATGATCGTGAGCGATGCATGCGTTTGATCTTTGATGTCCTATGATCGTGAGTGAGCGTGAGTGATGCCTGTCTTTGATCTTTGATGATGTCATAGCGAGTCAAGTTTTGAGTGATGAGATCAAAAGTCCAGATTTGATTTACCTTAACCCAATCAAGACTGTCACATTCTAGTTTTGTAGCAGAGACCTATTTCCATCTAATTTACAAGGGAGGCATAGAGATACACATAAAAAAAAGAAATAGTCAGCTTTTTCTTTGATTATTTCAATCATTTCCTTGTCTCTGGGAATCTTCTGAATAAACATATCTTCTTGTGCACAGACAACAAAGTCACACCAGTCCAATCCAGATATCAGCATCTAGATCTGCCCTGGATCTGCCAAAAGTAAGGATGTGATCTCTTCAGTGTTTGTTTACCCTCACTGATCTGAATGTATGGACACTCCACATAGCTTGATACATTTGGGCATTTAATTTCAACAAGGCCAAAACCATGCTGCTCCTTTGGATCGTACACAATCCCATCAGGTGATGACCCCATCCATGGTGTGTCTGGATGGATCAGGAACCCACAGGGATAATGGTTGACCTCCCTTGCTCTGCAGTACTCCTCTACTGCAACAGGTTCCATGTCAAGGCCCCTCCTCATGTCTGCTGTCTGGTAGTTTGGTCTCAGAAGTCTTTTAGCAAGATTTTCAGCTGAGCTCTGCACTCTAGTGTGACACACCTCCCTGAATTTTGACGAGGTGACACGGGGCCGCCTTAGCTGGTGCCACTCAACACATGGACTTTATTCTTTTGTATTGTTTTCAGTTTTGTGTGCCGTTTCAAATGATGTCTTCAGAGACGACATGTGGAACTGCTGATGTTCAGAGCAAACAAAAGAACAGATAGAGGGTCCCAGTCTATATTCATGCAGTGGAAGCTGTAGGGGAGCTGGGGCATCTGTGTGTGGACAGGCCTTTGGCACTCTCCGTGCTGACATGTGATAGGATAATACACTACCTTGTTGCACTTTTCCAAACACAGAGTCAGTCAGAGGTACATCATTGGCTATACCCATAGTTGTTATCAGTGGAGCCATGTTGGTGGGAAAATTACGGTAGACTTCATCTACCCTGACTGTGGACAGTTCAGGCAGTGGTGAACTAACTCCCTTATACAAGTTGCCTCTATAAAAACAGAGAAAAAATATGTTATTAGTGTCTTTTACATATGTGATGAAAAGCTAAAGCATTTAATTACAAAGAATAGAGACAATAACTTATTTTTTATTTAAGTAGTAATTGTAGTTGAGATATCCCATTTGCGTGGAAAACTTAGATGGGGCTAGATTTAGTCCATGACTGATTTAGAGCAGTGATTCTTAAAGGAAACCAGTACTGGTCACTATAACAACATTAATCCTGCTTTAGGTATTACTTATAAACAAAAAATGTGTTTATTCAGTAAAAATAACCCCTAGAGTCAGTACAATAATGAAAAATTTTATCCCATGGAAACCGCTCGGCCAAAACCAAAGGGGAGCAGCCTGTAGTGTCTGAATAAGGGAGAACGGAGAGCTTTCTCTGTTGGGCATTGAACACACTTTACTGAACTTCGCATCTCAATATATATCCCAACCGTAGGCCACCTGACATCACTCACCCCTCCAACCCCGGCTGAGCTACGGCAAGCCCCAAAGTGTTATGAACTTGGGTTTGGTGGTTCCAAACCCAGTTCTGACATGGTGGCTATTTTGTCTCTTTGCATTGTTTATTTTTCACCAGGAGCTTCAGGGAGCCCTTTGGGTCCTTCTCTTCCTGACAGCTCGGCCACGCCTCCTCCTCCTGTTAGTGGGACCAGCTGTTTCTTGTTAATGGGTTTCCGTTACACACACACACACACACACACACACACACACACACACACACACACACACACACACACTTTTATACTCTTACTCTCATTCTCACTCACATGCACTCTCCTGCACACATACACATCCACGCCTCCATTCAGCTCCATTCACATGCTCAGACACTCACTCATGTACACCTGTTTTCCATTCAGTCCAGCCCATGCACTTCCACACCGGCGGTCTCTTTCCTCATTAGTAGTGTCATTACTTTAGCTCTGGATTTGTGGGAAGAGATTGCCGGATCATTGCGCATTGTACACAGTCACTGTTCCTCGCTGTGTATGTTAGCCTCCACTCCCTGTATTGCATTTTCAGCCTGACTGTTTCGTCTTCTGCTAACGCTACCTGACATTAGTTTGTTTGTGGTGTTGCAGCTGTTCCTGTTTCTCCTGCTCTTATCGGACAGCACGGACTGCCTCGGACCACTCCAGCCTGTAAGTTTCTGTTTGCCTTTCTCCTTGTGCCGTTCAGCTGTCCTGCGGTACTAGGCATTCTCTCCATTGGGCTGTTGAGCATCTTAGAGGCGTCCCTGTTCTCCTGGTGTCCTCCATGACTGTGAACTCATCCTTCTGTTGATATTCACAACTGTTTGCTGGATTGACTCTTTATTTTTGTTCAATAAATTGCACGCATTATACTCTGCACGTGGGTTTCAATTCCTTCCTGCATGTGCCGCGTAAAGGCGCACGGGGAACCATAACACCGAAGTACAATTCCCATATGTAACACCCCCCCACAAAGTTCCAGACCCCACCCCATTTCAACGAACTGATAAACACCAAACTCAACACATAACCATCACAATTTTTTTTTAAATGTATAACTATAAACAGATGAACTCTACGGGCGTCTGGATAGACTGCCAGAATGCCCCGCCTAGTTGGAATGGATTATTCTGCCGCTAGTCCCAACCGGCGTCAAACAAAACAGTCCTTGTAACAAAGTCCTCCAGGTACCTAGGCCTCCGATGAGTTCTAGCTGGGCGTCCCCTAGGAGGGGACCCTGCACCTGGCACTGTCGGCCTAGCCTGTGGGCCCTCATCCATCAGGACCCCCCAATCCCAGCTCTCACTAAACCGTCCAGCTGCAACTTCAGTCCTCTGCTCCGGTGGCAACCTTCTCAGTCTACTGGCATGCCACCGAGACCCTTCCTCAAGCTCAAAAGTGTCCGAGCCCTGCCGCCTCGCAATCTGTCATAGCCCCGTCCACAGTGGCTGTAGCTTATGGGCGTGGACAGGGTGTTTAATCCATTCCCGGTCCGCTTCTCCCACTCCATGGTCCCTTGCCCTGTGCTTCCTGTCAAATCTCCGTTTCATTTTGCATTGCTGTTTGGTGACCCGGCTCTGCACTGCTTCCGTGGCTTCTTGAGAACCTGTCGCTGGCGGTCTCAGCTGGCTCACTGGCAAGGGTAACTCGCACCCCAGAATGAGAGACGCCGGGCAACAGCCCGTCATAGCGTAAGCAGACACTCTATAGTGCAGTAATGTTTTTTGCAGGGCATTCGAGAACATAAAACCATCTGCCAAATGGGCTCTCAGTCCACTCTTCAATGTCTTATTGAACTGCTCAATGCCTCCGTTGGCCTGAGGGTGATAGAACGCCGTCTTTACATGTCCCACGCCCCTGCTACCCAGAAACTCCTCAAACGTGCCAGAAACAAATTGCGGGCCGGTGTCCATTGTTACCGTGCCCCCACCTAGTAAACAGGGATGTCAGGAACCCCTTGACTACTTCCGTCATGACAGAGTTGGTTGGGAGTACCTCCAACCACTTTGAGAACACACCATATGCCACGAGCAGGAACCGGCTATTTGAAGGCGCCGCATGCAGTTCGCCACAGATATCCAACTCAGTGTGCCTCCAAGGTCCTTCCAGACATGGCACTGGCTGCAGTGGTGGTGGAGGTGGTCCGCCAGTCTTGCTGCTCTCCGGACATGGCATGCAGTGTTTCACCATGGCCTTGATATCCTTATCAATACCCGGCCACCAGATAGAGTCCCTACTGCGTTGCTTCACCTTGAACAATCCCAGATGACCCTTGTGCAACATCATCAGGACAAGTGCCCTCAGGGACGATGGGATTAGGGCACATTGTCCTCTGGCCATGCATGCATCATTCCAGCAGCTCAGTTCATCCTTGAACCGGTGATAAGGTGCCAACTCGCCCTGTGCCCTTGCTGACCAGCCCTCTCTGATCGCTGAGTGTAATTTCACCAGCACCGGGTCGTGTTCCAACTCCTCCCTGAGCTCCTGAGGAGATACTATCTTCTGAAGGGTTCCGCATAGCGCGTGGATTAGGTCCACCTCAGCCGGGTCATCGTCACCCTCATCCGGTAGGGAGGAATTAACCGTGCTGCGAGACAAGAGGTCTGCCATGATGTTGTCTTTGCCTGGAGTGAACTTGGTGGTGAAATTATAAGCTCTCAGCCTTTCAGACCACCTATGGATCCTCAGCGGCCTGTGCCCTGACCCCGACGTCCCCAGTAACATTGTGAGTGCCTGGTGGTCTGTCCGTAGGGTGAAGTGGGGCCCATAGAGGTAAATGTGCCACCTCTCACACACCCAGACACAGGCCAGCACCTCCCTATCACCCACATCATACTTCTGTTCCGCCGCTGAGAGGGACCTTAACGAATTCCACCGGGCGCTCCATGCCATCCTGCACCTGAGACATGACTGCCCCCAGTGCCGAACTGGACACATTGTAGGTCACGATGGTCTCCTGATTGGGGTCAGAATGGGCCAGTACTGGTGCAGAAGTGAGCTGTTGCTTCAGTTTGGTGACCGCCGCCGAGCAGGCTGGGGCCCACTCCCACGGCGCATCCTGCTTCAACAGAGCCCTGGGGGGTGCAATCATCTCCGAATAGTGAGGAATGAACCACCCATAGAAGTTGACCATGCCCAGAAATGATGAGATATGAGCTGGCGTGGAGGGATCCGGGATGCACAGAACTGCCTCCACGTTCAAATGTAGCGGTTGGAGCCCTCTCCTGGTCAGCTGAAACCCCACAAACTCTATGGTGTCTTCTGCGAAGATACAATTCTTGCCATTCAGGGTAACCCCATGTCCTTGAAGTGTCGTCAGGACCCTCTCCAGCCTCTCGTCGTGTTGTTCCTGCGATGCCTCATGCACCACGATGTCATCTAAGTACAGTATGCCACCACGCCCTTGAGACTGGCCAGCATTGTTGACATTACTTTTTGGAAACAACTGGGTGCAGAGCTCTGGCCAAACGGCATCCGGGTATAACTGAAAACCCCCATGTGGGTCACAAACACCGTCAGGTTCCTGCTGTCCGGGTGGAGTGGGACCTGCAGGTAGCCATAGCGGAGGTTCAAGTTTGTGAAAACCTGAGACCCACTGAATGTTGCCGTGAGCTCCTCCATGGTCGGGAGAGGGTACCTCTCTGGAATGACCGCCTTGTTCGCCATCCAGAGGTCTATGCATGGTCTGATGCACCCCCCCCCCCCCCTTCTTGGCTACCACCAGGGTGGATATCCATGGCGAAGCGTCCACTTTTTCAATGATGCCGGACTCCACCAGCTTGGACAGCTCCGCTGAGACTTCATCCCGCAGTGCGAGGGGAAGTCGCCGCAGTGGCTGAATCTTCGGTGTCACGTTCTTGTTGATGAGAGGGCGATGGTGAAAAGCGTCTATACGACCCAGGCCCCTAAACAATGCTGGCCAGCAGAGGTGCCAATCGGGGTACACCGTTAACATGGTCGAACCCTCTGGGTCCCTTATGGAGAAACCCAGCTCCCCCAGCAGGTTGATTCCCAACAGGTCCCCCTCCTGGCGCGCCACCTGGAAGGTGAATCTGGACACCGTCTTTGACCCACAAGTCACTGAGAATTCCGCTGTGCCCACCATCTCCATCTCCGCATGTCCATACCCGAACATCTTCACTGCCCCTGTGCTGATAGCCTTCATAGGGAACAGCCTCCTCAGTGTAGCCAAGCAAAAGATAGACCTCCCGGCCCCTGAATCCACCATAAAGGGCACATCGACCCCGTCAAGCATGTATCACTTTAGTGGCCCCTTTCCCATGTGTGCTACACACACCCATCCGACGCTGCTGGGCTCCGCCATCACTAAGTCAAGAGATACCGCATGGGCCCTGTTACGCGCCTTTATCCGCCTTTTCTTCTTCTTAGCTCATCTTCAACACCTAGTTAGCATGCTAACCACTGTTCTCGGCGGGAAACCACAAGCAGTCGGCTTCTCGCTAGCCGATGTTATTAGCTTCTGCAGGGTCGTGGATTCCCTTTGCTTAATTAAATCCAACACACCTTCCAGTGATAGGGTTTCCCTTGTTAGCCTTAGCATGCTTTTCATCCAGGTGTTGTTGGTGCTGTGAGATAGCTTTTCCCTCACTAGCTCATCTGCAATAGGCCCAAAGGCGCACTCCCTCGCTAAGCTGCGTAGCTCCATGACAAACGCCTGCGTGGACTCACCCACTAGCTGTTGACGGTTGAAAAATTCATACTTCCTTTCAGTGACGGTGGAGTGGTCACCGAAGGTACTGTCCATTAGTGTCAACCCGTCTTCCAGTGAGCCACCGCCACATAGCCCGAAGAAAATATGCTGCCCTTCCGTACTGAGGTATTGCACTAACAGACTCCTCCGTCTCTCCTCGCTGATGCCACCGAGTCTGGCCGCTGTCACATACACCTCGAACATGTTCATCCAGCAAGCCCACGGTATAGCCGGTGTACCCTGGCAATGAAGGAATGGAGGTGGCTCCCTGATGCACACGCCCAATTTTCCTCATCGCCAAATGTAGTGTCTGAATAATGGAGAACGGAGAGCCTTCTCTGCTGGGCATTGAACACACTTTATTGAACTTCACATCTCGATATATATCCCAACCGTAGCCCGCCTGACGTTACTCACTGCCCCAACCCCGGCTGAGCTACAGCAAGCCCTGAAGTACAATTCCCATATATAACACAGCCATCGCCGGCCAGAAGTGATGTACACTCATTGATTCCGGCTTTACTACAGACGAGTAAACATGTTTAGCAGATGCTCAGTAGGTTGAGATCCGAGTTGAACACAGTACAAAAGCTGCACTGATATATACTGCACAAACAGTCCTTCAAAATGGCCTTCATTGACAGCATGATCCACAGTTACCTCCGGGGACCAGCAGCTGAAGGGGACCTGACGAACAGGCAAGTTCTCAGTCAAGTAACTTCAGAAAACGTTGAATATTGATATTGATGTACTTGATATACTAGAATTTTATTTCATTTAATTACGTATATGCGGGTAGATTTGTTTCTACATGGTTGTAAAAAATTACATAAAATTCTGATGTTGAAACTTTGTTGACTGCTATACTGCAGCCCAGTCAATCACACAAAGCAACGACTGTGCATCACTGCCATGCTGAAAGTGGCCATGGAGGAGGCATGATGTCGCTTTTTTTTTTTACAGCAAGGCGGCGCCACACTCCCGTGACGTAAAACACACAACCCAAGCAAAACATAACATGGCGGCTGTACAAGGCGACTCCTCGGTCTCTGGCTTTTTGTCACCGTAAATGCCAAGAAGGACTGCCAGACAAGGGTACAGGCAGCGAGACGAAACACTCTGGAATAGTACTGCAGCTTCTGGGGGAGCCGAAGACGTGAGTATACAAACTAGATCATATATGACGGTAAGCTAATGGTTGCTAATGCTAGTTTGCTTTAAGTACGTCGTACTACACTGTAATGTCTGCAAGTTATCGCTGTTAGATACTAAAATATGTATGCTGTGTGTGTGTAGCCATTCAACATACGCAGCGGAGTGAAACAGGGCTGTGTACTTGCGCCAACCCTCTTTGGGATTTTCTTTGCTATGCTCCTGAGGCATGCCTTCAGCATAGCAACAGAGGGAATCTACCTGCACACAAGATCTGACGGCAGGCTTTTCAACCTCGCCCGCCTGAAAGCCAGAACCAAAGTACGCGAGGCTCTAATCAGAGACATGCTGTTCGCAGACGACGCTGCAGTCGCAACCCACACACAGCAGGAGCTTCAGACCCTGATGGACCGCTTCTCCCAGGCATGCAAGGACTTCGGGCTTACCATCAGCCTGAAGAAGACTAACGTCTTGGCGCAAGGCACGGAAGCACCACCAACCATCACCATCGACGACTACGAGCTGGAGGTCGTGAATCAGTTCACGTACCTGGGGTCCACGATCAGCAACAACCTCTCCCTTGATACAGAGATCAACAAGAGGATTGGAAAATCAGCCTTCACACTCGCTTGCCTCACCACACGAGTGTGGGAGAATCCCAAACTCTCTGTCAAGAAGAAGGTGGCAGTGTACAACACCTGCGTCATCAGCACACTGCTCTATGGGAGTGAGACGTGGACAACATACGCCCGGCAGGAAAAGAGACTGAACTCCTTCCACTTGCGCTGCATTCGCCACATCCTGGACATATCCTGGCAGGACAAAGTGCCCAACACAGAAGTTCTGTCCCGTGCCGGCCTTCCCTCCATGTTCACTCTACTCAGGCAGCGCAGGCTCCGATGGCTAGGCCACGTTCACCGTATGGAGGATGGCAGAATCCCCAAAGACGTCCTCTATGGAGAACTGGCAACTGGCAGGAGAGACGTTGGCCGCCCACAGCTGCGCTTTAGAGACGTCTGCAAGAGAGACATGAAGGCCCTGGAGATCAACACAGAGAGCTGGGAGGACCTTGCAACGGACCGCTCCAAATGGAGAGGCACCCTGACCAGACAGCTCAAGGCGGGTGAAGAGAGACTGACTGCTGCAGCAGATGAAAAAAGGACCCGCAGGAAGAACCGCCACAGACCCAGCAGCACCGAGACCACCCACAAGTGCGACCTGTGTGACAGGGACTGCCATTCGTGCATCGGCCTGTTCAGCCACAGGCGGTGCTGTTCCAGCAGAGTAGACGTTTAGGATTCTCTTCCATGGTCATCATAGACTGACGGAGGCCGACAACGTGTGTGTGTTTCAGATGGCTCTGTTGTGGGAAAATTACCACTTCAAACAGTCGGTCTGGGCGTTCAAGACAGCCTGTCACTGATGTCACCCCAGCTTCACAAACGATCAGTGGTTATAGAGCTTAAGAATGTCTGTAGAAATGCTTAGCTTCCTGTGCAACAAATTGCTCTGATCTGCATGAAAATCATGGAGACTGTTGAGACATGATGGGATGTACCTGCTCCAGCAGCACTGAGTCTGTGGTGGTGTCATAGCAAAAAGTGATCAGCTGACACAACTTGATTGCCAGGTTGTAGTTATGGGGTTATATTAACCACAAAATATATATTCAAAAAGTAAACAGTACTGAGTTAAGTATAATAAGATATATTTGACAATTATGATGCATTTTAGGCCAAAACAAACTTGATCTAGGATTAAAAGCAATTAAAATAATGCAGTCACAAGGTTACATGGAAAATACTTGATTTACTAGATACATATACTGTAGAAATACTGTATATATTCTCTGCATCAACAATGTACTATACATGCATTCATGTAGTATTGCACTGGGAATTGCACTGACAATAGACCTTTGAAGTTTCTGCAGATGTCTCTTTTTTATACGTGAAGGTTACCACCAAGTGGCACAAATTAAATACTAACAGATTGGAAAAGCTGTCTAAGAACAATCCAGCAGTTTGAGAAATCACTTTTGGTTTGGTGTAAGTCTGTCAACAGAATTATGAACCAGAAAGCAGTTTGTGTTAAAATGTTAAATCCCATTAAACCCTAACCCGGGGGTTTCCAATCATATGTCATGGAGGGCCAAGACCCTGCAGGTTCTCTCTTCTACCCAGTCTCTTCAGCAGGTGTTCTCACTGATCAGCAGTCAGTGGAAGAAATTCAGTGGAATCTGCTGTTGAAGACACTGTTTGGAGGTAAAGCCCGCAGGGTCTTGGCCCTCCATGGCACATGATTGGACACCCCTGCCCAAACCCATTATGAAAAAGTACAGATGTTAATATGGCCCAGAATTCCTCCGTATACTGGTACTGTCACTAAAGTGTGCAGGGTCTTCTGCGGTGGCACATCCAACAACACAGTCTTCAGTTAAAATAATTGTTTTGGTTACTTTTTGTTAAAAATGAGCCATTATTTTCAAAGTCACTGATAAATGGTTTGTACTGTTGACTCTTTTCCCACCGGTGTCTTAACAGACAAAATAGAAAATCATGATGCAAACACATAAGTCACTAAATTGTTTATTACAATCAGCAGCAAGTTCCAGATTATTCAGAATGTGCAAAATTCAAACTGTAAAAAAAACAAAACTTAGAATGGGTCACACACGCCGGCCACACTGCCTCACTGAGAAGCAGCTGGGATGTGTCGCTCAAGCTGGTCCCGGTTCAGCAGATCTTAGGCCTGCATCTCTGTAAATAGTGAGGCAAGGTCCAGTTTGGGTGAATCTTTTCCCTCTTGCCTAAACAAAAGACAGAAATGGGTTGTGGTTAATTAATGCAAGTTTAAAGCATATTTGGGAAATACACTTGTTGCTAAAAGCCAGTGGTGGAGTGTGAATGAATGAATGAATCTTTATTTTGGATAGATTAAAAGTAAAGATTAAAAGAAAATAGAATAATATAACAAAGGGAAAAAAATCTAACAAGGTCAAATTAAACAATAACTCCTCTGATTATACAGTTCAACATAGGTTATCTGAAATGGGTGATGGCTGAAGCCACAGCTTATATTGCCCACCCATATTCCATCCAAGAATTCAAAAGAAAAACAAAACAAGAGGGATTACAATTTGAATGTGACAATAAAGTACTTTGTTGTTGTATTTAACCACAATTTTCATGTAGCTGCGCTTCAGTAAAGTAGATTTTACAAGGGCTGGGTTACATTTAAAATCATCTGTTTTTACTGTGGCCTCAGCAATCAGAATGAATTAATACCTTCACTTGAATGGAATCTAGTACTTTAACTGAGAGTGTGCATCACCGAGAATGGAGTCGCTCAGTCAAAATATGGAATTTTTAATCAATAAAAGTTTATCCACCACTCTGTCACCGCTGTGTCTCTTCTTGCCCTGGCTTCAAGTGTGGGCGGTGTTTTGTACTTTTATTGCTAAAATATAAAAGGAAGCACTACAATGGGTCTCGCACTACAATGGGTCCACAATGGGTCTTCTCACTTCCGCCTCCAAAGAGAGCAGACGCTTCTTTTCTCTCTCTGCTCTAGCTCCCCACCTCCCCAACTAACTGGATCCCAGCTTGCTGTTGTCTGTCTGCGTCTGACTGCTGATTATCGAAAGAAATTATGGAATTAATAAGCTGGGCTTTGAACGCAATTGACACTATTTTTTCAACAAGGAAAAGTGCTCCGGGGGAAGCTGTTTGCCCCGCAGGGACGGCTCCAGCGGGCTATTTACGGGAGACAAGTAATTGGAGAATCTTGTGCCTGACTAATCTCTCTATCGAAGATATTGAAGATTTGTATGTCTTCGTAATAATGGTGATTGGGATCATTCTGATTGGATCTGGGATTGTCCTGGTGTACCGCAAATTGCTGAAGATGGATACAACCTATCAAAATGCTGGCCAGGCGAGGTGCATCCATCAAATTGAAAAAATGGAGAAGACCCTGATAGCGACAAATGGAGAACTGTCTCGGAAGGTGGATTACATCATGATTACGCTTAGGTCTATCCACGACGGACTCAACGCCCCGCAATGAAGGATTAAGTACTGAATCTGCAGAAGAATATAAAGTTCCTTCTCTGTGATCAGTTCTATTTGGCTCAATTCCCGTACAAAAATCCTCCTGATCGTCTGCAGTCTCTGTTTTTTCAAAACACTGAGCACATGGCCTTGGACAGCAGCTGCATGGACAATTGCCAAGGACAATTGCCAGTAGCCAGACAAAACATCTCCTGCCACAGTGTCCTTGTTGCTCATACTGATACAACACTTGCTTCAACATTACATTCATATTGATCCACAAACTGACAACAAGATGATTCACTCACTGCTCTCTTTGTGTCCTGTGAACTCTTTTTGTCTGCTGATGTGCATTGAGGGCTTTTTTTTTCTTTGTAATCATAATATTGATCATGTGACCAGTATTCTGAAATCAATGATTTTTTTGCTCCTTCCCATTGTATTATTTCTTATGCTACCTGTACCCTCCTGTTGGCAGGCGCGTTTCAGACGCATGCCGCGTCACGGAAATGCAGGTTCATTTTCTGTGTCAAGTCAAATTCTCTCGTATGTTATCAGTGATCTGTTAATGTACTTGGCAATAAATCTTTTTCTGATTCTGATTCTGAAATATTTGTAATGTGTCCTGTTACTGCATGAGTTTATTGATAGACTATAAACTACATATATAAACTAAATTATATTGATGACTGAACAGCTCCCATTCCCCAAAGTGCAACATACAGTTATGAATATAACTCACAAAGGATCACACAAGTGATTTGACAAAAAAAAATATAAATAAATAAATAAATAAATAAATACATTAACAAGCGGTTTATTTTATAGTTGATGTGCCAGTCATTTTCAATTATTCTGTAATTAATATTCACACAATCAAATAAATCTCAGTTCAGTCCCTTTTATATTAAGTGGAAATTGTGCTACTTTGGTTTTGGCACTTTACCTATAAAAGCAAAGGATTTCAGTACTTTCCACAGTGGCGAGGTCCGTTGTGGGGCGGCTGCTTTTCCTTTCCTCTTGCCTAGCCCAAAGACAGAAATGGATGTTGGTTAGTTCAAGCAAGTTCAACACATATACAGGCACATCTCAAAAAATTAGAATATCATGAAAAAGTTCAATATTTTTTGTCACACATTTCAGAAAGTGAAACTCATATATAGATTCATTACAGGGACAGTGATATATTGCAAGTGTTTATTTTAATTTTGATGATTATGGCTACAGCTCATGTTAACCAATATTTCAGTGGCCAACATTTCTATTTAAAAACTTTTTTAAAATTAATTTTATGTAATCTAATTTTTTGCCAAACTGAATTTGGGGTTTTCAGGGGATGTAAGCCATAATCATCCAAATTAAAATAAATAAACACTTGAAATTTATCACTGCCTGTGTAATGAATCTATGTAATATATGGATTTCACTTTCTGAAATGAGTGACAAAAAATATTGAACTTTTTCATGATATTTTAATTTTTGGAGATGTACCTGTATTAGGGAAGTACACTTATGAAAGTCAGCGGTGTGATGTGACAAAAATGCTTCGTTTCCCAGACCAGTGAGAACCCCAGGATCCACTCTGTACATGTACAAGTACATTATCAATCCAGGGATTTATGGTGGAACAGCACAACAACACTGTCCCAACACCTTTTATGGAAAATCCACAGAATAGGTGTGTGGTGTGGTATATATTACTCATATATTCCATACCTGCATATGTTAGAGCATGTGGAAATGTTTGGCACAACATATGCAAAGGAACTTCACACCTCCGAAAGGACAAAGGAATCTCACCGCCTTGTGAAGACCAATGACGTCACAGGACGCGGCGGCGACAGACTTGACACCTTCACCCCCTAAGGCGAGGAGAGGTTTTCCCATCACCTCCCAAGACGAAGGGAGGAGTTAACAGGACAATGGGGGATTAAGATACGGGGGATGTCGGCTTGTGTTTTGCATGTCTTTGATGTGTGCCTGTATTTAACCAGCGAGCTGGGCAGAAATCTTTCTCTTTTGCCTTCTGCCAAGCTCTGCACCAGATGAGACAAGATAGAAGAGTTGTTCATTAAAGACTCTGTTTTAATACAAAACCGCCTCATCATTTCCAGCTCTTCTACATGTGGGTCTATTCTGACACTTTAGAAAATTATATGAATCATTTTATAAATCACTGGTTTGAAAATGCACTTGTATATGTTGAGATTTCGGATACTGGGGTCCTCTTGACCTGCATCCGCAATATAAACACAACATGCTGAGGGCGGCTAACCCCTGGCATGTGGAAACAGATTCTAGAAAGAAAATACACACAACTTAATGCACAGCACCAAAGTGCAACACGTACAGAAACCAGGACTTTAACCAGGATTAACATATGTCATCGTTTTGCTCTCACAAGCAAATACTTAGGACAAAACAAGCGCGAATCAGCAGTTGGCTACTTGCTAGCTACTAGCTAACACTCGTTAGCCAGGACAGGACGGCGCTGTATCGCTCAAAAAAGTGAGCTTACCACCAACAGGATAACAACACCGTGGGCTGCACGGTGGCGCAGTGGTTAGCACTGCGGCAGCACAGTTTACCCTTGGCTGGGGGATCGTGGGATCGATCCCAGCCTTCGACCAACAGTGATCTGTGTGGAGTTTGCATGTTCTCCCCGTGTATGCATGGGTTTACCCCGGGATTTCTCCGGTTTCCTCCCACATGCCAAAAACATGCAGGTTAGGTTAATTGGAGACTCTAAAGTGGCCCTAGGTGTGAATGTGTGTGTGAATGGTTAAGGGATAGCGCCGTATCGTGGCTGCTTCATCCATCCAGGTGGTGGATGACCCTCAATTTCCCCTCTGGGGATCAATAAAGTATACTAAATCTAAAAAAAATAAATAAATAAATAAGCGAACAGATGCACAATATTACAATCACTCACCATCGATGGTTCTCTCACGTTCATCTTCAGCTTGTCCGTAGTCTGGTTCTATGCTGGGCTGCCATCTGTATCAGTGCGGGTTGCTTCCCTCACTGTGGATCTGCCACCAAGCACAGAATACTCCGCACCTCTTCGTTGGACCACGGTGTAGATTTCCCCGAAACCTACAATGCCATCTCTATTAATATTGTATTTACTTGGTGACCGAGTTTAGTCCGTGAACTATTGCAAATGGTGGTCATGTAGATTCCACAGAAGACAGACGCTTTCGTGACGTTACGCCCTGACCAATCAGTGGCTCGCAGTCTGTTGACGTCACATCTCGGCTCGACTCAGCACGGTTGTACCCTGGCCTCGAATAGGTACGAAAATAGGACCTGTTAACCGGTGCTGGGTATAATGGAAAAGGCTACAAACCGGGCCGAGTCGTACCGTGTAGGGCCAAGTGGGGACTAGTGGAAAAGGGGCTTTAGAGTGAGTTTATACTGTGTTTTCAACCAGTTTATATAGATGTGAGTTTTTTAGGTGTTTTGATTCTTTGTATGCAACATGCACTACTTCCACAACCTCAAAGTCCTAGAACAGACAAAATTATTATTGTGCATTTCTACAAAGATTACATTATTTTTATCAACACTGTCATGGTTAATTAAGCTGACAGCTCACATGCGCAATGCAACAGCACAGGAAAAGTAACCACACAAAGGGGCACGTTTGAAAGTTTATTAAATTGCAAAATAAGCGCACAGCTGAAGAAACAGTCACTCGCCAGAGGAACCACCCTGTGGAGAGAAGACTAGAGCTGTAAGTGGAGGAACAGAGTAAAGGGAAATGGGCGAGCCAAATTGCCACTTGCTTGGGAATCCAGGGAGTACCGGCAGGGCCCCAGCGGAGAATAGACAAACCAGTAGGGTATGGGGAATGAACTGGTGGTACCTGACCGGGTGGAGATAGGATGCTGAGGGAATGGTGAGATGTGGCAGGACAGCACGCGCAGTCCTGGAGACACAACTGCACGGTGGCCGCAACCTGAGGAGAGAAGAATAACAAGGTAAGACAGCGTGTCTAAACTTGTTAAATTATACTTGCTTGTCTATGGAGCGGGCAGTATACCCAGACGAGCCAGTGTTGAATGCGTGGAGAGAGCCTCCTTAAGTACTGTCGGTAAAATGACATGATTGCGCTGCCTTTCTCACACTTCTTTATCTGCTTGCTTCACACGCTACACTGCAGAGTTTAGTTTACACCCTATAATTCATTTGCTGAAATCAATTAGAGTCAGCTCTGCACACAGCTGAGCTTAAGGTATTTTAGACTCAACAGTACGCTGGCTGATGAGCGGGCGCAGGTGTGTCTTCTGCCTCAGGTGCAGTGATGAGTTGATGAAGGTGAGGCAGGACGGGAGGGGTGCGCTCTCGCTGCCCATGACAAACACAGACAATAACCTGATTCCTTCAACCAATCTTCTTTCCCTGGGTCTGGCGGAAATGATTGTCATGTCATTTACGAGCCCAGGCTTAACACCCTGTATTAAAACAGACAGAGAAAGGATATTTAAGAAAACTTAATAGATGAACATAATGCAATCAAAGAAGAGAAAAATGTAGTTACTATGGTTCTTGGTTTGTGCCATTTCTGTTGAGTCTCTGCAGCTGTGTATGGGGGGAACAGCAGTGATCCTGAGCTGAGAATAATGTGCAGTCTGGTACAACAAAGCTGCCAAATGGTTGCACAATGCTGCACCTGCCACACAGGTACACTGGCAGCTGTGGAGCTGCACAGGATGGGCGTCCCTCAGCACTATCTGTGATGATAGACAAAATCTGTTATAGTACATACTGCACCAGCTGCCATTGCAATTACACATCCAGAGAAACATGATATGTGAAAAATAAAATACTAGCAAAAGCTACTAATTAACTCATTTACACCATTTAAGACTGTCACTGAATTAATAGAACACGACTCAATCTAGTTTCTGTGAATCCCATCACTTTAATTTGTTTTTGGCCCCACTGGTATAAATTTGAGAGTATTATATGAACAATCAACAATAAAGGCCTTCAGCTGTATGCAATTAATTTTATCACTATGATTCACAGAAACGTAAATTGGTGAACAGGAACCTTACATGAACAAGCCTGCACTGAACCTGCAGAATAACTTTCCCTTACACTCAAACTGTGAGGCTTTTGGCTTTTCTTCATCGATCTGTAGCACTCAGCCCTAACAGTTATCATCCCTGTTGCAAATCCTTGTTTGAAACTGAGATTGACAATGGCGTTAAAACAACTGAAACAGATGTAAACAGACAGTAGTACAGCAGTATCATTGCAGTAGCTAACATGATATTGGCTAACACTATACGACCTTCGTAATTGTGGATGTAGCTTGAATCATGCGACTGACATTGTTTACTGTGAGTTTGGGTACGTCCTGCAGTGACCGAGTGAAAAACGACATATCCATTCACTGGCACAGAGCTGAACCGGAAGCCGTTGACCTGGCTGAACCGGAACAAGGGAGAGAGTGTGCTTATAGCAGATTGAATTACTGAAACAAAATCAGTGTCAGCACAGCAAGAAGGTCACGGGATCAATTCCACCCCTGACCATCGTGGGTTTGATCCCATCCCCTGACCATGGGTGACCCTTCTGTGTGGAGTTTGCATGTTCTTCCCGTGTCTGCATGGGTTTATCCCTGGTACTCTGGTTTCCTTCCACAGGCCAAAGACATGCAGATTAGGTTAACTGGCATCAACTGGGGATTCTAAATTGTCCTTAGGTATGAATGTGAGAGTGAATAGTTGTCTGTCTCTCTGTGTTGGCCCTGTGATGGACTGGTGATCTGTCCAGGGTGGACCCTGCTGTTATGTCTATATATAGAGCCAAGGACAAGGCCAGGTGTCGAACTGAACACATGTTTATTCGGGAGGCACTATACAGTACAGACCTCACCGTCAGGCAGAAGAGGTGGCAAAGAGACTGTCCCTCCTGCCCGCTGCCCCCTTATAGCCATGGGTGGTGGTGGAACCTCACAAATAAGAGCCCAAACTATACACAATACCTGCCTCTCGCCCAAAGATGCTGGGATAGGCTCCAGCCCCCCACAACCCGAAAAGGATTAAGTGGTAGAAGATGGATGGATGGATTTGTTTCTGTTTGTTTGTTGGATCCCCTCCGTGGATCGCCACTTTTTTGTGGTGGAGAGATTTACGTGCCCTAATGATCCCAGGAGCCACAATATGTTGTCGGGGCAACTTGCCCCTGGTAGGGTCTCCCAAGGCAAACTGGTCCTGGGTGAAGGGCCAGACCAAGAGCAGTCCAGTGGATCCCCATGTAAAAAGTTACAAGGACCCAGTGTATACTCAAAGCAGCCACGTGGGTCCACCCTCCAGTGGGCTCACCACCTGCAGGAGGGATCCTTGTGCTATGTGAACCGGGTGGCAGTTTGAGCTCCTCTGTTTGGACTGCTGCCCCTGCAACCCAGACCCAGGATAAGATGGATGGATGGATGTGTGTTGGATTTTGAAAATGATTTTAAAACATCTTGAAGCAAAAATTATTATCCAACCCTACACAAGCTTCTCATAAATTATAAATTTTATCTGTTTGATGCTTCCTGTAAGTGCAATAATATATGATATACTGGATTTAGTATGCAGTGATCCACACAGTGCATCTTCATTTCCTGGAGAATATATGAACAGAAGACGCCTGTGTGAATATTCCACATTATTACGCATACGTAGCATAACAGACAGTGATTGTAACAGCTGAGATCTGAACTCTTCAGGTTCAGTTCTCAATTATATGATTTTATTTTGTCTGGTCTCAAACAACCCTCAGTTACCATGGAGATGCATTTCCATTTGGCAGTCCGGTTCTTAGGATGTGACAGGCAGAAATTAGTGAGTCCAAAAACAAAGGTAGAATCAACCATATACCGAACCATAGTGGACTATATAGTGCATTGTAGGGAATTTCAGACAGTTGTGAACCATGCACTACATTTGCATCAAATTCACAAATGGGAATAAGCTTAATTATAATCAACAAGGGGCAGGTTTTTAATGACTGATAAAGAGACACAGAAGGATAAGGTGATACTGATTTAGAAGCAGCTTTATTGTGAACCCTCAGTAGTACGAGTAGGTGGATGAGATAGGCGTTTGAAGATGGGGCACACAGGTTGTTCATGGTGGCTGGGGGGTAAAAATCTGACAAGATGAAGTGGGCTGGAAGACCACAACAACATTATTCTAGAGGATGGTGACAAAGGTGCTAAACATTTATTTAGTTAAGTTTATTTAGTTAAAGTTTATTTAGTTAAGTTTATTTGTCAGGGACCATGTACAGAAAAACATTAAACATCGGGTAAAGACGCTCTGCACCAGATTATAATGTTCTCACTAATTTCCATCTATGGTCTCTGAGGGAGGCAGGAAGATATCACCACTCTATATATAATTCAATAAATCTGTGTATGTGTCTGTGTGTGTATGTCATGATCATACACACAGACATCAGACACCTCTAAAGTCTGGACAACGGTCGTTAGCAGTTGGGATTGAGCTGCTTCCGGCAGACCCCTGTGTGTCTGAGCAGCCCTATTTAGGGACCGCACTGCTCATCCCCAGTTGGGGTGAGCAGTGCCCACTCAGCAGTCGCCCACTCAGCAGTGGCCTAAACATTGCCCACTCAGCACAGCACCCGGATAGGAAACCACACCTGTCGGGACATTCTACTATGCAGTCGAAAAACAAAAACAATACCATTTAGAATTGTAGCATGGAACATAAGGACACTCCTGGATGCTAGTCCGGACAGACCACAGCACAGAACAGCACTTGTTGCCAGCGAGCTGAAGCGCTACAATGTGGATGTGGCAGCACTCAGTGAGACCCAACTCCTCGAGGAAGGCTCACTCAATGAAGTAGGAGAGGGTTATACATTCTTTTGGAAAGGATACCCCATTGGCGGACAACTCCTTCATGGAGTTGGTTTTGCAATTAAGAACAGCCTCCTGCACAAGCTCACAGAATCACCAATGGGTGTCAGTGAAAGGCTCATGACTCTTCGCATCCCCCTTGCAAAATGCAGGTATGTCACTTTGGTAAGTGCCTATGCACCAACTCTGCCATCGAACGCTGAAGAGAAGGACCGCTTCTACCAGACACTTGATGACATCCTCAGTCACATCCCGAAGGGTGACAAAATCATGCTGCTTGGTGATTTCAATGCAAGAGTCAGAAAGAACTTGCAAAACTGGAATGGTGTAATCGGTGCCCATGGCATTGGAAAAGTCAACCCCAATGGCATGAGACTTCTTAGTCTCTGTGCGGAACATAATCTTACCATTACTAACACAATCTTCCAGCAAAAGAACAAATATAAGGCATCCTGGATGCATTCCAGGTCCAAACATTAGCACCTGATTGACTATGTGATCGTGAGGAAGGCTTGACCTCAAGGAAGTGCTCATCACAAGAGCTATGCGAGGGGCAGACTGCTGGACCGACCACCGCATGATTCTGACAAAGGTCAGAATGCATGTTTGGCCCCTAGCTCGCCACGGTGGCCCAAAGAGGAAAACACTCCACTGTGCCAGACTCTCCAGCAGTGACATCTGTGACAACTTCCATCGCTCCCTAGCTGAGAGGCTGGCAGGTATTGAACAACTGATCATCTCAGAGTCTGGGATGGATGAGAAGTGGACCACTCTATCCACCATCCTCTTTGACACTGCAGCCCAAGCCATCGGTTTCAAAACCAAGAAACATCAGGACTGGTTTGACCAGAATACTGGAGAGATTTCCACCCTCCTGGACAGAATGCACAGGGCACACAGAGTCACCTTGAACAACCCACAATCCCAATTTCATAAGAAGCAATGGCAAGCCCTTCGTTCTGAGGTCCAAACAACTCTCAGGAAACTGCAAGATGAGTGGTGGATCTCAAAGGCCAATGAAATCCAGACTCATGCTGATAGAAACGATATGCACAGTTTCTATGATGCAGTCAAACCCATCTACGGCCCCAGAAACTGCTCCCTGGCACCTGTTAGATCTGCTGATGGATCTTCTTTAATCAAGGATCAGGCCATGATAGTGGAGCGGTGGGCTGAGCATTTTAACACCGTGCGTAACCAGCCCACCTCAGTGGACCCAACTGTCCTTGCAGAGCTCCCTGAACATCCTACCTTGCCAGATCTCGACCTCCCCCCAACCTTCAAAGAAATCCTGCATGCAGTAAAAACCCTGAAAAACAATAAATCCCCTGGACCTGATGGCATCCCAGCTGAACTTCTCAAGGAAGGAGGCTACCTCTGTACTCGGACACTGTATCGCTATATCTCAGAGGTGTGGAGACGAGAGTGTGTCCCACAACAGTGGAAAGACGGCAACATTGTGACCATCTACAAGAACAAAGGAGACAAATCCATCTGCTCCAGTAGTAGGGGTATCTCTCTGTTGGCCATTGCTGTAATCAGAATCAGAATCAGAATCAGAATGAGATTTATCGCCATTGTTCATGTAGTACACAAACTAGGAATTTGTCTCGGTGCAATGCTGCAACATTAAACATGGAGTAGCACTAAAGATAAAAATAAAAAACTATGCATGCAATAAAAGGTAGAATATGAATAAGTAATACTAATCTATGCAATTTTTAAATATATTAACAAACAGCAGATATTGTGGAGTTCCACATAGTGCAGTCGGTAGTGCAAAAAGAAAACAGTGATAATTGTCATGAGTCCGGTTGAGCTGCTGTACGTAGTGCACGAGAGTCTAATAAGTCACTAAGTGTTCAGCAGTCTGATGACAGAGGGGAAGAAGCTGTTCATGTAGCGGGAGGTTTTAGTCTGAATGGACCGAAGTCTTCTGCCTGAGGGGAGGGGGGCAAACAGTGCGTGTCCAGGGTGTGAAGGGTCAGCTATGATCCGACCTGCACGCCTCCGGGTCCTGGAGATGTACAGGTCCTGGAGGGATGGGAGCTTGCAGCCGATCACCTTCTCAGCAGCGCACAACAAGTCTTAGTCTGTCCCTGGCGGTGGCTCCTGTGTACCACACGGTGATGGAGGTGGTGAGGATGGACTCGATGATGGCCGTGTAGAACTGCACCAACATCTTGGTGGGTAGCTTGAGCTTCCTCAGCTGCCGCAGGAAGAACATCCTCTGCTGGGCCTTTTTGATGAGGGAGCTGATGGTCGGCTCCCACTTGAGGTCCCGGGTGATGGTGGTGCCCAGGAAGCGGAAGGAATCCGCAGTGGTGATGGGAGAGTCTGTGAGGGTAAGGGGGGGCAGAGGGGCTGTGACTTTTCTGAAGTCCACGATCATCTCCACTGTCTTCAAAGCGTTCAGCTGCAGGTTGTTGTGGCTGCACCAGGACGCCAGCTGGGCCACCTCTCTCCTGTAGACGGACTCGTCGCCGTTGGAGATGAGCCTGATGAGGGTGGTGTCATCCGCAAACTTGATCAGCTTGACAGACTGGTGGCTGGAGGTGCAGGAGTTGGTGTACACAGAGAAGAGCAGGGGGGAAAGTACACAGCCCTGGGGTGATCCGGTGCTGATGCTAACAGAGTCTGAGACAGTCTTTCCCAGCCGCACATGCTGCCTCTGGTCCGTCAGGAAGTCGGTGATCCACCTGCAGAGGGAGTCAGGCACGTTGAGCAGGGACAGCTTGTCCTGGAGCAGAGCGGGGCGGATGGTATTGAATGCAGAGCTGAAGTCCACAAACAGGATCCTGACGTAGGTTCCCGGGGAGTCCAGGTGCTGCAGGATGGAGTGGAGGGCCAGGTTGACTGCGTCGTCCACAGACCTGTTGGCTGTGTAGGCAAACTGCAGCGGGTCCAGGAGGGGAGTGGTGATGGCCTTGAGGTGGGGCAGGACCAGGCGCTCAAAGGACTTCATGACTACAGAGGTGAGTGCTACAGGTCTGTAGTCGTTAAGTCCAGTGATCCGTGGCTTCTTGGGGACAGGGACGATGGTAGAGGTTTTGTGGCATGACTTCAGGGAGGTGTTAAAAATGTCTGTGAAGACAGGAGTCAGCTCCTCCGCACAGTGTCTCAGGGTGGAGGGAGACACGCCGTCCGGACCGGGGGCCTTGCGCGGGTTCAGTCTGGAGAACTGTCTGTGCACGTCCTGCTCACTGATGGCAAGGGCAGGGGGGGAGGAGGGGGGGCCGCCTTTGATGAAGTGGGGACCATGGAGGCAGTGGCGCTGGGGGGAGGGGGGAGTTGGACACAGCTGACGAGGTGTCAAAACGGGCATAGTGTTGGGACAGTCTTTGACAAAGGGCTTTGTCATCCTGTCCCTTAGAAGCCTGAGGCCGATAGTTGGTGATTTGCCTCAGTCCTCTCCACACAGAAGCAGAGTCGTTAGCAGTGAACTGTTGCTGGAGTCTCTCAGAATACACAGATTTAGCTCTCCTCAGCTCTCTGCTAAACCGGTATTTGACCTCCCTGTAGCAGTCCCGGTCTCCACTTTTCAACGCTGCTTCCTTCTCCTTCCTGATCTGTCTGAGCTTAGCTGTGAACCAGGGCTTGTCGTTGGAGTAACTCACCGTGGTGCGCGATGGGAAGAATGCCCTCCTCACAAAAGTGGATATATGAGGTCACAGTGTCCGTGTACTCATCCAGATCATGCGTGGCTCCTTTAAACATGTCCCAGTCAGTTATTTCCAAGCACGTGCTCAGCTCCTCCACAGCTTCACTGGTCCATTTCCTCGTAGTGCTCACAACAGGTTTTGTGAGCTTCAGTCTCTATCTGTATGTGGGAATCAGGTGGACCATCATGTGATCAGATAGTCCGAGCGCAGCGCGGGGAACAGCGCGATACGCGTCCTTAACTGTAGTGTAACAGTGATCCAGCGTGTTCTCTCCTCTGGTGGGGCATTTAATAAACTGTTTGTACCGGGGGAGTTCGTGGCTCAGGTTGCTCTGGTTAAAGTCGCCAACCACAATAACCAGAGAGTCCAGGAAAGTCCGCTCCGCTTGCTGAATGTGATCTGCGAGCACGCGCTGAGCCTCGTGCACGTCCGCGTCGGGCGGGACGTAAACAGCGGCCAGGATGAATGAAGCAAACTCACGTGGGGAATAAAATGGCTTGCAGTTGATGAATAAATATTCCAGAGCGGGAGAACAGTGTTGGGAGAGCACAGTTACATCGGAGCACCAGCTGCTGTTGATGTAGAAGCAGACTCCTCCGCCTGTGGTCTTGCCGGAGAGCCCCGTGTCGCGGTCTGCATGAAACAGCTGAAATCCCTCGAGGAGGAGCGCGCTGTCCGGTGTCTTTTCCTTGAGCCAGGTCTCAGTGAAGCAGAGGGCACACGAGGTGGAGAGGTCCTTAAATCGCATCAGCAGTCTCAGTTCATCTACCTTGTTATAAAAAGAATTGACGTTGGACAGAAAGATCCCAGGCAAGGCCGTGCGCGTGCCTCTCCTGCGAAGCCGCACAAGGGCGCCCGCTCGTCTTCCTCTTTTTCGCCGTCTCACTTTTTGGGCTAAAAAGTGAACCAGATCAGTGGCAGGAGCCAAAAAAACTGGGAGTAGGTCCATGGGAGTGAAAGTCCTGATATTTAGTAGCTCTTCACGGGTGTAAGAGCAGGCAGACACACAATTGATGAACAAAAACAAACAAAAAAAAAGCACAGCGAAGCACCATGGTGACCACTGTGGGCGCCATCTTGGATCTTGGAAAGGTCCTTGCTAACGTCATGCTCCGTAGACTTACTGTATCTCTGCAATATCAGAGCGGGTCACCCCAGAGTCACAGTGTGGTTTTCGGAAGGACAGGGGGACAGTTGACATGATCTTTGTGACACGTCAGCTCCAAGAGAAATGTCGGGAGCAGCATAAGGACCTGTTCATTGCCTTTGTCGACCTGTCAAAGGCATTTGACACAGTGAACAGGGAACTACTGTGGCAAGTCCTGAAGAGATTTGGGTGTCCACCCAAGTTCCTCACCATCTTCGCGCGGTTCCATTCTGGGATGATGGCCCGAGTGGTAGTGGGAAGACACAGCTCAGAACCTTTTGGAGTGCAAACCGGAGTGAGGCAAGGCTGTGTGCTGGCCCCAGTTCACTTCAACATCTTCCTTGTCTATGTAACAACTCTGCTACGTAAGAGGGTGGAGAAGCAAGCTGGAGTTACCATTGACTTCAGGCTTGATGGTAACCTGTTCAACATCAGGAGGCTACAGGCAACTTCCAAGCTGACATCAGAGACCATCATTGAGCTACAATACGCCGATGACTGTGCCCTGGTTGCCCATACACCAGACGCTCTACAAAACATCCTCTCGGCAGCTGTAACTGCATACACCAGAATGGGACTGACAATCAACACCCAGAAGACAGAGGTACTCTGTCAATCCAGTACTGACCCCCCACAAAACCCAATAACCCTGACAGCAGCAGGGCAACAGCTGCTCACAGTGCCCACTTTCAAATACCTGGGGAGCATAATGTCTGACACCTGCTCAATGGATGACGAGATCCAGAACTGCCTCAAGCAAGCATCAGCATCTTCTGGTCATCTTAGGAGAAGGGTTCTTCAGAACAGCAACCTCAATCTCCACACCAAAGTGCTGGTCTACAGAGCTGTATGTATCACCACCTTACTGTATGGATGTGAGGCATGGACTATTTACAGCCGCCACCTGAGAAGCCTGGAGACCTTCCATGTAAGATGTCTCCAGAAGATCCTTGGCATCACTTGGAAGGACAGAGTGCCGCACACAGAAGTGCTGGTGAGAGCTGGCAGCTGCAGCGTGGAGCCCATCTCGGTCCAACATCAACTCAGGTGGTTGGGGCATGTCATCCGGATGCCCAGCCACAGACTCCCACGCAGAATCTTGTATGGTCAGTTACACCGAGGCCAACGCAGTGCTGGTGGACAGAAGAAGCACTTCAAAGACCAAATGAAGTCCATCCTGAAGAGATGTCGGATCAACCCCTCTTCACTGGAGGAACTCGCTTCCTGCCGAGACATCTGGCGCTCCCACTCCTCACAGGGAGTGGATTATATGGAGGAACAGTGTACACAACACCGGACAGCAAAGCGTGCAAAGAGGCATGTTCGCCAAGTCCCCCCTGCTCCCCCCAGCACCTCCTTCACATGCCTGGTCTGTAACCGAATCTGCAGATCCAGGATTGGACTACTCAAACACCAGCAGACTCATAAATAAAGAAGATGGTCATCATCGAATCAATGGACTACCAGAAGAGATGTCATGATCATAAGACTCGCTAAAAGATCATAGGACTCGCTATGACATCATCAAAGATCAAAGGCAGGCATCACTCATGATCATAGGACTCGCTATGACATCATCAAAGATCATAGGACTCGCTATGTCACGATCATAGGACTCGTTAAAAGATCATACGACTCACTATGACATCATCAAAGATCAAAAACAGGCATCACTCACAATCATAGGACTCGCTATGACATCATCAAAGATCATAGGACTCGCTATGACACCATCAAAGATCAACGGCAGGCATCAATGAACAAGTGGTGTCATGCTTGCTTACACCTGCTTTCTACGGGCATGCAGAAATACTTGCTTATAAGGCATCAATGAACAAGTGGTGTCATGCTTGCTTACACCTGCTTTCTATGGAGATCGGATCACAACTTGGTTCATCTCCGACCGGTGTACAAACCCCTAGTGCACAGACAACCTCCGGCCATGCACACTGTGGAGTTATGGTCTGAGGAGACAATGGACACTCTAAAGGACTGTTTTGAAGCCACTGCCTGGAAGCAGCTCTGCGATCCACATGGAGAGGACATCGATGGCCTCATTCACACCTTCACGGGCTACCTCAGCTTCTGTGTGGACAAATCCGTTCCCACCAAGACCATACGGCGTCACTCAAACAACAAACCCTGGATCAACCCTGAGATAAAAACACTTCTGAGAGAGAAGAAGAGGATCTTCAGGTCGGGGAACAGGGAGATGCTGAAGTCCGTACAGAGGGAGCTGAGGAGAAAGATCAGAGAAGGCAAGGACAGCTTCAGGAAGAAGATGGAGGACAAGCTGCAACAGAGCGACATCAGCGGGGTCTGGAGAAACCTCAAAACCATCTCGGGGCTCCAGAATACCTCCCCCCAGGCCACGGGGGGCAGGGAGTGGGCGAACAACCTGAATCTGTTTTTCAATAGATTTGACCAACCGCCCTCCCCCCTGTCTGCACAACAACCACTGCTGCCTCTAAGAAATCAAGTCCTGCTACCCACTCCCCACTCCACCGACACCCCCCCCACTCCCAACACACAGCCCCCCATCCTGACCCTGACCAAGACCCAGGTGAGGACGGAGCTGAGGAAGATCAAGGCGAGGAAGGCGTCGGGACCGGACGGCATCAGCGCAAAGCTCCTCAAGTCCTGTGCAGACCAGCTGTGTGGGATTGTGACGTATATCTTCAACATGAGCCTGAAACTGGGGAGGGTACCACAGCTGTGGAAAACATCTTGTGTGGTACCTGTACCAAAAACTTCCCACCCCAAAGACCTGAACAGCTTCAGACCGGTGGCCTTGACGTCCCACTTGATGAAGACCCTGGAGAGACTGCTCCTTGCTCATCTCCGCCCCCTGGTGGAACCAGCGATGGATCCACTCCAGTTCGCCTACCAGCATGGCATTGGGGTGGAGGATGCGGTGATCTTCCTCCTTCACCGTTCTCTGTCCCACCTGGAGAAGCCCGGGAATATGGTGAGGATCATGTTCTTTGACTTCTCCAGTGCTTTCAACACCATCCAACCGATGATCCTGAAGGACAAGCTGCTGCGCGCAGGGGTGGACCAGCACCTGTCATCATGGATCCTGGACTACCTCACGAACCGGCCTCAGTTTGTGAGAACCCGGGACTGTGTTTCCGACACGATCATCAGTAGCACGGGGGCCCCCCAGGGAACGGTGCTGGCTCCCTTCCTGTTCACTCTTTATACTGCGGACTTCTCACACAACACAACACATTGCCATCTACAGAAGTTCTCTGATGACTCTGCGATCGTTGGTCTCATCTCCAGCGGAGATGAAGCTGAGTACAGAGGGCTTATCCAGGACTTTGTGGACTGGTGCCATCGGAACTGCCTCCAGATCAACGCGAGGAAAACTAAGGAGCTGGTGGTGGACTGCCGCAGGCATGGGCAGCCCCTCACAGCACCAGTAAATATACAGGGAACAGACATCGAGATGGTGACATCCTACAAGTACCTGGGTATTCATCTGAACAATAAACTAGACTGGTCACACAATACTGACGCACTCTACAAGAAGGGACAGCGCAGGCTGTTCCTGCTGAGGAGACTCAGGTCTTTTGGTGTACAAGGGGCGCTGCTGAAGACATTCTATGACACGGTGGTGGCATCAGCCATCACTTTTGGAGTGGTCTGCTGGGGCAGTGGCATCACTGCAGCCGATAGGAAGAGACTGAACAAACTGATTAAGAAAGCTAGCTCTGTCCTGGGGCAACGCCTTGATCCGATGGAGGAGATAGGAGAGAGAAGGACGGTGGCTAAACTGTCATCTCTGCTGGAGTCCGAGTTCCACCCTATGCAGGACATACTGGATGCACTGAGGAGCTCATTTAGCAGCAGACTACATCATCCCAGGTGCACAACCGAGAGGTTTCGTAGGTCCTTCCTACCAACGGCTGTCAGACTGTACAACCTAAGCAGGGCTGCTCGCAGAGATAGCAAAAAAACGTAACAAACTAATAGTTTTTTTTGAATGCAAAAGATGCAATAGACTTACACAATGGTCCTCTCCGGCTTACAACTAGGAACATACCGGTCGCTATGGAGGGTGAGAATATGTATGGGCACATAATCATACCATGTAGGATAACTAAATAGACGGTTATGCTGTTTCATCCCACCTAGCAACAATGCTCTGCACTGTGTGTGTTTATATATTTACATATTTATTCCATCTAGCTACAATGCTCTGCACTGGGTGTGTTTATATTTATATATCTATATATTTATTCCATCTAGCTACATTGCTCCGCACTGTGTGTGTTTATATACTTGCATATTTATTCCACCTAGCTGCAATGCTCCGTACTGTGGGTGTTTATATATTTACATATTTATTCCATCTAGCTACAATGCTCTGCACTGTGTTCATATATTCATATATTTATTCCATCCAGCTACAATGCTCTGCACTGTGTGTCTGTGTGTGTGTGTGTGTATATATATATTTTATAGTAATATGTACATATGTATATTAGCTGCTCTTGCTTGCTTGTTTTTTTTCTTGCCTTCTGATTGTTGCTCTGAGTGTTGCTATCCCTGTGCTGTTGCAATCCTGGAATTTCCCCGTTGTGGGACTAATAAAGGCTTATCTTATCTTATCTTATCTTATGGGCATGCAGAAATACTTGCTTATACTTGGTTTCTACGGGCATGCACAGGTATGCACTAAAAAGAAAAACAGCACATCCATCCATCCATCCATCTTCTTCCACTTAATCCTTTTCGGGTCACGGGGGGCACATAAAGAAAGCAATTCAGGTCGGATTTCAGAATCTGTTGATCAGCAGGGAGTAAGTTTAAAGGTAAAAAGACAAGACAAACAGCACACATAAAAACAATTTAAGAGTGCAGTTTCAAATCCCTTTAAGGGACAGAGTCAATGCTGGCAGGCTTGATTACTTAAATTCCATTTTTTAGTCTCTTTGGTAACATCTCTGTAATTTGTTCTGGTCTTCAAAGCAGTGGGAAGCTTGTTCCATTCTGTTATAGCTTTGTATGAAAATGCTGATTGTCCAAAAACAGTTTTATGTAGGAGGATGCAACAATGCCACCTTGAGGAAGTCTTCTTCTTCTTCTTTTAGTTTGATTGGCTGTTGGCAACCAGCTTACAGGTGCATTACCGCCACCTACCGGGTTGGAGTGTGGACAAGAGGAAGTCCTTGTTACTCAGCATCACTCATGATCATAGAACTTGCTATGACATCATCAAAGATCAAAGGCAGTCATCACTCACAATCATACGACTCACTATGACATCATCATCATTGTCATGATGCCGAGTGTGGGTCTGTACCGTGCTCGGGTCTTTTGGTTATTATCCTTTTTCTGTTTATGTATTTAGTCCTGATTTTCTGCCATTATTATTTGTGCTTTTACTTTGACAGCGTTGTGACAGGACTTCCGCCTGTCAAGTCTGTTTGTGGCCTGTCACAGCTGTGTAGTGTCTTTGATTACGTTCTCACTCATGCATCCACACCTGATTCACATTTTGGTTTTTCCTTTTGTATTATTTAAGCTCGCTGGCGAGGGTTATTCCTCGCTGCGACCTCACCTTGTGTAGGCAGGAATCCCCATGCCTGATTCCTGTCTAAGTCTGTGCTTTATTCTCTGCTTCGTGACTTTAATTGAAAGTAACCTTTCACGGTTTTTCCTTATTTGTATTTTTCTGTAATCACCCTTCGTGGTCTTTGTAAATAGCGTTTTTGTATTTGCCCTTCGTGGCTGGTATTTGTGTTCATTATTATTTTTTATTAAATGAGCAAACTCACAGCAGGCGAATGGTGCCTCATTTCTGCCCTAAAGGGCCAATTATGACAACTATGACGTCATCAAAGATCAAAGGCAGGCATCACTCACGATCATAGGACTCACTATGACGTCATCAAAGATCATAGGACTCACTATGTCCCGATCATGGGTGACGTCAAAGATCAAAGGCAGGCATCACTGAATGAGTGGTGACGTCAAAGATCAAAGGTAGGTTTCATAGAACTTGCTATGACATCATCAAAGATCAAAGGCAGACATCACTGAATGAGTGGTGACGTCAAAGGTCAAAGGCAGACCATGTCAAAGATCACAGGCAGGCCTCACCATGGTTACTGTTGCCATGATAACCATGTCAGAGATCACAGGCAGGAATGCAGAAATGCTTGCTTACACTTGCGCAGCATCATCTCAACTTTGGCTCATCAATAAAATTATTCTTCAGCTTAAAGACATTGTTTCACCCAGGAAAAGGACAGTCAAGAACTATTCTTTCATACCAGGACCACAGCTGAACTAACATTCCTTTGTTAATCCAGTCTCCAGAATCCCTAACCTTTTATTGGCCCATAAAACTTGGAGACAAAGAACAGACTCTTGTGGAGTACCTCATATGGCCTACAAAATATCCACAGCTCAACAATGCCCTCTACTGGCAACTCTGGGACATGCTGGACTTAACCAGTGAACCTTTTAACCACATTATTGTTAAAAGACTCAATTTTCAACATTCTGTTTTTCAGGACACTATGGAAAAGCAGGTGGACTCTGATGTTTGATGTGGACAGTAATGGGTTTGAACTATATTAATCCTTGATTTTAAATATGTGCATGCTAAAATGTTTAAATTAATGTTTATTCTTGCATATTAGTTTAAAAGCACTAGCTATAAGTTGCATGAACCACTAAGGCTAGCTTAGATGTTATACATAAGTGTACAGATGAATATCCAGTGTTAAGATTTGCCAAAACGTTTCTCAAATCATGTGACTGACAGCGGCCAATCTCTGCTTGACAACAGCTCTTTCAGTGTAGTTGTTACAGACAAAAGCCTGTTTGTTTATTGGACTAAAGTTCTTAAAACCCGCCCATGAAGGAAGCTTATTGGCTGGGGGCTCCTGTCAATCACGGAGGTCTGCGAAAGTTTCCCCAGATAAAAAGGGAACAACTCCCTCTTTTGCTCTCTTTTGTCTCTTTTGGCCCTGCTCTTTGGCCCTTTGACTTGTCTTCGCACCAGATGACTGCACAGCACCACTGCAGAACAAAAGACCTTCCTCCCATGTGTTTCTTTAAATGCCTAGGAATTAATCTTTTTCTTTCTTGAGCTCAAATTCTAAACTTGGAGTCAAACTCCATTTCTAGACATTTATTTTTATAACTTTTTCCTGTTAAACTTTATGTAAACTCGCCATTTTTAATCTTGACTTAACTTTTAAATTTTTTTTTATGGACCAACTCCACACTAGAAACTAATTTCACCTCCACAAAGTCCGAAGATCTGTTAAGTTTGCTATCAGATCAGATTTTTAATTATCCTTGAATTCCTCATGGGAAGCCGCAGATCCTCGACGCAGCTCGCCACGACGCACAGCTGAAGAAATCCACACGCCACGGAAAGGAGACGTCTTGACTGGACCGCAGCCCTTGTGGTCAAACATACTAATCTCATCCCGCATCAAAGAATATTTGCTGGTCAAATATTCCGACTTTTGGAGTCATCTAAGAACTACAGGATGACGCAGAAGGATCTTCACTAATCCGGAGTCACGTGAGCGACATTCTTTGTCCATCTGCTGAGTGAAACATCTGAGATTTGAGGATAATTTTAATATTAAAAGAACACTTAACATAACTCTTCTTTTCCTTAAAATTCTGTTTTCATTTTCTTAAGAGTAATCCAGAATTTTCCATATAATTAGTTTAATTTTCCCCATAAATTTGTGTTGTTTTCCATAATCTGTTAACTTCAAACTGATCTAAATTCAGCTTACATTTTAACCCTGGTTCTGCAAACATTCACATTGTTAATCTATCATATACAAGTTTAATTTCATGGTTAATGAATTCACTGCGATGTCTTTTAATCGTCATATCATTTAATAAATATGTGAACATGAGAGAAGTTGTTGGGAATTTATTTCGTTCTGAGTCTGGTTTCAAAGTCCCCAGTATCAAATTCACTAACATTTTGAGACTGATTATTAATTAATTCATTGAGTGATTAAACAGGTATAAAGTGAAATTAAAGATTAAAGCGCTCCTTAAAGAGGAGCTAGTGCTCCATGAGTGTTTATTAACTTTTTCTGTGTGTATGGACCCACAGTTCATCTCAGGTCCTGATACATTAATACAAATTAAATAATTTTTATACCTGATCATAATTATTAACCTCTTGCACTCCGATGTACCACGGGCGGGCACGTCTCTGCATCCTAGAGCGCACGAGGGTGCATGAGGGTGCACGAGGGCGCTGCGTCCTAGAGCGCACTGAAAAAAAAAGCTGCATTTCCGTTCTTCCACTACAGACACAGCCGCAAACAGAAAGCCAAAGGAGTGCTTTGATTGGTTTAGATGTGATTGACCTCTCATTCGACTAATAAGAGCCTTGAATTGGGTTTCTGAAACCTTGAAGAACCAATGACTGAAAACCTAGCAAGAAGGACCTGCCTACCAACGGCTGCGAATACAGCCAGCCAATTGAAGCACAGAAGTTTGAAAGCTGTTTTGTGTAAGGCTGGGTGACACACAGGCGTTCGCCAGTCTTTTTTTCTTACTACTGTTGTTATTTGTTTTGAAAAATCGTTCGCTAAAACCGCAATCACGGAAGCGCAAAACCGCAATAATGGAATTATGGTTTGACCGGGTCGCGTGACCAGAACCACGAGTCCATAACAAGCGGACCAGCGTCATGTTCGTCTGACAATGAGTTAGAGAAGTTTGCCAGCGACTTTGATAGATAGATAGATAGAGTAGTTTATTTGACAGGGACAGTGCAATAAACATAGACAATTAATCAATGACAATCAATCTGATGTGTTGCACATAGAGTGTATAGCTATTAGCTAATTTGCAACTCTTGTCCCTGGACGGGCTTTAGAAAAGAGAATCAAGTAAAGAAAAAAAAAAAGGAAAAAAAAAAGAAAAAAAAATACACTATAACCACATACATCAATGCAAAAAAGATTATAAATACACAATTATAAATATTATAAATATTATAAATATTATAAATACACAAATATAACAACCGGACTCACATTTGCCTATTTCAGGCCTCTCTCCCTTCGTCACTCACTATAAACAAACACATTCATTCCTTCCCTTCATTCACTCTCACCTTGCAGACAATCAATTCATACATGAGTACATTCTTGTTTATTTTTCAGCCAGTTTTTAACCTTTTTAGTGAATGTTTTAAAGTCCGTTATTATTTTAATTACATTTGGCATTGTGTTCCAGATGTGACTGCCCTTTATAGAGAAAGCTGTTTGTCCAAATGTGGTTCTGCGGTGGAATATTTTACAGTTATTGTTAACAGAACTCCTGGTGGCTCTGCTGCTGTCCTGTCTTTGGACGAAACCAGCAAGTGGCTCGGGTGCTGATTTATGGAAACATTTGAACGTTAATTTCAGAAAACAGAGGTCAATGAAACTCTCAAAACTCAATAGGTTGTATTTTTTTAAAACATTACAGTGATGCCACCTAATGGGCTTTTTGTCCAAGATTTTTAGGGTTTGATTATATAATGAACCTATATGTCTTATTGTGGAAGGGGCTGCTTGAGCCCAGACTGTCAAACAGTATTCCGTATCTGCACTACGAAGATACGGACCAGTGATGCTGAGGAGAAGCTGGAAACGTGCATGGAAATATCTGACTGGGGCATGCTTAAAGGAGCCACGCATGATCTGGATGAGTACACGGACACTGTGAACTCATATATCCACTTTTGTGAAGAGAACATTCTTCCATCACGCACCAGGGTGAGTTACTCTAATGACAAACCCTGGTTCACAGCTAAACTCAGACAGATCAGGAAGGAGAAGGAAGCAGCGCTGAAAAGTGGAGACAGGGACTGCTACAGGGAGGTTAAATACCGGTTTAACAGAGAGCTGAAGAGGGCTAAATCTGTGTACTCAGAGAGACTCCAGCAGCAGTTCACTGCTAATGATTCGGCTTCCGTGTGGAGAGGACTGAGGCAGATCACCAACTATCGGCCTCAGGCTCCTAAAGGTCAGGATGACAAAGCCCTTTGTCAGAGACTGTCCCAACACTATGCCCGTTTTGACACCTCGTCATCTGTGTCCAACTCCCCCCCTCCCTCCAGCTCCACAGCCTCCACATTCCCTACTTCATTTAAGGCACCCCCCCCCCCCCTCCTCCCCCCCTCCCCTTATCATCAGTGAGCAGGATGTGCTCAAACAGTTCTCCAGACTGAACCCGCGCAAGGCCCCCGGCCCAGACGGCGTGTCTCCCTCCACCCTGAGACTCTGTGCGAAACAGCTGGCTCCTGTATTCACAGACATTTTTAACACCTCCCTTAAGTTATGCCACGTGCCATCCTGCCTCAAATCCTCCACCATCATCCCTGTCCCCAAGAAGCCACGGATCACTGGACTTAATGACTACAGACCTGTAGCGCTCACCTCTGTAGTCATGAAGTCCTTTGAGTGCCTGGTCCTGTCCCACCTCAAGTTCATCACCACCCCTCTCCTGGACCCGCTGCAGTTTGCCTACCGAGCCAACAGGTCTGTAGACGATGCAGTCAACCTGGCCCTCCACTCCATCCTGCAGCACCTGGACTCCCCGGGAACCTACGCCAGGATCCTGTTTGTGGACTTCAGCTCCGCATTCAACACCATCCGCCCCGCTCTGCTCCGGGACAAGCTGTCCCTGCTCAACGTGCCTGACTCCCTCTGCAGGTGGATCATCGACTTCCTGACGGACCGGAGGCAGCATGTGCGGCTGGGAAAGACTGTCTCAGACTATACTAGCATCAGCACCGGATCACCCCAGGGCTGTGTACTTTCCCCCCTACTCTTCTCCCTTTACACCAACTCCTGCACCTCCAGCCACCAGTCTGTCAAGTTGATCAAGTTTGCGGACGACACCACCCTCATCGGGCTCATCTCCAACGGCGACAAGTCCGCCTACAGGAGAGAGGTGGCCCAGCTGGCGACCTGGTGCAGCAATAACAACCTGCAGCTGAACGCTCTGAAGACAGTGGAGATGATTGTAGACTTCAGGAAAGTCACTACTCCTCTGCCCCCCCTCACCCTCTCAGGCTCTCCCATCACCACTGCTGATTCCTTCCGCTTCCTAGGCACTACCATCACCAGGGACCTCAAATGGGAGCTGACCATCAGCTCACTCATCAAAAAAGCCCAGCAGAGGATGTTCTTCCTGCGGCAGCTGAGGAAGCTCAAGCTACCCACCAAGATGTTAGTGCAGTTCTACACAGCCATCATCGAGTCCATCCTCACCACCTCCATAACCGTGTGGTACGCAGGAGCCACTGCCAGGGACAGACTAAGGCTGCAGCGCGTCGTGCGCACTGCTGAGAAGGTGATCGGCTGCAAGCTCCCATCTCTCCAGGATCTGTACATCTCCAGGACCCGGAGGCGTGCTGGCCAGATCATAGCCGATCCCTCACACCCTGGTCACGTACTGTTTGCCCCCCTCCCCTCTGGTAGAAGACTTCGGTCCATCCAGACTAAAACCTCCCGTCACATGAACAGCTTCTTCCCCTCTGCCATTCGACTGCTGAACACTAAGTGACTCTCGTGCACCATGTACAGCAGCTCAACCAGACTCATGTCAATCATCACTGTTTTCTTCCTGCATTACCGACTGCACTATATAGTTCTCCACAGTATCTGCTGCTGGCTAATATATATTTTAACTGTTGACCAGTATCACTTAATCTTATCCTACACTTTATTACATGTATAGTTTATTTCTCTTATCTTATCATGTTTAATGTTGCAGCATTGTACCGAGACAAATTCCTAGTTTGTGTACTACATGAACAATGGCAATAAACCTGATTCTGATTCTGATTCTGATTCTGATTCTGAGTATGATATATGAGAAAAAAAAAACATAGAATGCATATACAGTACAGCTGCTTCGTAAGGTATGTAATATCTAATTAATTTAAAGCAGTTCAGATTTTTTTTTTACTGTTTTTGAAATTTTCTTTATATGAAGATTAAATTTTAGTTGAGGATCTAGTACAATGCCAAGGTATTTGAATTCTGTAGCTAAACTGATGTCATGATCATGTATATTAACTTTAAAACGTTGCAGGTTACATTTTTTGATTGAAAAGCACATTGAGACTGTTTTCTGAAGGTTCAGCAATAGATGGTTCTGGAGGAGCCACTCTTGGACATCAACCATACTTGTAGACAGTACATCTGCAGCCTGTGCTGGAGTCTTGGCAGCTGTGTAAATAACTGCATCATCTGCATAAAGTTGGCATGTTGCAGCTGAGCAGTGTAACGGCAAGTCATTAATAAAAATGCTGAAAAGTAAAGGACCAAGAATGGACCCTTGTGGGATACCCATGCGGTTGTTTAAAAATGAGGATTTATCCTGGTGAACTTTTACACACTGTTCTCTATTCTGGAGATAAGATGCAAACCATTCTAATGTATCTGGGGAGAAGTTAAAATATACCATTTTGGATAAAAGCAAACTGTGGTTTACAGTATCAAAAGCCTTTTTGAGATCTAGAAAAACAGCTCCTACCACATTACCCCTGTCCAAGGACTGTTTGACGTTTTCAATAAGGCAACAATTTGCTGTTTCTGTTGAGTATTCTGGTCTAAAACCAAATTGATGTGGATGAAGAAGTTGACATGTCTTGTAAATATTCAATCAGCTGTGTAGCTACAACTTTTTCAAGAACCTTAGACAGGACTGGTAAAATAGAGATTGGGCGGTAATTGCATATATCATCTTTACTGCCTGATTTATGAACTGGTATGACGACAGCTTTTTTCCAGCCAGATGGAAATGTACTAGACCTAATGGAGAGATTAATGAGATGAATCAGTGGTTTGATTAGTATTTTGCTGTGCATTTTGAGAAAGGAGGTGCTCATATTGTAGATATCATTAGTTTTTGAGTTTGACAGTGTTTTAACAATACCAGCAATTAACTCCTCATTTACCTCATCGATGTGAAAAGAATATGTTGGAAGTATGGAATTTGTGTTGTTGAGCACATTTGGCAGCACAAAAATTTTTGTTAAGTCTTCCACAGAGCCCACAAAGTATGAATTAAATTCATTTGCCAAAGTAGCCTTGTCACTGACGGTCTTGCCATTGATTCTAAGTTCCTTTACCCCCTTCTGATCGTTTTTTTTATTAGTTAAGTTATTTAAATGCCTCCATAGGGAACTGTTGTTACCCTTTGCATGATCTATCAGTTTATTGTAATAAGATACTTTTGATTTTCGCAGCTCTTGTACCACTTTATTTCTTAAACTTTTGTACACAAGGTGATCATTTTGTAGTTTAGAGGTTAATGATGTTTTCAATGCATAGTCTCGCCTCTTCATAAGTTTTCTTATTTCATTATTTAACCATGGTAGGCTAATCTTCTGTTGTCTACTTTTAATTTGCTTTGTAAATTTTTCTATAGACTTTGTGATTGTTGCAGTTATAAAATTACAACAATCATCTACTTCATATATTGACATGAGCTGCTCCCAATTTTGATTCTCTAAGTAATGTTCAAACTCCTCATTTTTTGATTTGGGAATAATAAAATTTGATTTGTCAATATCGACTCTCCCAAATTACTGTAGTCGCTTTTTAGTAAGTTTTCTGACAGCAAGAACCATGTTATGATCTGAGAGACCAGTTATAAGATTATAGGTTCTGGTTATTCGTTCTGGTTTATTAGTAAATACCATGTCAATAAGTGTTCTGGATTGTTTGGTTATCCTGGTGGGTCCTTTGATCATTTGTTGGTAATTAAATTTAGTCATGAGGCTTTTCAGTTTCTGTTTGTCCTTTTTATCAGACCAGTTAATATTAAAGTCACCATGAATTATTGTTTCTCTGTTCTTCTCAAGTTGTTTAACCAGATCACTTAATTCATTATAAAAGGAAGAATTGTGTGACGGTGGGTTGTACACTACTGCAATGTTGAAATTCATTACTGGAGAGAGACATACATTAACTGCTAAACATTCAAATGAAGTATTCAAATCAACCAATTGACATTTATATTTCTCTTTGATGTAAATTAAAACACCTCCTCCCCTCCCTACCTGCCTGTCTTTTCTAAAACACTGATAGCCCGCAATGTTGATCATATTAGTGTCTATGTTCCTGTGTAGCCAGCTTTCTGAGAGACAAAGGTAGTCCAGATTTGAGTCCAACAGCAACACCGAAATCTCATCTCTTTTGGGGATTATGCTCCGTATGTTTAAATGTCCGCCGAGGATCCCCTTTGGTTTAGCCTTTGTGTCCCAAAGAACTCGTGCATGATTAACAGTTTGGAAAAATAAATGTTGTTTTTGCTTTTGTACAGCTCGGTTTTGTGCTAACCCAGTGGTCTGCTGTTTAATAGTGGCAGGTCCAGGGTTAAGGTGAATATCTCCTGCCAGAAGTAGCAGTACTAACAGTACTTTAACTGTATACCCTCTGCCATATTGTGATTTTTGCTTAACAGCCATGTTTGCCTTGTTTTGGAAGCTTTTTCTCAGGGCTTTTAAAGACCACATAGAGTACAGGGTGAGATGTCCATGCCCAAATCCATATAAATAAAGCTTTTTAACTTCACCTTTATTTGAGTTTGCCGGAAAATCCTTCTTGTTGCAGGTCCAGACACACAAAGACAAAACGAAGAGGAAGTAGATAAGCAGAGAAGGCTTAGAAGTGGTGCCCATCAGCCCACTTTTTAATCCGGTGGCAGCCATCTTCAGTCTTTCTTGGAAAGAAAAAGAAAAAGAAAAATCTGTGGATAGTAAAATTGCTGATTGCTGTTGTGGACAGGAAAGTGTTATAACCTAAATTATTCTTTATCCCTGAAAATTGTAATCCAAATTACTTTTGACCGATCGGTAAATTACAACTGTGCATAATCGGTCCGGGTCCGTCATGTTGCGAAGGACCCCCCCCCCCCCCCACTACTCTTCTGTAGCGGATTGAAGATATATTGCAGATATTTTAGTCCAACTGTGCGTAGTAGACCGCGGCGCACCGTCACCGCTTTCCGTCGTGTAGCGATGGGCGATGTCCGTCCTCTGTAGCGGGGGTGGGTGGGTGGGAGTTGTTATCTTCTACATTACAAATATTTTAGTATAATTTTTAGTGCACTGTAGGTTATTTTTTCTTGTAAAAAAAAAGCCACACATTTTTTACGTGGCATGCTTCTTTGTGTGTGGGGGCTTGTTTGTTCATTCATTCATTCATGAATGAATAAACAACCCCCCCCCCCCCCCCACACACACACAGCCCTTCACCTTTCATTAGAGCCCAAGATGAAGCTTCTATATTGAATCATTCAAAAGTTACAGACGTTTTTCCAAACAGTGCCATTTGGCACAATTTGGCACAGTTCAAAAACGCCTGGGAACAACCCAAGAAAAAAGCTGTGTGATATATTCATTTTTTGTGGTATTGTTACAAAATTTTGACCTCAGCTGGATAACACTTGGTTCTACATTTCTGTTGCATTTTCCAGCCCGAATCTGAAGCTGTGTGTTATTTGCAAGCATTTGTATCCAAAAAAACACCCAGGCCAAATTTATTTTCTTCAAGTTCAGTATGTTTAGATGACTGTTACTCAGTGGCCGGAGCACTTAGAGAGATTATAACTCTTTTGCCAAAAAATTCAAAGTGTTTTCTTTTAAATGAGACCAACCCCATGAAGATGCTGCAAAGGGTTGAAGAACAGCTTTTGATTTACTATGGGTACGTTATTTTTTGGCGTTTTTAGGGAAATTGACCAGAGTGCAAGGGGTTAAACACACATATTGTTACACTTGCTTTCTAAGGGCATGCAGAAATGCTTATACTTGGTTTCCTACGGGTATGCAGGGGTATGCATGGGCATGCACAGGTATGCACTAGTATAATTCAAGAAATCTCTTGTGTGTCTGTCTGTCTGTGTGTCTGTCACGACCATAGGACTCGCTAAAAGATCAAAGGATTGCCGATGATGTGCCTATGATGTCTACATGACGTCTATATGATGTCATATAGACACCAATTCAAGAAAATCTGTGTGTGTCTGTGTGTGATCAAAGGCAGGCATCACTCACGATCATAGGACATCAAAGATCAAAGGCAGGCGCATCACTCACAATCATAGGACATCAAAGATCAAAGGCAGGCATCACTCATGATCATAGGACATCAAAGATCAAAGGCAGGCATCACTCACGATCATAGAACTTGCTATGACATCATCAAAGATCAAAGGCAGGCATCACTCATGCTCACTCACGATCATAGGACATCAAAGCTCAAAGGCAGGCATCGCTCACAATCATAGGACTCGCTATGACATCATCAAAAGATGAAAGACAGGCATCACTAATGATCATAGGACTCGCTATGACATCATCAAAGATCAAGAGCAGGCATCATAGGACTCGTTACCTCCGCCAGGAGGTCATGTTTTTGCCGGGGTTTGTCTGTCTGTTTGTCTGTCTGTTTGTCTGTTTGTCTGTCTGTTGGTTAGCAAGATAACTCAAAAAGTTTTGGATGGATTTCGATGAAACTTTCAGGCATTGTTGGAAATTGTACAAGGAAGAACTGATTAAATTTTGGGGATGATCCAGATCACCTTCTGGATACAGGACGGTGATCCGGATCACCGTCCTGTATCACATTTTAACCCTGGTTCTGCAAACATTCACATTGTTAATCTATCATTTACAAGTTTAATTTCATGGTTAATGAATTCTCTGCGATGTCTTTTACACTGTAAAAAAAAAAGTGTAGAACATCTCCTTTGGATAGTCAATGTTCATTGTGTACAAGAGGCCAAACAGATATGCAAAGGCAGTGCAGAGGTCTGGTAAGTCTTGCAGGATGATGGCCCCCTCCAGCACAACAGTCACATTAACTGCATTCAGTGCATCATCATCTTCATGAACGGAGAGGATTGCAACAGTTGCATCCCTGATCACTTGTTCTTCTGTGTCGCTAGCCTATGGAAAAAGCACGGATACATGATTTACAGTTAATGACAACTGAGAGACAGAATACATCTCTACCAACATATAAAATAATTAAATAATGAGGGAAATATGTCAGTGGTATATCAAAGATCATTGATATACCATTTTCTTAGTCATCATTCTCTTTATGCAGCTGGAAGAGTTCATATTAAAAAAATGAGTCAATGGCTTTATTCAAAAGGTACAGGATAAACATTAATAATCACCTTTGGATGAGTAAAGCCACTTTCTCCCAAAAAACCTAAATCATGCAAAGGTACTCCAGTGGGAACAGGTGTGTCTGTCACGACTCGCCGCTCATCAGCGGCGCCAGCTGCGCGCACACCTGCGCGCACACCTGCGCCTCGTCAGCGGCGAGGGATTTAAACCACTCTGCCCTGGGCTTCGGCCTGAAGCCGTCTGATCTTGTCGGCCTCCCTTGCTGAAAGGAACCCCCTTCTTCAAGCAAGATTACCACGTAAGCATCTCTTACCTTCTTCTCCAGTCTTCTCCCCTGTGCACAGGTGGATCTCCCGGCGGCGGACCATGTCTCCTCACCACCGCATCCTCGCTGCTGTCACAGGCGCTCCAGGTCGCTGTCTCCCGGGCTACGCCCTTGTCAACGCCAGCCACCTGCCCAAACCAAGTAAGCCAGCATATCCTGTTAATTCCCTGTATTGGTGTGGTGCCCGTTACCCTTCTCCCTGTGCTCTCTCCCACAGGGTTGTCCGGCTGCACGGCTACCTGCCTCCGCGCCTGACGCAGACGTCCACCACCAATACATCTACACCTCACAGACACGCAGCCACACACTCTTGTTGTTGAATAAAGCTGTTAAATCTACTCTGAGCCTGCGTGTGTGTCTCCTGAGCCGTGCATTATGTCAGTACGGCTTCAGCCGAGCGGCTCGGCAGACAGCGGGCTCGCACGCCGTCTTACCACCCTCGAGGCTTGGGTGGATTTAATAGCCCACCAGCAACAAGTGATTCTCAACCAATTAACCCTCATTACTAACTGATTAGACCGCCTGGACCCCCGGCAGCCGTTCCCCCCGGCTCGTCAGGGTGGCGCAGCTCCCGCTGCTCCAGTGGCCGGCCAGCCTGCTCCGGGCGCACCGGCACAACTCACACCCATTCCAACCCCCGCCCGCTTTAGCGGCAAGCTCGGTGGAGCGCGGGGGTTTATCATGCAATGTGAGTCAGTGTTCCACCGCGTTCCCGGAGATTTTCCCTCAGACCACAGCCGGATTGGCTATATTGGGAACCTCCTGGAGGGTCGGCGCTTACCTGGGCTTACGCCGTAATGGCGAAGCCCAGCTACGCCACCCTCACCTATGGCCAGTTCGTGCATCAGTTTCTGGAAGTGTTCGATCACTCGTGTATGGAGAGTGTCCAGGTCGATCGCCTCCTCAGTCTCTAACAGGGGAGCTGATCGGCCGCCGATTACGCGATCGACTTCCGGGTCACAGCGGAGGAAGTTGGCTGGGAAGAGCGTTCGCTCTGCGGCATCTTCCTTCGCAGCCTTAACTCCGGTCTGAGGGATGAGCTGGCCGGGCGGGATATCCCGGAGACGCTAGCGGAGCTGACTTCCCTTGCCATCGGCTTGGACAACAGGCTGCGCGAGTGCGCCTCGGAGCGGAAGTCCACTTCTCGCTCGCGGGGAGCCTCGGTGCGCCTGTCCCAAGCTCGCCCCCTGGCGTTACCACCACCAGAGTCCTCCGAGGAGTTGGAGCCGATGGTGATGGGCCGGTCAAAGCTCCCTCCAGCGGAGAAACAATGCCGCCGTGAAGTGGGCCTCTGCATGTATTGCAGGGGCAGCACACCGTGGAGCATTGTCCGGAAAAGCCAAACGGGGAGGTCCGCGAGTCACTGTAGGGGGCCTCACAGACTCTAATCGGTTAACTCCCCTCACTCATTTGACGCTGCCCATCCGTTTCTGTCACAACCCCACAGGGCATCTCACGCACGCACTGGTGGACTCAGGCGCGGAGGGGAAATTTATTTCACAGAGCCTGACAACCCGATTGGGCATCCGTTGCCACCCTCTTGCTACTCCTCTTGCCCTAGTCAACCTCTCCCGTGTCTCCCTGGGGAAAGTGACTCACCGGACGATCCCCATTCCGGTCATCATCTCCGGAAACCACCGGGAGGACATCACCTTCTATGTCCTGTCACCCTCTGTCTCACCGGTAATACTCGGATACCCATGGCTCCGCCTCCACAACCCTGTCCTGGACTGGAAGACCGGAACAGTGGCAGCCTGGAGTCCCTTCTGCATGGGCACCTGCCTCCAATCCACAGCCTGCGCCCCATCCTCTCCTCCCTCTCCCAAGGATGCCGCGCCCCCGGATCTCACCTTGGTGCCCTCAGAGTTCCACGACCTGGGCGCAGTCTTCAGCAAGTCCAAGGCGATGTCCCTTCCTCCACACCGGCCCTACGACTGTGTCATAAACATCCGCCAGGGGGCTCCATTACCCTCGGGACGTCTCTACAGCCTGTCAGCGCCGGAGAGGGAGGCAATGAACACCTATCTCAAGGAGTTGCTCAGTGCTGGGATAATCCGCCCTTCATCATCTCCATTAGGCGCAGGGTTCTTCTTCGTCTCCAAAAAGGACGGTTCTCTTCGCCCCTGCATAGATTACTGCGCCCTCAACGACATCACGGAGAAGTACCGCTACACCCTGCCCCTAATGGACACCGCCTTCCACTCCCTCCAGGGGGCGACCTGGTTCACCAAGCTGGACCTCCGCAGCGCTTACCACTTCGTCCGGATCCGGGAGGGAGATGAGTGGAAGACAGCCTTCCGTACCCCGAACGGCCACTTTGAGTACCTGGTTATGCCGTTCGGGTTGACCAACGCCCCAGCCGTCTTTCAGCGCCTCATCAATGACGTCCTCCGGGACTTCATCGGCCTTTTCGTGTTCATCTACTTGGATGATATCCTCATCTTCTCCAGATCCAGGGACGACCACCGGGTCCACGTGAGGCGGGTCCTTCAGAGGCTGCTGGAGAACCAGTTATATGTGAAGGCTGAAAAATGTGAATTTTATGCCAAGACAACGTCCTTCCTGGGTTTCGTCATCTCCCACGATCAGGTGCTCCCAGACCCAGCGAAGGTTAACGCGGTGGTAGATTGGCTCACACCTACCTCGAGGAAACAGATGCAGCAATTCATCGGGTTTGCCAATTTCTACCACCGCTTTGTCCCAAACTTTGGAGCCATCGTCGGCCCTCTGACCCGCCTCACCTCCCCGAAGACCCCGTTCCGGTGGACGGAAGAGGCCGCAGCGGCCTTCCAGGCGCTGAAGGCGGAATTCTCCTCCTCCCGGGTCCTCAGCCAGGTCGACCCCGCACTGCAGTGCATCGTCGAGGTAGACGCTTTGGATACAGGGGTGGGGGCGGTGTTGTCCCAGCGGTCACCTGCTAACGGGGCCAAACGGCCCTGCGCCTTCTTCTCTCGGCGCTTGTCCCCGGCGGAACGAAATTATGACGTGGGGGACAGAGAGCTGCTCACCATCAAGCTCGCACTTCAGGAGTGGCGCCACTGGCTGGAGGGGGCCGCCTTGCCTTTCGTGGTCCTCACTGATCACAAGAACTTGGAATATTTAAGAACTGCCAAGCGTCTGAATGCCCGCCAGGCGTGCTGGTCCTTGTGCTTTGCGAGGTTCCGCTTTACCATCACGTTCCGGCTGGGCTCCAAGAACGGCCTACCCGACGCCCTCTCCAGGCAATTCGCCCCTGAGGCGTCAGAGGACGCAGTCCACACCATCCTGCCCAGGTTGTGCGTCGTGGGGGCCATCTCCTGGGACATCGAGAGCAAGATCTGGAGGGCGTAGGAGTCGGAACCGGACCCTGGCGGCGGACCAGAGGGGAGGCTCTTCGTTCCATCTGCTGTCCGGGGGGAGGTTATTCACTGGCTCCACACATCCAAACTCACCTGCCACCCTGGGTCCTCCCGGATGATCGACCTGCTCCAACGCTCCTTCTGGTGGCCGGGGCTGCGGAAGGACGCCGCCCGCTACACCCGGGCCTGCCCCGTTTGCACCACCAGCAAGTCAGGTAACGCTCCCCCCGCGGGCCTGCTCCAGCCCCTGCCCGTCCCTGGTAGGCCCTGGTCGCACATCGCCCTCGACTTCGTCACCAGTCTCCCCATCTCCAACAACTTCGACACAGTTCTGACCATCGTTGACCGCTTCTCCAAGGCCGCCCACTTTGTGCCATTACGGGGGCTCCCCTCTGCCTTGGAGACGGCTGATCTCCTCATCCAGCACGTAGTCAGGCTGCATGGGATACCGGTTGACGTGGTCTTTGATCGGAGCCCTCAATTTGCCTTGGACATCTGGAAATGCTTCTGCAACACCCTAGGAGCCAAAGTAAGCCTCTCCTCCGGCCATCACCCCCAATCCAACGGGCAGTGTGAACGGACCAACCAGGAGCTGGAGGCTGCTCTCCGCTGCGTCACCGCGTTGAAGCCCGCGTCCTGGAGCACACATCTCGCCTGGGTGGAGTATGCCCACAACACATCTCGCTCTTCTGCTACTGGGATGTCCCCCTTTAAGGCATCCCTGGGCTATGATCCACCTCTGTTCCCCGCGCAGGAGAGCGAGTTAGCTGTCCCCTCGGTCCAGGCACACCTTAGGCAGTGCCGCTCCTTCTGGTCCACGGCGCGCAATGCGCTTTTACGCACGGCGGAGTGCAACAAGTCCACGGTAGACCGGCACAGGAGACCTGCCCCTACCTACCAGGTGGGCCAACGAGTCTGGGTATCCACACAGGACGTCAATTTAAAGGGTGAGAGGAGAAAGCTGGCCCAACGTTTCATTGGCCCATACCCCATCACCAAAATTGTCAACCCGGTGGCTGTGCGTGTGGCTATTCCCCCCTCCCTCCGCATCCATCCCACCTTCCACGTCTCCAAGGTGAAACCGGTGGTGTCTGATCCCCTCTGCCCTCCACCTGCAGCGCTGCCCGCACCCCGGATGATAGGTGGCCACCCGGCCTGGACAGTCTCTGCCATCCTGGACTCCCGGCGCCGGGGTCGCGGGCTACAGTACTTGGTGGACTGGGAGGGATATGGACCCGAATGGAGACAATGGGTGCGTCCCTCGTTTGTGTTGGATCCCTCTCTCCTCACTGAGTTCCACCGAGCGCACCCGGAGAAACCATCGCCAGGAGGCGCTGCTAGAGGGGGGAGTACTGTCACAACTCGCCGCTCATCAGCGGCGCCAGCTGCGCGCACACCTGCGCCTCGTCAGCGGCGAGGGATTTAAACCACTCTGCCCTGGGGTTCGGCCTGAAGCCGTCTGATCTCGTCGGCCTCCCTTGCTGAAAGGAACCCCCTTCTTCAAGCAAGATTACCCACGTAAGCATCTCTTACCTTCTTCTCCAGTCTTCTCCCCTGTGCACAGGTGGATCTCCCGGCGGCGGACCATGTCTCCTCACTGCCGCATCCTCGCTGCTGTCACAGGCGCTCCAGGTCGCTGTCTCCCGGGCTATGCCCTTGTCAACGCCAGCCACCTGCCCAAACCAAGTAAGCCAGCATATCCTGTTAATTCCCTGTATTGGTGTGGTGCCCGTTACCCTTCTCCCTGTGCTCTCTCCCATAGGGTTGTCCGGCTGCACGGCTACCTGCCTCCGCGCCTGACGCAGACGTCCACCACCAATACATCTACACCTCACAGACACGCAGCCACACACTCTTGTTGTTGAATAAAGCTGTTAAATCTACTCTGAGCCTGCGTGTGTGTCTCCTGAGCCGTGCATTATGTCAGTGTCTAATAGGTCAGGGTTGCTCTTTGTATAGAGTAAAAAAAAAAAAGAATCTTTAGCCTAATTGATTAGAAAAAGGTAATGTAATAATAAATATGCTCATAAAAGCAATGGCTATGAAATCATTCAGTCAATTTTGAACTAACTTAAGAATACTTACTGAACACTGCAGGAAAAACTTGGAAGTGTCATCTCGGACAAAGATGGAGAGTCCTCTCAGAGCCGCTGTTTTTCTATGAGTCAGAATGTCTGAGGTCTCGAGAAAAACACAAGCATCAATCAATTAGTACAGTGCTATCTTTATTTTTACAAAAAATCAAACACTTCAGGTCAGATCATGTTAGACAAACACCTTTCATTCATTTACTACTTACATCTAAGCAAATCAGCATAGAGAAATACATTTTCAAATTCAGTTATTAAATATTGACAATGAACCCTTTGCATTTACAGACATATTCTGATGACTCCACTGTTTTCCTGAAAAACTCAGCAGTTTGATGGTCTACATGTAAATGAAATGATTCTTTATTATTTATTTATGCATACATTAGCTACAGACATTTACAGTAAATTACCTTTTCATCAAGTGCATCAAGGACATCCTCCATTTTCTGGCCAAAAGCCCCCTTCCTCGCCCGGTACAGTCTCAGCAGGCGAGGCACATAAATGTCAAGGGATCCTCTGAAAGGCTCCAGGAGATCTTTGCTTGTGATCCGACAGAATTCTTGAGAAATCTGAAATGATGTATTTTTTTGTAGCCACAACGTTAAAAGTAAAGACAATTGAAATGTAGCAGTCTTGTTCAAAATCTATGCCATATTATTTGCCTATAATAAAACAAACAGCAAAATCTATAGAACCGATCTACCAAACCACATCATCAAGCACATCCACATTTCAATGTTTTCCTGCGTGTTCTTATGCATCTATATTTTGTGTGCCATTTCCAGTGATATAATATACAGCTGATAAGAATAAATCACTCCTACTTATTTGTAGTCAATAAAATTAGCATGTGAAACACATAACAACAATCTCAGCCTTACCTGCTCACATGAAAACAGCGCTGGCCACCTCTCCTGGACCTCTGATACCATGGGCTGTCCCTCAATGATCTCTTTGCGTCTAAGGGAAAATGTCAGCTCCATCTTGTGCAGTATCAGTGTTTGGTCCCTTTTTTTCTTCTTCATTTCTTCAACTAGGTGAAGCCTTTCCTCTTCAAGAGTAAAATCACTGTGGTGTTGAGGATAATCTGGGACATGATTAACCTCCCCACGTCTGGGCCTTTTCAGGGTGAATGGACTATTGTCCTCAGTGCCCCCTTTTCTTTTACTGTTTACATCCACCTCATTGCAGCCTGCACGGCGCAGCTTAGATCTGAAGTTTCCGAGCTTGTACTTGATGCTTGTTTTCCATCCCTCATAGCCTGTGATGCTACCTGGTTCCTTTAAGCATGGGTACTTGAGAACCAGTGAAGAGGCAACAGATTCCAGTTCATCTTTCTCAGGGTAGCTTTTGATTTCAAAAATAGCCTGTGCAATTTTATCCAGAATTTCCATTTTAATTTCTCTGGTGACATCAAGGCCCTTCTTTGACTTCTCGTAAGTCTCGTTGCCCTTTCGCAACTGTAGTTCCACATCATATGATAACTTAGGGATAGGGAAAGGAGAGGGCCACTGTGTGACATGCCTTAAATTGGTCTGGATTGAATCAGTCCAGCTGGACCTGATATCACCAGAGTGGACACTGGCTGTATCGAGGGAGGACACTGAACCAATACACTGGTTAAGAGAAGAAGAATCACTGTCCCAAACAATATGCAGAACTGCATGCTCAGCTGGTAGTTCAGACATTGTTGTCAAATTGCATAGTGCATTTCCAAAGTCTGGCTCTTCAAACTGCACTAAAAAATCACCTTGAAGTACAAGCCTTTCTTTAATGACATCAACGAGCTGGTCCACAGATTCTGGTACTTCAGAAAGCTTGAGTCGCCGGGCTTCTTTTGGAGAGATAACCACACGAAGTAACAAGGCCTGAAAAGTGACGAGAGAAACTAGTGAAACCCAAGTTGAAAGTGTCTGATAATCTGATACATCACAGATGTTTTCCCAGATTTACTTATAACTGATTATCTTATCATTTCATCTCAAAATATTAGAAGTGTCAGTCCAGGGTTGTGTAATCAAACTTTACTGTAAGGATGAAGAGCCACAGATATAAATATGACATGAACAAAAGGAAAACATTTTGTCACACTACATACCATATCCTGAGATGCTTCACTGAAGAATGAACGTCCTTGTGGTTACCATCAGCTTTCCGACAACTGTGTAGGCTGCAAGAGGGTGATAATCTGCCAGCAACTCTTGTTCCAGCAGTATGAGTTCAACACAGTGGCCTTCAACAAGCTCGTATGATCTGAAATGATCGATGTACCAAGAGGTAAGTCTTTTACATATGAGTGTCATATGAGTGTCACTTGCTCAGCATCAACAAGAAGGGTCACAATCTGGTGGAATTCTGGGAGGCCACTTCACTGCCCAGCAGATACAATCATGCCCTCAGCATACCGAGTTCCATGCAGGTGAACTGATTTAGACAAAGAAACACTGTCAAGATGTGGGTACTTCTTCTGAATTTCACACTGAATTGAAGTTTCCAGTTCTGAAACCCTGACCACTTTTACAGACTCAACATACAGTTGTGGTGTGAAAACTTTCTGGCTGTCCAAATGCAATGCCATCATTTGCTGATGTTTTGAGGAAAGAGTAAGCAGAACGTTTTTCCAATTATGGGCGTCATGAATAATTTTTTTAAAGAAGCTATGCTTAGCTTCGAATCTCATTGTCCATAATTCCACCAAGGGCCCATAACAGTGGATGAGGTCCGGGTAGTGGTCAATGAAATGGTGTTTTGGCTTTAATTTGAACTCTGGAAAGGTGTGGACAAGCAACCTGCGATGATCACGTAGTTTAGATGAAAAGTAAAACAGTGCTTCCTCCGAGAGCTTGTTTGACACCGCGATGTCAACAATTTCCTTAAGGTCCATTAAAATCTCCCATGCAGGCTCCTGCTCAGGTATCTTATTTCCAATTATGAAAGGAAGTAAGTGCAGTAGTGTGCAGTTTTCATGTCCATTACCACCAATCGTTCCTTTTTCAAAGCTCGCTTTTGGGATTTTTTGTGGTTTGTTTGTTTTGTCTGAAAACTTGTAAGGGAATGATTTTATGCAGTCATTCAATACATCAAATGTAATGTAACCTTTGGAGATGAGATGTTTCAAACACAAGGACAGTTCCACAGGGACAACCCCCTCAAAAAGGTCATGCAAAACATCTGGAGGAAATGCAGTGATTGGATGAAAGAAAAGTAAATTTTTCCTCGGCACACAGTCATTTTTTACCCCACAAATACTTTGAAGATGATCATTCTGCATAAGCTCTTCCACAACAGTGTTATGGTGACCAATATCCCTCAATGGAAAATCGCTTAATTCAGCAGCTGCAATTTGGTCCCGGCTTATCAAACAAAAATGACAAAATTTTTCAACATTAAAGCTTTCTTGAAAGCCTGCAAGGCTGTGGGCCGCAAGGTTATCTGCACACACACAAAATATAGCCCCCTTGACAAACTGACCCACAACTTCAACAAAAATTCTGTGTTCTTCTAGGAACCTTATGTCATTAATCAGTGGTTCAAGAAACTTTTCATAGCCATATCGTTTGACATCCTCACTTTTTCCTAAGACAGCAAGTTGAATTGAAGTGAGACTTGATCTGAGTTTGGCTGGCAAATTCAGAAGAACCCAATATACTGCAGTTATCTTATGAATTTTTCTGGAGGTGCCCAGCGGGTTGCATATCTCGAACTCATCAATATACAATGCCAAACTGAAAGAAAGGTCTTGCTGTCCAAATAGCCTATTTTCTTTGTAATATTTTCCATCTTGATGAGACTGAAAATGTCCAGGTAAAGTTTGCTGATCAAAGACAATTTGGTCGACAAAATCAGCACACCTGAAAGACTCAAGTACCTTAGTGATGGGTACATAAACATGCTTCTTTATGGGTTGTACTATAAAGATATTCAGTGGGTTCAATAATATTAAAGTGGTTCTTGAAATATAAGTTTCTTCTATGATCTGTTGACAAGGAACCTTTAGCTGATGTTGTTGAAACAAGAGGGTTAGTCTCAACTATTGCTCTATGAATTTCTTCCAAAACAGAATCACTTGTCTCAATGTTATGCTTTGCAAGGATATCTTTGACACTGTTAAGAGTCTGAATGCTAGAAAAAGACAGCAAGTTATGCAGATCTTCTACAATCTTTTGTGTTGAATCTCTAGAAACATGTAACACTGTCTGCATAGACAGAAAGAGACAGGCCAGTTTGTGCTGCAGTGTCTCAGGATCTACAACTTCTGAAATCTCTTCAAGGTCATCTGGTCTGGAGCTCTGAAGATGAGATGATGATGATGTCCCTGCTTCACCATCGGATAGTGCTTCAGAATTTAATCCATATTCAATATCAGCTCTCACTCTAGTTCGAAAATCTTTGAGTGTACAATTTTTATGGTTTCGACTTCGATGAGAACTAAGGGATGAGCGTATATTTGTTTCAAATGTACAATTAAGAAAGGGACATTTTACAGTTTCACGATTTTTTAAATGCCGTCCAAGATGGTTAAGAAAAGTTTGAGAACTGCAAACTTCTTTGTAATCACACAATTCACACTGAAAGGTTGAATTCTCATGAATTCTCACAGTCTTGTGACACCTAGAGAGGTGTAACCTCAGTGCACCAGGTGTTTTGAATACACAAACACAGTCTATATGAACACAAGGCCAGGAAGCACCTTTTCCGTGATGAAGACGGCAATGTTTCAGGAGAACTTCTTGACTGGAGCTTGTGAACTTGCAAAATTTGCACTGCATATGATAAACTCCTGAAACACAAAGGTCATGTAACATTCAGTTTTGTTGCAGACCCATTCATTTGCGAAATAACAAAAGACAATTGATATTACAATTTCACAGTGTTAGCAATATGATATATGATATTTATAGAATATGATATGATATCCTGAGGCATTGACAACACCATGCTCCTGTACATGATAAGGTATGATACAGGGGGAAGTCCTGGCTTAATCACAAAGTGAAATAAATATCCATCCATCCATCCATCCATCCATCTTCTACCACTTTTCCGGAGGTCCGGGTCGCGGAGGCAGCAGTTCAAGCAGAGAAGCCCAGACTTCCCTCTCCCCAGCCACCTGCTCCAGCTCTTCAGAGGGGATACCAAGGCGTTCCCAGACCAGCTGGGAGACATAGTCTCTCCACCGAGTCCTGGGTCTGCCCCGGGGTCTCCTCCCAGTGGGACGTGCCTGAAACACCTCAAGTGGGAGGCGTCCAGGAGGCATCCTAATCAGATGCCCATACCACCTCAACTGACTCCTTTCAATGTGGAGGAGCAGCTGTTCTACTCTGAGCCTCTCCCGGATGACTGAGCTCCTCACCCTATCTCTGAGGGTGAGTCCAGCAATCCTACGGAGAAAGCTCATTTCAGCCGCTTGTATCCGCGATCTCGTTCTTTCGGTCATTACCCAAAGCTCGTGACCATAGGTGAGAGTAGGAACGTAGATTGACTGGTAAATCGACAGCTTTGCCTTAGAACTAAGCTAAGAACTCCTCCTCATGGATCGTCACCTTATCGTGGTGGGGGGGTTTGCGTGCCCCAGTGATCCCAGGAGCTATGTTGTCCGGGGGCAATTTGCCTCTGATAGGGTCTCCCAAGACAAACTGGTTCTGGGTGAAGGGCCAGACTAAGAACGATCCAACAGACTCTCATGATAAATTGTATATCAAGGATTCAGTGTACCCCGCCCGGTATGGGGTTACCGGGGCCCCACCCTGGAGCCAGGCCTGGGGGAGGGGCTCGAAGGCTAGCGTCTGGTGGCCGGGTTTCCACCCATGGGACCCGGCCGGGCTCAGCCCGAAGGAGTTACATGGGTCCGCCCTCCAGTGGGTTCACCACCTGCAGGAGGGATCATGGGGGTCCGGTGCTATGTGGATTAGGTGGCGGTCAAAGGCGGAGACCTTGGCGGAAATAAATATGCAGTAATTTTAATTTAGCAAATGATAGCAAAAGAAATAAAACATAGTTTTGTGTGTTACAGAAATACATTCTGACCACCAGACCGCCCAGAAAGGAACGCATCAGAAGAAAACTGACTAATTTTGTAATTTGGCTCAACAAATTACAGATTTTATTTATCCCTTATTCATTCCTTATCCTATGCTGCCATCTTCTGATGAAAAATGTACATACAGGACAGGACGATGTGGAGCGTCCCTTCCCTCTCTTCTGACCCCAGATTTACACCGGACGTGGCCGCGCCGCGTTACGGCAGCGCCACGGGTTTGTTCCGTCAGCATAAACAGTGAATGGCTATTTCCACTAAGTACAAGTTACGGTGTTACGTTTGTAGTTAGTGGACCCAGCCATTCACTGTTTATGCTCAGCTTCGAGACGCTCCGCTTCTGAGATGCTGCTGGTGTAAATTGACGTCGCGTGTATGACGGAACAAAACCGTAGCGCTGCCGTCCGGTGTAAATCCAAGGTGAGGGTCAGGGCAAGGCTAGTCAAGACATGTAAGCTAGGCTAAAACAAGGCTAGCCTCTTCTGCCTGCTAACAAACTACAACGAAATTGCCCTCATCTTTAAAGCTCATATATTGACCAATAATGGCCCGCTGCATCCGCGGAGAGAGAGCTTAGACTTTCTGCTGCACATTCACCAGCCATAATGCTCTGCACTGTGTGTCTATATACTGTATATACTACATTTATAGTAATATGGACATATGTTTACTAGATGTTGTTTTTTCTTGCCTTCTGATTGTTGCTCTGAGTGTTGCTATCCCTATGCTGTTGCAATCCTGGAATTTCCCCATTGTGGGACTAATAAAGGCTTATCTTATCTTATCTTATCTTAATAAATTGAGCGTGCATTTTCGGCACACAAATGTGACCATTAATGTTATAGGGTTTTTCAGGGTTCCAGAATGCATTGCGCGCCGCGGCGTAGTTCCGGTCCAGCAGCTGTTTGACAACAATCGCTGCCACTGACCCGAATCGGGGACAAATACTCACGGAACTGCATGTACTAGAGCGTGAAAATCGGTCACCCAGAGCATTTAGGGGCAAGAAAGGGTGTGGAAACTTTTGTGGAAACTTTTGTATTACCACAGCAAATTGCTGTGGTAATACAACTACACAGGTTAATGTTTCTGTACTAGCAATGATGTCTTTATTTTCCAAGCGCCTTTCGCCTTATTTATCCCCCACCCCACCCCTCCCCAGATTCTATTCTTGATTTCTATATTTCTTTGCAACAATTATGTACCTGTGCATATTAAGAAAATAAATGAACATGCAAACTGAACACTTTTAAAAAACATTTATTGGCTTATGTCATATGAAAAATATGCCATTCATTGTTATCAAAAAATATGTGAAATATCCCGCTCAGTGTCAAGGGCAACATGAAATAGTTATTATGTACCAAATATTCCACTTCTCTAATCAAGCTCAATGTGACAAGGGCTAGTTAAATAAATCCACATTTTAAGCAACTTCACAATTCAAATGTCACAAAATCTGTCATTGTAATGTACAAAATATGCCATTTATGAAACCATGCTTAGTCTGACAGGGGCTATTGAAATATATCCAAATTTTAACTCGTTGAACCCCACAAGCGACATATGGCACTCAGTAATGCATTATTGTCATGTAATCAAATAGTAATTCTTCAGCAGATTTTGTGAAAAAAGTGTGTGTGGTATCTCCACTCTACTATGAGCAGGAGATTTTGTGGTCTCTGTCAACCCAATCCCTGGCATCATTAGGAGTCAGGGCTTGGATTGACAGATTTTTTTTTTTTTTGTTACTTATTTGTACCCGTAGGTAGATTTGGTTTGCAGTCTGGTGACAAGCCACCGGCTGCTGGTCGCTGCGTGCGCGAGCGCCCTAAACCTACATGTTTTTGGTATGCGGGAGGAAACCGGAGAAATCCCGGAGTAAACCCACGCAACACGGGGAGAACATGCAAACTCCACACAGCTCACTGTTGGTCGGGGGCTGGGATCGAACCCACGATCTCATGATCCCCGCGATCCCCCGGCCAAGGGTAAAACTGTGCTGCCACAGTGCTAAACCACTGCGCCACTGTGCAGATGTTGCAACATCTGCTGCTCAATTTATGATTTGCATCGCACAAACTGTGATGCAATTTTCAAAGTCATAATTTATTCCCTGCATGCTCAGTGTGACAGGGGCTACTAAAATAAATGCACATTTTATTTGATTTCAAATGTTAAACAGTCTGTCATTGTCATGTACAAAATATGACATTCAAATGTTATTTGGTGTCTGATGCACCTTGTTCTTTATTGAAATAAATAATTGAGTGTACTCATTACTTAGTGACTCCTTTATTTTTTGTTCTTCAGATATCCCATATTCCAGGAGGCAAAAAAATGGTACCAAAATAACTGGTATTAAGAACCCATTAAGGATTCAAACTTGGAACCTTGGAAAACGAGGGGCTTTAGTGTCACGGCAGTATAGAGTTTTTCAGGCACATGATTACATGACAATAATGCATTACTGAGTGCATTATTGTCGCCGCCACTGACCCCGATTCGGGTCAGTGGTGTTGATTGTTGTCAAACAGCTGCTGGACCGGAACTACGCCGCGGCGTGCAATGCATTCTGGAACCCTGAAAAACCCTATTACAGGCGGTACTTCAGTAAAAAAAAAAAAAAAAAAAAAACCTAAACAGACTGCCCACACACAGCAACACTGCTAGCCTACTAAGCTTTCTTTATGTCCACATTTACAGTGTTTTAAACTAACAACTCGTTCTTTATTGCGAAATAATACGACCGTGAAAAATTATGTCAATGTAGTCACAAAAACACACTTACCAAGTTTGTGGACCGTTAATGTTCTTGCTTTACATGCAGCCAAGGCCACGACAGGAGTTGATGTCGAGGAATCGTCCACACGACGGATGAGACAAAACTCGTCCAATAAAAAAAAAATGCTCGTAATAAACTCGTTTGAGGTACTGTCGCCACTGCTTCGTGGGCATCTTTCCCGCTCAGCAGACTGAAAGGTTTTGTGTAATACGCATGCGCAACTAACGTATGTCAAGTGAAAGAGGTGCATCAGAGATACGCTCTAATGCCAACTCTCATGTCTTTGTTGAGCTGACAAGAAAATACGAGTGTAGAGGCAGTTAGAGACAGACATGCTGAGACAACAAGTTTTTCATGGTTACATACAGCAGACGTTCACTTTTGAGTCACATCAGTTTTTAAATTGTACTCAGATCAACAACTGCTAGTTATCGTTTTTACAGTGTAATCATCACATATTTACCTCCGCCAGGAGGTTATGTTTTTGCCGGGGTTTGTCTGTCTGTTTGTCTGTCTGTTTGTCTGTTTGTCTGTCTGTTGGTTAGCAAGATAACTCAAAAAATTTTGGACGGATTTCGATGAAACTTTCAGGCGTTGTTGGAAATGGTACAAGGAAGAACTGATTAAATTTTGGGGATGATCTGGATCACCGTCTGGATACAGGAATTAAAAGGATTCTTTATTGTAACAATAATAGGTATCATGATCATCATCGTAGCTACAATAATAGGTATCATCGTCATCGTGATGATGATATGATGACTATGATGATGATGATGATACCTATTATTGTTACTACGATGATGATGATACCTATTATTGTAACTGTGATGATAATGATGATGATGATACCTATTATTGTAACTATGATGATGATGATACCTATTATTGTAACTGTGATGATAATGATGATGATGATACCTATTATTGTAACTACGATGATGATAATAATACGTATGTAACTGTGGCGCTTGGCAGAGGTCTGCGCTCTCCGAGTGCTTTTCTAGTTTAAACTTTGAAGAGAACTGTGAAAGGGTGTGCAAAAAGGGTCAGCAACATTTGCATTGCTTGAGAAAACTTGCACGCTTCCAAGTTGACCGAACCATAATGACAATGTTTTATCGGGCTTTTATTGAATCTGTTTTATCCTTTTCTTTAGTGTCATGGTTTGGTCAGATAAAACTGAAACAGAGGAAATCCTTGGATCAGGTAGTTAGATGGTCCAGTCATTTGCTTGGTGAGCCACACCTGAGCCTGACATCCCTGTACACCAGACAAGTACAGAGGATGGCTACCTCCATTTTAAATGATGACTCCCACCCTTTGCACTGCCACTTTCAGCTTCTTCCCTCAAGACGGAGGTTTGCTGTCCCAAAAAGTAGAACCCAGCGCTACAAAAACAGCTTTGTCCCTGCTGCTGTCAAAGAGTTGAACAAGCTGTAAAAATATATTGCACATAATTTAGGTACCTATTTATTAACTCCATTTTATATTTACTTATTTTTGTAGGATGTCACTTGGGTTCTAAATATTTTATTGGGTTTTAGACCTTTGAGTTTTTAACCTCTTTGACTAGTTTTTAACTTTTAATATGACCCTTCTCTCTTACCTCTGGTTTTTCTCCCATCTCTTTGACTTTTTATACCCTGATTGATGGAGCCTGATGGAGCCTGTGGTGACAACACACAACCCTGAGGAGAGCCAGTAGAAGAGCACTTTAGGTCAGACAATGTACCATTGACCCTTACTCTCTGCGTCCTGTTGGTTAAGAAATCCAGAATCCAACCCACCAGATTATTGCTCAGATCAAATTGCTGCAGGAGCCTTTCAACTAAGATATGAGGTTGGATTGTATTAAAGGCAGAGGAAAAGTCCACAAATAAAAGTCTGGCAGAGATTTCACTGACTTAAATAAATATAGCTGAACACTGAAAATTAAGAGGCTACAGTAATCCAAATCCACACACATGGCAAGAACAGTCCTTTTGAGACATGATAATGTACTTTAAAAAAAACAAGCGCCACAGTTACATACGTATCATGATCATCATCGTAGTTACAATTATAGGTATCATCATCATCATTACCATCATAGTTACAATAATAGGTATCATCATCATCATAGTTACAATAATAGGTATCATCATCATCATCATCATCATCATCGTAGTAACAATAATAGGTATCATCATCATCATCATAGCCATCATATCATCATCACGATGATGATAATACCTATTATTGTAGCTACGATGATAATCATGATACCTATTATTGTTACAATAAAGAATTCTTTTAATTCCTGTATCCAGACGGTGATCCGGATCATCCCCAAAATTTAATCAGTTCTTCCTTGTACCATTTCCAACAACGCCTTAAAGTTTCATCGAAATCCGTCCAAAACTTTTTGAGTTATCTTGCTAACCAACAGACAGACAGACAAACCCCGGCAAAAACATAACCTCCTGGCGGAGGTAACAAAACTCATGACTGACTTTAGTAGACATCAATTTTCCCCAATTGGAGGAAGTCACTTGACTCAGAGAGAGGAAATTCAGACATTGAAAATATCTCATTATGCTGAACATAAACTACAAGAAAGGCTGCGCCTAGAAATCCTGTCCATAAAAATTATGAACAGGATCGGTGACAAAGGGCAGCCCTGGCAGAGTCCAACTCTCACTGGGAATGAATCCAACCGAGTGTTGGCAATACGAACCAAACTCTCACAACGGTTGTACAGAGACCGATAATTTCATAATTTTTATGGACAGGATTTCTAGGCGCAGCCAGGGAATGGAGGGTGTCATGCTTGGTGACCACAGGATCTCATCTCTGTTGTTTGCAGATGATGTTGTCCTGTTGGCTTCATCCAGCATTGACCTACAGCTCTTGCTGGGACGGTTTTCCGATGAGTGTGAAGCGGCTGGGATGAGAATCAGCACCTCCAAGTCCGAATCCATGGTCCTCAGCCGGAAAAAGGTGGATTGTCCTCTCTGGGTTGGGGACAGGCTCCTGCCCCAAGTGGAGGAGTTTAAGTATCTTGGGGTCTTGTTCACGAGTGAGGGGAAAATGGAGCGAGAGATCGACAGACGGATTGGAGCAGCATCTGCAGTGATGCGGACGTTGTACCGGTCTGTTGTGGTGAAGAGGGAGCTGAGTTCTAAGGCAAAGCTGTCGCTTTACCAGTCAATCTACGTTCCTACTCTCTATGGTCACGAGCTTTGGGTAATGACCGAAAGAACGAGATCGCGGATACAAGCGGCTGAAATGAGCTTTCTCCGTAGGATTGCTGGACTCACCCTCAGAGATAGGGTGAGGAGCTCAGTCATCCGGGAGAGGCTCAGAGTAGAACCACTGCTCCTCCACATTGAAAGGAGTCAGTTGAGGTGGTATGGGCATCTGATTAGGATGCCTCCTGGACGCCTCCCACTTGAGATGTTTCAGGCACGTCCCACTGGGAGGAGACCCCGGGGCAGACCCAGGACTCGGCGGAGAGACTATGTCTCCCAGCTGGTCTGGGAACGCCTTGGTATCCTCTCTGAAGAGCTGGAGCAGGTGGCGGGGGAGAGGGAAGTCTGGGCTTCTCTGCTCTAACTGCTGCCTCCGCGACCCGGACCTCTGGAAAAGTGGTATAAGATGGATGGATGGATGGATGGATAAACTACAAGAGATGGAGAATGATATTCATCCTGATAACCACTACTTCAATAATATTCATAATCACTGTGAATATTACACTGAAAAGCAATTCAAAAGTCTTGCAATTCAATAGACACGAGTCGGCTGTCTTTTGCAACAGCGGCTCAATTCTGAGTTTTTTTCTTTCTTTCTTTACACACTTTATACATCACGGACACACAGATCGCCCCAAAATGTCTACCGAGCCGGCGGACGGAGCCACTGTTTACAGCAGGAGACGGTACAGCAGGGAACAGCTGCTTGCACTTAATCGCCACTCGGTGCTAACGGAAAAACTCAATGTACCGAGAGAAATAAGGCGAAAACGACGTGGTTGTCGGGCTGGTGTTAGACGGCGGACAAGGAGTATAAGGTACAGACCCACCTTCCCATCCTTTATTATGGGGAATGTATGCTCTATATTGGGAAAGGTAGATGAGCTAGCGGCTATCTCCCGCTACGACAGCTTATACTGGGAATGCTCCCTCCTTTTGTTTACCGAGTCGTGGCTATCTGAACTAGTAGCAGATGCTAACATTGAGCTGGAGGGTTTCCACGCGATACGGGCAGACCGAACACCAGACAGTGGCAAAGCAAGGGGCAGTGGAGTGATGATCTATGTTAATAACAACTGGTGCAGACCGGGACACATCACTGTTAAACACCAGCACTGCAGCAAAGACATTGAGTTGCTAGCTGCTAGCATGCGGCCTACATATCTCCCGAGGGAATACTCACACGTGATCTGCATTGTTATTTATGCAAATCCGACGGCGAACGCTGGGACAGGGCGTGTCATCCACTCAGTAACTGGCAGGCTGCAGACAGAACACCCAGATGCTCTTCTCCTCATCTCAGGCGATTTCAACCATGTTTCACTGTCTCCCATTCTACCCACGTTTACCCAGTATGTCACATGCCACACTAGAGACAATAAAACACTGGACTTATTCTACGCAAATACTAAGGAGGCGTACACCTCATTACAACTCCCCCCACTCGGGAGATTGGATCACAACTTGGTTCATCTCCGGCCGGTGTACAAACCCCTAGTGCACAGACAACCTCCGGCCATGCGCCCAGTGGAGTTATGGTCTGAGGAGGCAATAGACGCTCTAAAGGGCTGTTTTGAAACCACCGCCTGGAAGCAGCTCTGCGATCCACATGGTGAGGACATCGATGGCCTCACTCACACGATCACGGACTACATCAGCTTCTGTGTGGACAAAACCGTTCCCACCAAGACCATACGGTGTTGCTCAAACAACAAACCCTGGATCATCCCTGAGATAAAAACACTTCTGAGAGAGAAGAAGAGGATCTTCAGGTCGGGGAATAGGGAGATGCTGAAGTCCGTACGGAGGGAGCTGAGGAGAAAGATCAGAGAAGGCAAGGACAGCTTCAGGAAGAAGATGGAGGACAAGCTGCAACAGAACGACATCAGCGGGGTCTGGAGAAACCTCAAAACCATCTCTGGGCTCCAGAATACCTCCCCACAGGCCACGGGGGGCAGGGAGTGGGCGAACAATCTAAATCTGTTTTTTAATAGGTTTGACCAACCGCCTTCCCCCTCGACTGCACAACAACCACTGCTGCCACTGAAGACATCAAGTCCTGCTGCCCACTCCCCACTCCACCATCACCCCCTCACTCCCAACACACAGCCCCCCAACCTGACCCTCACTAAGACCCACGTGAGGATGGAGCTGAGGAAGATCAAGGCGAGGAAGGCGTCGGGACCGGACAGCATCAGTGCAAAGCTCCTCAAGTCCTGTGCAGACCAGCTGTGTGGGATTGTGGATCACATCTTCAACCTGAGCCTGAAGCTGGGGAGGGTACCACAGTTGTGGAAAACATCTTGTGTGGTACCTGTACCAAAGACTTCCCACCCCAGAGATCTGAACAGCTACAGACCAGGGCCCTGACGTCCCACATGATGAAGACCCTGGAGAGACTGCTCCTTGCTCACCTCCGCTCCCTGGTGGGTCCAGCGATGGATCCACTCCAGTTCGCCTACCAGCATGGTATTGGGGTGGAGGATGCGGTCATCTTCCTCCTTCACCATTCTCTGCCCCACCTGGAGAAGCCCGGGAATACAGTGAGGATCATGTTCTTTGACTTCTCCAGTGCTTTCAACACCATCCAACCGATGATCCTGAAGGACAAGCTGCTGTACGCAGGGGTGGACCAGCACCTGTCATCATGGATCCTGGACTATCTCACTAACCGGCCACAGTTTGTGAGAACCCGGGACTGTGTGTCCGACACGATCATCAGTAGCACGGGGGCCCCACAGGGAACGGTTTTGGCTCCCTTCCTGTTCACCCTTTATACTGCGGACTTCTCACATAACACAACACACTGCCATCTACAGAAGTTCTCTGACGACTCTGTGATCGTTGGCCTCATCTCCAACGGAGATGAAGCTGAGTACAGAGGGCTTATCCAGGACTTTGTGGACTGGTGCCATCGGAACCAGGACAACCCCTCACAGCACCAGTAAACATCCAGGGAACAGACATTAAGATGGTGACATCCTACAAGTACCTGGGTGTTCATCTGAACAATAAACTAGACTGGTCACACAATACTGACACACTCCACAAGAAGGGACAGCGCAGGCTGTTCCTACTGAGGAGACTCAGGTCTTTTGGTGTACAAGGGGCGCTGCTGAAGACATTCTATGACACGGTGGTGGCATCAGCCGTCACTTTTGGAGTGGTCTGCTGGGGCAGTGGCATTACAGCAGCCGATAGGAAGAGACTGAACAAACTGATCAAGAAAGCTAGCTCTGTCCTGGGGCAGCGCCTTGACCCAGTGGAGGAGATGGGAGAGAGAAGGATGGTGGCTAAACTGTCATCTCTGCTGGAGTCCGAGTTCCACCCTATGCAGGACACACTGAATGCACTAAGGAGCTCATTTAGCAGCAGACTACATCATCCTAGGTGCACAACCGAGAGGTTTCGCAGGTCCTTCCTACCAACAGCTGTCAGACTGTATAACCTAAGCAGGGCTGCTCGCAGAGATAGCAAAAAGACGTGACAACCTAATAGTATTGAATGCAAAAGACGCAATAGACTTACACAATGGTCCACTCCGGTATACAACTAGGAAAATACCGGTAGCTACGGAGGGTGACAATATGTATGGGTACATAATCATACCATGTAGGATAACTAAGTTATGCTGTTTCATTCCATCTAGCTGCAGTGCTCCGCACTGTGTGTGTTTGTTTGTATATTTATATATTTGTTTGTATATTTATATATTTATTTCATCTTGCGACAATGCTTCACACTGTGTGTTTATATATTTACATATTTATTCCATCTAGCTACGGTGCTCCGCACTGTGTGTGTTTATGTGTTTGCATATTTGTTCCATCTAGCTATAATGCTCCGCACTGTGTGTGTTTATATATTCATATATTTATTCCATCTTGCTACAATGCTCCACGCTGTGTGTGTGTTTATATATTCATATATTTAGTCCATCTAGCTACAATGCTCCGCACTGTGTGTTTATATATCTATATATTTATTCCATCTAGCTGCAATGCTCTGCATCGTGTCTCTATATTTATGTTTATATGTACATATGTATACTCGCTGCTCTTGTTTTTTTTTTGTTTTTTTTTCTTGCCTTCTGATTGTTGCTCTGAGTGTTGCTATCCCTGTGCTGTTGCAACCCTGGAATTTTCCCGTTGTGGGACTAATAAAGGCTTATCTTATCTTATCTTAAGTCAAGTGCAAGTAGATGGAAAACTATCAATAATACACTTTAACAGCAAAAGTCTGAACAAAAACTTTCCACAGATTCAAGACTATTTAAAAAAGTTGGATTGAAAATTTACAGCTATAGCAGTCTCTGAAACTTGGCTCAATGAAGAGCAGGCTTCTTTGATGGCAATAGAGGGATATCGGATGTTTCATATTAACAGATCTCAAAAAAAGGGTGGTGGTGTTGCACTGTATGCTGATGAACTGTATAGGTGTAAACTTGTAAATGGAATGTCCTTTGCAGTACCAGCAATTCTAGAATGTGTTACTGTTGAGACGGACTAAGATAAAACAAAAAATCTAATTATAAGTTGTGTATATACAATGCCGGGAACTTGCGTAGAGACATTCAGAGATAAGTTAGTAGAGCTGTACAATAATATAACTAATAAGAAAATGGTTGTAATCTGTGGAAACTTCAATATTGATTTACTAAATCCATTTCAACAAAATGTAACTACAGAGTTCATGAATTCTATGTACAGTATGAGTCTATATCCCACAATAACACATCTCAGTAGAATCACAGTCCACACTGCTACACTTACTGATAACTTGTTTGTTAACATCATTGATAAGAAAATAGAAAGTGGGTTATTGATAAACAACATACGTGACCATCTGCCAGTCTTTGCACATATCCAGGGCCACACGGGGGCCAATACAGAAAAAAAAAAACTTTAAAATCTTTCAGATATAAATCACAAAATGCAATCAGTTCTTTTAAAGAAGACCTGCTGAAGCAAGACTGGACAAAAGTTTATGTATCAGATGTAAATGAAGCCTATGATACATTCATGAACATTGTAACCGCTCTTTAGAAATGTAACCCTTGCCTTATGTTAATTAGGTAAGGGAAATTATTAAGTGTAGACCAGTTGCTAGGTTCGTAAGGGTTACAATAGGGAATTAAAATGAGTGTGGAATGAAATAGCTGGAGGCAAGGAATGAGCAATTCATATCTGTTATTATTAAAGATAAAAGGAACAAAATATACAAATAATATACAAATATAACAATGGCCGGCATGAAATAAAACCCCCAAAATATCCTACTGAGCTCAGTGTTTGTTTGTCTTTTTGTTTTAGTCGTTTGACCAGTCAAGATATCTTGTATTTCCAGACTCAGGTTTCTTTTCCTCTTTTAAAATGACGGCTTGAGTTGTTACCACTTTGAATTTTGGGCACTGGAGAGAGGAAGGATGTTCTTCAACCGAGATCTTGGTTCAGATCTCGGTTCAGTCTCGGTTCAGGTCTCGGGTCAGGCTCGCCATCTCCATTCGGAGAGAATCCAGGATCCAGAAGGTTCTTAATCGGCAACCAAAAAGAAACCTAGCCTGCACAACAATAATGGTATTATTGTTTACAGCTAGTGTAATTCATTTTCCAGTCTCTTCTTATATAACACTATAGCTTAGTGTTTAAATTCTTCTCTCATATTACTATTGTTACAATCCAGTAATATAGTAATATCTTACATTTCACATCTTACATCTTACATGCATCTGCTCTTTTCTCACAATCTCTCTGGTAGCACATGAAATACTTTTTTTTTCTCATGTAACCAATTAAATGAATTTCTCTTTTTATCTCTACATCATTTAACCATGAAATTATGATTAATCCTTTTTAACCTTGTCTTTGTAAATCATGAAATGAAATACAATTAATTTATCACATAGCCAGGGAATATACTGTCCCATTACTTCCAATATTCCCTTTTAAAATCAGTAAAACCCTGTCTGAGCTACTGGGTTTGGCACAATCTATGAATTTACATAGGAGACCAACACAATGTGCTTTTAGCATCAAACTACACATTGCATTCGACAGAAATAGTGCATAAGAACTAAAAGTACTTCAGCATACTGTTGGGAACTGAAATCACATTTAGGAAAACCATACAGACACAAAAATAGCCTTTTCCATTGCTTTTAAACAAAAAAAATCCACTCGTGATTAGCATTAGCATAACGTTAACATTAGCATGTACAGTGATCCCTCGCTACTTCACGCTTCACCTTTCACACCCTCAGTGCATCGCGGATTTTTCAAAAATATTCATCAAAAATTCAAAATTGAGAAAAAATACATTAGAACATCACGTATCAACACGGAGAGCCCGCACAACTCAAAATCCACCTCTCTGATTCGCTGGCCAGCATCTCCCCCCTAAGAGATCGCTCCCGACTCTAGATTTTGTTCTCGTGTTGACTCGGCTCGGGAATCTCGCGAGAGATGCACTCTCGCGAGATTCTTTTCATCTCTCTCTCGCTCTTTCTCTCTCCCGAGAGAGAGAGAGTGAGAGAATGAACGTACGTATTATTTATATTATTTATACATTATTTTATGTATCAAAAAACTAACAAGATCAGCCTGGATTTCCACAAAGGGGGGTGACGCTACTTCGCGTTTTTTCACTTTTCGCGGTCGGTTCTGGAACCCATTAACCGCGATAAGTGAGGGATCACTGTATTGTTTAGTACACACTCGGTTTTCACTCACCAAAATGAGGTATCAGTGTGAACACAGCAAAAGTCACAGCCTCACGGCCTCTCAAGCTTGTGCTCCCGTCAACAAGAAGACTCACAGGTCTCCACACATACCGTCCACAGCCTCTCTCGTCCGCTCTCAGATCGCAAAAGACCGAAAAACCAAGTGCACGCCTCGGCACTCTGCTCGGAAGGCGGGGCTGATATCGCTCTTAACGAATGAAAAGACCACATTCGCCCAACGTGACCATGAAATGGGAATTTAAAAGTTGGATAACGAGGACCACACTTCCTCTTCCCAAAATAATCATTTTTCAAAATAAAATCACACAATTGTATTATTACAATTGACATCTGAGAAAAAAAGGGTCATTTTCTCAGCTGGGTTACAGAAAGCTTAAACAGAAATTTGTCGACAAGCCATGGTTAACCAAGGGATTACAAAAAGTGTGAAAAAAGAAAAAAATATTTTATAAAGCTTTTCTAAAGAAAAGGACACAAGAAGCAGAGCAGCAGTATAAAACATACAAAAATAAGTTAATATATATAGTGAGATGTAGTAAAAGAGACTATTACAGTAAAGAATTGAAGAAAAACAGAGAAAACACTAAAAATACATGGCCAATACTTAACAATATTCTTGGAAATAACAACAGAAACACAAGTTACCCAACCAATCTTTTTTAATGAATGAATGAATGAATCTTTATTTTGGATAGATTAAAAGTAAAGATTAAAAAAAAGGAACAGAATAATACAACAAAGGGGAAAGAAAAAAAAACATCTTACAAGGTCAAATTAAACAATAACTCCTCTGATTATACAGTTCAACATAAGTTATCCAAAATGGGTGATGGCTGAAGCCGCAACTTATATTGCCCACCCATATTCCATCCAAGAATTCAAAAGAAAAACAAGAGCCATTACAATTCAAGACAAATGCTAAGACAAAACGCAACAAAAATCTAAGCAACAACACAACACACACTGAATATGATAATCCTTATGTGATTTTACATGTCATCTTGTATATATGTTTGGAATGTTTCTTCCTTTAGTTTTTGTTTAAATTGTCCAAGCGTTGTACATGATTTTAATTCAGGTCCAAAAGCGTTCCACAGCCCGACTCCTTGCACTGAGACACAATGTTGCTTGGTGGTAGTTCTCACTGAAGGTTTTTGAAATATACATGTTCCTCTGAAATTATATTGTTTCTCCCTTATTTGGAACAACTTTTGGATATTTGCGGGCAGTGATAGATTCTTCACTTTAAACATTATTACTGCAGTTTTAAAGTCAACCAGATCTTTCAGCTTGAGAGCTTTTAATTAAAGAAAAAGTGGGTTTGTTGGTTCCCTGTAAGCAGCTTTGTTTATTATTCTAATAGTTCTCTTCTGAAGCATAAAGATTGGATATATGTTTGTTTTATATGTATTTCCCCATACTTCAGTACAATATGTCATATAAGGGAGTATTAATGAATGATGCAAAGTATATATAGTAGTGTGGGTTGATTCAGCAAATATTTCACTCTGTGTAGTATTGCAATTGATTTAGACATTTTACCTATAATATAATTAATATGTGACTTTCAGCACAGTTTATTATCAATTATTTCTCCAAGGAATTTAGTTTCGGATACCGTTTCAATCTCTACACCATTTACACTGAGTTTAGATACTAAGTTGTTGTGATGGTTGTTAAAAACTATAAATTTTGTCCTAATTAAATTGAGTGTTAATTTTTTGAATCAAACCACAGTTTAAGCTTTCCTAATTCCTTTCCGAGTGTACCAAAAGTTGTTCCAAATTGCTTCCACTGCATAATAAATTAATGTCATCGGCAAACAATATTAAATCCATTTTTTCCAAAACTTTACATATATCACTTACATACATATTGAATAACAATGGCCCCAAAACGGAACCCTGTGGGACTCCACAAGTAACATTCAGTAACTGTGAGTTTTTGCTACCAACACATACATACTGATATCTGTTCTTTAAGTAACTACATAACCAGGACAGCGCTACCCCCAATACCATAATTTTGTAGTTTCTTTAATAATAAGTTATGATCCACTGTATCAAATGCTTTTTTAAGATCCAGGAATACCCCAACTGAATACTCTTTATTTTCAATGGCAGTTGATATTTTTTCTATAAATTCCATTAGAGCAAATGCAGTTGTCCTCTTGTGTCTGAACCCATATTACTACTCACACAATAAATTATTCTTCATTATGAAGTTGTCAGTTCTCTCACAGAATATTTTTTCAAGTATCTTTTTTAAAGTATCTTGCGCTCTAGGACGCACGAGGGCGCTGCGTACAAGATCGCACTGAAAAAAAAGCTGCATTTCCGTTCTTCCACTACAGACACAGCCGCGAGCAGATCAGATATGATTGACCTCTCATTCGACTAATAAGAGCCTTGAATTGGGTTTCTGAAACCTGGAAGAACCAATGACTGAAAACCTAGCAAGAAGGACCCGCCTTCCAACGCTGCGAATGCAGTGAGCCAATTGAAGCACAGAAGTTCGAAAGCTGTTTTGTGTAAGGCTGGGTGGAGAGACTGACTGCTGCAGCAGATGAAAAAAGGACATGGAGGAAGAACCGCCATAGACCCAGCAGCACGGAGACCACCCACAAGTGCGACCTGTGTGACAGGGACTGCCATTTGCGCATTGGCCTGTTCAGCCACAGGCGGTGCTTTTTTTTTTTTTTATTCTAGCAGAATAGACGTTTAGGATTCTCTTCCATGGTCATCATAGACTGACAGAGGCCGACGACGAAGGCTGGGTGACACACACGCGTTCGCCAGTCTTTTTGAATTACTACTGTTATTTGTTTTGAAAAATCGTTCACCAAAACCGCAATCATGGAAGCGCAAAACCGCAATAATGGAATTATGTTTTGACCGGGTTGCGAGACCAGAACCACGAGTCTGTAACAAGCGGACCAGCGTCGCGTTCGTCTGACAATGAGGAAGAGAAGTTCGCCAGCTCCGCTGCTGCTGTGAACAGGTAAGCGTTATAAGCTAAGTTATTCTTTGTCCCTGAAAATTGTAATCAAAAATGACTTTTGACCGATCGGTAAATTACAACTGTGCGGCGCACGAAGTCCGAAGTCCGTGCGCCGCGGTACATGGTTCGTGCGCCGTGTCCGGACCGTGAACACCCCACCCCGCTACTCTTCTGTAGCGAGGGGGGGGGAGCCGCGGTGACTGCGCCCTGGTCGCCACATCACCACATGACTATTCCGTCATGTAGCGATGGCCGATGTCCGTCCTCTGTTGCGGGGTGGTGGGAGTTGTTATCTTCTACATTACAAATATTTTAGAATAATTTTTAGTGCACTGTAGGTTATTTTTTCTTGTAAAAAAAAGCCACACATTTTTTTTACGTGGCATGTTTCTTTGTGTGTGGGGGCTTGTTTGTTCATTCATTCATGAATGAATGAATAAACAACCCCCCCCACACACACAGCCCTGAGTGTCACCTTTCATTAGAGCCCAAGATGAAGCTTCTATATTGAATCATTCAAAAGTTACAGACGTTTTTCCAAACTGTGCCATTTGGCACAATTTGGCACAGTTCAAAAATGCCTGGGAACTACCTGAGAAAAAAGCTGTGTAATATATTCATTTTTTGTGGTATTGTTACAAAATTTTGACCTCAGCTGGATAACACTTGGTTCTACATTTCTGTTGCATTTTCCAGCCCGGATCTGAAGCTGTGTGTTATTTGCAAGCATTTGTATCCAAAAAAACACCCAGGCGAAATTTATTTTCTTCAAGTTCAGTATGTTTAGATGACTGTTACTCAGTGGCCAGAGCACTTAGAGAGATTATGACTGTTTTGTCAAAAAATTCAAAGTGTTTTCTTTTAAATGAGACCAACCCCATGAAGATGCTGGAAAGGGTTGAAGAACAGCTTTTGATTTACTTTGGGCACTTTATTTTTTGGCGTTTTTAGGGAAATTGACCGGAGTGCAAGGGGTTAATGGGATTTATCATTTTAACACAAACTGCTTTATGGTTCATAATTCTGTTGACAGACTTACACCAAACCAAAAGTGATTTCTCAAACTGCTGGATTGTTCTTAGACAGCTTTTCCAATCTTTCAGTATTTATGTCACTTGGTAGTAACCTTCACATATAAAAAAAGAGACACATCTGCAAAAACTTCAGAGGTTTATTGTCAGTGCAATTCCCAGTGCAATACTACATGAATGCATGTATAGTACATTGTTGATGCAGAGAATATATACACAATATTTCTACAGTACATGTATCTAGTAAATCAAGTATTTTCCATGTAACCTTGTGACTGCATTATTTTAATTGCTTTTAATCCTAGATCAAGTTTGTTTTGGCCTAAAATGCATCATAATTGTCAAATATATCTTATTATACCAAACTCAGTACTGTTTATTTTTTGAATATATATTTTGTGGTTAATATAACCCCATAACTAGAACCTGGTGATCAAGTTGTGTCAGCTGAACACTTTTTGCCATGACATCACCACAGACTCAGTGCTGCTGGAGCAGGTACATCCATGATGTCTCAACAGTCTGTTCATGATTTTCACGCAGATCAGAGCAATTTGTTGCACGGGAAGCTAAATGTTTCTACAGACATTCTTAAGCTCTATAACCACTGATCGTTTGTGAAGCTGGGGTGACATCAGTGACAGGCTATCTTGAACGCCCAGACCGACCGTTTGAAGCGGTAATTTTCCACAACAGAGCCATCTGAAACACACACACAGCATATATATTTTAGTACCTAACAGCGATAACTTGCAGACATTACAGTGTAGTACGACGTACTTAAAGCAAACTAGCATTAGCAACCATTAGCTTATCGTCATATATGATCTAATTTGAATCCTCATGTCTTCGGCTCTCTCAGAAGCTGTAGTACTATTCTAGAGTGTTTCGTCTTGCTGCCTGTACCCTTGTCTGGCGGTCCTTTTTGGCATTTACGATGACAAAAAGCCAGAGACCGAGGAGTCACCTTGTACAGCTGCAATGTTATGTTTTGCTTGGGTTGCGTGTTTTACGTCACGGGAGTGTGGTGCTGCCTTGCTGTTAAAGAAATCCCACCCACCCCAGGCGTACCTAGCTGCAATGGAAACACAACCGAGGCCGAATCGAGTAATGACGAGTAGTGTAGAGTAAGGCCGACTGGGTCTAGTGGAAAAGCGCCATAAGAATCTGTGCGGGAGGCTCAGCCGTCATCTATCGGGCCGATGCCGGGTCAGTGAGACAAACTGGGGACAGAGTCATTCCTTTGTATTGGTGTTAGGTGCTATGACTAGCTATGGTGTTAGCCATAGCGATTGCAATAGCATTAGCTTAACACATCCCATGGCTCCTTCCGTGGGCATTAGCTATTGCGTTAGCTATAGCGATAGCATTAGCTTAGCACATCCCACGGGTCCTACTTAGCATGAAGGACCAGCCCCACAGCTAACACGAACAGAACGTTTAAAGTATCCACTCTCTGCACTCAGTACAGGATGCCACTTATGGGAGTTGACGTCCCACAACTGTGGGCTTTCAAAAAAAAAAAAAGACTCAAAGAGTGTCAATGCAGACTCACTTGCAGATGAATTAATACATTTTTTGTCAACATTAGTCCTAATTTAGCTCGAGAAATACCCATTACGGCACCTACAGGTGATACAATAAGCAAAAACATTGCTATAAAAGACTTCATCTTCATAAAGAGCACAGATGAGAGACAGGCCTTTGAAATTGTTAAATCGTTTAGAAGTAAAACACCTACGGATTGTGATGATATTGACATGCTTTTAGTCAAAACTATCATCGAATACTTAGTGAAGCCACTGACGTATATCTGTAACCTATCTCTCCAAACAGGTATATTTTCCATCCATCCTTCCATCCATCCATCCACCTTCTACTGCTTTTCCGGAGGTCCGGGTCGCGGAGGCAGCAGTTCAAGCAGAGAAGCCCAGACTTCCCTCTCCCCAGCCACCTGCTCCAGCTCTTCAGAGAGGATACCAAGGCGTTCCCAGACCAGCTGGGAGACATAGTCTCTCCACCGAGTCCTGGGTCTGCCCCGGGGTCTCCTCCCAGTGGGACGTGCCCGAAACACCTCAAGTGGGAGGCGTCCAGGAGGCATCCTAATCAGATGCCCATACCACCTCAACTGACTCCTTTCAATGTGGAGGAGCAGCGGTTCTACTCTGAGCCTCTCCCGGATAACTGAGCTCCTCACCCTATCTCTGAGGGGCAGTCCAGCAATCCTACGGAGAAAGTTCATTTCAGCCGCTTGTATCCGCGATCTCGTTCTTTCGGTCATTAAGATAAGATAAGATAAGCCTTTATTAGTCCCACAATGGGGAAATTCCAGGATTGCAACAGCACAGGGATAGCAACACTCAGAGCAATAATTAAGAAGATACGAAAAATATAAATAAGAGCAGTAGATATACATATGTACACATAAATATATAAATATATATACAAAGTGTGGAGCATTGTAGCAAGATGGAATAAACAGCATAACCGTCTACTTAGTGATCCTACATAGTATGAATATGTACCCATACATATACATGTATGATGTATACCCTTGCAGAGGGTAAACCATTACCCAAAGCTCGTGACCATAGGTGAGAGTAGGAATGTAGATTGACTGGTAAATCGACAGCTTTGCCTTAGAACTAAGCTCCCTCTTCATCACAACAGACTGGTACAATGTCCGCATCACTGCAGACGCTGCTCCAATCCGTCTGTCAATCTCTTGCTCCATTTTTCCCTCACTCGTGAATAAGACCCCAAGATACTTAAACTCTTCCACTTGGGGCAGGAGCCTGTCCCCAACCCAGAGAGGACAATCCACCTTTTTCCGTCTGATGACCATGGATTCGGACTTGGAGGTGCTGATTCTCATCCCAGCCGCTTCACACTCCGCGGCAAACCGTCCCAGTAAGAGCTGTAGGTCATTGCTGGATGAAGCCAACAGGACAACATCATCTGCAAACAACAGAGATGAGATCCTGTGGTCACCAAGCATGACACCCTCCATTCCCTGGTTGCACCTAGAAATCCTGTCCATAAAAATTATGAACAGGATCGGTGACAAAGGGCAGCCCTGGCGGAGTCCAACTCTTACTGGGAATGAGTCCGACTGAGTGTTGGCAATACGAACCAAACTCTCACAACGGTCGTACAGAGACCGAATAGCTTGTAACAACAAGCCCGATACCCCATACTCCCGAAGCACCCCCCACAAAAAACCATGAGGGACGCGGTCAAATGCCTTCTCCAAGTCCACAAAACACATGTAAACTGGTTGGGCAAACTCCCACGAACCGTCGAGAATTCTCGAGAGGGTAAAGAGCTGGTCCGATGTGCCACAGCCAGGACAAAAACCACATTGCTCCTCCTGAATCCGAGGTTCGACCAACGGCCGGACTCTCCTCTCCAGTGCCTTGGCATAGACCTTCCCAGGGAGGCTGAGGAGTGTGATCCCTCTAAAGTTGGAGCACACCCTCCGGTCCCCTTTTTTGAAGAGAGGAACCACCACCCCGGTTTGCCATGCCAAAGGCACTGCCCCCGACCTCCACGCAGTGTTGCAGAGGCATGTCAACCATGACAGCCCAACAACATCCAGGGCCTTGAGGTACTCAGGGCGAATCTCGTCCACCCCTGGGGCCCGGCCACCAAGGAGATTTTTAACCACCTTGGCGACCTCAGCCCCTGTGATAGGTGAGTCATCCCCCTCGTCCACAAACCCTGCTTCCTCTGTGGAAGGCGTATCAGTGGGATTGAGGAGATCCTCAAAGTATTCCTTCCACCGCCCGACGATAACCCCAGTCGAAGTCAACAGCGCCCCATCCGCACCGTACAGAGTGTGGACAGGGAGCTGCTTTCCCCTCCTGAGCCGCCGGACAGTTTGCCAGAATCACTTCGAGGCCGACCAAAAGTCTTGTTCCATGGCCTCACCAAACTCCTCCCATACCCGGGTTTTTGCTTCAGCAACCACCCGAGCTGCACTCCGCTTGGCCTGCCAGTACACCTCAGCTGCTTCGGGAGTCCCACAAGCCAACCAAGCTTGATAGGACTCCTTCTTCAGCTTGATGGCTCCCCCTCACCACTGGTGTCCACCACTTGGTTCGGGGGTTGCCACCACGAGATGCACCGACCACCTTGCGGCTGCAGCTCTGGGCCGCCGCTTCAACAACAGAGGTGGAGAACATGGCCCATTCAGACTCCATGTCTCCAGACTCCCTCGGAATGTGGTTGAAGTTCTTCCGGAGGTGGGAGTTGAAGACCTCCCGGACAGGGGCCTCAGCCAGATGTTCCCAGCACACCCTCACTATACGTTTGGGTCTACCAGGTCTGAATGGCTTCCTCCCCTGCCATCGGATCCAACTCACCACCAGGTGGTGATCAGTTGACAGCTCTGCACCTCTCTTTACCCAAGTGTCCAAGACATACGGTCGCAGGTGTGATGACACGATAACAAAATCGATCATCGACCTGCGACCTAGGGTGTCCTGGTGCCAGGTGCACATATGGACACCCTTATGCTTGAACATGGTGTTTGTTATGGACAAACTGTGGTTAGCACAGAAGTCCAATAACTGAACACCACTCGGGTTCAGATCGGGCAGGCAGTTCCTCCCAATCACCCCCTTCCAGGTTTCACTGTCGTTGCCCACGTGCGCATTGAAGTCCCCCAGTAGGACAATGGAGTCTCCAAGAGGAGCACCCTCCAGCACTCCAGTCACAGACTCCAAAAAGGGGGGGTACTCTGAAACATCATTTGGTGCATAGGCACAAATGATGGTCAGGACCCGTTTCCCAACCCGAAGGCCCATGGAAGCAACCCTTTCATCCACTGGGGAAAACTCCAATATAGAGGCAGCAAGGTGGGGGGATACAAGAATACCCACCCCTGCTCGTCGCCTCTCGCCTGGGGAAACTCCAGAAAAAGCCAAGCTTCAGCCCCTCTCCAGGAGACTGGTTCCAGAACCGGAGCTGTGTGTTGAGGTGAGGCCGACTATATCTAGCCGGAATCTCTCAACCTGGTACACCAGCTCAGGCTCCTTCCCCACCAGAGAGGTGACATTCCACGTACCAAAAGCCAGTTTAGAAAGCTTGGGATCAGTCCGCCAAGGTCTCTGCCTTTGACCGCCACCTAATCCACATAGCACCGGACCCCCATGATCCCTCCTGCAGGTGGTGAGCCCACTGGAGGGCGGACCCATGTAATTCCTTCGGGCTGAGCCCTGCCGGGTCCCATGGGTGGAAACCCGGCCACCAGACGCTAGCCATCGAGCCCCTCCCCCAGACCTGGCTCCAGGGTGGGGCCCTGTGACCCCATACCGGGCGGGGTACACTGAATCCTTGATATAGAATTTATCATGAGAGTCTGTTGGATCGTTCTTAGTCTGGCCCTTCACCCAGGACCAGTTTGTCTTGGGTGACCCTACCAGAGGCAAATTGTCCCAGACAACATAGCTCCTGGGATCACTGGGGCACGCAAACCCCCCCACCACGATAAGGTGACGATCCATATTGGGGGGTGGGTATATTTTCCAATGCAATGAAAATAGCCAAAGTAAATCCAATAAACAAGACGGGGGACGGAGGGGAATTTTCAAACTATTGTCATGAACCAGGGTTTGGTGGTCCTAAACCCAGTTCTGACCTGTGGTTATTTTGGCCTGCTTCTCTATTGATTTTCCATCAAGTGCTTCCTTCCTTTGGGTTCTCGTTCCCTGACAGCTCGGGCACACCCCCTCCTTCTGTCAGTATTGCGAGCTGATCCTCATTATGGGTGTTTCACACACTTACATGCACACACTTCATTCACTCCCATTCACACGCTCATACACTCACTCATGCACACTTGTTTTCTATTACGTCCAGCCCACGCTCATTCGCACCGGCGGTCCCTTCCCTCATTAGTATTTTGACTACTTAAACACTGTGAGAGTAGAGAGAGACCGCCGGAGCGTTATGTGCTTCATACATGACAGCGTGTACCTTCGTGTATGCAAGTTCCATTCCCTACATTACTCTGTCAGCCTGTTTCATCTTTATCCATCGGACTTCACGGACAGCCCAGGATCGCTCCGGTACCGTAAGTTAATGTTTGCCTTTCTCCCTGTGCCAACAGCAGCTCTGTGGCACTTGGCATTCCCTTTGCTGGGCTGTAGAGCATCCAGGAGGCATCCCTGTATGTCTGGTGGCCTCAGCTGTTATCTTTGCATCTAATCTACTCACTGTTCATTGCGTGACTGTTGCTGAACCTGTTATTTTGGGGTTTTGTTAATAAACTGCACAAATCTACTCCTGCAACTGGGTTTTTCATTCTGTCCTCTGTGCACCATGTAATGGCGCATGCGGATTCATAACAACTATAGGCCCATTTCACTATTGCCGCAATTTTCAAAAATACTCAAAAAAATGTTCTATGAAAAAACTGACAACTTTATAACAAAGAATAATTTATTGTGTGAACAGCAATATGGGTTCAGACACAAGAGGACAACTGCATTTGCTCTAATGAAATTTATAGAAAAAATATCAACTGCTGGAGAAAATAAAGAGTATTCAGTTGGGGTATTCCTGGATCTTAAAAAAGCATTTGATGCAGTGGATCATAAATTATTGTTAAAGAAACAACAAAAATATGGTATTAGGCAGGGAGCACTGTCCTGGTTATGTAGTTACTTAAAGAACAGATATCAGTACGTATGTACTGATATCTGTTTTTGTACTGTATGTACTCACCTGTTATCTTTGCATCTAATCTACTCGCTGTTCATTGCGTGACTGTTGCTGAACCTGTTATTTTGGGGTTTTGTTAATAAACTGCACAAATCTACTCCTGCAATTGGGTTTTTCATTCTGTCCTCTGTGCACCGTGTAATGGCGCATGAGGATTCATAACAACTATAGGCCCATTTCACTATTGCCGCAATTTTCAAAAATACTAAAAAAAAAATGTTCTATGAAAAAATTGACAACTTTATAACAAAGAATAATTTATTGTGTATAATAATTATTTATTGTGTGTAATAATTTATTTATTTATTTTTTTTTTCAACTTCCGGCGCCACACGAGTCGGCTGCCTTTTTGCAACAGCGGCTCAATTCTGAGTTTTTTCTTCCTCTAACTTTCTGATCCGGTGACAACTTTCTGATCCGGCGACACCTTATACATCACGGACACACAGATCGCCCCAAATGTCTCCCGAGCCGGTGGACGGAGCCACTGTTTACAGCAGGAGACGGTACAACAGGGACGAGCTGTTAGCACTTAACCGACATTCAGTGCTAACGAAAAAACTCGACATACCGGGAGAAATAAGACGAAAACGACGTGGGTGTCATGCTGGCGTAAGACGGCGGGCAAGGAATATAAGGTACAGACCCACCCTCCCATCCGTTGTTATGGGGAATGTACAATCGATATTAGGAAAGATAGATGAGCTAGCGGCTATCTCCCGCTACGAGAGCATATACCGGGGGTGCTGCCTTATGCTATTCACTGAGACGTGGCTAAATGAACTAGCAACAGATGCTAACATTGAACTGGAGGGTTTTCACGCAATACGGGCAGACCGAACACCAGACAGTGGCAAGGCAAGGGGTGGTGGAGTAATGATGTATGTTAATAACAACTGGTGCAGACCGGGACATATCACGGTTAAACAACAACACTGCAGCAAAGACATGGAGTTGCTAGCTGTTAGCATGCGGCCTACATATCTCCCGAGGGAATACTCCCATGTGATCTGCATTGTTATTTATGCAAATCCGACGACGAACGCTGGGACAGCGCGTGACGCCATCCACTCAGTAACTGGCAGACTGCTGACACAACACCCAGATGCTCTTCTCCTCATCTCAGGTGACTTCAACCATGTTTCACTGTCTCCCATTCTACCCACGTTCACCCAGTATGTCACATGCCACACTAGAGACAATAAAACACTGGACTTATAAGATAAGATAAGATAAGATAAGCCTTTATTAGTCCCACAATGGGGAAATTCCAGGATTGCAACAGCACAGGGATAGCAACACTCAGAGCAACAATCAGAAGGCAAGAAAAAACAAGTACAGCTAGAATACATATGTACATATTACTATAAATATATATATATATATATATATATATAGACACGCAGTGCGGAGCATTGTGGTTGGTGAATGTGCAGCAGAAAGTCTAAGCTCTCTCTCCGCGGATGTGGCGGGCCAGCTGGGTGTCTTTGGGCATGATGGTGACCCTCTTAGCGTGGATGGCGCACAGGTTGGTGTCCACGAAGAGAAGAGACCCACAAGGTAGGCCTCGCTGGCCTCCTGCAGAGCCATGACGGCGAAGGTCAGGAAGTGCAGGTCGGTCTTGAAGTCCTGAGCGATCTCCCTCACCAGGCGCTGGAAGGGCAGCTTACGGATGAGCAGCTTACGGATGAGCAGCTCCATGGATTTCTGGTAGCGACGGATCTCTCTCAGAGCCACGGGCCTGTAACGGTGAGGCTTCTTCACTCCGCCGGTGGCCGGAGCGCTTTTTCCGAGCAGCCTTGGTGGCTAGCTGCTTCCTGTGGGGCTTTTTCCTCCAGTAGATTTACGGGCGGTCTGCTTGGTTCTTGCCATCGCTCTTTATTATTCTGTCTTATATTTCTTGCACGCCGCCTAAACTCCAGCCTGGCACCCGTGTCGTTTTCGCTACAGTTCCCGATATGTCGAGTTTCTCCGTTAGCGCAGGGTGGCGGTTGAGTGCTAGCTAGCACTAGCTCTTCCCTGCTGTATCGTCTCCTGCTGTAAACCGTGGCTCCGTCCACCGACTCGGGAGACCTTTGGGGCGATCTGTGTGTCCGTGATATATATATAGAGTGAAAGGTGTAGAAAGAAGAAGGAAGATAAAAAAAAGGCAGTTGCAAAGGGCAGACAACTTGTGTGGCGCCGCTGGTCCGGCAGAACCGGAACCGGAAAAAAAAAAAACCACTAAGGAGGCATACACCTCATCACCACTCCCCCCACTCGGGAGATTGGATCACAACTTGGTTCATCTCTGGCCAGTGTACAAACCCCGAGCGCACAGACAACCTCCGGTCATGCGCACAGTGAAGTTATGGTCTGAGGAGGCAGTGGACGCTCTAAAGGGCTGTTTTGAAACCACCGCCTGGGAGCAGCTCTGCGATCCACATGGTGAGGACATCGATGGCCTCACTCACACCATCACAGACTACATCAGCTTCTGTGTGGACAACACCGTACCCACCAAGACCATACGGTGTTGCTCAAACAACAAACCCTGGATCAACCCTGAGATAAAAACACTTCTGAGAGAGAAGAAGAGGATCTTCAGGTCGGGGAACAGGGAGATGCTGAAGTCCATACAGAGGGAGCTGAGGAGGAAGATCAGGGAAGGCAAGGACAGCTTCAGGAAGAAGATGGAGGACAAGCTGCAACAGAGTGACATTGGTGGGGTCCGGAGAAACCTTAAAACCATCTCTGGGCTCCAGAATACCTCCCCCCAGGCCACGGGGGCAGGGAGTGGGCGAACAATCTGAACCTGTTTTTCAATAGGTTTGACCAACTGCCCTCCCCCCCGACTGCACAACAACCACTGCTGCCTCTGAAGACATCGAGTCCTGCTGCCCACACCCCACTCCACCATCACCCTCCCACTCCCAACACACAGCCCCCCAACATGACCCTCACTAAGACCCAGGTGAGGACAGAGCTGAGGAAGATCAAGACGAGGAAGGCGTCGGGACCGGACGGCATCAGCGCAAAGCTCCTCAAGTCCTGTGCAGACCAGCTATGTGGGATTGTGGATCACATCTTCAACCTGAACCTGAAGCTGGGGAGGGTACCACAGTTGTGGAAAACATCTTGTGTGGTACCTGTACCAAAGACTTCTCACCCCAAAGATCTGAACAGCTACAGACCAGTGGCCCTGACATCCCACATGATGAAGACCCTGGAGAGACTGCTCCTTGCTCACCTCCGCCCCCTGGTGGGACCAGCGATGGATCCACTCCAGTTCGCCTACCAGCATGGCATTGGGGTGGAGGATGCGGTGATCTTCCTCCTTCATCGTTCTCTGTCCCACCTGGAGAAGCCCGGGAATGTGGTGAGGATCATGTTCTTTGACTTCTCCAGTGCTTTCAACACCATCCAACCGACGATCCTGAAGGACAAGCTGCTGTACGCAGGGGTGGACCAGCACCTGTCATCATGGATCCTGGACTATCTCACTAACCGGCCACAGTTTGTGAGAACCCGGGACTGTGTGTCCGACACGATCATCAGTAGCACGGGGGCCCCACAGGGAACGGTTCTAGCTCCCTTCCTGTTCACCCTTTATACTGTGGACTTCTCACACAACACAATACACTGCCATCTACAGAAGTTCTCTGACGACTCTGTGATCGTTGGCCTCATCTCCAACGGAGATGAAGCTGAGTACAGAGGACTTATCCTGGACTTCGTGGACTGGTGCCATCGGAACTGCCTCCACATCAACGCGAGGAAAACTAAGGAGCTGGTAGTGGACTGCCGCAGGCAAGGACAACCCCTCACAGCACCAGTAAATATACAGTGCGGCGGCATGAAATAATAAGCAGCGTTGGTGGTTTTTTTTTTTTTGTTTGTTACTTATTTGTACCCGTAGGTAGATTTGGTTTGCAGTCTGGTGACAAGCCACCGGCTGCCGGTTGCTGCGTGCGCGAGCGCCCTAAACCTACATGTTTTTGGTATGCGGGAGGAAACCGGAGAAATCCCGGAGTAAACCCACGCAACACGGGGAGAACATGCAAACTCCACACAGCTCACTGTTGGTCAGGGGCTGGGATCGAACCCACGATCTCATGATCCCCGCGATCCCCCGGCCAAGGGTAAAACCACTGCGCCACCGTGCAGCCCTGTTGGTGTTGGTTTTAAGCAGAGTTTTATTAAATCATACCGCCGTCACGAGCTCCGCTCCCGGCGCCGTGCATGCGCGCCGGGAGCGAGCCCTAGCGGCTCTCAGAGAAGAGGAGACACACGGTGTGTGTGTCCAGCAGTAGCAGTTGCAGAATCAGAATGAGAGAGTTTGAGTTACAGAGTTGCAGCATATATACCCAACTACAACGATACATCAAAGAGCATTCCCCCAGCAGTTGGTATGATCAAAGAGATAACAGAACAGGCATGAGACATTTGCATTTGAGAGACATATTGATCTCGGTCCCTAGGTCACAGTAAGGACAGGACGCATGAACACAATGCATGAAAGACAACATTAACATCACAGAAGTGAGCCAGAAGAAGCGGGGCTGCCTGTAGACATTAATACACATTTCACTGTTCCGTTAATTGCTCTAGCCGAGCGCTGTGTCTGTCCAGTCTGTTTGTGGGGGTTACACCAAACCGCCACACAGGGAACTGACATCGAGATGATGACATCCTACAAGTACTATCTGGGTGTTCATCTGAACAATAAACTAGACTGGTCACACAATACTGACGCACTCTACAAGAAGGGTCAGCGCAGGCTGTTCTTACTGAGGAGACTCGGGTCTTTTGGTGTACAAGGGGCGCTGCTGAAGACATTCTACGACATGGTGGTGGCATCAGCCATCACTTTTGGAGTGGTCTGCTGGGGCAGTGGCGTTACAGCAGCCGATAGGAAGAGACTGAACAAACTGATCAAGAAAGCTAGCTCTGTCCTGGGGCAGCGCCTTGACCCAGTGGAGGAGATGGGAGAGAGAAGGATGGTGGCTAAACTGTCATCTCTGCTGGAGTCCGAGTTCCACCCTATGCAGGACATACTGAATGCACAAAGGAGCTCATTTAGCAGCAGACTACATCATCCCAGGTGCACAACCGAGAGGTTTCGTAGGTCCTTCCTACCAACGGCTGTCAGACTGTACAACCTAAGCAGGGCTGCTCGCAGAGATAGCAAAAAGACGTGACAACCTAATAGTGTTGAATGCAAAAGACGCAATAGACTTACACAATGGTCCCCTCCGGTATACAACTAGGAAAATACCGGTCGCTATGGAGGGCGACAATATGTATGGGCACATAATCATACCATGTAGGATAACTAAGTAGACGGTTATGCTGTTTCATTCCATCTAGCTACAATGCTCCGCACTGTGTGTGTTTATATATTTATATATTTATTCCATCTAGTGACAATGCTCCGCACTGTGCGTGTTGATATATTTATTCCAGCTAGCTACAATGCTCTGCACTGTGTGTATTTATATATTTATATATTTATTCCATCTAGCTACAATGCTCCACACTGTGTGTTTATATATTTATATATTTATATGTACATACACTACCGTTCAAAAGTTTGGGGTCACCTCAGACAATTTTGTGTTTTCCATGAAAAGTCACACTTTTATTCACCACCATGAGTTGTAAAATGAATAGAAAATATAGTCAAGACACTGACAAGGTTAGAAATAATAATTTGTATTTGAAATAATAATTTTTTCCTTCAAACTTTGCTTTCGTCAAAGAATCCTCCATTTGCAGCAATTACAGCATTGCAGACCTAACATGATTGCACAAGGGTTTTCTAATCATCCATTAGCCTTCTGACACAATGAGCAAACACATTGTACCATTAGAACACTGGAGTGATAGTTGCTGGAAATGTACACCTATGTAGATATTGCACCAAAAACCAGACATTTGCAGCTAGAATAGTCATTTACCACATTAGCAATGTATAGAGTGTATTTCTGATTAGTTTAAAGTTATCTTCATTGAAAAAAGTGCTTTTCTTTCAAAAATAAGGACATTTCTAAGTGACCCCAAACTTTTGAACGGTAGTGTATGTATACTTGCTGCTGTTTTTTTTTTTTTTTTTTCTTGTCTTCTGATTGTTGCTCTGAGTGTTGCTATCCCTGTGCTGTTGCAATCCTGGAACTTCCCCATTGTGGGACTAATAAAGGCTTATCTTACCTTATCTTATGTGTAGGTAGCAAAAACTTGCAGCTACTGAAGGTTACTTGTGGAGTCCCACAGGGTTCAGTTTTGGGGCCATTGTTATTAAATCTGTATATGAATGATATATGTAAAGTTTTGGAAAAAAATGATTTAATATTGTTTGCAGATGATACTAATTTATTATGCAGTGGAAGCAATTTGGAACAACTTTTGGATACACTCGGAAAGGAATTAGGAAAGCGTAAACTGTGGTTTGAGTCAAACAAATTAATGCTCAATCTAAGTAAGACAAAAGTTATAATTTTTAACAACCATCACAACAACTCAGTATTTAAACTCAGTGTAAATGGTATAGAGATTGAAAGGGTATCCAAAATTAAATTCCTTGGAGTAATAGTTGATAATAAATTGTGTTTGAAGTCACAAATTAATTATATTAAAGGTAAGATATCCAAATCAACCACAATACTACAACAGTGAAATATTTGCTGAATCAACTCACACTATTTACCCTGTATCATTCATTAATACTCCCATACATGACATATTGTATTGACGTATAGGGAAATACATATAAAACAAACATATATCCAGTCTTTATGCTTCAGAAGAGAGCTATTAGAATAATGAACAAAGCTGCTTATAGGGAACCAACAAACCTACTTTTTCTTAAATTAAAAGTTCTCAAGTTGAAAAATCTGGTTGATTTTAAAACTGCAGTAATAATGTTTAAAGTGAAGAATCTATCACTGCCTGCAAATATCCAGAACTTGTTCCAAATAAGGGAGAAACAATATAATTTCAGAGGAACATGTATATTTCAAAAACCTTCAGTGAGAACTACCACCAAGAAACACTGTGTCTCAGTGCAGGGAGTCAGACTGTGGAACACTTTTGGAGCTGAATTAAAATCATGTACAACGCTTGGATAATTTAAACAAAAACTAAAGGAAGAAACACTCCAAACATATATACAAGATGACATGTAAAATCACATAAGGATTGTCATACCCAGTCTGTGTTGTGTTGTTGCTTAGTTTTGTTTTGTCACATTTTTTTTTGTTTTGCAATTACTTTTATTTTTTTTTGACTTCTTAGATGGAACATGGGTGGGCAATATAAGCTGCGGCTTCAGCCATCACCCTTTTCGGATAATTTATGTTGAACTGTATAATCCGAGGAGTTATTGTTTAATTTGACCTTGTTGGATTTTTCCCCCCTCTGGTATATTGTTCTGTTCCTTTCTTTTTTTTTTTTTAATCTAATCTATCCAAAATAAAGATTCATTCATTCAAAAGTGGAGGAACTTCAAACTGCAGCAGACATGAAGGACATGAAAACATTCTTCAGAGGTTTGAGAGAAATCTGCAGCCCTAAGCCAAGAGGACTGATCCAACTAAAGGCTATGGCTAGTGAAACAATTTCGCAGGAGAAAGACAAGATTCTGGACAGATTTGCAGACCACTTTGACCAACTACTAAACAACCTTGGAGATCTTGCTGAAGAGGCTAAAGAAGCTCTAGTGCAGTGACCAGTTATATCGAGTCTGGATGAACAACCAAATCTTGAGGAACTAATGGCAGCTATCAGGACAACACAGAATGGTAAAGCTCCAGGAAGAGATGGAATTCCAGCACAAGTGTGGAAATTTGGTGGTGTTCAGCTGACCAACTGCTTGCACAAGCTCATCCAAGAGATATGGGATGCCCAGAAAATACCTCAAGACTGGAAGGATGCAAGTATTGTGCCTTTGTTCAAGAAAGGTGACAGGAAAGATTGTGGAAATTACTGAGGTATATCACTGCTAGCCACTGTTGGTAAGATTCTCCCACGTGTACGACTGAATAGACTCAATGAACACATCTCGCAGAATGTACTACTGGAAACCCAGTGCGGCTTTAGAAGTGGAAGAAGCACAATGGACATGATTTTCTGCTTGAAACAGGTTCAAGAAAACATTGAACAGAACATGCCACTTTATGTAGTCTTCATTGACTTCAGTAAAGCCTCCGATACTGTATTTCAGCAAGGACTTTGGCAAGTACGTGGGCTGCACGGTGGCGCAGTGGTTTAGCACTGTGGCAGCACAGTTTTACTCTCGGCCGGGGGATAGCGGGGATCATGAGATCGTGGGTTCGATCCCAGCCCCCGACCAACAGTGAGCTGTGTGGAGTTTGCATGTTCTCCCTGTGTTGCGCGGGTTTACTCCGGGATTTCTCCGGTTTCCTCCCACACACCAAAAACATGTAGGTTTAGGGCGCTCGCGCACGCAGCGACCAGCAGCCGGTGGCTTGTCACCAGACTGCAAACCAAGTCTACCTACGGGTACAAATAAGTAACAAAAAAAAAAAAAAAAAAAAAAAGTACTCAAGAAATATGGCTGTACAGAGAAGTTTGTCAACCTGATCGAGGCACTCCTTGCAGGTATGCAAGCAAATGTGGCAATGAGTGGTTCAGTGTCTAAAGACTTTTCAGTAAGCAACGGGGGGAAACAAGGGTGTGTGCTGGCGCCTACACTCTTCTTGCTATATCTGTCAGCCATGCTTGAGGTGGCCTTCAAAGACACTTCAGAAGGAGTATACATTCAAACAGGGAAAGAAGCAGACTTGTTCAATGTGGCACAGTTTAAAGCCAGTAGTAAGACATCGATAAAGGTAGAAAGAGAAATGCTCTTTGCCAATGACAGTGCTCTAGTTGCACACAGTGCGGAAGATATGCAATCTTTAGTGGAGAAATTTGCAAGAGCAGCTAGCCAATTCGGGCTCAAAATCAACATCAAGAAGACAGAGTGTCTTTATCAACCACCAGAGTTCCAGTTATCAGCATCACTACCAGAAAAGATCAGCATTGGTACAGAGCCACTAGTCAAGTGTAAGACTTTCAAGTATCTCAGGAGTACTGTTTCAGAGAATGCTAAGCTGGAGGATGAACTATCTCTCAGAATGGGAAGAGCAAGTGCTGTGTTTGGAAACTTGAGGGAGAGACTGTGGAACAATCGACATGTGTCTATCCCTGTGAAATGCAAAGTGTACAAAGTGACAGTACTGGCTACTCTATTGTACGGTGCTGAAACTTGGACTGTCTACAGCAGGGGTGTCCAACCATGTGCCATGGAGAGCCAAGACCCTGCAGGTTTTACCTCCAACCAGTGTCTTCAACAGCAGATTTCAGTGAACTTCTTCCCACTGATTGCTGATAAGTGAAAACACCTGCTGAAGAGACTGGGTAGAAGAGAAAACCTGCAGGGTCTTGGCTCTCCATGGCACATGGTTGGACACCCCTGGTCTACAGGGTGCAGGTAAAGAAACTCCACGTTTACATGATGCAACACCTTTGAACCATAAGGAATATTTCATGGAAAGACAAGATAACCAACATAGAAGTGCTGAAACGAGCTGGTCCACCATCAATGGAGGACATGCTAATACAGATGAACCTGAGATGGCTTGGACATGTTGAGAGGATGGATCACCAGCGTCTCCCTCGGCAGTTACTCTACTCATAGTTATGCGAGGGCAAACGCAATCAGGGTAGACCAGGGTTCAGATTTAAAGACACTGTAAAAAGAAGCCTGAAGAAGTTGGATATAGACAGCAGTTCCTGGCAGCGGAAGACGAAGGACAGAGCTGCATGGAGGAATCTGTATCAGACCTAAATGAAACAGTCATTGTCGCCCCCGACAGACTGCTATGATGATGATGAACTGACTAATCGTGATGCTATGTATCATCCAATCAGCATGGCCGTAATGCCGCATATTATCCAATCAGCACAGAATCAATCCAAAACCTCGTCTACACTTCCTGAAACTAGGGCATGAAGAGGCAGAGTGGTGACAGAGCGGTGGCTAAACTTTTATTGATAAAAATTATACATTTTGACTGAGTGACTACATACTTGGGGATGTGCACCCTTGTAACCTCAGCAAAACACGTACAAAATCTTAGGTCAGTCTGACGAATGGTTCAAGAGACATGCGTGGAACATACAGACAGACAGACACTCACATAGATTTTGTGCATTTATAAATAGATACTCGGATAGTGTGCTTGATTTTGTTTGTTGGTAAAATACATGGTAGTTGTTTTCCTTACATTTAGTGAGGCATGATTGATTAAGTCATTTTGACACTTTCTCCATTCCTATCAATAACTTGTCAGCCACTTGTTTGACATCCTTCCCATATGTGTAGATGACTGTGTCATCTGCATACAGTATCTCACAAAAGTAAGTACACCCCTCACATTTTTGTAAATATTTTATCCTTTCATGGGACAACACTGAAGATATGACACTTTGATACAATGTAAAGTAGCCAGTGTACAGCTTGTATAACATTGTAAATTTGCTGTCCTCTCAAAATAGCTCAGCACACAGCCATTAATGTCTAAACCGCTAGCAACAAAAGTGAGTACACCTCGAAGAGAAAATGTCCAAATTGTGCCCAAAGTGTCAACATTTTGTGTGGCCACCATTATTTTCCAGCACTGCCTTAACTGTCTTAGAAATGGAGTTCACTAAAGCTTCACAGGTTGCCACTGGAATCCTCTTCAGCTCCTCCATAATGACATCACGGAGCTGGTGGATGTTAGAGACATTGTGCTCCTCCACCTTCTATTAGAGAATTCCCCACATATGCTCAATAGTGTCAGAGCCAGGGACAAGCCAGTGAGTCGAGATGTTTTATTTTGGGTAAAGGATAAGGGATGAGGAGAGCACAGACACTCATACAGACGTACATTCTCAGGCTGCACAGCGCAGGGGTAGGTAGCTCGTACCGGACATGGGGGTAACAAGACGTGCATACTCACAGCGGGATACAAACACAGGAATGCTGCAAGGGGAGTAGAGGCTGACACCAGACGAAGGGGCTTCAGCCTAGCAGTGCTTATGTCGCAGCCCCGAGTCATCGAGGCTGCTCCTATTTATCCTCATTGGCAGCGCCCCAGCTGATGAAGATTAATTGGCCCCAGCCGTCCATAATGCTGCCAGCTGGGGGCCTGCTGAGACGTTGCTCAATGGGAAGCAGGGATGAGGGAAAACATGGGCTGAGTGCCGAGACGGCATCTCAACCCATGGTGACAGAGCCCCCCCTCAAGGTCGGGCTCCTGAACGATCAGGAACATCCCAGCCCCCCCCCCCCACACACCTAGGGTGGGAGGAAGGGAGGCAGAACCGGAGGGGAAGAAGCCAAGGGAAGGACATCACCAATGGGGCAATGTAGGGTAGCGGGAAAAAAAAACCCCAAATACAATACTGACAAAACAGGGAATAATTAACCCAGGTACAGATGGGGAGAAGAACTGGGTCAGCACGCCGGTTACACACTACCCAGAGAGTACCAACCATGCGTGACCCAGAGCAAGGAAAAAAAACCACCAAAAAGGTACAGGGCAAAAATGCTGAGTATGGTCAAATAAAGGGGAAACACAATACACAGCACCAATATAAGTACATACACACAGTCACCAAGAAAAGTGAAGGTGACTGGAACAAATGGACAATTACAGAGCATGGTGTTACGGAAAACAAGGCACATGACTCTATAATGAACCAACAGGGCATAAAAAAGAAATACTGAGTGCAGGCAAAGAAAAACCCACACACACGAATATATAAATACCCACAGTCACCTAAAGAAATGAAAGTGACTGGAATAAATGGATAACTGCAGAGCATGGTCTGAAAGGAAACAAAACATAACTCTACAATGAAAAAACGAGGCTAAAAACATGGCACAAAAAGTAAAATGCTGAGCATGAGCGATGGAAAACACACAGCACTATAAAAACGAATCCACCAACAGGACAAAATATTACACCCGAGTGACCTTCACAAAGATAAAAGAAAAAGTGACACCGGGATATGGCAGGCAGAGTCCACAAATAGCCGAGATGGCTCCGGAGATCTCCCCGCCCATTGTCCAGCTGGCGAATCAGGGGAAGAGAAATGTTCGGACGGCGAACTCCGGACCCACATCCCAGGAATCCAGTCCACCGGCAGCCGAACCAGGGCGCCCAGAGGCAAACACAGACCAGTGGGGGGAACCAGATCACCGAACCGAAAGTCTTGTGGGTCGGTCGTCGACCCGCATCACTCAACCACCAGGACCGTTGAGACGGACGAAGGGTCAGAGCGGATCCCGGTGGAAGAGGCTCAGGGGAGAGCTGATGACGAGGGCGGCGGGCGTCAGGCCGCAGGAAAACGGCCACCTCCTCACCGGACCTGGACAACACTGGGGCAGCACCCACGTCGGACCCCGATCGGGCCTCAGGCAAACCCATGTTGGACCCCGATTGGGTCTCGGGCGAACCCACGTTGAATACTGCACCAGAACCGACCTCCAACGTTGAACCCGGACCCTCCAGCACCACGAGGAACAGCAACTCCTTGCCGGTGACCCTGGAAGAAGGCTCAGAAGAGAAAACAGAACCGGGATCAGGATCACCGGCAGTGCCAGAACCCGGCGAGACGAGCTCAGACGCAGCGGGCGGCTGCACCCGGCTCGTCTCCCCTGGAGATAGGCTGAAGTGCTCAAAGATAAAAAGAGAGAAAAGAAAGGAGAGCACTCGCCTGATCTCGGGTTCTGACGCCGTCCAGGACTGCGAAGATCCAGGATCCGTCGTCAGGAGGTCGTTGTCAGGCTCCCATCTAGCCGCGTCGGGCCCCGCAGCCAGCACGATGGTCAGCGCAGCTTGAGATCCCTCCAGCTCAGGTAACCCCGCCGACGATCCACTCGGCGTGAAGCCAGAAGAATCTCGTCCCGCTGGACCAAACCGCTCCTCCGTGGAGACCCGGGGACGCTCAGTCGTCAGCGTAGACTCCACGCAGCAGTCAGTCCCCCTCCTCCGTCCGCAATGTAGCTGCGGAACCACAGGCCCTCTCCATATCCCACCACGTTGACCCGGAGCCGGGGACTGCTCGGCGGAGAGAGACACAGAGGATGCGGGATTAGGAATACAGGTTACAGCAGGTGGGGAGAGTTCAGGGAGCTGCGAACCCTGAACTTCTCCTCCAGGGATGTGACAGAGCAAATCATTAAGCAGGTGTGAAAAAACAATGACTTGCCTGCCCCCTGGAGGTTGAGTATCGCCTGCTGTAGTGGATTCTGCTTCTTCCTCTCCCCGCCCGGCGATAACGGAGGACCCCCCGGGAATTCGTCTGAGGATCGCTCGCGTTGTCTCCAGCAGAGAGCTCACCAGGCCGGGATTCCAGGCACACACAGCAGTCAGGAAGCGCGTCGAGGAGGAGGGGAAAACAGCCGGGGTGAGCCAGCCCGAATGTCCAGGAATGACAGCGGGGGAACGAGGCTCAGGGGACGAGGCTGTAGAATCTCCACACTGATGAGGCGAAGGGATGACAGCTGCGTGGGAGGAAGGGTCCTGACGATAGCCCAGAACTGGATCCGGACGAGGTTCGTGCAGAGGTGACTCGGCGATGTGATGGCGGCTATTCCCAGGAAACGAAGCGAGGGGGAAACCCAGGATTCGCCGCTCCAGATCAGAGATCGAGGCGAGGAAGGCGCCGAGCACGGGAAAGCTTCGTAGCCCTGAAGTCCTCTCCATCAACCTCACTGCCGCCGCCACATGCCAGAAGGTGGTGGCAGGAAACACAGTAGAGCTCGCGATAGCCACTCGACCCCAGACATAACTGCTGTCAGCTGCGGCTCCTTGAAGGGAATCCCGAGTGACGTGGCGCAGGTCGGGGAAAGCCCTCTGGTTGGCGCGAACTCCCGGACTGGAATGGCGGCAGGAACGGGACTCCGAAGCGGGGAAAGGCGTCGCCCACTTCGACTTCCTGCCGGGATTTCCATCCACCCCGTGGAGCTTCTCTCGCTGTGTACCTGCAGCGTCTATCCTGGCGCTGTCGTCCAGATGGAACACAGAATGAGGGTGACAGTCCAGGAATTCCTCAGCACGGCCCGGATGCCAGCGTCTCGCGTTGGAGGCGTCGTGCAGGGTGAAGAACGTCCCGTCGACAGCCTCCGAGATGGACCTCAGCTCGTCGCCCTGGCGCCGGAAGTGACTCCTGGGAAACGGCATGCTAGCAGCGCTGACACCCGGACAGAAAGGTACATTTCCACGGCGACTCACGGCCGCCGGTAGCTCTTCTGGCTGCAACATACTGTCATACCCGGCTCTAGGGAGCCGGGCAATCAGAGCCAGGGACAAGCCAGTGAGTCGAGATGTTTTATTTTGGGTAAAGGATAAGGGATGAGGAGAGCACAGACACTCATACAGACGTACATTCTCAGGCTGCACAGCGCAGGGGTAGGTAGCTCGTACCGGACATGGGGGTAACAAGACGTGCATACTCACAGCAGGATACAAACACAGGAATGCTGCAAGGGGAGTAGAGGCTGACACCAGACGAAGGGGCTTCAGCCTAGCAGTGCTTATGTCGCAGCCCCGAGTCATCGAGGCTGCTCCTATTTATCCTCATTGGCAGCGCCCCAGCTGATGAAGATTAATTGGCCCCAGCCGTCCATAATGCTGCCAGCTGGGGGCCTGCTGAGACGCTGCTCAATGGGAAGCAGGGATGAGGGAAGACATGGGCTGAGTGCCGAGACGGCATCTCAACCCATGGTGACAAATAGGGCTTAGGTCTGGAGACATGCTTGGCCAGTCCATCACCTTTACCCTCAGTTTCTTTAGCAAGGCAGTGGTCATCTTGGAGGTGTGTTTGGGGTCGTTATCATGTTGGAATACTGCCCTGCGGCCCTGTCAGGAATCTGGAAACTAAAAAACGTGATCGTATATTAGTTCATTACCTCAATAAAGATTCGAGACACAGGAATATTCCTTTAAGAGTTTTATTTGCACAAGGAGTACGAACCTCTGGTTACAGGAAGTAGGTACTGGAGGTAATCCTCACAGTTCAGACATTTTATACACAATAGTTGCATGGTCAAACAGATAAAACATACAGCGGTTGCATGATCAGATAGATAAAACATGCTGACACTGAAGAAAGGGGAACAGTTTCATTTTATCAGAGTGCTTCCTGTGCTCTAGGGAGTAACAGTTCCATGTTATCAGAGTGCGTCCTGTGCTCTAAGGAATCACAGTCTCTAAGGCAGGTGCAGGCATGTGTTTTTTAAGATAAATCTACCATGAAAGGAGAACTGGAATTTCAAAAAACAATTTTAGTCTTCATGCATCATGTACAGAACCTCTAGCACAAAGACAGTTTTGGTATTTTTCAGCAAATAGTTACATATACACTTCATTGAATTATATAAAATGATAATATGTATGCACATATGTACAATTTTCTGACAATTCCCTCCTGTTTATCATTTTATCAATTTTAATTACATGCAATCATCAGTACAATGTATCTTCTCACGATTTTCTACATTGACATCATTGAGCATCACTTCCAAATCTAAACAGTGGTTTTGTCATCACAATCACCATCACTTTGTTGTCTTAAGGCAGTATATTGTACAGGAACTTCTCTTTGGAGCATAACAGATTGTAACATGAAAGTGTGTTGAGCAAGAGCTCTACTTATCATGGACCGTATACAGGGAATGACACACATGAATAGTACAAAGAATAGAATCAATACGACTATTACTGGGGTAAACCATTTCAAAAGAATCTGCCACAAAATTCCACTTTGAAACCAATCTCAGGAACCCCAACCTTTATCTTCATCTAACCCATACTGTAAGTGTAAAATATCCTTCAAATGGCTAATTTTTGTTTTTCATTTAAAGTTGTGAATCCTTGCTCCATTAATACAGTCAGATTTTCCATTGTCCATGCTAATGCATTTATGTGGTGTATAGCTAGAGCACTGCCATACATTGGAAAAAGAGTACCCATAACACCTTTAAAATCACTAATTCTCTGTTTTCCAGATAGTTTACCTACTAATTGTTGCATATCTATTTTTGTGCTTCTTTTTGCCCTGGTGTGTATTTCAGTTTGTTCAGGATGATAATAATGGGAGTTTGATGTTTTCATTTTGTGTGTAAGATTTGACCTTATGCTGATGTGTGGGAACAATATAGCCATGTAACACCTGCCACATCCCCCTGGAGGAAGCAATGAGTAAACATTAGGCCCACAAACCCAAACATGGTTTTCCAAACATCCATACCCATCATCATTTGGCCAAAGAGCAGTAGGATTATTGCTACAGTTAAAAGTACAATTTTTGCTCTTTAAGGTGAAATTTCCAGCAGCAATATAGGGAAAATGAAATGCATTTCTACAAACAAAGTCATGATATCACAATCCACAGGTCACTTCTTTTGTATCATTGCATCTTTGTGAAAAACCCAGGTTGAAATTGTTTTTACTACAGTTTTTGTGAAAGCAGGTTGGTGAAGTAAACATTGTAGGATTTACTTTCATTAAAGGCTTCTTAACTGCATGCAAAGAAGTTCCAATCCCAGTAGTATTAAATATTCTAATCTTAGACCCAGTGTAATCAGTAACAGTGACATTCAATCTATTAAGATACCTTTCTGACAAATTCCCCACCAACCAATGTCCAACATTATTGCTTGTATTAAGCAGACTGAGACGAGAGTTCATCGCTATTGTCGCTCCGGCCATTTCCTCTTCACTTAGTGGAACAGAAATCATGAGTATTGCAGTCTTGTGTGAATGGGGTAGCAATGAACACACATAGCAAGAAGTATTGATTCCCAGTCCTCTCACCGAAACCACAATTGTTTGGTACCACAGGTTATGCGTATAATCCACGTATTGTCCATTGTCCGTGCTTCGTGGGCTCCTTGTCCTTGAATCAGAAAGGGTCCACCACCCCACTGTCATGAGAAGTGCGGAACACAGAGTCATCAGTACTTTTGGTGCCATGTTTCCACCTGAGAGGGTACCCATCCGGGCCCCTATCTTCACCAGGGTTGAGACGATCTCGGAAAACCGAGGGGGCATGGCCCCACGCACGGGACGCGCGTATCCCCTTTGTAGCTGGACTTTTGCTCAGGGAAACAAGTCAGTTCACTTACAGGCACCCATAGTCTTTTAACGTGTGAAAGGAGAATTCATGATGGTCGTTCAGCAATACGTATTGCAGTGGGAGTGGTTAACAGTACCTGGAATGGTCCAAGCCACCTTACCCAGTGTTGACGGTGGTGGTTCTTTATGAAGACATAGTCTCCAGGTTGCAACAGGTTATCCGCTTCTTTCTGTGGAGCAGAGAGAGCTCTGACAGAATCAACGTATTCTTTGGTACTTTAAGCATTCTCTGAGATGTTCACTAAGATTTGTGTATTTGTTAGGTGTGGTTATTGGTGAGAGGTCAGGCAATACATAAGGATGGTGAAAAGCACATTCAAAAGGTGACAATCCTGTCTTTGTGTCTGGTATAGAATTAATCATTAGTTTGATTGTACTATTTTTCTTTTTACAAAGCCTGTACTTTGTGGGTGGTAGGCACTATGAAATTTGATCTTACTTCTTACAGCTTGGATTAAGTCTTGAACTATTTGTGCTGTAAAATGAGTTCCATTATCTGCATAAATCAGTTCTGGAACCCCAAAAATGGAAAGAGCATCATTCAATAGAGTTTCGCACACACAGATGCGGCATTTGCTGAGGATGTGTGATGAATTTCTGTCCATTTTGTCAAGGTGTCAATCAACACCAAGCAATATTGTAGCTTTCCATTGCTCCTTGAGCATTATTTTATAAACAAATGATGCACTTTTGGCATGTTTTTGTTACTTCTTTTAAAATATTAGGACAGTTTTTCCAACATCCTCATCATTCCCTCCTGTTGGCACATTGATAGTCCATGGGGCTGCACGGTGGCGCAGTGGTTTAGCACTGTGGCAGCACAGTTTACCCTCGGTCGGGGGATCGCGGGGATCATGAGATCGTGGGTTCGATCCCAGCCCCCGACCAACAGTGAGCTGTGTGGAGTTTGCATGTTCTCCCCGTGTTGCGTGGGTTTACTCCCGCATACCAAAAACATGTAGGTTTAGGGCGCTCGCGCACGCAGCGACCGGCAGCCGGTGGCTTGTCACCAGACGGCAAACCAAATCTACCTACGGGTACAAATAAGTAACAAAAAAAAATAATAAAAAAATGTGCCACCAGGGCAGCCCGTTTGTATAACGTCGGTGTCAGAACAATTTTTCCATCAGGCAAGCCACATGTAACAGGAGGGAGGTCCATATTATTTTAACAGTCTTTTAAAACATCAACATCATTAATAAAACAGACGGTTCCTAAAAGATCAATAGCAGTACAGTGAGCAGCGATATCAGCCAAGTGATTACTGCAGCTAAACAAGTCAGTGCCATTAGTGTGGGCAGGGCAGTGAATAACTGCCACATAATGTGGTAGCATCAAAACATTACGTAGCTGCAATAATTGCTATCGATATTTTACTGGTTTTCCTGTGGAGGTGACAAACCCCCGCAGGTTCAAGGTAGCAGTATGCAGGTGGCATGCATTATAAGCATATTTACTGTCTGTACAGATAGTTACATTCAGGTTAGTAGCTCATGTAAGTGCTGTAATCAAAGCCAATATTTCAGCTGTTGGAGGGTGATGCAGGTTGTGGAATTTTTTCCACAATCAGGACCCCAGACAATGTTGTCACAGCATAAGCAGTGGATGTTGACCCATCAGGCTTTTTTAAAGATGAGCCATCAGTAAATAGCCGCAAGGAATTTGGTACAAGCTTAATGTGTGGCTGTGATAACAAAGTTATAGTGTACGACAACAGTCTAGCTGGTGACAATATGGAATGGTTGTCCTGCTGCAAAACCCCCTTCATGGCATGGGGAATGTGTAGGATAATAGAGGGCATGATCTTATTATTCGTATTATCCCATGAATAATAAGAAAGTGGTCTGTATTGCCCAGCATGTATTTGAGTTATAACTGCAGCCATATGTTTATCCTGGGCACTACAGAAAATGAAATGAAATGCGCTTATGTAAATAAAGTTGAATTGAATTCATCATCAATCATTTATTGATAATTTTTATGCATTATCTATTTTTCTGAGGATTGCTAATTATTTGCTAATTAATTTCTTTGATACCCCCTGTACATGGAGATGCACATGCAGCAAAGTTACAGGGTATTTGCTTGATTCTTTTACTGAAAGGAAGTGTGCTACCATTTTTAATTTTAGATAAAATTTGCGGGTAGCCCAGTTCCTTCAAAAATAAGATTTCAAAAATCATAGCTTCTTTTGTGACATCTCTTGAACTAGTTTACAAATTCCATTTAAGAAAAAACAAAATAACTATCTGTGCATTTTCGATATGCTTCAGCATTGATAAATAAGATCAGTTTGTCCAGTTGAACACAGATGGGTTGAATTTGAATAAATGAATAAAGATTGCATCACACTCTTTCAGTCAAAGGAAAGGCGGACGTTTTGCCTAATTAGAATTTGATTTAAATTTTTACCAGGAATGCCTCATTTTATATATTCCTTGGTAAATTATGGGGTGAATGTAGTTTACCCTGACCCAGCTTGGCCACTGCTGAATCAGGAAAAACACATTCCTCCTTACTGTCACATTTCTGAAATATGATGTTACCACACCATTATGTGGTGAGTAATATCAGTATAAAATCATATAAACATTACATTTGTAAAGTCAAAGTCATTTGAATCAGTACACCTTATGTTATCTACAATGTCATACAAAGTCATACTTGGCTTCAAAAAAAAAAAAGTTTATCAATTTAAGGATCCTTTCTCCAAGACCTTTGTCTAATAATCCATAGCCTCTGGCAGATCATATGCATAGACATATTAATCATCAATCTCTTTTGAACCTCTGTGCTCTAAATCATGTGATATAGGGTAAACATAAAACCTTCAGTGATTAGGCATTATTAAATGACATCATAATATGATCATAGTATGGCCTGTAGTCACATTGTCACACGTCAGTCCTTCCTATAAAGTGCACTGTCATGCTTCAGTCAAGGAAAAAAAGGTCAGTAATGCGTCAAAATTGCTTTTTAAAAATATGTAAACAGTTTATCACGTATGCAACATTAATCAAGACCCCACAAAGTTAGACTGAAAAGATAAAAACCCCAAACCTTGTAAAAATACCCATATTTAGACCACTTTTTTCCACACAGATCAACCCCCCCCCCCCACACACACACAGAGAATTGTTATTATTTCCACAAGGTCAAAGCAGCTCCTTCCATTCTCTACACTGCCATAACACAAAACTAGTCAACTCCTTCTGCTCAAGGCCACTATTTCCAGATACCTATAATTTCAAATATTTCTCAGAAGGATAACAATTAGACAATCAATCCTTTTATACCAAAAATTACAACAGTTTAAAAACCTGCTCCTTCCGTCTTCGCAGAGAACTCTCATCCCTTTTCTCCACGCTGGGGCAGATTACAGAAACTACAGGAAGACAAAACAACCCAAACTGCCGCTGCCTCTATCTAAGACTCACACACACAAGAATAAAATAACTGTGTTCCTCGTTGTCCATTTTAGCGTTATCCGGTTCTGTTGCCACTTAACCCGACCGTCTTTAGATCTTATAGTCTAATATCAATATATTATAGCATAGAATAAAGTTATTGTTATGATTTTATTTACTTCCTCCTTTTCGCAACCTCTTGGACTTCTTTCAATAATTTGCTGTGTGGACCCTCCTTAGGATCGCGGCATTGATAAGCTGGGGGAGGATTATCTTTTTCATTTAATAATGGTTCAATACTCGGTTGGTTTTGATATTTATCTTTTTTGTTTTTATTTTTATTTTAATTGTAAGTTTTACCGTCGACGCCAAGACTGCGCATTCATCCACATCCAGTGTGGGTTTAAAGGAATAATCTTTTCCCATTTGTTTAAATACTTTTCAGGATCCTTTATCTGGTCTTTTTCTTTTAATCGATCATTGTAATTTTTTACCGTTCGACATGCTGTCTGTTCTTTTTTCTGCTGTTTGGTTTTTTGTTTATTTTCTTTCTTCCCCACACAGTTACCCATTTTTCCTTTTTTTTAAATTTTTATTTTTTAAGCCTTGATAATTCCACAGGAATTAAAATGTTTTACCAGGAAAAGCGAGGATGCCATCTCACTACCATTACGTTATAAAACGACCTGATATTCTTTGTTTGTCATAGACCGGGTGTCACAACCCAAATAAACCTTTTTATCTTATTACCAGGAAAAGCGTGGATGCCGCCACGCTACCATTACGTCCCAGACGACCCGGTAATTAATTTTTCCTCTTTTTTTGTCCCAGACCGGGGATTTCAACCCAAATAAAACTTTTTTTCCCTCGTTGCAACTACTTGTGGTCCCGGACCACTTCCGCGCGCTTCACTGTTTACGGTCCCCGACCAGGTTGTACAACCAAACTGTTAAACTCACTTAGTATTATACTCTTCGCTCATTTATGAGCAACACTCACTTGTTTATTTTAAAAGACTCTTGTGGCTCTTTATTGCGTTAGTCACTCGTGTTTGGATTATGAGGGTCTTGTAATGCATTGAGGATAAATCTTTTTTCTTTTTAATCACGTTACTCACTCGGGGGTGTATTAGGAGGGTCTTGTAACATATTTAAGAATATATCCTGTTTTACATTACTCACTCAAGGCTGGATTAGGAGGGTCTTCTAAACGCATCTGAGAGTATAACTTTTATTAAACTCACTTACGGTCCCAGACCGGGATATAGGAAACTCACTATATCCTTTTTACTTTTAAAAATAAAAAGACGTCACTTACTTTCTTTCTTTTTATTGAGGACGGGCTTCACTAGACGACGCCTAGAGTCCTGCGCAGTCCAGATTTCCTCAATGGGGAGTCCAAAACTGACTGTATGCAGTCAGACCATGCATGGGTTTCAACCCGGAGGAGTGCGTCGCCCCTAGACGCCTTCTAGATGTTGCCCATCCGGGTCACCGGCACCACGTATGTCAGGAATCTGGAAACTCAAAAAAGTGATCGTATATTAGTACGTTACCTCAATAAAGATTCGAGACACAGGAATATTCCTTTAAGAGTTTTACTTGCACAAGGAGTACGAACCTCTGGTTACAGGAAGTAGGTACTGGAGGTAATCCTCACAGTTCAGACATTTTATACACAATAGTTGCATGGTCAAACAGATAAAACATACAGCAGTTGCATGGTCAGATAGATAAAACATGCTGACACTGAAGAAAGGGGAACAGTTTCATTTTATCAGAGTGCTTCCTGCGCTCTAGGGAGTAACAGTTCCATGTTATCAGAGTGCGTCCTGTGCTCTAAGGAATCACAGTCTCTAAGGCAGGTGCAGGCATGTGTTTTTTAAGATAAATCTACCATGAAAGGAGAACTGGAATTTCAACATAATTAAAAATATAAAAAACAGTTTTAGTCTTCATGCATCATGTACAGAACCTCTAGCACAAAGACAGTTTTGGTATTTTTCAGCAAATAGTTACATATACACTTCATTGAATTTTATAAAATGATAATATGTATGCACATATGTACAATTTTCTGACAGGCCCAGTTTCCGAAGGGAGGGGATCATGCTGTGCTTCAGTATGTCACAGTACATGATGGCATTCATGGTTTCCTCAGTGAACACTCATGCAGCCCCAAACCATGACACTCCCATCATCATGCTTTACTGTAGGCAAAACATATGTACACAGTTGTATACACGGTGCAGGAGCATTGCAGTTAGATGGTATCAACAGCATTACAGTTACAGTAGATAACTGTGTTGGCGTCTGTAAATGTTACGTCTCTGTCAAAGCGTTATCTTGCCTGTTTTTGTTTGTTTTATTAACACCGTTTTATTAACTCCATTTTTAATTTTTTATCTCTCTTTTACTGATATTAACTTTTTACTTAGTGTTAGCTTAGTAAATACAAAAGCCTGAATAGGCACACAGGTGAATCAGACCCCGAGCAGGGCTGTTCACCAGGTTAGGCTAACCTGTTTTAGCTAGCTAGCTAGCCACTTCTCGCCTAGAAAGCCATGGTTCCATCCCCAACTTGTGTCAGCTGTGTGTCCCTCTTTAAGAAGGTTTCTGAGTTGGAATTGAGACTCTCCAACCTCTATAAGATTTGGGAGGCTGAAGACCACCTAGATACTATTATTTTTGGGCGGACATCGGCCATGGTGACCAGCTCTCAGCTAGCAGAGACGGCTATTTACCTGGGTGAAATTAGCACATCGCCATCCACTTCCACCCCTGCTGTGGTCACCTCAGCTGTCCGGGACTCCAGCAATAAACACTGGCTTCAGCTCGGCGCTAAACCCAAAGCCCTGGGTGGATCTTCACAGCCTCAATGCGTGCCCTGGACCTTGGTTGGTCCAACTAGCAAATGTCGGGGATTGACCAGACATGGCCGCATCTCCTCCCTTCCCCTTTTGCTGGAAAATAGATTCGAGATCCTTTCCCTGGAAGATTTCCCCCACCTGGACTTTGATCATCCTCCCATGGCCACCCCTCTTCCTTCAGCAGCGGCCCAAATCTGCAAGCCCCGGATTAAAACTACTTTAGGTGTGCCAAACTATACACCAGCTCCAAAAAGAAGAGAGCGCATCACCCCGCCATCACTGCAACAACAACGGCAAAATTATCCACCATTTCAGAAGTCACTGACAAAGCCCCCCCCAGATGATGCTGGTAATTGGTGATTCAAAAATGAGGAACATGAGAAGCAGGTACTGTGTCACTAAATTTTTTCCTGGGGCTAAAGTGTCAGACATTGAGGCTTTTACCCCTGACCTATTAAATGAATACCCCCACACTAAAACTGTCATTGTGCATGTTGGATGCAACAACATCCCAGATGAAGCATCGGAGATCTTAAAGAGAGACTTCAGGAGCCTTCTGTCCACTCTTAAGAACTGTGGCAGACGTGTGTTTATTTCTGGGCCACTGGCCCCTTTCAGAAGAGGTTGCAATCATTTTAGTAGAACTCTCAGCCTTAATACCTGGTTGTGTTCTACATGTCTTAGTTTTAACATTGGCTTTGTAGACAATTTCAACCTGTTTTGGAACCGCCCATCATTTATGAGGCCAGATGGCATCCATCCAAATAGACTTGGTGCACGTGTTTTAAGGGACAATCTGTTCTATTCCATTCAGTGTTTTTTAGTACAGTGACTGAAATCTGGTGTGTTAACTCACCCCGAAGTTCCTGGGTCTGCCAACCAGCCCTTCTTTGCTTCCACTTCTCATATTAATCCTATTAATCCAAATAATTCTCACTGTTTAGATCAGTCTTCAGTTCATAACCCCATAGAGATTGTGTCTGTCTCCCGTTACCCAAAACATTATAACCCAAGACAAATACAACATAACTTGATAAATACACGCCTCTCTGCAGCTCCTCCTCATCCGCAACCCCTCAACTTAGCCCCTGTCTTTCCCATCAGAGAATCTTTGTCTATTCCCCCCAAAGTTAATAAAAATATAATGTATAAGCATCCCAAAGTGATTAAACAAAAAGTTGGTAAAACTCAAATTAAACATTAAGTCTCTAAATTTAAGGATTTGGTCTCTCTTCCTCCTCATAATTTAAAAATTAAATGTGGTTTGTTAAACATTAGGTCTCTAACTCCCAAGTTTCTGCTAGTCCATGATCTGTTAATTGATCATCAGATTGATTTAATATCCCTTACAGAGACTTGGCTAGGGCAAGATGATTATGTTGGTTTAAATGAATCAACTCCCTCTGGTTATCTAAACTATGAAAATCCCAGATGTTCTGGTCATGGAGGAGGAGTAGCGGCAATTTACCATTCTAAATTACTAGTTAATGTTAAGCAAAAAACATGTTTTAATTCCTTTGAGGGCCTGGTCCTCAGTATTGGGCATGTTAGCAATCTTAGCTTAAACACAATTTTATTTGCCATAGTTTACCATCCTCCTCAGTCTACTCAGAGTTTTTATCTGAATTTGACAAATTCTTAGCTGATTTAGTGCTGAAATCAGATTTTAATATACATGTAAATGTAGATAGTGACTGTCTTAATAAGGCATTTAATTCAATATTAGACTCGATGGGGTTTTCCCAGAAAGTAGAAAATTCTACCCATTATCTCCACCACATATTGGACCTTGTTCTGACATATGGCATAGAAATAGAAAATCTGGTAGTGTCTCCTCATAATCCTGTACTGTCAGACCATTGTCTGTTAACCTTTGATTTCACTATTCCTGACTATTTGATTCCTACAGAAAAATATTAGTACAGCAGATGTCTTTCAGGTGATGTTGTTACCAAATTTATGCAGATTGTCTCCTCTATGTCATGTGTCAACACAACGGAAATAAGCGATGGAGAGCTTGCTCCTTCGGTAATTGATAGCATGGTAGATAGTGTTACAGCTTCTCTGCGTCAGGCTCTAGACTTGGTGGCCCCTTTAAAAAAGAAAACGTCTAATCAGAGATTTCTAACTCCTTGGTTTAACACAGAAACTCATAGCTTAAAACAGAAGACTCGTCAATTAGAAAGAAAATGGCGTTCCACTAATTTAGATGAAATCTATTCAGCTTGGAAAAATCATCTTTTAATAGAACAAGTTATTACTCTGCATTAATAGAAGAGAACAAGAATAATCTCAGGTTTCTTTTCAGCACTGTAGCCAGGCTGACAAAGAGTCAGGACTTTGTCAATCCTCGCATCCCCCTAGAGCTTTCTAGTGAGGACTTCATGAACTTTTTCAATCATAAAATTTTCATCTATTAGAGATAAAATCAGTCAGATTCTTCCCACCATAAACTTAAATACAGTAACTACTGCAACTCCTTCGAGTGATATCTGGTTTTTTTTTTTTTTTTGTTACTTATTTGTACCCGTAGGTAGATTTGGTTTGCAGTCTGGTGACAAGCCACCGGCTGCCGGTCGCTGCATGCGCGAGTGCCCTAAACCTACATGTTTTTGGAGTAAACCCACGCAACACGGGGAGAACATGCAAACTCCACACAGCTCACTGTTGGTCAGGGGCTGGGATCGAACCCACGATCTCATGATCCCCGCGATCCCCCGGCCGAGGGTAAACTGTGCTGCCGCAGTGCTAAACCACTGCACCACCGTGCAGCCCCACGGATGTTTGGATAAGTTTACTCCAACTGACCTTTTAGAGTTAGATAAAATAATTTCCTCATCCAAGCCTTCAACTTGTCTTTTAGACTCTATTCCTACCAGGTTATTTAAAAAAGTCTTCCCATTTATTGGTAGCCGTATTCTTCAAATAATCAATTCTTCTTTAACATTAGGCCATGTACTGCAGGCTTTCAAAACTGCTGGAACTAGACCCTTACTCAAAAAGCCAATGCTCGATCCAGGAGTTTAAGCTAACTATCGACCAATCTCTAATCTGCCTTTCATTTCAAAAAATCTTAGAAAGAGTTGTTGCTATGCAATTATTTGACCACTTGCAGGGAAATGGTTTATTTGAAGAGTTTCAGTCTGGGTTCAGAATCCATCATAGTACTGAAACAGCCTTAGTGAAGGTCACTCATGACCTTATCGCATCTGATAATGGACTTGTTTCTGTACTTTTCCTTTTAGACTTTAGTGCAGCCTTTGATACTATCGACCATGATATTCTATTTGATAGATTAGAACACTATGTTGGACTTAATGGAACTTCGCTGCAGTGGTTTAGATCTTATTTATCTGATAGGCTTCAGTTTGTTCATGTCAATAATGAGCTTTCTTCCAACTCTAAGCTCAGTCATGGAGTTCCACAGGGATCTGTGCTAGGCCCTACTCTTTTTAGTTTATATATGCTTCCGTTAGGCAACATCATTAGAAAGCACTGTATACATTTTCATTGTTTTGCAGATGACACACAATTATACTTGTCACTGAAGCCAGATGATAGTAATCATTTAGCCAAGTTAGACGCCTGTCTTAAGGAAATAAAAGCTTGGATGACTTGTAATTTTCTGCTATTAAATTCAGATAAGACGGAAGTCATTCTTGTTGGTCCAAAGAAACCTTAGAAATACCTTTCAAATCAAACTCTTAGTTTGGATGTGGTTACTCTTTCTCTGAATAGTTCTGTGAGGAACCTTGGAGTTATTTTTGATCAAGATCAAGATGAAAAAGCTTAAACATAAATTTGCCGATAAGCCATGGTTAACCAAAGGATTAAAAAAGGCGTGTAAAAAGAAAAATTTATTATATAAAGCTTTCCTAAAGAAAAGGACAAAAGAAGCAGAGCAGCGGTATAAAACATACAAAAAATAAGTTAACATATATAATAAGATGTAGTAAAAGAGACTATTACAGTAAAGAACTGGAGAAAAACAGAGACAATATTAAAAATACATGGACAATACTTAACAATATTCTTGGAAATAAAAACAGAAATGCAAGCTACCCAACCGATTTTTCAAAAAATAATAAAACGACTCAGAGTGTGAATGGAGCTTCACCTGCAGATGAATTTAATAACTTTTTTGTTAACATTGATCCTAATTTGGCTCGAGAAATACCCATTACGGCGCCTACAGGTGATACAATAAGCAAAAACACTGCTATAAAAGACTCCATTTTCATAAAGAACACAGACGAGAGAGAGGTCATTGAAATTGTTAAATCGTTTAAAAGTAAAATATCTACGGACTGTGATGGTATTGACATGCTCTTAGTCAAAACTATTATTGAATGCTTAGTGAAACCACTGACGTATATCTGTAACCTGTCTCTCCAAACAGGTATATTTCCCAATGCAATGAAAATAGCTAAAGTAATTCTGCTATACAAAACGGGTGACAGAGGGGAATTCTCAAACTATAGACCAATTTCACTATTGCCACAATTTTCCAAGATACTTGAAAAAATATTCTATGAGAGAATTGACAACTTCATACTGAAGAATAATTTATTGTGTGAGCAGCAATATGGGTTCAGACACAAGAGGACAACTGCATTTGCTCTAATGGAATTTATAGAAAAAATATCAACTGCTATTGAAAATAAAGAGTATTCAGTTGGGGTATTCCTGGATCTTAAAAAAGCATTTGATACAGTGGATCATAATTTATTATTAAAGAAACTAAAAAATTGTGGTATTAGGGGGGTAGCACTGTCCTGGTTATGTAGTTACTTAAAGAATAGATATCAGTATGTACAGTGGGGCAAAAAAGTATTTAGTCAGCCACCAATTGTGCAAGTTCTCCCACTTAAAAGATGAGAGAGGTCTCCAATTTTCATCATAGGTATACCTCAACTATGGGAGACAAAATGAGAAAAAAAAATCCAGATAATCACATTGAAGGATTTTTAATGAATTAATTGGTAAATTCCTTGGTAAAATAAGTATTTGGTCACCTACAAACAGGCAAGATTTCTGGCTCTCACAGACCTGTAACTTCTTCTTTAAGAGGCTCCTCTGTCCTCCACTCGTTACCTGTATTAATGGCACCTGATTGAACTCATTATCAGTATAAAAGACACCTGTCCACAACCTCAAACAGTCAGACTTCAAACTCCACTATGGCCAAGACCAAAGAGCTGTCAAAGGACACCAGAAACAAAATTGTAGACCTGCACCAGGCTGGGAAGACTGAATCTGCAATAGGTAAGCAGCTTGGTGTGAAGAAATCAACTGTGGGAGCAATTATTAGAAAATGGAAGACATACAAGACCACTAATAATCTCCCTCGATCTGGGGCTCCACGCAAGATCTCACCCCGTGAGGTCAAAATGATCACGAGAACGGTGAACAAAAATCCCAGAACCACATGGGGGGACCGAGTGAATGACCTGCAGAGAGCTGGGACCAAAGTAACAAAGGCTACATCAGTAACACACTACGCCACCAGGGACTCAAATCCTGCAGTGCCAGACGTGTCCCCCTGCTTAAGCCAGTACATGTCCAGGGCCGTCTGAAGTTTGCTAGAGAGCATTTGGATGATCCAGAAGAGGATTGGGAGAATGTCATATGGTCAGATGAAACCAAAATAGAACTTTTTGGTAAAAACTCAACTTGTCGTGTTTGGAGGAGAAAGAACACCATACCTACTGTGAAGCATGGGGGTGAAAACATCATACTTTGGGGCTGTTTTTCTGCAAAGGGACCAGGACGACTGATCCGTGTAAAAGAAAGAATGAATGGGGCCATGTATCGTGAGATTTTGAGTGAAAACCTCCTTCCATCAGCAAGGGCATTGAAGACGAAACGTGGCTGGGTCTTTCAGCATGACAATGATCCCAAACACACTGCCCGGGCAACGAAGGAGTGGCTTCGTAACAAGCATTTCAAGGTCCTGGAGTGGCCTAGCCAGTCTCCAGATCTCAACCCCATAGAAAATCTTTGGAGGGAGCTGAAAGTCTGTGTTGCCCAGAGACAGCCCCAAAACATCAGTGCTCTAGAGGAGATCTGAATGGAGGAATTGGCCAAAATACTAGCAACAGTGTGTGAAAACCTTGTGAAGACTAACAGAAAACGTCTGACCTCTGTCATTGCCAACAAAGGGTATATAACAAAGTATTGAGATGAACTTTTGTTATTGACCAAATACTTATTTTACCGAGGAATTTACCAATTAATTCATTAAAAATCCTTCAATGTGATTTTCTGGATTTTTTTTCCCCTCATTTTGTCTCTCATAGTTGAGGTATACCTATGATGAAAATTGGAGACCTCTCTCATCTTTTAAGTGGGAGAATTTGCACAATTGGTGGCTGACTAAATACTTTTTTTCCCCACTGTATGTGTTGGTAACAAAAACTCACAGTTACTGAAGGTTACTTGTGGAGTCCCACAGGGTTCCGTTTTGGGGCCATTGTTATTCAATATGTATATAAATGATATATGTAAAGTTTCAGAAAAAATGGTTTTAATATTGTTTGCCGATGACACTAATTTATTATGCAGTGGAAGCAATTTGGAACAACTTTTTGATACACTCGGAAAAGAATTAGGAAAGCTTAAACTGTGGTTTGATTCAAACAAATTAATGCTCAATTTAAGTAAGACAAAATTTACAGTTTTTAACAACCATCACAACAACTTAGTATCTAAACTCAGTGTAAATGGTGTAGAGATTGAAATGGTATCCGAAACTAAATTTCTTGGAGTAATAATTGATAATAAACTGTGTTGGAAGTCACATATTAATTATATTAAAGGTAAAATATCCAAATCAATTGCAATACTACACAGAGTGAAATATTTGCTGAATCAACCCACACTATATACCTTGTATCATTCATTAATACTCCCATACATGACATATTGTACTGAAGTATGGGGAAATACATATAAAACAAACATATATCCAGTCTTTATGCTTCAGAAGAGAGCTATTAGAATAATAGGTTCAGGTTCAGGTTCAGGTTACTTTATTTGTACCCGTAGGTAGATTTGTTTTGCAGTTGGTGACATCCATATTTACAAGCCACAATTACATTCAACATAGACACCAAACCCAGTCACACATCTTACAAAATAGGTAAATATAAAATATGTACAATATAATTTTTATAGCTTGTTCAACTCTTTGACAGCAGCAGGGACAAAGCTGTTTTTGTAGCGCTGGGTTCTACTTTTTGGGACAGCAAACCTCCGTCTGGAGGGAAGAAGCTGAAAGTTGCAGTGCAAAGGGTGGGAGTCATCATTTAAAATCGAGTCGGCCATCCTCTGTACTTGTCTGGTGTACAGGGATGTCAGGCTCAGCTGTGACTCACCAAGCAAATGACTGGACCATCTGACTACCTGATCCAAGGATTTCCTCTGTTTCAGTTTTATCTGACCAAACCATGACATTAAAGAAAAGGATAAAACAGATTCAATAAAAGCCCGATAGAACATAGTCATTATGGTTCGGTCAATTTGGAAGCGTGCAAGTTTCCTCAAACAATGCAAATTTTGCTGACCCTTTTTGCACACCCTTTCACAGTTCACCTCAAAGTTCAATCCACTATCAATAATCGTCCCAAGATATTTGTACGATTGTACACATTCGGTGGTCTGGCCTTTTAGTATGGTGACTTTGTGCCTGGGAGTTTTCCTCCTAAAGTCAATAATCATATCTTTCGTTTTTGTTGTATTCAGCTGCAGGTAGGAATCCTCACACCAGTGAACAAAGTCATCAACTACTGGGCCGTGGCCACTCTCACCATCCTGGAGGAGACTGACAATGACTGAGTCATCAGCATACTTTATAATGTGTCTGTTGTCATGTCTGCTCCGACACATGTTTGTGTACAGGATGAAGAGTAGTGGTGACAACACACACCCCTGAGGAGAGCCAGTAGAAGAGCACTTTAGGTCAGACAATGTGCCATTGACCCTTACTCTCTGCGTCCTGTTGGTTAAGAAATCCAGAATCCAACCCACCAGATTATTGCTTAAATCAAATTGTTGCAGGAGCCTTTCAACTAAAATATGAGGTTGGATTGTATTAAAGGCAGAAGAAAAGTCCACAAATAAAAGCCTGGCGTGTGTCCCATTAAAATCCAGATGTTTAAAAAGCATGTCAAACAGAGTGACAGTGGCATCCTCCACTCCTCTGTGAGGCCTATAGGCAAACTGCAGAGGATCCAATGCATGTTCAGTCTGCCTTAGGACCTCACATCTGACCAGTTTTTCAAAAATTTTCATTAAAATTGAAGTCAAAGCAACTGGTCTAAAGTCATTTACCGTTTTAGGACAGCTGGATTTTGGAACGGGAACAACCACGGCATCTTTCCAGATCTTAGGCACATGTTGTGTCTGTAAGGACTTATTGAAAATGTAATGAAATATAGGACTCAGTTCATGTGCACAGGACTTTACCAGGCGTCCACATATATTATCAGGGCCCTGACTTTTGTTCACTTTTACAGCGCGGAACTCCCTTTTAACATCCTGCATCGCAATATTAAAGTGCTGATTGTCTTTGAGTTTCTGTTTCAAATCTTGGATTTCTGTGCTAAAATCAAAGGAGTCAAAACGACCATAAAAACAGTTAAGAGCATTAGCCAGCTCTGTGTCTGAACTAAAACCATCTAAAAACACACGATTACTGCGCTCTGTGCTCTGAAGGCCTGCAATAGTTTTCATACTGGCCCAGGCCGAACCAAGTTTATTTGCTGCCATCTTGCTTTCCAACTCTGATTTATAATTCTGTTTTGCTCTTAAAATTTCGGCCTTCAGCTCCTTGGTGGCAACCTGTAGCGCAGAAACAGACCCCTGTTTAAAGGCAAGAGCTTTCCTCTGTAAGCAGGATTTAACTGATTTAGTTACCCATGGTTTGTTGTTGGGGTATATTTTGACACGTTTACGTGGAACAAACTTATTTTGACAGTAAGCCATGTATGAGCATGTGAGCTCAGCCAGAGAGTCCAAATCATCCCCGCAGGCCATTATGAACATCTTCCAGTCTGTACAGTCAAAGCATTCCTGGAGGCTGTGCTCTGAATCTTCTGTCCACACATCAATGTCTCTCATCTCCACCTTGCCTCTTCTGAGAGCAGTTTTATATGTGGGCAGCAAATGAACACAGTTGTGATCTGATGATCCTAAAGGAGGAAGGGGGAGTGATTTATAGGCCCTCTCAATGGATCCATAGCACAGGTCCAGTGTCTTTTTTCGCCTGGTTGGGCAGGAGACATACTGATGAAAGTTTTTAAGTGTCTTCTTTAAAGAAACATGGTTAAAATCCCCAAGAATGAAGTTTGGCGCCTCTGGAGAAATTGACTGCAGCCGCTGCACCACATCAGAGATGGTGCTGGAGGCGGAGTCAGCGTCTGCCCTCGGATCAATGTACACAACTGTGATGAAAAGTTGGGGAAACTCTCGAGGCAAATAAAAGGGGCGAAATGACACAGACAGGAGCTCCACATCGGGTGTACAGATGCGCTCTCTGACCGTGACAGATGTGCAGTACTGCTTATTAATGTATAAACATACGCCGCCCCCATGACGTTTTCCCGTTACCTCTTCCTGTCGATCCGAGCGCAGCGGAGCTCCAAAGCCGTCAATCCACAGGTCTGCGTCTCGATCATGCGCAGTAAGCCAAGATTCAGTGAAAGCCATGACGCAGCAGTTCTTAAAATCCTTCTGGTAACGTACATTGCCTTGAATTTCCTCCACCTTGTTTCTCACAGACTGTGCATTCCCAAAAATGATCGAAGGAAGAGGAATGTTACCAAACTGACGTCTCCTAAGGCGCAATTTCACACCTCCACGTCCTCCATGCTTCCTCCTGCCGCTTCTTTTTTCACCGCTGTGTCCGTCTCTCAAAATAAAGTCCGGCAGTTCAAGTTTGGGCTCAATCACAGACGCTGCATCAGCTGTGTTAAAGCGTAGCAACACGTCCCTGGAATATTGTATTCTGCCCGCTATTCTGCTCGCCATGGAGCCGAATGCGTTTACCTCAGAGACAAAGAGCCACAGCACAGATAGCAGCAGTGCGAGATATGAGAGGAAATCCATGTTGCAGATACCAGGGAGCTGTTCGCCATATATTCCACAAACGCTCCAGGGCAGTAACGACACAGAGGATTTTCTAAAAACGTAAAAAAGTACAAAAAACACACACACGCACACACGCACTATATCATCAAGCTGCTGGTCGCTGCGTGCGCATGCGCCCAAAATAATAATAGACAAAGCTGCTTACAGGGAACCAACAAACCCACTTTTTCTTAAATTAAAAGCTCTCAAGTTGAAAGATCTGGTTGACTTTAAAACTGCAGTAATAATGTTTAAAGTGAAGAATCTGTCACTGCCCGCAAATATCCAAAAGTTGTTCCAAATAAGGGAGAAACAATATAATTTCAGAGGAACATGTATATTTCAAAAACCTTCAGTGAGAACTACCACCAAGCAACACTGTGTTTCAGTGCAAGGAGTCAGATTATGGAACAATTTTGGACCTGAATTAAAATCATGTACAACGCTTGGACAATTTAAACAAAAACTAAAGGAAGAAATACTCCAAACATATATACAAGATGACATGTAAAATCACATAAGGATTGTCGACCAACAGTGATCTGTGTGGAGTTTGCATGTTATCCCCGTGTTGCGTGGGTTTACTCCGGGATTTCTCCGGTTTCCTCCCACATGCCAAAAACATGCATGTTAGGTTAATTGGCTGTTCTAAATTGTCCCTAGATATCTGTTTCCTATAGGCCCTTAGAATAGAGGGTTAGTATTAATGAAAGCGCTTTGAGTGGTCTTTGTGACTAGAAAAGCGCTATATAAGTGCAGGTTAGTTAGTTAGTTAGTTAGTCATATCCAGTCTGTGTTGTGTTGTAGCTTAGTTTTTTGTCACATTTTGTCTTAGCTATGTTCTGAATTGTAATCGCTCTTGTTTTGTTTTTCTTTTGGATTCTTGGATGGAATATGGGTGGGCAATATAAGCTGCGGCTTCAGCCATCACCCATTTCGGATAACTTATGTTGAACTGTATAATCAGAGGAGTTATTGTCTAATTTGACCTTGTTGGATTTTCTTTCCCCCTTTGTTATATTATTCTGTTTCTTTTAATCTGTACTTTTAATCTATCCGAAATAAAAAAGATTCATTCATTCATTCATTCATTCATTCATTCATTCATTCATTCAAGATCTGTTTTTCAATTCACATATTAAATTTGTTTCTAAGACTGCCTTCTATCATTTGCGTAATATTGCCAAGATTAGGAGCATCTTGTCTCAGAGTGATGCTGAGAAACTGATCCACGCTTTTGTTAGCTCTAGATTAGATTATTGTAACTCTTTATTATCAGGTTGTCCTAAAATATCTTTAAAAAAGTCTTCAGTTGATCCAAAATGCTGCTGCAAGAATTTTAACCCTTTGAGTGTGAGAATTTGCGTGTCCCTAGTGCCAGAGCGCGGCACTGCACCTGTCTTCTCACTCTGACTTTGTCAAAGGTAAGTGAGAAATTTCTGTTTTTTTTTAAATGTACTGATTTCTTGTTCATATACTTTGAAGATAAGATGATGAGGTATCTCTGTACAAAAAATGGTGTCAAAAGACTGAACCATTTTTTTGTAAATACATCCAAAGTCCAGTTTTGACTGAGTTATGGAATTTAAAGAGGTGTCATGACAGTATGCAAATTAGATGCATAAATTTATTCCTATCTGAAACGTTGGATCATATTTTACATCTTTCTAATTGACAGTAAGCCATTATCTCTTACCACTTTAAAGCCTTGGAAATCTGAACTATTTTATTGACAAAAAATATTTACCACTCTTGACCACTAGGGGGTATGTCGCAGTTTGGCAACATGCACACTCAAAGGGTTAACAAGTACTAGAAAGAGAGATCATATCTCTCCGATTTTGGCCTCCCTTCATTGGCTTCCCATAGAGTTTAGAATTAAGTTTAAAATCCTTCTTCTCACTTACAAAGCTCTAAACAACCAGGCCCCTTTTATTTAAAAGATCTGATACTACCCTGTTATCCTAACAGAGCACTATGCTCCCAAAATGCTGGATTACTTGTAATACCTAGAATCTCCAAAAGTACAATGGGAGGCAGAGCCTTCAGCTATCAAGCTCCTTTCCTGTGGAACCAGTTACCAATCTGGATTTGGGAGTCAGACTCGATCTCTGTTTTTAAGAATAGGGTAAAAACCTTCCTTTTCGATATAGCCTACAATTAGGGAGGGCTCATGTGTCTCTAAACCCTCCCTTAGTTCTGCTGCTAGTAGATTTAGACTGCCGGGGGACCTCCAATAATGTACTTGGCTTCACTCCTTTAATGTTTTCTCTCTATATGTCTGTTCTTTTCATCTTTCTATCCCCTCACCCCCCAGCCAGTCGCAGCAGATGACTGCCCCTCCCTGAGCCTGGTTCTGCTAGAGGTTTCTTCCTGCTAAAAGAGAATTTTTCCTCTCCACCGTCGCCAAGCGCTTGCTTACAGGGGCTCGCCTGATTGCTGGGGTTTTTCTGCAATTGTGGGGGTTTCCCCTACATTTGAAAGTGCTATGACTATTGTTGTGAAATGACGCTATATAAATAAAGTTGAATTGAATTAGTTAAATTACTCAGCAAAATATAAATATGGACCCAGACAGTATATTTCACATTTGAATGGACAGTATTGTTGTCAGTCTCAATAATAATTGTAATTGTCTTAGTTGTGTATTAGAGGGGACGATATGATGAAGTGACTCTCATGGAAATGAAAACAATCTTGAGCTGAACTTGCAACTCGTGGTTTCTTTATTTAGCCTTTTCAAACCCAGGGACTTACAATGTGGTCCTGCCACTTTTTATTTACTCCCACTACAGTGTCTGCCTCTAAGGACCCTCAGGACCCATACCTGGCCACTTAGTTGTCTATAGAATTGCCTAACTAAAACACTGAATAAGATAAGATAGATAAGATAAGATAAGCCTTTATTAGTCCCACAATGGGGAAATTCCAGGATTGCAACAGCACAGGGATAGCAACACTCAGAGCAACAATCAGAAGGCAAGAGAAAAAACAAGAGCAGCGAGTATACATATGTACATATATATATATATATATATATATATATATATACATATATATATACAGACAGTGCGGAGCATTGTAGCTAGATGGGATAGGTATATAAATATATAAACAGTGCGGAGCATTGTAGCTGGATGGAATAAATATATGAGTATAAAAACACACAGTGCGGAGTATTGTAGCTAGATGGAATAAATATGTAAATATATAAACACACAGTGCGGAGCATTGTAGCTAGATGGAATAAATATGTAAATATATAAGCACACACAGTGAGGAGCATTGTAGCTAGATGGAATAAATATGTAAATATATAAACACACAGTGAGGAGCATTGTAGCTAGATGGAATAATATGTAGATATATAAACAGTGCAGAGCATTGTAGCTAGATGGAATAAATATGTAAATATATAAACACACAGTGCGGAGCATTGTAGCTAGATGGAATAAATATGTAAATATATAAGCACACACAGTGAGGAGCATTGTAGCTAGATGGAATAAATATGTAAATATATAAACACACAGTGAGGAGCATTGGAGCTAGATGGAATAATATGTAGATATATAAACAGTGCAGAGCATTGTAGCTAGATGGAATAAATATGTAGATATATAAACACAGTGCGGAGCATTGTAGCTAGATGGAATAAATATGTAAATATACTGTATAAGCACACACAGTGAGGAGCATTGTAGCTAGATGGAATAATATGTAGATATATAAACACACAGTGCGGAGCATTGTAGCTAGATGGAATAATATGTAGATATATAAACACACAGTGCGGAGCATTGTAGCTGGATGGAATAAATATATGAATATATAAACAGTGCGGAGCATTGTAGCTAGATGGAATAAATATGTAACTATATAAACACACGCAGTGCGGAGCATTGTAGCTAGATGGAATAATATGTAGATATATAAACACACAGTGCGGAGCATTGTAGCTGGATGGAATAAATATATGAATATATAAACACAGTGCGGAGCATTGTAGCTAGATGGAAAAAATATGTAAATATATAAATATGTAAATATGTATGTATGAATGACCAACAGTCACAATACTCCCATAACATTACAACATTCCCTTCCCCCATGGTCCAAAACTTAATGCAAATGAGCCTCTTGTTTTCTTCAGCGCAAGGTTCAAACAACATACAGTCATGTGAAAAAGTGTTTGCCCCCTTCCTGATTTCTCATTTTTTTTGTATGTTTGTCACACTTAAATGTTTCAGATCATCAAACAAATTGAAATATTAGACAAAGATAACACAAGTAAACACAAAATGCAGTTTTTAAATGAAGGTATTTATGATTAAGGGAAAAAAATCCAAACCTACATGGCCCTGTGTGAAAAAGTGATTGCCCCCTAAACCTAATAACTGGTGGGGCCACCCGTAGCAGCAACAACTGCAATCAAGTGTTTGCAATAACTGGCACTGAGTCTTTTACAGCACTGTGGAGGAACTTTGGCCCACTCATCTTTGCAGAATTGTTGTAATTCAGCCACATTGGAGGGTTTTCGAGCATGAACTGCCTTTTTTAGGTCATGCCACAGCATCTCAATCGGATTCAGGTAAGGACTTTGACTAGGCCACTCCAAAGTCCTCATTTTGTTTTTCTTAAGTCAATCAGAGGTGGACTTGCTGGTGTGTTTTGGATCATTGTCCTGTTGCAGAACCCAAGTGTGCTTCAGCTTGAGGTCACGAACAGATGGCCGGACATTCTCCTTCTGGATTTTTCGGTAGACAGCAGAATTCATGGTTCCATTTACCACAGCAAGTCTTCCAGGTCATGAAGCAGCAAAACAGCCCAGACCATCACACTACCACCACCATATTTTACTGTTGGTATGATGTTCCTTTTCTGAAATGCTATGTTACTTTTATGCCAGATGTAATGGGACACACACCTTCCAAAAAGTTCAACTTTTGTGTCATCAGTCCATAGAGTATTTTCCCAAAAGTCTTGGGGATCATCAAGATGTTTTCTGGCAAAACTGTGATGAGCCTTTATGTTCTTTTTGCTTAGCAGTGGTTTTCGTCTTGGAACTCTGCCATGCATGCCATTTTTGCCCAGTCTCTTTCTTATGGTGGGGCCATGAACACTGACCTTCACTGCTAATGACTCGGCTTCTGTGTGGAGAGGACTGAGGCAAATCACCAATTATCAGCCTCAGGCTCCTAAAGGTCAGGATGACAAAGCCCTTTGTCAAAGATTGTCCCAACACTATGCCCGTTTTGACACCCCGTCATCTGTGTCCAACTCCCCCCCTCCCTCCAGCTCCACGGTCCCTACTTCATCAAAGGCGCCCCCCCCTCCCCCCCTGCCCTTGTCATCAGTGAGCAGGACGTGCTCAAACAGTTCTCCAGACTGAACCCGCGCAAGGCCCCCGGTCCGGACGGCGTGTCTCCCTCCACCCTGAGACACTGTGCGAAAGAGCTGGCTCCTGTCTTCACAGACATTTTTAACACCTCCCTTAAGCTATGCCACATGCCGTCCTGCCTCAAATCCTCCACCATCATCCCTGTCCCCAAGAAGCCATGGATCACTGGTCTTAACGACTACAGACCTGTAGCGCTCACCTCTGTAGTCATGAAGTCCTTTGAGCGCCTGGTCCTGCCCCACCTCAAGTCCATCACCACCCCCCTCCTGGACCCCCTGCAGTTTGCCTACCGAGCCAACAGGTCTGTAGACGACGCAGTCAACCTGGCCCTCCACTCCATCCTGCAGCACCTAGACTCCCCGGGAACCTACGCCAGGATCCTGTTTGTGGACTTCAGCTCCGCATTCAACACCATCCGCCCCGATCTGCTCCGGGACAAGCTGTCCCTGCTCAACGTGCCTGACTCCCTCTGCAGGTGGATCACCGACTTCCTGACGGACCGGAGGCAGCATGTGCGGCTGGGAAAGACTGTCTCAGACTCTGCTAGCATCAGCACCGGATCACCCCAGGGCTGTGTACTTCCCCCCTACTCTTCTGCCTTTACACCAACTCCTGCACCTCCAGCCACCAGTCTGTCAAGTTGATCAAGTTTGCAGACGACACCACCCTCATCGGGCTCATCTCCAACGGCGACGAGTCTGCCTACAGGAGTGAGGTGGCCCAGCTGGTGTCCTGGTGCAACAACAACAACCTGCAGCTGAACGCTCTGAAGACAGTGGAGATGATTGTGGACTTCAGGAAAGTCACAACCCCTCTGCCCCCCCTCACCCTCACAGGCTCTCCCATCACCACTGCTGTTTCCTTCCGCTTCCTAGACACCACCATCACCAGGGACCTCAAGTGGGAGCCGACCATCAGCTCCCTCATCAAAAAGGCCCAGCAGAGGATGTTCTTCCTGCGGCAGCTGAGGAAGCTCAAGCTACCCACCAAGATGTTAGTGCAGTTCTACACAGCCATCATCGAGTCTATCCTCACCACCTCCATAACCGTGTGGTACGCAGGAGCCACTGCCAGGGACAAACTAAGGCTGCAGCGCATCGTGCGCACTGCTGAGAAGGTGATCGGCTGCAAGCTCCCATCTCTCCAGGATCTGTACATCTCCAGGACCTGGAGGGGTGCTGGCCGGATCATAGCCGATCCCTCACACCCTGGTCACTGTTTGCCCCTCTCCCCTCAGGTAGAAGACTTCGGTCCATCCAGGCTAAAACCTCCCGTCACATGAACAGCTTCTTCCCCTCTGCCATCAGACTGCTGAACACTAAGCGACTTATTGACTCTCGTGCACTATGTACAGCAGCTCAACCAGACTCATGTCAATCATCACTGTTTTCTTCCTGCATTACCGACTGCACTATATGGTTCTCCACATTATCTGCTGCTCGCTAATATATTTAAACTGCTGACTAGTATTACTCACTCTTATTCTACACTTTATTGCATGTATAGTTTATTTCTTTTATTTTATCATGTTTAATGTTGCAGCATTGCACCGAGACAAATTCCTAGTTTGTGTACTACATGAACAATGGCAATAAATCTGATTCTGATTCTGATTCTGACCTTAACTGAGGCAAGTGTGGCCTGCAGTTCTTTGGATGTTGTTGTGGGGTCTTTTGTGACCTTTTGGATGAGTCGTCACTGCGCTCTTGGGGTAGTTTTGGTCGGCTGGTCACTCCTGGGAAGGTTCACCACTGTTCCATGTTTTTGCCATATGTGGATAATGGCTCTCACTGTGGTTTGCTGGAGTCCCAAAGCTTTAGAAATGGCTAGAAAATTGAATATAACTTTCCAAAGATGTGATAAACCACATTTAATTTATGTTTTGACAGGGGGCAAATTACTTTTTCCACACACGGCCATGTAGGTTTGGATTTTTTTTTTACCCTTAATAATAAACACCTTCAATTCAAAACTGCATTTTGTGTTTACTTGTGTTATCTTTGTCTAATATTTAACTTTGTTTGATGATCTGAAACATTGAAGTGTGACAAACATACAAAAAAAAAAAGAGAAATCAGGAAGGGGGCAAACACTTTTTCACACCACTGTATTTCTAATCTATGAGGTAGGGGTAGACTGCCCCTCCCCAAGATACCCAAGGGGATTATTCTGCCCCTGTGATGACATAATCCTTCAGGTAAGTAGGTGCCTTCCTAGCTCTAACAGGATAACATGGTGCAGTCTCAGCAGTCAGCTCTGGGAGTGTCTGTTCCCCAGTCTCTTGCGGCTCCTCAACCGGCTTCGGCCCCTGATAATCTGGATGCAGAAATCCATAATCTCCAGGGACAGCCTTTGTCGGTGCGGGTGTTCCATCGGTCTCTGGTCATAATGTGGACGGATCTGATCCTGATGACGTCTCACCAGCTTGCCACCCAGTGTCTTCACTCTCCACGACACTGGACCAGTCCTCTCAAAATAGCGTTGCAGGAATCCATTTCTGGTCCGAATATCCTCTTACATATACCGCATCAGACTCTGAATCTCTGGACTTTGGCATGCTGGTCATGGTACTCTTTTTGTTTGGTTTGATTTTGTCCAGTTTTGCCCCCTAATGAAAGACACACCTGATCCAGTTGGGTGCGGAGTTTTCTGTTCATGGGTAGCTCTGCCGGTGTGACTCCTGTGGTGGTCTGGAGTGCTGATTGATAGTTGAAGGGAAATCTTGCCAGTTTAGTCTCTAAACTACCTTCTCTCATCTTCCTGACTCCTTCCATGATCACCCTGACTGCTCGCTCTGCACACTTGTTTGATGATGGATGATAAGGTGCTGTCTCTATGTGCTTTATGCCTTTTTTCTCAGAAAATATTCAAATTGTGCACTGACCAGACTAGGCCCATTATCACTGACCAGGACAGCTGGGATGCCATGCATGGCGAAGATAGCCCTCAATTTCTCCACAGTTGCTGATGAGGTTATGGATGACATTGGGTGAGTCCTGATCCACTTTGAGTTGGCATCCACAAGAATCAGTATTGTTTTGCCTTGTACTGGGCCACAAAAATCCAGATGTAGTCTCAGCCATGGTTGGGAAGGCCACTCCCATGGATGCAGGGGTGTGTTTGCTGGTGTGGCGAGATTAGACTGACATGTGTGACACCGTCGCACTGCTGCCTCCAGGTCTGCATCCTTGTTTAGCCACCACACATAGCTGCGAGCCAAAGCTTTCATCCTTGATGCCCCAGGGTGGGCCTGGTGCAGCTCTTTAACCATGATTTTTCTTCCTTGTGGTGGAATTATCACTCTGCTTCCCCATAGAATGCATCCTTCCTCCATGCTCAGTTCATGTCTTCTCATGTATGGCTACATTTCTAGGTCCGTGCATTCTGATGGCCACGTGCCCTGTCTGAGCCACTGTTGCACTCTTGACAGGACACAGTCTCGATGAGTCCAATCTCAAATTTATTTAACTTGCAGGGGTGTACCGTTCATGTGTTCCATCAACATGATTACTTCTTCAACTTGGGATGTGGTTGCTGGTCTGTTTGGGAGTGGGAGGCAGCTCAGGCCATCTGCGTTACCATGTTTTGAGCCCTCTTTATATTCCAGTGTGTACTCATAAGCAGCCAAAGTCAATGCTTACCTCTGGATCCTGGCAGCTGCAAGGTGTGGTACACTTTTATTCTCAACCAGTAGGCCCAGCAAGGGTTTGTGGTCAGTCACGATAGTACAGTGTTTACCGAACAGAGACTGGTGGAATTTCTTGAGGTCAAAGATGATAGCAAGTGCCTCTTTCCCGAGTTGAGAATAACCTTGTTCAGCTGATGACAGTGAGTGTGTCATGTATCCAATGGGCCTGTCTGTGCTGTCCAGAAACTTGTGTGATAACACAGCTCCAATACCTTGGTGAAGGTGAAGCATCACATGACATGTATAATAGCTTTGTGTCATAAAAATGAACCAGTAGTTGTTCTGTTTGGAGACACCTTTTTGCTTCTTCAAAGGCCTGCATTTGGCGTTTCCCCTACCCCCATGGACTTCCTGTTCTCAAGAGCTCATGCAGGGGCTCAAACACAGTGGCAATGTTGGGTAAAAACCTGTGGTAGTAATTGAGCATACCCAAAAAGGATTTTAACTGTGACTGGTTTGCCGGTTTGGGGGTGTCGACTATAGCTTTAACCTTGTCAACAACTGGATGGATTCTGTCATTGCTGATTCTGTACCCTAATTGCACAACCTCTGGAGCCATGAACACATGTTTGGCTTTCTTTAATCAAAGCCCTGTCATTGAGAGCCATCTCAACACTGCCCCCAGATTTTGGAGGTGACTGTTATCATCTCTTCCAGTCACTAAAATATCATCCATTTTTACCACTACCTGTGCAAGTCCTTGTAATCGATTGTCCATCGTGCACTGAAATATGCCAGGTGCTGATGACACCCCATAGGGCAGCCTGGTGTATTGGTAGAGTACACGGTGGGTGTTTATGGTTGTGAACTTCTTGGATTTTTCATCCAGGGGAATTGCTGATAGGCTTGAGACATGTCCAGTTTTGTGAACTTTTGCCCACCCCCCAATAGTGCCAGGAGGTCTTCTGTTTTTGGAATGGGGTAATTGTCTAACTTGGACACTGGATTTACAGTAACTTCGTAGTTTCCACATATTCGTGTAGTGCGATCTGGTTTCAAGATGGGAACAATTGGGGCTGCCATCTCTGAAAAATTTACAGGCTCAATAATGCCTTCTGTCTCCAGCCTCTCTAATTCTTTCTCAACTTTGTCTTTTAACACATATGGCAAGGGGCGAGCTTTGAAGTACCATTGCTTGGCAGGGGGATCCAGATAGATTTTAGCTGTGGTCCCTTTTAAGGTGCCCAGCTCACTCTGAAACACATCTTCATACTGGGACAGGAGAGTGTGTAACTCTGGTTGTGGACTTGTCTGCAATCTGAAAATGGCTCTCCAGTCTAGCTGCACAGCCCTGATCCAGTTTCTGCCCAACAGATTTGGTCCTTCTCCTTTTACAACAAGCAATGGCAGCTGTTTGCTTTCCCCTTTGTAAATCACTTGGGCAAACATTTTTTCCAACACCTCAACACTATCGCTGGTGTAAGTGTATAATTACCTCCGCCAAAGGGGGAGGTTATGTGATCATCGGCGTTGGTTTGTCTGTCTGTTTGTTTGTTTGTTTGCCTGTCTGTCTGTTTGTTTGTTTGTTTGTTAGCAAGATAACTCAAAAAGATATGGATGGATTTTCATGAAATTTTCACAGATTGTCAGAAATGGGGTATCCTACAGATGATTACATTTTGGTGGTGATCCGGATCACCGTCCACAAGAAAACCGCCATTACGCAAAATGCCATTTTCGTGAATAACTACTAAACCACTAATCCTATCATTGTCAATCCAATTGCTTGTCATATGTTTTCATGGTCAAGGAATCTGAAAACGTACACACAAACATTGTATGGGGGGGAACTGTGGTGCTAAACCGCCATTACGGAAAATGCCATTTTCGTCAATAACTACTGAACCACTAATCCTATCATTGTGAATCCAATTGCTAGTCATATGTTTTCATGGTCAAGGAATCTGAAAACGTACACACAAATACTGTATGGGGGGAACTGTGGTGCTTGGCGGAGGTCTGCGCTCTCCGAGTGCTTTTCTAGTTTTATTTGTGTCTCTTGGAGTTTTCCCCCACCCATCTGTCTAAATGTTTTCTCATTAACAATTGTCATGCCTGCCCCCATATCAGTTTCAAAATTAATGTTATGCTCATTCATTGTTCCATGTTCTCTGTATGGCTTCACTCTCTCTCCACCATCAAGAGCATATAGCATGTTGTTGCAGTCTTCCTCATCTTCATCATGCTCCAGCATGTGGGTTGCCCTGCATGCCTGAAAAGGAATAAGCAGAAGAAGATGAATGAATGAATGAATGAATGAATGAATGACTGGAGCGCCGGAATTTTCTGGCCAAGTGCCCCCTCTTTCGGCAGTTGTGACACACTACATCTTTGAATCTACAGTCCCCTGGTCTGTGATTGCCGGCGCACCTGTAGCATCCCTGTGGAAATGATGGATGGTAAATTGAGCCGGGTTGTACTTTGTGTACGGCAGCCACTGTCCCTGTCTGTTGCAGCTCTGCCACGTCCTTGGCCGCTGCTTCCATAGATGATGTTATCTCCGTCGCCCTCGCCAAAGTCATTTTGTCATCAGCCTCTGATAATAACCGCTGCTGAATGTGGTCATCATTAATACCGCATACAAGGCGGTCTCAGATCATGACGTCCAGTGCAGTGCCAAATCCACAGTGCTCTGTGAATCTCCTCAGTTCAGCCAAAAACACTGCAACAGATTGCCCTGGCTGTCTGACTTTGGAGTGGAATTTAAAACGTTCCACTATCATACTGGCTTTTGGTGTGGTCAGTCAAAGTCTTCAATTAGTCTTTTAATGGGAAATTTCCTGGCCTACCCGGTTGGCACAGATCTCTGAGGACAGCATGTACTTTCGCCCCAGATGCACTCAGGAATATGGCTCGCCTTTCTTCTTCATCCTCAGTTTTGTTAGCTGCAAAGTAAAAATCCAGCCATTCAACATACTGCTGCCACTCATCCATTTCTGGATCAAACTCACTGATGCTGCCATACGTTGCCATAATTACCGCTTATCATTGTTGCCAATGTAATAAAGTGACTCTCATGGAAATGAAAACAACCTTGAGTTCAGCTTGCAACTTGTGGTTTCTTTATTTAGCCTTTTTTAACCCAGGGACTTACAATGTGCTCCTTCCACTTTTTATTTACTCCCACTGCAGTGTCTGCCGCTAAGGACCCTCAGGCCCCCTACCTGGCCACTTAGTTGTCTATAGGACTGCCTGACTAAAACACTGAATGACCAGCGGTCACTTAATACTCCCATAACATTACAACAGAAGATCTCTATTGTGCAAAGTTGTGACATTTAATATGACCTGTATGAGTAGCACCGATTAGGTTATACAGTCTGACAGCTGTAGGTAGGAAAGATCTGCAGAACCTCTCCCCTGAGCACTTGTGTATATATATATATATACAGTATATATACATACACTACCGTTCAAAAGTTTGGGGTCACCCAGACAATTATTTTGTGTTTTCCATGAAAAGTCACACTTATTTACCACCATGAGTTGTAAAATGAATAGAAAATATAGTCAAGACACTGACAAGGTTAGAAATAATGATTTGTTATTTGAAATAATAATTTTTTCCTTCAAACTTTGCTTTCGTCAAAGAATCCTCCATTTGCAGCAATTACAGCATTGCAGACCTAACATGATTGCACAAGGGTTTTCTAATCATCCATTAGCCTTCTGACGCAATGAGCAAACACATTGTACCATTAGAACACCGGAGTGCTAGTTGCTGGAAATGGGCCTCTATACACCTATCTAGATATTGCACCAAAAACCAGACATTTGCAGCTATAATAGTCATTCACCACATTAGCAATGTATAGAGTGTATTTCTGATTAGTTTAAAGTTATCTTCATTGAAAAAAGTGCTTTTCTTTCAAAAATAAGGAAATTTCTAAGTGACCCCAAACTTTTGAACGGTAGTGTATATATATACAGTATATATATATATGAAAAAAATGTAACTAAATGTAACCACTGTGGCACCAGGCAGAAGGATCTGCTGGAGGATGGCTATGCGCTGCTGCATGAGGATGAGCAGGGTAGCCACAGGTGTGCCACGCTGATTGAAGTGGAGGAGGCGGATGAGAACTTGATGGAGTCATGGCGATAGCTCATAAACATAGGCACATGAGCACCGGCAGACCTCTAGTATGGTTTTGGGCAATTTTTGGACAAAAAAAATCTGCATGGAGGATAAAAACATGTAGCCTAAACTGAAGATAAAACAACAATGTCATAGGAATAAATAGGGAGGTATTTCATTTTAAATCTACATATTTCTCTCATAAATTTGATACAAGTCTCATAAATTTGCACTTTTGCCACATGTTTTTTTTCTTGTGACTTTTTACTAACAAATTTTTATACCTTTAGTGAATTTGTACACATTTTACTCTTCAATTAAAAGCTTGTGTAATAAAATATAGATTTTTTCACCAAAATAGGTGCCTAATTCAATTAAATTTGCACTTCTTTTCACTCATTCGTTTGAGAATTTTCAGCTAACTTTGCGACTTTCCTGAAAAAAAGGCTACTGTGCACTCTGTATCACCGATTTTATTAACATTTTCTTCACCATCTTCTCATAAGTATCATTGGATGAAGAAAAGACTCAGGAGCGTGTATTATTAACTTACGCTATGAGGTTTTAATCTAAACTTTAGGGTTATTCATTTAAGAAATAACCCGAAGCTCACTGTTAGCATGAACCCAGAATATAACAGTTCACGAGTTTCCATGTTATGAAGTCTGTCTCTTTTCAAACAGCAACTCCTCGTGGAAGTTAGTCCTCACATGCTTTAAGAAGCCACTGAGAGTTAATGTAATTAAAGATTACACAGGTCAACACCAAATTTATTGTCTAAGTTTTTTTTTTTAGCTGATTTAGGACAATTTTGATGTGCTGAATCCAAAAATCACATTGGTTTTGCTCAATCAGGTCAACTTTTTGAACTATGGCCACATGTTGTTTTTTTATGTTTTTGTTTACATGTACAGGCATTTTCGCTTTATATGATACAAAATTCTTTTTTATTTCTTGAAATTTCTTGAACTCTGAAGAGTTTGCATGCGCCAATTTATGACATGTCATAAATTGCCATGATGGCTGATTACTGTTGGACTCTGAAGAGAGAAATCCCTGCCGTTGAGCATTCTAGAGGTTTGAATAAACGGAAGTTGAACCTTGGAATTCTGAACAATGATGACGTAACATTCAATTTACATGTACTTACTGTACCTTTATCAGTGTCTACTATTCAATTTACAGTAATCAAAGTTTGTAACATTTAATCAATAAATTGTGTTACAAAACGAGGTTTTCTCTTAAAAATCTATTTCGGATGAGAAATATTAAAAATCATCTGATAATGTCACAAAAATGTAATCGATTTAGTCAGAAGATCAGATTTTTTAAAAATCAACTTAGCATAAAAACCTGACCAGATCGAGAGAAACTGATGTCATTTTCGGATTCAGCAGTGCAAAATTGTCTTAAATCAGTTGAAAAAAGACAGACAACTTACAAAAAAATTATTTTTGTAACCCTGTGTTATCAGAGCACTGCTGAAGCAGAGTGATACATATCCACTGAAGGGTCTGAGCATGGTTTTTATGGAAAACAGCAACTACTGGAATCCCTATTCTCCAATCAAATTGCTTGGTTGAAACTCACTGTATTATAAATAGCCTACGGTTGTGGAAAAATGATGCATTTGTGCATGGAGAATGATAAAATAAGGAATCCCATTGAGATTGTTTTATAATTTTTTATCTGGAAAGATGATCAGCGTGGACACAGAGCATGTTCCCATCTGTTGCTTGAGGTCGGAGCATGTGCGATTTAAATAGAGGAGGATCTGAACACAAGCTTTTGACATCTTGTTTGGTAAGTACAAGGGTCAGTCCATAAGACAACAAAGGGGGAACACAAAAACATATCTTTACATGTGAAATACAATGGGGCAAAAAAGTATTTAGTCAGCCACCAATTGTGAAGTTCTCCCACTTAAAAGATGAGAGAGGTCTCCAATTAACGAGTGGAGGACAGAGGAGCCTCTTAAAGAAGAAGTTACAGGTCTGTGAGAGCCAGAAATCTTGCTTGTTTGTAGGTGACCAAATGCTTATTTTACTGAGGAATTTACCAATTAATTCATTAAAAATCCTTCAATGTGATTTTCTGGATTTTTTTTTTCTTATTTTGTCTCTCATAGTTGAGGTATACCTATGATGAAAATTGGAGACCTCGCTCATCTTTTAATTGGGAGAACTTGCACAATTGGTGGCTGACTAAATACTTTTTTACCCCACTGTACACAAAGGGGGAACACAACAAAGGGTCATAAGCTTCACATATGGAAAACACACTCAACATCTTGGTTGGTAACTGCAGGGGAAAGGACAACAATACATCAGTCTTTGGAGAAAAGAACCCAGCCACAGGGGGTGCACAAGCCAGTGTACTCCTAGTGTCAGTCCCAAGCCTGGGTAAATGGGGAGGCAGTGTTTCCTCTGGATTAAACACCTCGGCGCAGTGGCAACATATTTTTCTGGGGGAAGGGGGGGGGGGCAGAAAACACATGACAATACTGTAACCGGAATATGCTCATTTCATACTATTGACATGACTATTGACATGAACACCCGCCAACCCACCAGAGGCACATAGATTTCAGCTGTGGCTGGTAAGATAGGTACTCCCACTAGCCACTTTGGCAGGTTGTAGTTTTCTAAAACGGCATCTAAAATAAAAACCTATCGCAGTGTGAGACTACGAAACTACAAGTCCCATAAGCACTATCTGCACACAGCACATGCTCACTGGTCCATCCGTGAAGCCTTCTTGATGTTGCGGCAAAAAACAAGAAGTCTCTGTGTAAAATATGATGGAGATTTGTAGTGGTGGAGCGATGTGGCAGTTTATTAGTGGTGTGAGAAAATCTGAATAGCAGACAAAAGACAAGCAAAATCCATGTGAAGAAAATGAAAAAGAGGAGGAGAGAACAAAAAAGAAAAGACTATTTAAGTGGAAGTCAGGTGGAGAATGCCTGGTATATGACTCAGGAGAGAAAATCATGTATGGCATCAACTGCAGGATGTACGGCTGTGAAAAAATGAAGGGGCTCTTTTTTGTGGTTGGGACAAGCAATTTTAAAGTTGAAACAATCAAGGACCATGAACTGTTAGTCCAGTGTTTCCTCTGGCTTAGAGTGCATCCGGAAAGTATTTTCCACATTTTGTTATGTTACAGCCTTATTCCAAAATGGATTAAATTCATTTTTTTCCTAAAAATTCTACATCACATGCACATAAGATGAGCGGGAATAAAATCGCATGTACATAAGTGTTCACAGCCTTTGCCATGAAGCTCAAAATTGAGCTCAGGTGCATCCCGTTTCCACTGATCATCCTTGAGATGTTTCTACAGCTTAATTGAAGTCCACTTGGGGTAAATTCAGTCTATTGGGCATGATTTGGAAAGGCACACACCTGTCTACAGTGCATCCGGAAAGTATTCACAGCTCTTCACTTTTTCCTCATTTTATTATGTTACAGCCTTATTCCAAAATGAATTAAATTTTTTCCCCTCAAAATTCAACACACAATACCCCATAATGACAACATGAAAAAAGCTTTTGTGAGATTTTTGCAAATTTATCAGAAATAAAAAACTCAGAAATCACATCTACATAGTAGGTATTCACAGCCTTTGCTCAATACTTTGTTGATGCACCTTTAGCAGCAAATTAGCAGCAATCTCTGAACTTCATGTCAGAAGAACTGACCAAAGTGGCCAATCAACAGTCTAAACTATTAGGGCTAATGGAGGATGTCCGAGAATTGAAATTAACAAATAAGGAACGAGACAAAAAAATTGCAGACTTGGAGCGACACATCAAGGATCATGAACAATATTCTCGTATGGATGATTTAGTCATTAGTGGATTAGACATTAAATACCAATCATATGCCAATGCTACAGCAGGAATAAGAGGTGAGGAGGCTCCCCTAAGTGAATCAGTCTCCCTGGAAAACCAGGTGCTTCAGTTCCTTGAAAGCAGAAACATAAAGGTTGAAGGAAATGCGATTTCAGCCTGTCATACTTTACTCAGAAAGGATAATAAAACAAAGAAATCAATTGTGATGCGCTTTGTGAACAGAAGGGTAAAGAATGGTATACTGTGGCAGGCCAGAAAGCTACGGGGAACAGAAGTTTACCTAAATGAACATTTAACAAAGACTAATGCTGAAAAAGCACGGCAAACACGGATGCTGAGAAGACAAAACAAGATACAAGCAACATGGACAAGAAACTGTAGAGTTTGGATCAAACTAAATGGAACACCTGAGGAAGCAAAGGCCATAATAATAAGAGATCTTGCTGACTTAAATAAATATAGATGAACACTGATTGGGAAAATTAAGAGACTACGATAATCCATTTCCATACACACGGCAAGAACAGTTCTTTTGTGACATATCGTGTCAATGTACTTGAAAAAACAAAACAAAAAACCTATGACTGACTTTGGTAGACATCAATCATCCCCAGTTGGAGAAAGTCATTTGACACAGAATGAGGAAATTCAAACTCTGAAAATATGCCATTATGCTGAACATAAACTACAAGAGATGGAGAATGATATTGATCCTGATAACCACTTCTTCAATAATATTCATAATTACTGTGAATATTATACTGAAAAACAATTCAAAAGTCAAGTACAATTAGATGGTAAACTATCAATAATACACTTCAACAGCAGAAGTCTTAACAAAAACTTTCCACAGATTCAGGACTATTTAAAACAGCTAGATAGAAAATTTACAGCTATCGCAGTCTCTGAAACTTAGCTCAATGAAGAGCAGGCTTCTCTGATGGCAATAGAGGGATACCAGATGTTTCATATTAATAGATCTCAAAAAAGGGTGGTGGTGTTGCACTGTATATTGATGACCTGTATAGGTGTAAACTTGTAAATGGAATGTCTTTTGCACTGCCAGGGATTCTGGAATGTGTTACTGTTGAGATTGACCAAGATAAAACAAAAAAATCTAATTATAAGTTGTATATATAGAATGCTGGGAACTTGCGTTGAGACATTCAGAGATAAGTTAGTCAAGCTGTACAATAATACAACAAATAAGGAAATAGTTGTAATCTGTAGAGACTTCAATATCGATTTACTAAATCCATTTCAACAAAATGTAATTACCGAGTTCATTAATTCTATGTACAGTATAAGTCTATATTCCACAATAACACATCCCAGTAGAATCACAGTTCACACTGCTACACTTATTGACAACCTAGTTGTTAATATTATTGATAATAAAATAGAAAGTGGATTATTGATAAATGACATAAGTGACCATTTGCCAGTCTTTGCACTTATCCATGGCCACATGGGGGCCAATACAGAAAAAAATTAAAAATCTTTCAGATACAAATCACAAATTGCAATCAATTCTTTTAAAGAAAACCTGCTGAAGCAAGACTGGACAAAAGTCTATGTATCAGATGTAAATGAAGCCTATGACAAATTCATGAACATTGTAACCACTCTTTATGAAAAAAAATGTCCATTAGTAAAGAAAAAGCTTAAACAGAAATTTGCCGACAAGCCATGGTTAACCAAAGGATTACAAAAAGCATGTAAAAAGAAAAATTCATTATATAAACCTTTTCTAAAGAAAAGGGCAAAAGAAGCAGAGCAGCAGTATAAAACATACAAAAATAAGTTAACATATAGTAAAAGAGACTATTACAGTAAAGAACTGGAGAAAAACGATAGAGATAAACGAAAGAGATAATATTAAAAATACATGGACAATAACAATATTCTTGGAAATAAAAACAGAAATACAAGCTACCCAACCAATCTTTCAAAAAAAAAAAAATGACTCAGAGTCTGAATGCAGACTCACCTGCAGATGAATATAATAAATTTGTTGTTAGCATTGGTCCTAATTTGGCTTGAGAAATGCCCATTACGCATCTACAGGTGATGCAATAAGTAAAAACACTGCTATAAAAGACTCCATTTTCATAAAGAACACAGACGAGAGAGAGGTCATTGAAATTGTTAAATCGTTTAAAAGTAAAACATCTACGGATTGTGATGGTATTGACATGCTTTTAGTCAAAACTATCATTGAATGCTTAGCAAAGCCACTGACATATACCTGTAACCTGTCTCTTCAAACAGGTATATTTCCCAATGCAATGAAAACAGCTAAAGTAATTCCGATATACAAGACGGGTGACAGAGGGGAATTCTCAAACTATAGACCAATTTCACTATTGCCGCCATTTTCCAAGACACTTGAAAAAATATTCTGTGAGAGAATTGACAACTTCATAATGAAGAGTAATTTATTGTGTGAGCAGCAATATGGGTTCAGACACAAGAGGACAACTGCATTTGCTCTAATGGAATTTATAGAAAAAAATATCAACTGCTGTTGAAAATAAAGAGTATTCACTTGGGGTATTCCTGGATCTTAAAAAAGCATTTGATACAGTGGATCATAAATTATTGTTAATGAAACTACAAAATTATGGTATTAGGGGGGTGGCACTGTTCTGGTTATGCAGTTACTTCAAGAACAGATATCAGTATGCATGTGTTGGTAGCAAAAACTCACAGTTACTGAAGGTTACTTGCGGAGTCCCACAGGGTTCAGTTTTGGGGCCATTGCTATTCAATATGTATATAAATGATAAATATAAAGTTTCTGAAAAAAATGGATTTAATATTGTTTGCAAATGACACTAATTTATTATGCAGTGGAAGCAATTTGGAACAACTTTTGGATACACTTGGAAAGGAATTAGGAAAGCTTAAACTGTGGTTTGATTAAAACAAATTAACGCTCAATTTAAGTAAGACAAAATTTATAATTTTTAACAACCGTCACAACAACTCAGTATCTAAACTCATTGTAAATGGTGTAGAGATTGAAAGGGTATCCAAAATTAAATTTCTTGGAGTAATAATTGATAACAAACTGTGTTGGAAGTCACATATTAATTATATTAAAGGTAAAATATCCAAATCAATCGCAGTACTACACAGAGTGAAATATTTACTGAATCAACCCACACTATGTACTTTGTATCATTCATTAATACTCCCATACATGACATATTGTACTGAAGTATGGGGAAATACATATAAAACAAACATATATCCAGTCTTTATGCTTCAGAAGAGAGCTATTAGAATAATAAAAAAAGCTGCTTACAAGGAACCAACAAACCCATTTTTTTCTTAAATTAAAAGCTCTCAAGCTGAAAGATCTGGTTGACTTTAAAACTGCAGTAATAATGTTTAAAGTGAAGAATCTATCACTGCCCGCAAATATCCAAAAGCTGATCCAAATAAGGGAGAAACAATATCATTTCAGAGGAGCATGTATATTTCAAAAACCTTCAGTGAGAACTACCACCAAGCAACACTGTGTCGCAGTGCAGGGAGTCAGATTGTGGAATGCTTTTGGACCTGAATTAAAAAAATGTACAACGCTTGGACAATTTAAACAAAAACTAAAGGAAGAAATACTCCAAACATATATACAAGATGACATGTAAAATCACATAAGAATTATCATATCCAGTCTGTGCTGTGCTGTTGCTTTGTTTTTTTTTTTTTTTGTCACGTTTTGTCTTAGCTTTGTTCTGAATTGTAATCACTCTTGTTCTGTTATTCTTTTGAATTCTTGGATGGAATATGGGTGGGCAATATAAGCTTCGGCTTCAGCCATCACCCATTTTGGATAATTTATATTAAACTGTATAATCAGAGGAGTTATTGTTTAATTTGACCTTGTTAGATTTTTTTCTCTCCCCTTTATTATATTATTCTGTTCCTTTTTTAATCTTTACTTTTAATCTATCTGAAATAAAGATTCATTCATTCATTCATTCATTACAGCCTCAAGTCTTTTTGAATATGATGCCACAAGCTTGGCACACCTATCTTCAAGATTCAAGATTCAAAGGCTTTATTATCATGTGCACAATTAAGAAATGCTACACTTTCTGAGCAATGAAATTCTTACTTTGCTCTCTGAATGAATGCCAAGGTAATAGGTACAGAAACAACAATTCTAATAAGGTCATGACACACTAGCACAGTAACTCAATCCTAATACTAATGGATGCTAATAACACACACACCAACACACAGTTAGGCAATTAGGACTCCTTAAGCACACCTTGTTATTAAATACTAAAACTAATGAGTACTAATAACCAGTGTTGGGCAAATTGCTAAAAAATAGTAACTAGTTACAGTTACTAGTTACTTCTTTTCAAAAGTAACTGAGTTACTTTTGAGTTACTGCATGATTAAAGTAACTAGTTACTTGGAAAAGTAACTTTCACATTACTTTTAAATGCATACTTAAATCATCTTGCACACATAGCAAGATCAACGGCCCCTTGTTCTCATCAGAAAAAAGAAGAAAAAGAAAACTGATGAGAAAAAGTCATGATTTGCCGCTTGGAGCAGAGAGGAGACTCAGGCACTGAACTGTAGTTTGTGGTATTTAATAAGGAAACACAAAAGTCCAAACAGTGCACAAAATAAACTTACAAACTGAGGCGACAAAGGAGGAGGCAGGATAACACAGGAGAATGTACCAGAATGGGGAAAGGGTTCTGATGCATGTAGGCAGACAAGCTGAGGCTCCAAGAACAAATGAAAGAAACAACGGTCTTTAAATAGAGCATGACCCCAATAAACACAAATGATTGCAGGTGTGGATCACATGAGCGGGCATGAGGTGATAATGATTACAAACTGGGGTCAGCTGAGAGAAATGAGAGGGGAGAAGATGAGACAGACAGTTGACAGGGACACCGCCCACAGCAGAGCAAAAACCTGGAAGTGCCACTGACAGCTGCCATCCCGGAGAGAGAAAGACAACAGTACAATTATAAAGAACTAAATGCCAACAAATAAGGACTGAAGAATAAATACAAACAAATACTAAATAAGTGAGTAGCAAAACAACGATGACATAAACAGGGGAATGAGAAGAATAAGAAACAATATACGATATGCAAGAACCAACATGGATAAAATAACAGGACCCTAAAGAACACAAAATGCAACAAATATACAAATATGGAAAAAGGCCATGAGACTGAGCACTGCGGAATCCCCCTGTGCTCAGCTCATGACCAAAAAAGTCTCATCTTACAGAGAAAAAAATGTCTCAGATTTACACAAACTATTGTAATCAGTAGAAAGTCAGAAATTTACTAGAAATAAAGCTGTAAATTCACAGAGAAAATTTTGGACCCCCTGGTGGGCCGTTTTTGGCCCACGAGCCATATGTTTGACACCCCTGGACCAGCCTATTAAAAATGCATATTTAGAGGATTTACTTCCAAGAAACAGTTGTGTATCACAACAGCATGTAGATGAATGAGATAAAATAAAACAAAACGCACAGGTAAATGAAAGTTAACCCCTTAGAAGAAGCCATTCTTTACTACAACAAACCGAGTCACTTTTTCTCTGTGTGTAAGAAAACTTACACAAAATTACTTATACAACTTGCACATTTACACAACTGCGGACAAATGCAAGCTGCTTGCTCTAAAAATACTCATGTTTAACCACAGAGGTAGGAGCTGTTGGGGGGCTACTGACCGCTCCGACAACAGGTGATCAGAGCTCCATATGATAAGTCGCCATAGCATTTCTTTCCACCGCGGGAAAGGAAACCAACCCGCAGGGGAGGAGACTGATGGCTGCGCCAGCTGTAGTAGAGTCAGTTTATTTGTGCTAAAATATCTATCCATATTAATAAAACAAGTAACGTGAGTAATGCATCTGATCAAATTTCAGTAACTGTAACGCATTACTGAATTTTTAAACAGTAATTTCGTTACAGTGCACATTACTGCAAAAGTAGTGGCATTACAGTAACGCGTTACTCCCAACACTGCTAATAACACACACTACACAGTTTGGACAGTTAAAGCAGTTAAAGCAGTCAGACAAGAGGAATGAAACTGAAAATTCACTGGATGACTAAAGTGATAGTGGCATACTGATATCAGAGATGATGTGAACCTGAGATGGCATAAACCTATGTACAATGTGCAAATGAGCAGTGTGCAACGAGCAGCGTATAATTACAAATTAGCACCTGGTCCTAATTTCTCTGTAACGATAGTGTTACGTCTTGAAATGAAGGAGTCGGAGGCGAGTCTTCATGCAGCTAACAAGTCTAACTTTATTACATGAACTTGGGTTTATATACAGGGTAGGCCGTGCCTGCCTGACATCACCGGCCATTCTCCGACCTTCTGCGCCAAGGTTATGAGCCAGGAGTGCCCACCATCATCTCCTATCCAGCCCATGCAGGCCCAGTGTCCTAATGTAATCCTTGGACTCAGCTCTCCATCTCTGCCACAGGTTCACCAGCTGACCAGGTAGTTCCAGAAACGGCAGCAGTCACGGAGGTAGCCAGCACGCTTCCATACTTTAAAATATCTCCAATTTTCCTCGTCGCCAAATGTTACGTCTTGAAATGAGGGAGTCAGAGGCAAGTCTTCATGCAGCTAACAAGTCTAACTTTATTACATGAACTTGGGTTTATATATAGCGTGGGCCATGCCCGCCTGATGTCACCCAGTGGGTGGGCACGGCATCACATACACACACAATCTTACACAACAGATGTTACCAGTAGACTGTGCATGATAAATAGCAGCAGAGATGATAATTAGCAGCAGAGATGATATGGACATCAGACAGGTGAGACTAGAGCCGGTGTGTGAGTTCCTATTTGCAAAGCTGTGTCCAGAGTTTGTTATTTATTCAGGAGTCTGAGGGGAGTGGGAAAGGAGTTTTTTAATCTGGATGTCCTGCATTTCACACTTCTGTACCTCTGGCCTGAGGGTAGAAGTGTGAACATTCTGTGATGGGGGTGGGTGGGGTCTCGGAGGATGGCGTCAGCTCTCCTTTGGACTCTGTGGTGGTAGATGCTCTGCAGAGAGGGGAGTGGAATCCTGATGATCTTCTCCGTTGTCTTCACCAACTCTCTGCAGGCGTCTGTGCTCCAGGGCAGTGGTGCTGCCGCACCACACAGTGATGCAGTTGTTCAGGATGCTCTCAGTCTGAGGTCAAGAGCACTCTGGAGCAAGTTTTCATCCAGGATGTCTCTGTACATTGCTGCATTCATCTTCCCTTCTATCCTGACTAGTCTCCCAGTTCCTGCCCCAGAAGTACATCCCCACAACATGATGCTGCTACCACCATGCTTCACTGTAGGGATGGTATTCACCTAGTGATGAGCAGTGCTTGGTTTCCTCCAAACATGACACCTTGCATTCATGCCAAAAAGTTCTATCTTTGTCACATCAGACACGAGAATTTTGTTTCTCATGGTCTGAGAGTCCTTCAGGTGCCTTTTGGGAGACAAACCACAGAGACTGTGTGAAAGTGTGACAGACAATTACGGACAAACAGAAGGTCAGTGTGAGTCAAAACAAGTGCATGATGGGAAAGAAAGTTGGATGACAGGGAGACCAGATGATTTTGCCATGAGTTAAAATGTTCATTCAGATGACTGTAAATGGCTGGTGGTAATATACTTAAAAAAAATTATGATGAACATGGTTATATCAAGTGTAAAGCAAAGATGGTGTGACTAAAAAGGTTTCACAAAAATGAAGTTAATTTCTCAGGAACGGAGGGATGTCATTTATTGAAGTGTTGATAAAGTTATGTTGACAGGAGACTGATGATGATGTTATTGGGGTGAGACCTGGAAAAGAAAACACAGCATGTGGAGGAGGCACATGGCATATAAAGTTAAGTGTTCAGCAGCAAGATCCATCTGTCCATAATATTACTTGCACTGTCTAATTAATGTAGTAAGATAAGTGGCAAGTACACAATTGGGACCTTCAAAGCAGCAGAAATTTTTTCTGTACCCTCCCCCAGATTTGTGCCTTGACACAATCCTGTCTCAGAGATCTACAAGACAATTCCTTTGACCTCATGCTTGGGTTATGCTCTGACATGCACTGTCAACTGTGGGACCTTATATACACTACCGTTCAAAAGTTTGGGGTCACCTCAGACAATTTAGTGTTTTCCATGAAAAGTCACACTTTTATTTACCACCATGAGTTGTAAAATGAATAGAAAATATAGTCAAGATATTGACAAGGTTAGAAATAATGATTTGTATTTGAAATAATAATTTTTTCCTTCAAACTTTGCTTTCGTCAAAGAATCCTCCATTTGCAGCAATTACAGCATTGCAGACCTAACATGATTGTGTAAGGGTTTTCTAATCATCCATTAGCCTTCTGATGCAATGAGCAAACACATTGTACCATTAGAACACTGGAGTGATAGTTGCTGGAAATGTACACCTATGTAGATATTGCACCAAAAACCAGACATTTGCAGCTAGAATAGTCATTTACCACATTAGCAATGTATAGAGTGTATTTCTGATTAGTTTAAAGTTATCTTCATTGAAAAAAAGTGCTTTTCTTTCAAAAACAAGGAAATTTCTAAGTGACCCCAAACTTTTGAACGGTAGTGTAGACAGGTGTGTCCCTTTCCAAATCATGTCCAATCAACTGAATTTGCCACAGGCGGACTCCCAATTAAGCTGTAGAAACATCTCAAGGATGATCAGTGGAATCAGGATGCACCTGATCTCAGTTTAGAGCTTCACGGCAAAGGCTGTGAATACTTATGTATATGTGATTTCTTAGTTTTTTATTTTTAATAAATTAGCAGAATTTAAAAAAAAAAAAAAAAACTTTTCTCACATTGTCATTATGGGGTATTGTGTGTAGAATTTTGAGGAACAAAAATGAATTTATTCCATTTTGGAATAAGGCTGTAAGATAACAAAATGTGGAAAAAGTGAAGCACTGCAAATACTTTCCTTGGCCTGATGGCAACACAACATATTTTTTCCGGGTTGGGGGGGGGGGCAGAAAACACACGACATTATTGTAACTGGAACATGTTAATTTTATACGGTTTATTTCTTTTGAAAAAAATTTTGCACAGTAACTTTGCATATGGAACTTAACATTTGAAGTATTGTACAACCAAGGCTAGAATGTTGGAATACTGGGCCAGTTGGGGTGCTACCCAGATAAGATAAAATAAGCCTTTATTAGTCCCATGTTGGAAAAATTCCCTGTTAGGATAGGAGAGGTTCAGTCAATGATCAGGCAGGATCAAAGTTTCAGCAAATTTAATATGCACTGATCAGCGGAAGACAATACAGAGTACAGCTTTCACAGACTGCTGCAGTGCATTGGCTTAACTAGAGTGATTCTGGCTATATATACTGTATCTAAGGGGCTGTCGGGGTGAGGTCACTTCTTGATGGTTCATTCATGACAGCTGATAAATTGCTGAGCCTCTTGATTATTTCATTCATGACTCAGATTGTATTTGGTGACTACATGCAGGAAACCAGTTGACATTAGTGAGAGGGCTGGACACAGTCACAGTGATAGAACTGAATATTCACAGTTGATAACCGAACAGTTACATCAGCATCCTTCAATCTGTTTTTTCCACAACTCAACAACTCCAAATATGTTAACAGTATTTCCTGAGTCAGTATACACATTAAGCTTTATATATATACAGTATATGAAAAATTCATATACATCAAAATTCATATAACGCAGTGTAGCATAGAATTTTTCCATCATCCCGCAATGGGGAAATTCCAGGATTACAGCAGCAAAGGGATAGCAGTACTCAGAGCAATAGTTAATAAGATAACAAGAACTGGTTAGCCAAAGCAGCAGATGAATATACATATTGTAGGAGAATATATAATAAAATATTGTAATAAGGTACAGGAATTATTTATTTTATTTAATAGTGGGTGTGAAAGGGGGCGGAGTTAAACCGTCACTTCTGCACCCGCTAAATAAAATAAATAAGCACTCGTAAAAGGGGGCACCAGTCCTAACGGACACTTATATTAAACTTAGTTTTAATTAATTTTGTACCTTCAATTACTTAATGGATCAGTCTCAAAATTTAAGAGAGTTCTTCTCCTGCCATGATCTAGGAAGCAGATATATACGAAAGGAAAACACTTCAACTTCTCTCATTCACCCTTTGATTAAACTCATTCAGGTTACATGATATGGCATTCAAATGATGGATAAACAGATTCAAATGATAACAGGCATCCGATATCACATCAACTGTTATTGTTTTCCTGAACATAAAATCTAGCGTTAGACCTTGGTGGAACCAAAGAGAAACCAGAGTTATGTTTTAACGGTAAATGAGGCTGAAATGTCCAACAAAACAGAATGCAATTTTATGGGGAAAATTCATAAGCTGATTATCTAAAAATGAACTTCTGAATTAGTCTACAAAAATTAAGGGCAGTTACTTAAAAATGACTAAGAGTCTTCCTTCAGTTTATAGCTTTATCCGTAGTTGAGAGACTAATTGTACCCTGAAATACGGATTATATTCAATAATTGAATATAACCCGTAATAATAATTGTACAATAATTGTACAATTGTACAATAATAATTGTACAATTGTACAATAATTGTACCCGTACAATAATTGTAATAAAATTACAATTATTGTAATTTTATTGTTTGAACATCACGTTTTAACCCAGCAGATAGGAAGAGTCTCCCTTACAGGCAGCTGAAGGTCCACATGTTCAGCGGGTCGGTGCCGGCCGAGTTTAGAGTCGGGACATCGGGAGGAAGCAGCTGCTGCTTCCTCACAGCCGTCAGAAGTGTAGACCCAGCTGGGGGCTCGTACAGGACAGGGGCAGCAGAGTAATTGTCCCCGAGCGGCGTGACAAGTCCTTGAAACGAGTCCAACTTTGAGGTCTCTTGTAGCGGGATAGACCAAAAAACTGAAGGAGAAACTTCTCAGTCAGGCTGGTATGAGGCCGGAAAGAGAGTCCAAAAACACAGTCTCTGTTCACTTTAAATTAGGAAAATTAAATGTCCACTTTAACGGCGTGAAAAGTCAGAAAAAAATTAGAAAAACGTTTACTAGGATAAGAAGGGCTTCTGAGGTGAAGGAAAAAAAGTTTGAGAATTTGATTCTCTGAGAAAGCGAGCTCTAAAAAAAAAAGGTGATTTCTCCTCAGTAACCAGAAAAACTAACGCAGGATTTGACAAACTTCACACAGAACAATTTAGATAAAATAAAACTACACGGTACCTTGAAACAGTGGAATAAAATCTTCCCAGACTTCTCTGATCTCATTCTGTCTCTTTTGATCTAACATTTAATCTTCTTTTCTGTCTCTTTCTTGCCTTTTGTCTCTTTCTGATCTAAATCTTATTCTGTCCCATTCTTTCAATTCTCTTTTTTTTCCACCTTTCCTACTTTTCTTACATTATTTCTGTTGTCTGTCTGTCTTTCTTTTTCTTACATTTCTAACTTTTTGTCTTCTTGTGTGTCTTCAGGGCAGCTCCTCACTCCTTTTTAACTGAACATGCCTTTAGTCATAAACTTGTGGGCCGGTCGGAAGACGGACCAATCGATTTTATAAAAAGCAGCCATCCAATGTGAAAACGTTTCGTTGTTTGAGAGCAGCCAATCAAACAAAGGCACCATCCCATGAAAATGCAGAGAAAAATCAACACTCAGTCAGTTCTTATGAAATTAGGTGCTCAATATAACATCTAACTAAATTAAATGACTTGGCTAATATTTGGTGATCATGCATTTATACCATTACTCTAATATTACATTTGTTTGAATAACACTCATGAACATAACATTTCTTATACATAATTATAATACATGCATTCATATTTAGATCAAAGCTTAATGTAGTACGGCAAACCATGGTTGGTGATAAAAAGGATGATTTTCAGTGTCCTTAGGATCCGGGGGGGAAGAGGATAAGCTGAAAGAAACTTAATGTTCAGAACAAATTAGTAGTCAGATCCTACATACTGAAACACATTCCGTAGGTATCCACTAGGAGGTACTGTTGAGCTGTAGATGATTTCTTTAGGTCCATGATATCTGGACAAAGGATCTGGTAATCATCGAAAGTCATAAACCTGTCTGGTTAAGCCGTTTATGACCCTTGAAGAGCATTAGTTTCCTGTAAGGCGGATGCTATCCAAATGCAATGTTCACGTTGGAGAGCTGGTCTCCAGAGTTTTATGTTCCTTTGAGCCTTTAAAAGCAAATTCTGATCCTTACCATCTCTGCAAGAGGCAACTGTTTACATTGGGGTCCTGGGAAAAACATCCTTGGTCAGGCCTTGAGTGAATGTAGTTGATATGAAAGCCAGTGATATTCCTGTAGAATGAAGAAAAGTGGTTTTTCCTTTAGAAGGAAGAAAGTGAGATTCCTGTAGAATGGAGGGAAGTGATCTTCTGTCTTGGTTTGAGGAGACGATGATGTTACAATATGTACACAGATATATTAACAGTGCAGGAGCATTGCAGCGAGATGGAATAAACAGCATTATGGTTTGTTAGGTTACCCTGCAGAATATGAATACGTACCCATACAGTATATTTCACATTTGAATCACAGTGTTGTTGCCACCCTCAGTAATGATTGCTATTGTCCTAGTTGTGTATTGGAGGGGACAATTTCTGTTGTGCAAGGTTGTTAAATTTAGTATATTCAATATGACCTCTACGAGCAGCCCTGGTTAGGTTATAAAGTCTGACAGCCATAGGTAGGCAGAACATGCAGAACCTCTCCGTCGTGCACCCAGGATGGCACAGCCTACTGCTAAATGAGTTCCTCAGTGTGTTCAGCATGTCCTACATGGGGTGGGACTCCGATTCCAGCAGAGATGACAGCTTTCCCACCGTCCTCCTCTCTCCTATCTCCTCCACTGGGTCAAGGCGCCAGCCCAGAACAGAGCTAGCTTTATTGATCAGTCTGTTCAGTCTCTTCCTGTCTGCTGCCATGATGCCGCTGACCCAGCAGACCACTCCAGTTGTGATGGCTGATGCCACCACCGAATCGTAGAAGGTCTTCAGGAGTGCCCCTTTGCACTCCAAAAGACCTGAGTCTCCTCAGGAGGAACGGCCTCCACTGCCCCTTCTTGTAGAGCTCATTGGTGTTGTGTGACCAGTCCAGTTTATTGTTCGGGTGAACACCCAGGTACTTGTAAGATGTCACCATCTGTCTGTTCCCTGGATGTTTACTGGTGCTATGAGGGGTTATCCTTGCCTGCGGCAGTCCACCACCAGTTCCTTAATTTTCCTTGCATTGATCTGGAGGCAGTTCCGTAGGCACCAGTCCACAAAGTCCTAGATAAGTCCTCTGTACTCTGCATTCATCCCCATCAGAGATGAGGCCGACGGTCACAGAGTCGTCAGAGAACTTCTGTACATGGCATTGTGGTGTGTTGAGTGAAAAATCAACAGTGTAGAGGGTGAACAGGAAGGAAGCCAGAACTGTTCCCTGCAGGGGCCCCCGTACTGCAGATGATGGTGTCAAACACACAGTCTGGAGTTTTCACAAACTGTGGTCTGTTTGTGAGGTAGTCTAGGATCCACGATGACAGGTGCTGGTCCACCCCTGCACACAGTAGCTTGTCCCTCAGGATCACTGGTTGGATGGTGTTGAAAGCACTGGAAAAATAAAAGAACATGATCCTTACAGTGCTCCCAGGCTTCTCCAGGTGGGACAGGGAACGATGTGGGAGGAAGATCGCTCCATCCTCCACCCCGATGCCATGTTGGTAGGCAAACTGAAGTGGATCCATCACTAGTCCCACCAGGAGGCAGAGGTGGGTGAGGAGCAGCCTCTCCAGGGTCTTCATTAGGTGTGTTGTGAGGGCCACTGGTCTGTAGCTGTTCAGATCCTTGTGGTGAGGGGTCTTTGGTATGGGTACCACACAGGATTTTTTCCACAGCTGTGGTACCCTCCCCAGCTTCAGGTTCAGGCTGAAGTTGCGTTCCTCAATCCCACACAGCTGGTCTGTGCAGGACTTGAGGAGCCTTCAGCTTATGCCGTCCGGACCTGCAGCCTTCCTCGCCTTGATCTTCCTAAGCTTAGCTCTCACTTGGGTCTTAGTGAGGGCCATGTTGGGGCAGGGGGCTGTGTGCTGGGAGGGGGGTGTTGGGGGAGGCCGTCGACAGCGGGACTAGATGAAGGTCGAGGCAGCAGTGGTTGGTGGGCAGGCGGAGAAGAGGTCAAACCTGTTACAAAACAGGTTCAGGTTGTTCACCCATTCCCTACCCCCATGGCCTGAAAGGAGGTATTCTGGTGCCCTGAGATGGTTTTGAGGCTTCTCCAGGCGCCGCTGGTGTCACTTTGTTGCAGCTTGTCCTCCATCTTCCTCCTGTAGCTGTCCTCCCCCTCTCTGATCTTCCTCCTTAGTTCCCTCTGTATGGACTTCAGCTCCTCCTTGTTTCCCAACCTGAAGATCCTTTTCTTCTCCTTCAGCAGCGACTTTATCTCAGGGTTGATTCAGGGTTTGTTGTTTGAGAAACACCGTATGGTCTTGGTGGGTACGGTGTTGTCCACACAGAATTTGATGTAGTCTGTGATGGTGTGTGTGAGGCCATCGATGTCCTCACCATGTGGATCATAAAACTGCTCCCATACAGTGGATTCAAAACAGTCCTTCAGAGCGTCCTCCACCTCCTCAGACCATATTTTCCCTGTGCGGGTAACAGGAGGTTGTCTGTGTACCAGGGGTTTTTTCACAGGCAGGAGGTGAACCAAGTTGTGGTCCGATCTCCCGAGAAGGGCTAGTGGTGATGATGTGTAAGCCTCCTTGGCGTTTGCATAAAATAAGTCCAGTGTTTTGTTGTCTCTGGTGTGGCATGTGACATACTGGGTGAACACGGGCAGAATGGAGGACAGTGAGTATGGTTGAATTCACCAGAGATGAGCAGGAGAGCATTTGGGTGTTGTGTCTGCAGCCTGCTAGTGACTGAGTGGATGACATCACACGGTACCTCAGCGCTCACAGGGGAGGGGTACATAAATAACAATCCCGATAACATGTGAGAATTCTCAGGGGAGGTATGCCGGTTGCATGCTAACAGCTAGCAACCCAATATCCTTATTGCAGTGTTGTTCCTTTATCGTGATGTGCCCAGGATTACACCATCTGTTATTCATATACATTATCAATCCTCTGCCACTGCTCTTCCCGCTGTCTGGTGTCCCTTCTGTTGGTATTAATTGGAAACCCTCCAGTTCGATGTTAGCATCTGTTGCTAGTTCTGTTAGCCACGTTTCAGTAAACAACATAATGCTAATCTCTCTGAAGACGCTCTCATACGGGGACATAGCCGCCAGATTGTCTGTCTTGTTAAGCAGCAATCTCACATTTCCCATAATAACAGATGGTAGGACTGATCTGTACCTTATTCTCCTCATGTGTCGCTTCACTCCAGCTCGACATCTCCATCGTTTTCCCCTGATTTTTCATGGAATTTCGGGTCTTTGCGTTAGCACTGTGGGGCAGCCCAATGCTAACAGCTGGCTCCTAACAGCTGGCTCCTAGGATCACTGGGTCACTGGGTCAGAAGTCATTGGCGTTATGAGCAGAAAGATGATTAATATCAACGCCAGTGCAGTGATATGTGTCCTTGGCATCCGTGATAGATATGGGGTAACAGGATCAGAAAGTTGTGGAGAGAAAAAAACGGATAGTAAATAAAAAACAAGAAAGAAACTCAGAATTCAGCCGCTGCTGCAAAAAGGCAGCCAACTCGTGTGGTGCTGCATGTTTTTGGATGGGAAGTGCTGATGTACTTTGGAGAGCAGCCTATTTTTAAGAGAAAAAGTTAATTGTGTTGGTGGAACAAGGCAAGATATCCAACTCCTGCATCACTACCCAAATCATTCTTGTGTGTTCCTGCTACCTATACCTCTACAGCTGGGAAAATCTCCTCAAAGTAGATAGCTAGCCTCAATACAGAACTCCAGCTTGGTCATTTTTATGACTAATTTTGGCCAACTACAGAAATGAGGTGAGCCAACTGGTCCAGTGGTATAAAGACAATAACCTCTTCCTGAACGTGGGAAAAACCAAGGAGATTGTGGTCGACTTCAGGAGGGAACACACACAACATCCCCCTCTGATCATTGATAGAGCAGCTGTGGAGAGGGTGAACAGCATCAAGTTCCAGGGGTGCACATCTCAGAGGACCTCTCCTGGTCCAACAACACCACATCACTGGCCAAGAAGGCTCAAACTTGCCTCCATTTCCTCCACAAACTGAGGAGAGCACAAGTCCCACCTCCTATCATGTGCTCATTCTACCGGGGCACTGTTGAGAGCATCCTCATCAGCTGCATCATGGTGTGCTATGGAAGCTACACCGCCTCCGGAAGACACTGCAGTGAAAGCAGCCAGCAAGATCATCGGTGCCCCTCTGCCCCCCCCCCCCCCCCGGACATCTACTTCACCCACCTCACCCGCAGAGCCATCAACATTGCAGGCGACACCTCCCACCCCTCACACTCTCTCTTCAGCCCCATCCCCTCAGGGAAAAGGTACTGGAGCGTCCGGGCCCGCTCCACAAGACTGCTAAACAGCTTTGTTCATCAGGCCATCAGGACCCTGAACTCTGTCCACCCCCCACCCCCACCCCCCAGACCGTAATACACTCAGCCACATAATAACTACCTCAGCTGTTGGCACAGAAAGACTGGCACACCAACAGTATACATTTGCTGCTGTATGTTTCTGCACTTTACTGCAACCATTTGCACAAATGCCATACCTTCTGCTGTCTGTCATTGCAATACTGATCATGTGCAGTCTTATCTGTCACTGTCTGCACTCACACTACCACATTGAACTTGCTACTATGAGTATTACTGCCCTACTTTTCTATATGTAGGATTGCTGGGTGTCATTGTTTATCGTTTATCTTTATTTGCACTATGGGAGGTCTGGGTCTATCTTTTGTCCCCATTTGCACTACGGGCACCATTACTGTACATAGACTGCTGTTGTTGTTTTTCCAGCCTTATTCCTTTTCTTTTTTTTTATATTGTGCACACCACTGAAGAGAAAGAGGAACGCCATTTCAATTCTCTTGTATGTCCTGAATCCTTTGAAATTTGAACTCATGTCAGATTTTTCCCTAAATATTGTAAATGTGGTAACTACAGAAGCCTTTTCAAATCGATATCATCGTATCCAAGACAAATCTTGGACAGCTTTGACCTTGACCTCTGACTATGGATTATGGGTGAAAAGGTCAAAGGTCAATGTTAATATTCACTTTGCACTATTATTATAGAACGAGTAAAGTTTGTACGCAGGTTCATCCTGTGACCCTGACCTCTGACTTTGGTTTTGAGATGGCAAGATCATCTCAAAACCAAAGTCAAAGTCATTTTGGCTCAGGGTCAAAATGCCATATAAACTACATCTCAGCAACAAAGAAAGAGGCTGAGGGGCACCACTGGCAGACGCCAGTATTTTTTGGTTTGTTTTTTTCCCCCGATCTGGAAAATGCTGATCCAACATCTCGGACTAAACAACATGCATTTCTGGTCCATCCATCCATCCATCCATCTTCTACCGCTTTTCCGGAGGTCCGGGTCGCGGAGGCAGCAGTTCAAGCAGAGAAGCCCAGACTTCCCTCTCCCCAGCCACCTGCTCCAGCTCTTCAGAGGGGATACCAAGGCGTTCCCAGACTAGCTGGGAGACATAGTCTCTCCACCGAGTCCAGTCATTTCTGGTCATGTTTGGAATTTGGCAAATACGTGGTCATCCATCACAGACCATGTTTTTTGTTATGACACCAATTTGCTCTTGGAGCATGACCACTTTTTTCTTTACTGCAAACCCAGTAAGTTTGTTGACTCCATCTTGGACTGCTACAAGAATGTAACAGTTGAAAAAAAAAATAGCTATTTCCGAAATACTTTGGCATATACTATGGTACCATTAAACTTCTTAATTTGGCTGTAGACTGTTAAGACTAACTGCAAACACCAGTGATCTTTGCCATTTATGATTTGTAACTTTTTGTCTTCACTGCTGAGGTGTTTAGTGTTGTGTGTGGTCAGAGGCTTGGCAGGCTGCAGCTTTTTAAAAAGTAATGAGGGGTGACTCATGGGGTGAAAGCAATAGCAGCTACAATATTACAGCTTAACAAATGCTACCTTTTGGCAGAATACATGCATTAGGCTGTGTTATAGTCAAAGTCACAGTGGTGAAGGCAAATAAAAACATTCAAGGAATTTATTAAAATGCTGCACTTAGATGAATGGTCCTTCTCCTGATGAATATCTTTCACCTACAGTCTGCATTGCGCAGCCTTTATTTACTTCCTGCATGTACAGTTGAATGGGCATTACTTAATAACACAAAAAGCACCAGTTGTTGTTTCAGTGTAGAACTCCCCATTCTCCACTTAGATACAGTAGGCATCATGTAGAGTTTAACTAAAGGGAACATATTGCCCCGGTCTAGTGATCATTCTGGGACTCCATCCTGATATCTGGTTGTGAGGTTGGCTCTCTGCCAGTTCCAGCTCTCCTCCGCTCACATTTTAAACCTCTTCTCCACCACCAGTACTCACCGAATACTGAGCTAATCACAAATATCTCAGTACTCCGTTCTTTAACTGAACTAGAAGTTGAACATCTGTGAAGTACACTCAATAGAGACATTCGTTCACACACAAATTGTGCATACAAATGCATCATTTAATAAACAATCTGAAGAGCACAAATCTTTTTTCCACACCAGACCTAGGCCACTTTCATGTGTAGTCCTAATTCTGATATGTATCGGATGTTTTTCAACGCGACCTCAGTCTGAACGGTCATGTCGCATTTTATCCGACTTTTTCCTCATTGGAGTGAGACAGACTTGGTGGGATGATCATAATAGGCTCATGAAAACCCAAAAATCAGTTTCTCCAAAAAAACAAAAACATAAAATTAATTTAAAAAAATGGATTTTGAATAGAAATGTTGGCCTACTGAAAAGTATGTCCATGTACCCACTTAATACTTGGTCAGGGCTCCTTTTGTATGAAATACTGCATCAGTGCAGCGTGGCATGGAGGCGATCAGCCTGTTGTACTGGTGAGGTGTTATGGAAGCCCAGGTTGCTTTGATAGCGGCCTTCAGCTCGTCTGCATTGTTGGGTCTGGTGCCTCTCAACTTCTCTTGACAATACTCCATAGTAGGGCTGTTGCGATAACCACAATTATGTAGTACCGCAGTATGGACAAGCATACTGTGGAAGATAATGAGCAACTGCAACAACCGCAGTGTATAACCCCATGAAAGGTTATTTTTATGCACTGAAATAAAAAAACAGACTTTTATTTTGATAATGGTGGTTTTGTTTTCACTTCCTATACCTGCCTGTGGAATTGTCAGTAAGGCTACAGTGCTTAGCAGAGACAGTCGAGCTACGAATGCTAATGTTAATCGGTTTATGGACCCGTAATGAGGCACAAGCTGTTATGGTAGTCGTAGTTTATGTGTTTTACTTAATGTGTACTGTGCTGAAATAAGAAAATAAAACTGTAAACTTCACCAGCAATCAAGACCATTGTCATCACATATTACGGCGATCCGTTCACCCAGTGTTCACTTTTTTGTGTGTGCGTGTGGCTAAATCTCGTTGTTCACTTATATGCCCCTATTAATTATTAAATAAATTGTTAAATGCTAAGTGTACAGCATGTTTGTACACGGGACTGTGAAAGCTTCCATAGCATTGTGTGCTGCTCTCTCTCTAGACAGATGCACTCTTTCTAGACGGACTCCAGCAGGTAGTTAGTGGCGGAAGCATTTGGAGGAATTGCTAAATACAGCCATGACAGTCAGTACTGAAAGGGCACAAAGCGTGCTATTTCTTTCTGAGCAGAGCGTTTATGATCCTGACAATTGAGCTTTAAGAGCGAAACAACTACTGCATAGGTTGTTGCTTGTTTGAACGTGATTTTTCGGACAGCAGCAAAAATCACAGAGACAAGAGCCAAGTGGGGTCCTGTACAGAGGTTGTCCTGTTTAAATAAGCCAAATGTCACTGCAGTCTCCAACCAGTCCACACACCCTGTAGCTAAAATACTTTAGTTACCGCCACTGCTTTATGAAAATGATCGTGTTTTTTTTTTAACAGCATCAGCAGTTTATGCCTGTAAGAAGATGGGAGCTCTGCACAATTGCCACACATGCACAAGTTGAGAGTGGAGCTGCAGCAAGTTTCTCACAGCTTCCATCATTTGCCACATAAGTTATGAACCCAGTTTAAATTATAAGACCGCAGGGTCCTAAAAACATTTGCAATAATACCGCATATCACAGTGTTGAGCTAACCACCATTACCGCAGGGGAAATTCCTCCACCATGACAGCCCTACTCCCTTGATGCTGTATGGGGTTTAGGTCAGGAGAGTTTGCTGACCAATCAATCACAGTGATGCTATGGTCATTAAACCAGGTTTTGGTACTATTGGCAGTGTTGGCAGGTGCCAAGTCCTGCTGAAAAATGAAATCAACATTTCCAGGTTCAGGTTCAGGTTACTTTATTTGTACCCATAGGTAGATTTGTTTTGCAGTCAGGTGACATCCTTTTAGACTCATATTTACAAGCCACAATTACATTCAACATGAACACAAACACAGGCACACATGAAGCTGACTATAAACATGATAAAAGTAGTCAAGGCTCCACCAATCAGGACATAAGACAAAGAGATAAGAGAAAAAAAAAGAGAGAGAAGGGTCATATTAAAAAAAGTTAAAAACTAAGTCAAAGAGATTAAAAACTCAATAAAAGTCTAAAACCCAATAAAAGATTTAAAACACAAATAAAAAACCTACAAAAATAAATAGCTATAAAATAAAATTCATAAATAGATAACTAAATTATGTGCAATATATTGTTACATCTTGTTCAACTCTTTGACAGCAGCGGGAACAAAGCTGTTTTTGTAGCGCTGGGTTTTACATTTTGGGATAACAAACCTTAGTCTGGAGGGAAAAAGCTGAAAGTGGCAGTGCAAAGGGTGGGAGTCGTCATTTAAAATGGAGGTAGCAATCCTCTGTACCTGTCTGGTGTACAGGGATGTCAGGCTCAGCTGTGACTCACCAAGCAAACGACTGGACCATCTAACTACCTGATCCAAGGATTTCCTCTGTTTCAGTTTTATCTGACCAAACCATGACACTGAAGAAAAGGATAAAACAGATTCAATAAAAGCCGGATAAAACATAGTTATTATGTTTTGGTCAATTTGGAAGTGTGCGAGTTTCCTTAAACAATGCAAATGTTGCTGACCCTTTTTGCACACCCTTTCACAGTTCTCTTCAAAGTTTAAATTAATATCAATGATCGTCCCAAGATATTTGTAAGATTGCACACATTCAGTGGTCTGGCCTTTCAGTACAGTGACTTTGTGCCTGGGAGTTTTCCTCCTAAAGTCAATAATCATATCTTTAGTTTTTGTCGTATTCAGCTGCAGGTAGGAATCCTCACACCAGTGAACAAAATCATCAACTACTGGGCCATGACCACTCTCACCATCCTGAAGGAGACTGACAATAACTGAATCATCAGCATACTTTATAATGTGTCTGTTGTCATGTCTGCTCTGACTCATGTTTGTGTACATGATGAAGAGTAGTGGTGACAACACACACCCCTGAGGAGAGCCAGTAGAAGAACACTTTTGGTCAGACAATGTACCGTTGACCCTTACTCTCTGTGTCCCGTTGGTTAAAAAATCCAGAATCAAACCCATCAGATTATTACTCAAATCAAATTGTTGCAGGAGCCTTTCAACTATAATGTGAGGTTGGATTGTATTAAAAGCAGAAGAAAAGTCCACAAATAAAAGCCTGGCGTGTGTCCCATTAAAATCCAGATGTTTAAAAATCATGTTAAGCAGAGTGACAGTGGCATCCTCCACTCCTCTGTGAGGCCTGTAGGCAAACTGCAAAGGATCCAATGTGTGCTCAGTCTGCTTTAGGACCTCAATTCTGACCAGTTTTTCAAAAATTTTTCATTAAAATCGAAGTCAAGGCAACTGGTCTTAAATCATTTACTGTTTTAGGACAGCTGGATTTTGGAACAGGGACAACCACAGCATCTTTCCACACCTTAGGCACATGTTGTGTCTTTAAGGACTTATTAAAAATGTAGTGAAACACAGCACTCAGTTCATGTGTACAGGACTTTACCAAGCGCCCACATATATTATCAGGGCCCTGACTTTTGTTCAGTTTTACAGCACAGAATGCCCTTTTAACATCCTGCACCTCAATATTAAAGTGCTGATTGTCTTCGAGTTTCTGTTTCAAATCTTGGGTTTCTGTGCTAAAATCAAAGGAATCAAAACAACCATAAAAACAATTAAGAGCATTAGCCAGCTCTGTGTCTCAATTAAAACCATCTAAAAACACACAATTACTGCGCTCTGTGCTCTGAAGGCCTGCAATAGTTTTCATACTAGCCCAGGCTGAACCAAACTTCTTTGCTGCCATCTTGCTTTCCAATTCTGATTTATAATTCTGTTTTGCTCTTAAAATTTTGGCCTTCAGCTCTTTTGTGGCAACCTGCAGCTCAGAAACAACCCCCTGTTTAACGGTAAGTGCTTTCCTCTGTAAGCAGGATTTAACTGTAACCCATAGCTTATTGTTGGGATATATTTTGACACGTTTACGTGGAACGATCATATCCCTGCAAAAAGCCATGAAAAAGCATGTCACATCCACCAAAGAGTCCAAATCATCCCCGCAGGACAGTGTGAACACCTCCCAGTCCGTACAGTTAAAACATTCCTGGAAGCAGAGCACTGAATTATCTGTCCAGACCTTTATGTCCCTGGTCTTCGTCTTCTCTCTTCTGAGGGCAGTTTTATATGTGGGCAGCAAATGTACACAGTTGTGATCTGAGGAGCCTAAAGGAGGAAGGGGAAGAGATTTATAGGCCCCCTCTATAGATCTGTAGCACAGGTCCAATGTCTTTTCCTGCCTGGTTGGGCAGGAGATGTACGGATAAAAGTTTTTAAGTGTCTTCTTTAAAGACACATGGTTAAAATCCCCAAGTATAAAATTTGGAGCCTCTGGGGAAATCGACTGCAACCGCTGTACCACATCAAAGACGTTGCTGGAGACGGAGGCAGCATCCACCCTCGGGTGAATGTACACAGTCGTTATGAAAAGTTGGGGGAACTTGCAGGGCAGATAAAAGGGGTGTAGCAATACGGACAGAAGCTCCACATCTGGCATACAGATACGCTCTCTGACTGTGACAGATGTACAATACTGTTTATTAATAGACAAACATATGCCACCTCCCTGATGTTTCCCCGTTACCTCTTCCTGCTGATCCAAGTGAAGTGGGGCTCCAAAACCGTCAATACACAGGTCCGGGTCCTGGTCATGATCCGTAAGCCACGTCTCCGTGTAAGCTATGACACAGCAGTTCTTGAAATCCTTCTGATATCGGACATTTCCTTGAATTTCATCCACTTTATTTCTCAGGGATTGTATGGTCCCCATAATAATGGAAGGAAGAGGAATGCGGTTAACCTGATGTCTCCTCAGGTTTAATCTTACGCCTCCACGCTTTCTGCATTTCCTCCTCTTGTCTCTCTTTTCATTGCTGTGTCCATGAAAGTCTCTTAAAATAAAGTCCGGCAGTTGCGGCAAAACCTCAGTCACAGACACTGGATTATCCATGTTTAGTTGCAGTAACATGTCTCTGGAGTACTACATGTACTCTGGAGTACTGTTTTGGGTCATTATCCTGTTGCAAGACCCATGACCTGCGACTGAGACCAAGTTGTCTGACACTGGGCAGCACATTTCTCTCTAGAATACCTTGATAGTCTTGAGATTTCATTGTACCCTGCACAGATTCAAGACACCCTGTGCCAGATGCAGCAAAGCAGCCCCAGAACATAACAGAACCTCCTCCATGTTTCACAGTAGGGACAGTGTTCTTTTCTTGGTATGCTTCATTTTTGCGTCTGTGAACAAAGAGCTGATGTGCCTTGCCAAAAAGTTCCAGTTTTGTCTCGTCTGTCCATAGGACATTCTCCCAGAAGCTTTGTGGCTTGTCAACATGCAGTTTGGCAAATTCCAGTCTGGCTTTTTTATGATTTGTTTTCAACAGTGGTGTCCTCCTTTGTCATCTCCCATGAAGTCCACTTTGGCTCAAACAGCGATGGATGGTGCGATCTGACACTGATGTACCTTGACCTTGGAGTTCACCATGAATGTGTTTAGAGGTTGTTCTGGGCTCTTTTGTTACCATTCGTATTATCCGTCTCCTCCTGCGGCCACGTCCAGGGAGGTTGGCTACAGTCCCGTGGATCTTAAATTTCTGAATAATATGTGCAAGTGTAGTCACAGGAACATCAAGCTGATTGGAGATGGTCTTATAGCCTTTACCTTTAACATGCTTGTCTATAATTTTCTTTCTAATCTCCTGAGACAACTCTCTCCTTTGCTTCCTCTGGTCCATGTTTAGTGTGGTACACACCATGTCAACAAACAGCACAGTGACTACTTGTCACCTTTTAAATAGGCCGACTGACTGATTACAAGTTTGTAGACACCTGTGATGTTAATTAGAGGACACATCTTGGTTGAACATGTCCCTATGGTCACATTATTTTCAATCTTTTCTAGGGGTACCATCATTTTTGTCCAGGCCTGTTTCATGAGTTTGTTTTTTAAAGTAATTCTGTTGAACCACAATTCAAAAGCATTGTCTGATTTTCATTGGTTAATTTTCACAGAATTTTTATTTATTACCACTTTTGTCAGATTCAAGTTATTTCTGTGACCATTGTGGATTTTTCTTTCATTAACAGAGGGGTACCAACAATTTTGTCCATGGCTGTACACATCACTACTAATAAAGGTTATAAACACACTTTAATACAAAATACTAATACTAACGAACACTAATAACACACATTAGGCAATTAGGACACCTTAAACACATCTTAATACTAAATACTAATACTAATGAATACTAATAACACACATTAGACAATTAGGACAGTTAAAGCAGTTAAAGCAGTTAAACTAGAGGAAACAAGAAGAATGAAAATAGAAAATTGATTGGTTGACTATAATGAGCAATGGTATATTAATATCAGAGATGATATGAACCTGAGATGGCATAAGCCTATGTACAATGTGCAAATGAGCAATGTACAAATTAGCACCCAGTGTGAGAATTTCTCTGAAATGATAATACCCAGTAGACTGTACAATGATAATTTAGCAGCAGAGATGATATGGACATGAGACGGGGTGAGACAATGTACACTGCAAGTGAGCAATGTGCAAATTTAGCAACCAGTGTGTGAATTCCTATTTGCAAAGCTGTGTCCAGAGTTTGTTATTTATTCAGGAGTCTGAGGTGAGTGGGAAAGGAGTTTTTTAATCTGGATGTCCTGCATTTCACACTTCTGTGTGCCGGAGGATGGCGTCAGCTCTCCTTTGGACTCTGTGGTGGTAGATGCTCTGCAGAGAGGGGAGTGGAGTCCTGATGATCTTCTCCGCTGTCTTCACCACTCTCTGCAGGCGTTTGCGATCCAGAGCAGTAGTGTTGCTGTACCCCGCAGTGATGCAGTTGGTTAAGATGCTCTCGATGATGCAGCTGTAGAAATTGTTGAGGATGTTGGGGGACATGCCAAACTTCTTCAGCCTCCTCAGAAAGTAAAGCCGCTGTTGAGCTCGCTTAACCAGCTCTGAGGTGCTAAGTGCCCACGTAAGGTCCTCGCTGATGTGGATGCCCAGGTATTTAAAGCTGCTCACCCTCTCCACCTCAAGCTCTCAGATGAACAGCGGATGATGAGGTCTCCTCCCCTTCCTCATGTCCACTATCATCTCCTTTGTCTTGTCCGTGTTGAGGGTGAGGTTGTTGTCCTCACACCATGACACCAGGTTGGCCACCTCCCTCCTGTAGGATGCTTCATCACCACCAGTGATGCGTCCTATCACTACTGTGTCATCCACAAACTTTAAGATGATATTGTCATTGTGGGAGGCAACACAGTCATGGGTGAAGAGGCTGTAGAGGATGGGGCTGAGAACACAACCCTGTGGGACACCTGTGCTTGTAATGAGGCTGGCTGAGGTCCTGTTACCCATCCTGACAGACTGAGGCCTGCCAGTCAGAAAGTTGAGTAGCCAGTCACAGAGGGTGGGGTGCAGGTCAAGTGAAGACAGATTGTTGGTGAGTTTGTGCCGGATGACTGTGTTGAAGGTAGGGCTGTAGTCGACAAAGAGCATCCTGATGTATGAGTCTTTATCTTCCAGGTGGGAGATAGAATAATGGAGTGCTGCAGCAACGGCATCCAAGGTGGACCTGTTAGGCCGGTAGGTGTACTACAGGGGGTCCAGGGTATCCGGTATGCTGTCCTGAATGAGGGCCAGCACCACTCTCTCGAAGCACTTCATGATGATTGGAGTGAGTGCTACCAGCCTGTAATCATTCAGGCAGGTCAGTGGGCTCTTTTTGGGGAGGGGGACGATGGTTGTGGTTTTGAGGCAGGAGGGGACTATGTTCTGGTTGAGGGAGAGGTTGAAGATGGATGTGAGAACATGAGTCAGCTCAGCAGCACATGCTCTTAGAGCCCGGCCAGGGATGTTGTCTGGTCCTGATGCCTTGCAGGGGTTGATATTCCTCAGTGCTTTGTTTACCTGGCCTTATGAGACTTTTAAGGCCCTTTTCCACTAGGGTCAGTACGGTATGGTTCGGGACGGGACGGTACAGTTCGGCCCGCTTTGTGTTTCCACTGCACTAGGTCCCACTTGAAGTTACAGGGAGGCAGCGCAGCACTCTCCCTCCCGTTACGTAAAACAAGCGTAACTGGCATAAAACAAATGTAACGTTACGCAAAACACAAGCTGGCAGGATACGAGGCGTCTGCGTTCTCTGGCTTTTTTTTTTTTTTCCAGAATAAAGGCAAAAAAGGAGAACAGAAGGCAAAGGCGGCGATACGACACTCTGGAAAAGTACTGGAGCATTTAGGAAACCATAGAGCAGTATAAAGGGGAAGACATGAGGATACAAACTACATCACATATGAAGGTAAGCTAATGATTACTAATGCTACTTTGCTTTTAAGTCCGCCGTACGACATTGTAATGTCGCCAAGTTATCGGTATTAGGTACTGAAATATGTATTCTCTGTGTGTGTGTTTCAGATGGCTCTCTTGTGGCAAAAATATTGCTTCAAACCGTGGGTCTGAACGTTCAACACAGTGATGCCACTCCAGCTTCAGGAACGCGAAGTGGTTATAGAACTGCAGAATGTCTGTAGAAATGTTTAGCTTCCTGTACAACAAATTGCTCTGATCTGTGTCAAAATCATGGAGAGACTGTTGAGACGTCATGGGATTTACCTGCTCCAGCCGGTGGTGTCATGGCAAAACACGGATCAGCTAGGCGCCATATTGTAGTATATGAGCCGTAAAATATATATTTCAACAGGTAAACAATACTGAGTTAGGCATTGTTACAACTCGCCGCTCATTAGCGGCGCCAGCTGAGCACACACCTGCACCTCGTCAGCGGCGGAGCATATAAGCCGCTCTGCCCTGGGCTTCGGCCTGAAGCCGTCTGTTCCCTTCGGCTACTTGCTTCAGAGGAACCCCCTCGCCAAACAGCAAGATCTCTCACGTAAGCAACTCTCTACTTGTGTTCCAGTCTTTCCCCTGTGCACAGGTGGACCTTCCCGGCGGCGGACCCCGCCCCCGCATCTCCACCTCGTGGCTGCTGTCAGGTGCATCGTCAGGTCTCTGTCTCCCAGACTCTCCCTTGTGCGTGCCTGCCACCTGCCCTGCCAAGTAAGCCAACTAACCTCTCATCTCCTGTTGTACTGGTTTGATGCCCGTCACCTTCTCCCTGTGTTCTCTCCCCAGGGTTGTCTGGCTGTACGGTTCCCTGCCTCCATGCCTGACGCTGACGTCCACCACCAGTACATCCACATTCCACAAACACGCATCCATTCATCCTTGTTGTTGAATAAAGCTATTGAATTCACTCTGAGCCTGCGTGTGTGTCTCCTGAGCCGTGCGTTATGTCAGGCATAATAAGATATACAGTATTTAACAATTATGATGCATTTTAAGCCAAAACAAATTGATCTAGGATTAAAAGTAATTAAAATAATGCAGTCACAAGGTTACATGGAGAAATACATGCTGGAAATATATCATATTGAGTATTCTGACTACATGTAGATACTGTATAAATATATATTCTCTGCATCAACAGTGAACTATACATGTATTCATGTAGTATTGCCCTGGGAATTTTGACAATCAACCTTTGTACTTTTGCAGATGTGTCTCATTTTGTTTTATGTGTGAAGGTTACCACCAAGTGACATAAATACTAAAAGATTGGAAAAGCTGTCTAAGAACAATCCAGCAGTTTGAGAAATCACTTTTGGTTTGGTGTAAGTCTGCCAACAGAATTATGAGCCATAAAGCAGTTTGTGTTAAAATGTTAAATCCCATTAAACCCTAACCCAGGGGTGTCCAATCATATGCCATGGAGGGCCAAGACCCTTCAGGTTCTCTCTTCTATCCCATTATTAGGAAATACAGATGCTAATATGTCCCAGAATTCCTCCATATACTGGGACTATCACTAAAGTGTGCAATGCCTTCTGCACTGGCACATCCAACAATACAGTCTTCAGCAAATAAGATAAGATAAGATAAGATAAGCCTTTATTAGTCCCACAATGGGGAAATTCCAGGATTGCAACAGCACAGGGATAGCAACACTCAGAGCAACAATCAGAAGGCAAGAAAAAAACAAGAACAGCTAGTAAACATATGTACATATTACTATAAATATATATATATATATATATATAGACACACAGTGCGGAGCATTATGGTTGGTGAATGTGCAGCAGAAAGTCCAAGCTCTCTCTCCGTGGATGTGGCGGGCCAGCTGGAAGTCTTTGGGCATGATGGTGACCCCCTTAGCGAAGAAGAGACCCACCAGGTAGGCCTCGCTGGCCTCCTGCAGAGCCACGACGGCGAAGCTCAGGAAGCGCAGGTTGGTCTTGGAAGTCCTGAGCGATCTCCCTCACCAGGCGCTGGATGGGCAGCTTACGGATGAGCAGCTCTGTGGATTTCTGGCAACGACGGATCTCTCTCGGAGCCACGGGCCTGTAACGGTGAGGCTTCTTCACTCCGCCGGTTGCCGGAGCGCTTTTCCGAGCAGCCTTGGTAGCCAGCAGCCTCCCGTGGGGCCCTCTCCTCCAGCAGATTTTACGGGCGGTCTGCCTGGTTCTTGCCATCGCTCTTTATCATTCCGTCTTATATTTTCCGCATGCCGCCCAAACTCCAGCCCGGCACCCGCGTCGTTTTCGCTACAGTTCCCGGTATATCGAGTCTCTCCACTAGCATCGGGTGGCGCCGAGTGCTAGCTAGCACTAGCTCTTCCTGCTGTAACGTCTCCTGCTATAAACAGTGGCTCCGTCCGCCGACTTGGGAGACCTTTGGGGTGATCTGTGTGTCCTTGATATATATATAGAGTGAAAGGTGTAGAAAGAAGAAAGAAGATAAAAAAAAAGGCTGTTGCAATGGGCAGCCAACTCGTGTGGCGCCACTGGTCCGGCGGAACCGGAACCGGAAAAAAAAAATAATGTGTAAATAATTGCTTTGGTTATTTTTCTTAAAAATGAGCCATTATTTTCAAAGTCACTGATAAATGGTTTGTACGGTTGACTCTTTTCACACCGGCGTCTTAATAGACAAAACTGAAAATCATGATGCAAACACATAAGTCACTAAATTGTTTATTACAATCAGCAGCAAATTCCAGATTATTTAGAATGTGCAAAATTCAAACTGTTAAAAAAAAGAAATTGGAATGGGTAACACATGCCAGCCACGCTGCCTCACTGAGCAGCAACTGGATCGGCCCGTCGTACTGGTCCCGGTTCAGCAGATCTTCAGCCTGCATCTCTGTTAGTAGTGAGGCAAGGTCCGGTTTGGGTGGATCGTTTTCCCCTTGCCGAGATGAAAGACAGAAATGGGTGGTGGATAATTAAAGCAAGTTTAAAACATATTTGAGAAATGAATGAATGAATCTTTATTTCTGATAGATTCAATTAAACGATTAAAAGAAAGGAACAGAAAAATATTACAAAGGGAAAAAAATCTCAACAAGGTCAAATTAAACAATAACTCCTCGGATTATACAGTTCAACATAAGTTATCCGAAATGGGTGATGGCTGAAGCCGCAGCTTATATTGCCCACCCATATTCCATCTAAGAATTCAAAAATAAAATAAAATAAAAGTGATTACAAATCAGAACAAAGCCAAGACAAAACATGACAAAAAACTAAGCAACAGCACGACACAGACTGGATATGATAATCCTTATGTGATTTTACATGTCGTTTTGTATATATGTTTGGAGTATTTCTTCCTTTAGTTTTTGTTTAAATTGTCCAAGCATTGTACATAATTTTAATTCAGGTCCAAAAGTGTTCCACAATCTGACTCCCTGCACTGCGACACAGTGTTGCTTGGTGGTAGTTCTCACTGAAGGTTTTTGAAATATACATGTTCCTCTGAAATGATATTTCTCCCTTATTTGGAACAACTTTTGGATATTTGTGGGCAGTGATAGATTCTTCGCTTTAAACATTATTACTGCAGTTTTAAAATCAACCAGATCTTTCAACTTAAGAGCTTTTAATTTAAGAAAAAGTGGGTTTGTTGGTTCCCTGTAAGCAGCTTTGTTTATTATTCTAATAGCTCTCTTCTGAAGCATAAAAACTTGATATATGTTTGTTTTATATGCATTTCCCCATGCTTCAGTACAATACAGTATGCCATATATGGGAGCATTAATGAATGATACAAAGTATATAGTGTGGGTTGATTCAGCAAATATTTCACTCTGTGTGGTATTGCGATTGATTTGGATATTTTACCTTTAATGTAATTAATATGTGACTTCCAACACACTTTATTGTCAATTACTACTCCAAGAAATTTAATTTTGGATACCCTTTCAATCTCTACACCATTTACACTGAGTTTAGATACTGAGTTGTTGTGATGGTGTGAAATAACGTTATCAGTAAAAGTTTAGCCACCACTGTGTCGCCCTGGTTTCAAGTGTGGGAGGTGTTTTGTGCTTGTATTGCTAAAATATAAAAGGAAGTACTACAATGGGTCTCAAATGTTTGTAATGTGTTCTTTTACTGGATGAGTTTAAAGATGAAATACTATAAACTACACATATATAAACTAAATTCTAATGGTGGCTGAACAACTCCCATTCCCCAAAGTGCAAGATACACTATTATGACTATAACTCATAAAGGATCACAGAAGTGATCTGATAAAAAATAAATAAACAAGCGGTTTATTTTACGGTGGCTATTATTGGATGCGCCATTCATTTTCAATTACTCTGTAATTAATATTCACACCATCAAATAAATCTCAGTTCAGTCCCTTTCATATTAAGTGGAAATTGTGGTACTTTAAATTTGGCACTTTACCTATACTTTAACTCAAAAAGCAAAAGATTTGACTATAAATAACAAGATGTGCAACTTAACCAGTCATGTTGTGTGGTGCCAAACGTAGCCACTCAGAGCAGATCCTGTTTGGACTCTACAACGAAAATACACACAACTTAAGTACATGCACAGCACGAAAGTGCAACATGTAAAAAAACACTTTTTTTTTTTTTTACCAGGACTACAACTAGCTTATTTCATCAGATATTGTCAACACAAAGGCAACATACAAGGACAGACGTAGCATTGATGGTTAACTAGCTAGGACATTGTTTAAACACGAGCAAGTTTTTGTCTGTCCAAAGTGAACTTTCCACTGCTGGGATAAATAACGTAAAATATGCATATCACATCACTCACCGTCCTCTATATCCCAATATCATGGCTTCAACTGCTGAAGTTGGGTGCTCCCGTGGCCGTACATTCAATTCGGTTTGGGCGGCTCTGTCTACTTCCCAGGGTGGCTCCGTCTATTTTCCAGGGTGGCTCCGTCTGCTTCCCTCTGGATTCTCTCATCAGCCAAAACGCACAGAAAACTCTGCTGGACCGCGGTGTTGATTTCTGTGAAGCCATTCTATCGTTGTTTATATTATATCACTTGTTGGCTGGCTCATGGACGAATCTTTGCAAATGGCGGATTGCGAGCGATTCTGGAAAGTCAGCGTTATGCCCACTCTCATGACGTTACGCCTGGACAAATCAGTGGCCTGCAGTGTTTTTATGTCACTGGGATGGTACCCATGGAACCGCAGTTGAGCGGTTCTGGAAAAAAAGGAACAGTTCTGAAAAAAAACCCAGAACTGAAAGCAGTTACGGTCCCTGATGGAAAAGCGAACAAACCGTACCGTACCGTACCAAACCGTACCATACTGGCCCTAGTGGAAAAGAGCCTTTAGTGGAGGGGATGGGTGTGTGTGTCTCCTCTCTGCACTGTAGCTGGAGGTCTCAAAGCAGGTGTAAAAGATGTTGAGATCATCTGGCAGGCTGTCTGTGGAGCTAGTGGTGCTGCTGTTGGTTCTCTTGTAGTCTGTGACATACTGCAGGCCTTGCCACATGCGCCCAGGGTCAGGGGTGGAGTAGAAGCTGTCCAGCTTTTCTCTGTACTGCCTCTTGGCTGTTGTTATAGCCTTCTTCAGTCCATACTTTGCAGCTTTGTACTCGGCCTCATTGCCTGATTTAAATGCAAGAGAGCGAGCATGCAGCATCTGACGTACCTGACTGTCGATCCAGGGCTTCTGGTTGGGGAACTTCCTGACTTGTATGGTGGGTACGATGGTATCATCACAAGTAGTGATGTACCCAGTCACATACTCAGCACAGTCCTGTATGTTTACAGAAGAGTCCTCCCGGGTGGCTGCAGCTTTAAACAAATCCCAGTCTGTCTGGGCAAAACAGTCTTGCAGAGTGCTCTCAGCCTCTGGAGTCCAGCGTTTAGTTTGTTTAATAACAGGGTCTGTTTGTTTCAGTCTTTGTCTGTAGGCCGGGTACATAAACAGGGAGATGTGATCTGACTGTCCGAAGTGGAAGCGGGGTGCCACTCTGTAAGCACCGTGTATGTTTGTGTAAACATGATCCAATGTGTTCTTATCACGGATGGGAATGTTCACATGCTGGTAATATTTGGGAAGTACAGTCCATAAATTGCACTAGTTAAAGTAACCGGCAACAATAAAAACAGTTTCGGGATGGGACGTCTCTAATGCGCTGATGACGTCATGGAGTTTGCAGAGTGCTGCTGTGTAGTTTCTTCGCAGGCAAATGTAAACAGCGGCCAAACACACAACAGTGAATTCCCTTGGCAGATAATAGGGACAGCATTTCAGCAGTAAAAACTCCACATCAGGCGAACAATGCTTGTACACAGTCTGTACATCTCCACACCATGAGTTGTTTATAAACACACACACGCCCCCCCCCCTTGTCTTACCCATGGCTGCTGTCCGGTCTGCCTGATGTACTGAGTGAGTCTGTAGTTGAATGGCGCACTCAGGGACTTTGTCTGAGAGCCGGGTCTCACAGAAAATTAGAGCGCAGCACTCTCTTATCTCCCGCTGGTCTTTAATCCTTACTCTTAGTTCGTCCAGCTTGTTTTCCAGAGACCGTATGTTGGCTAGCAGGAGGTTAGATAGCAGTGGGCGGCTAGCGCAAACTTTTAGCCTAGCATGTAGCCTCCCTCTCTTGCCCCGCTTGCGACGCCGCTTCCAACTTGCTCTCTTGGGCTCAGCATGCTCACATGGGCTTGGTGCTTTGGGGCCTTCCTGGGGGTGTGCTGATCACTGCGGGGTCGAACAATGCATTGTAGTTTGGGTGGTATGAAGCCAGTAAAAATCCGTATGGCTGCTTGCCTTGGTGATGTCCAGCAATGTCTGTCGGTCGTATGTCAGCAGTGCTTGACCTTTATGCACTGTAGAAAAAGCAGCAAACATGCAAAAAAAAAAAAAAAAGGAAAAGTCAGCATTCAAGAACGGAGCGAGCAAACATGTCTACCTCAGGGGGCGCCATGTTGGACTTGATAAAACACAATGGATCAACACCAGCACATAACATGACTCCCCAAATCATCACTGACTGTGGAAACTTGATTGGACCTCAAGCAACTTGGATTATGTGCCTCTCCACTCTTCCTCCAGACTCTGGAACCTTGATTTCATTGATGAAATGACTTGGCACCTGATATGGGGAGCCATGTCATCTGCTGGTGTTGATCCATTGTGTTTTATCAAGTCCAAAGTCAGTGCAGCTGTCTACCAGGAAACTGTAGAGCACTTGATGCTTCCTTCTGCTGACAAGCTTTATGGAGATACTGATTTCATTTTCTAGCAAGACCTGGCACCTGCCCACACTGCCAAAAGTACCAATACCTGGTTTCATTACCATGGCATCACTGTTATTATGACAAGGTTTGCTGGCTTAGACCCAAAAGCATCACAGATAGAGACGATAAATAAAGTGACACTGATCTTTATTACAATAATTGTGCAACAATGAAAGCAATGATAATATACAGCAAGGATCTGGCAACCTTGTGGGGAGAGAGCAGAACAAGGGTAAGTATAGTGGATGGGATAATGAAGATGATAATAATATTGTGTGTCAATGCTTACAGGGCCACAGGGGAGATGCCGCAGAAACAAGGGAGCTGATCCTCTTTGGCTGGGGGGTAGATGACAGGGAAGGAGCGCACCGGTGATGGGGTGCTGTGGTGAACACTCTGAGGGAGAGCCGCAGGCAGGCTGGATGAGGGGGAGAGAGTTAAGGAGGCAGTGTCGGTGAAGGAGGTAAGTTGACTTACTTGGGGGTGTGAAGGGAGCTGTCCACAGTCTGGGGATATCCAAGTCCAATCCGAAAGGCAAAGTCCAGAGTCCAAGAGCAGGCAGATGAAACAAGGCAAACAGAAGTCCAAGGCATGAGGTAGGTGGCTGGGTCTCAGGCAAGCAGAGGTTAAAACATGGCAAGCAAGACAAATTTCCAAAATGCAAGCAAGGCAAGGATATAAGCAGGTTGTGGGTCTAATGTGACCAGACAGAACAGTGTGACAGCCTCCCTTTAAAAGGGCCCCTCTGATTGGCAGCAAGTAGCAAACAGGGCTGCAGGGAGAGTGCAACCAGAAGGAGAGAGGGAGCGCAGGGGTGCAGAATTCCTGGGACCCTTACAGTTTATTGGCCAACAAACTCTTCTGACCTAAACCCCATAGAAAATCTGTGAAGTATTGTCAAGAGGAAGATGAGAGAACCCAACAATGACCCAACAATGCAGATGAGCTGAAGGCTGCTATCAAAACAGTCTGGGCCTCCATAACACCTCAGCAGTACTACAGGCTCATCACCTCCATGCCACCCTGCATTGATGCAATAATTCATGCAAAAGGAGCCTCAACCAAGTATTGAGTGTGCACATGGACATAGTTTTCAGTCACATAGCATTTCTATTAAAAATCTTTTTTAAAATTTATTTTGTGTAACATTCTATTTTTTTGAGAAACTGAATTTGGGGTTTTCATGAGCTATAAACCATAATCATTAAAATAGAAAATAAAAGAAAACCTGGGTACACCTGAAATATATCACTCTGTGTGTAATGAAGCTATATAATATGAGTTTAATCTTTTGATTGAATTACTGAAAAAAACCAACTTTTTCATGACACGCTAATTTATTGAGATGCACCTTTAAGTTTAGTACTTAGAAATTGAATATAAACTATAATGTCATACAACATCCAAATATGAAATGGCCTTGACCCTGAAGATTGGTAGGGTCTGATTCTAGTTTGTGTGGGCATTCCCATTACAATAGGGAGTGAGATACTTGGAGTTTACACTGGACTTCCACCCCACTTGAAATAGGGCTCCAGGGTGTGCATCTCTGTTGAATGCAATTCTAGTATTGTAAGTAGTGTCAGTGGGGGGGGGGGGTGTCTAAACCTGTGTTTAACCTCTGAGTACCCAAAGGGCTAATAGCTTAATAACTGGACATTCCCATTGAGAGATCTAGTTTTTGTCTTTCAATGTGCGTTATATTAAGGCAGCACATTTTCAAATTGTTTTTGATTCCTGAAAATGAATGTCTGCAAACTGAAAAAACCTCTGTCGGGTCAGATACCTTTTAGGCTTACCCCCTGCTTTTTTTTTTTTTTTATTGTGTGTATCTCTAGAGGGCTGTATTACATTGCAGGAATGCCTGATTGTAACAATATACGTACACTGCAGTTCACATTCTCTGATTAAGCAGTCAAACTGCTGTATGAAGGATGAGAAGCTGAGCTCATGCTTCTGTATCTTCCCCAACTGCATCCCTTTTATGAAACACGTCAATATCTGGACAGGTTAAGATTTGAATTACATTTTTTAATATTTATTCTCCAATGTTCTCCCCGTGTCTGCGTGGGTTTACTCCGGGATTTTCTCCGGTTCTCCTCCCACACTGCCAAGAACATGCAAGCTAGGTTAATTGGCATCAAAACTGGGGATTCTAAATTGTCCTTAGGTATGACTGTGAGAGTGAATGGTTGTCTGTCTCTCTGTGTTGGCCCTGCGATGGACTGGCGATCTGTCCAGGGTGTACCCTGCCTCTCGCCCAAAGATGCTGGGGATAGGCTCCAGCCCCCACCCACAACCCAAAAAGGACTAAGCAGAAGAAGGTGAATGAATGAATGAATGAATGAATATTTATTCTTTAATTGCTCCTATGCGCTCTTGACATCACTGGGGCTGCAGCTGTAAAAATGAATGTATAAAGGTCATGTATGAACCCACAGAAATATTGTACATTAACAGTACATTTTTTTTTCTTCCCTTTTCCTGTCAAGCAGCTAGGTGAGCAGAACAGAAATCTGCTTCCCTTATTGTGCCACACAGAATTTACTTTGCCAAAAGGAGCTTTATTACAGCACATATACAGTATATGTGCTGTATAAGAGCTGGGCTGCATGGTGGCGCAGTGGTTTAGCAACTGTGGCAGCACAGTTTTTACCTTGGCCGGGGGGAACGTGGGGATCATGAGGTCGTGGGTTCGATCCCAGCCCCGACCAACAGTGAGTGCTGTGTGATTTTGCATGTTCTCCCCGTGTTGCGTGGGTATACTCCGGGATTTCTCCCCGGTTTTCCTCCCGCATACCAAAAACATGTAGGTTTAGGGCGCTCGCGCACGCAGCGACCAGCAGCCGGTGGCTTGTCACCAGGCTGCAAACCAAGTCTACCTACGGGTACAAATAAGTAACAAAAAAAAAAAAACAACAACAAAAAAAACCCATATACAGTATATGTACTGTAAATTATTTATAAAATCCTCTTGTAATAACTTTTAACCCTTTAACATGCCCTAGGTGCCATGTGACTCACTGTGTGCAGTAACCATCTGACACTGGAGGGTAGGAGAAGACTTAAATACAGCCAGGCCTTGATTGTGTGAATTATAAACCACACCTCCTGGGACTACCACTTCTACTACCACAGGGCAGAAGGAGGCAGTGAGGCAAGAGCAACAACTCTGTAATGCAATATGTAACAACAGCATCTTTTCACCATGAACAGTCTGCCTCTGTTATGATTCTGGGGCACTGGTGGGTGCCGTGCCCAGTTTCCTGTCTAGTTTAGTGTTTTTCTGTCTGTTGTGTTTGGTTCCTGTCTAATTCTTGTCTTTTTGTATCTGTAGTTTTATTATATACATTTTGGGGTTGTGTTGCGTTTGTATCGTTATGGTTTCCGGTTATGTTTTATTTTGACAGCGCTGTGCAGCTTCCGGCTATCAGACTGGTCAGAGCTGCACACTTGTTATTCATTTTGTTATTTTCTCCACTCATGTATCCACACCTGTCACTGATTATGTCATCATCATCATCATCATCATCATCATCATAGCAGTCTGTCGTGGGTGACAATGACTGTTTCATTTAGGTCTGATCAGATTCCGCCACACAGCTCTGTCCTTAGCCTTCTGCTGCCAGGAACTCCTGTCTATGTCCAACTTCTCCAAGTTTCTTTTTACAGTGTCTTTAAATCTGAGCCTTGATCTACCCTGATTGCATTTGCCCTCGCATAACTGTGAGTAGAGTAACTGCCGAGGGAGACGCTGGTGGTCCATCCTCTCAACATGTCCGAGCCATCTCAGGTTCATCTGTATTAGCATGTCCTCCATTGATGGTAGACCAGCTCGTTTCAACACTTCTATGCTGGTTATCTCGTCTTTCCATGAGATGTTCATTATGGCTCGAAGGTGTCTCATCATGTACGCGTGGAGTTTCTTCACCTGCACTCTGTAGACAGTCCAAGTTTCAGCACCATACAATAGAGTAGCCAGTACTGTCGCTCTGTACACTTTGCATCGACCACGTGTACCCGTCCTCAGGAACTGTCACAAGCCTCCTCGCGCACTTTTCTGCAGCGCATCAAGGAGGGGAAGGAAGAACGGATTTAAACACAGGTTACACCACAAACACATTTATTAACAAACAGACAGACAGTTCCAAAACTTAAAGACTTACAAAAAGGCAACAGTGTAACACTAAACTGCTCACACGACGAGCAGCATCGGGAAGACACAGTTGTACCATGGCCACAAGACAAATAATACAAAACAGGCAGACTTACAAAAAGGAAGACTGGTTCACTTTCAAAGACTCACACGTTATGACGTGCAGCGGGCAGACCACAGTGAACGGTGGCCGAATACTCCCAGAGACAATTCAGTGGTCCAGCAATGCTTGACTGGCAAAGGCTGCTTAAAGTAGAACTGAACTCACCTTTTTGCCAAAAAAGTAGAATAGCAGATTAATTCCTTATTACCTATTGTATTTTTCAACCACATAAAAGAAATTTTTAGGCCGTGCCGATGGCCAAGCTATAAGCCGATAACTTTTGCCTCTGGCTGGCAGTGCCAAACAAACCGGAAGTAGTGCAGACGACGTCACGAGTGTGACCCTTATCAAACAACATGGCAGATGATAGCAGTTCCAGCAGTCAAGAACACCAGAGTTTTCAGAGTGAAGAGGCATTCAGGATCGGTGACAAGACGAGGAGGATGCAGGAGTGTCAAGTGAACAGGAAGAGAGCGAGGGAGGCATCGAACATACAGATTAGAGCCAGAATTTTCAGGGGATTCCGGCACCGACTCAGACCGCAGCAGTGATGGGGAGGAGAGTCGCTTATTGAATACAGAATGGTGAGTCTTTACTTTGGCATGTTTGGGGGTCAGGATAAGGAAAATTAACAATAAAAAAGAAAGGGAAAAAACCCATCAGCATTTTTCCAACTTATTACAGTGATCCCTCACTTATCGTGTTTAATGGGGACCAGAAACCGACCGCGGGAAAAATTGAAAAAACCGCGAAGTAGGCGTCACCCCCCCCCAAGGGCGTCACAAGCACTATTTTGCACAAAAAGGCACAAGAGAACAGCAAAAAGTGCCACTAAGCAACACGAGCGATAAAGAACAATGAATGTGGTCTTCCTTCGTGGGTATAGAGTTTTTGCGTAGGCTCGTAAAATTCACGTGACTCGCGGGGGTAAACATAAACACGCCGTAGGTGCCGCCATCTTGGATGGCAAGAGCAGCAGTTGCACTGTGACAACCCAGGCGTAACTTGTACTGTTTAGCGATCAGAATGAGTGAGGAGAACACACAGTCACAGTCTGACATAATAACATCCCTATCATCCTCTTCAACAACTGACACTATGGCCTCTGACACTGTGTCTGCGATGTCTGTGTCACATTCAGTGGAGTTATTGTCAGCAGTCATAACAGCAGACAAGTGTTTTTAATCTTGCTCCCGTGCGCTCCTCTGGTGTGCCGAAATGCCTCAGTTGAACGGATGTGGCGGGTGTGGGGTAACAGCTGGAGCAATTAGCAGAACAATGACTGCCAGTAATCTGCTCAGCGGGGATGATTTGGGGGCAAACGATGAGATGATATCTTTCAAAGACGAAGGGGAGCAGGAGGAAAAGATATCGGAAAACGTGTCAGCGTAAAGGGATCTGGATGATGTGAAGTCTTTGCTGGTGAACGAGTCGGAAAACAACAGCAGCTCCTCGGACTCAGAGGTGAGTGAAGCGCGCTGCGTGTTTTTTTGTTTTTTTTAAAGGCTCTCCACGGCGCGCCGCGTTAAAACGTACCTGATTTTATGCACATTTACAATATTTTTCTCCCCTTTCATGTGTGCATTGTCCTTTGTAGCAAGCAGAGAGGCGCCCCCAAACCAGACCCGACTCAAAGTTTTTTTTTTTTTGTTACTTGTTTGTACCTGTAGGTAATTTGGTTTGCAGTCTGGTGACAAGCCACCGGCCGCTGCGTGCGCGAGCACCCTAAACCTACATGTTTTTGGTATGCGGGAGGAAACCGGAGAAATCCCGGAGTAAACCCACGCAACACGGGGAGAACATGCAAACTCCACACAGCTCACTGTTGGTCGGGGACTGGGATTGAGCCCACGGTCTCATGATCCCCGCGATCCCCCGGCCGAGGGTAAACTGTGCTGTCACAGTGCTAAACCACTGCTCCACCGTGCAGCCCGTTATGAGAAAGCGAGAGATTACGTCAGTGAAGGTAATTATTCAAAAATCCAACTTTTTTTTTTTTTTTTTTGCATTTCACACCGGCCATTTAATTCCCCGCTTATCCCCTTATCAGGGGGAACAACAGGAGTACAGTGATCCCTCGCTACTTCGCGCTTCACCTTTCGCGCCCTCAGTGCATTGCGGATTTTTCAAAAATATTCATCAAAAATTCAAAATTGAGAAATAATGGGCGGGCGCTAGCAGAAGGCAGGGAGACTACATTAGACCATAAGGTGTCAACACGGAGAGCCGCACAACTCTCTGTTCGCTGTTCTCGTGTTGGCTCAGCTCAGAAATCTCGCAAGCTGATTGGCCGAGACGTTTCACCCCGCAAGCTGATTGGCCGAGACGTTTCACCCACCTCCTCTCCCTGCCGAGCACCCGTGAAGGGAAGGAAGACCGCATTCATTGCTTTTTATCGCTCGTGTTACTTAGTCTTGCCGCGTGAAACTTTTTGCTGTTCTCTTGTGCCATTTTGTGCGAAATAGTCTTCCCGTCGAGCCACTACGCCGCCTCCTGCAGCTTCAGCTCTATCGGAAGCTGCCCTCGATGATCCTGCGCCTCCAGCACCTCACAATGAGGCGTCACCTGAGGAACAGTAAAGCTCTCATTAACCTGTGCAGTAAATCATTTTCATCTTGAGTTACGCATCTTGTTATAAGAATAAAAGAGTTCTAAAAACATATTTATGTACACTTTGTTTACATCTACGTATGTATGTACACGTACACACACACACACGTATCATATGAGAGAGAGAGAGTGAGAGAATGAACGTACGTATTGTTTATGGATGACATCATTAGGGGTGACGCTACTTCGCGGTTTTTCACTTTTCGCGGTCGGTTCTGGAACCCATTAACCGCGATAAGTGAGGGATCACTGTACACCATTTTGCCGAGTTTGTAGGTACACGTGAGCTATGTGGTTTGTTTCACCCTGCTGCTGCTGTTTCTTGCCATCCAATACGGCGGCACACTCTAACGGGCCAGTGCGGCACGCCCCCTGACGTCATATGCAAAAACTCAAAAGGCGCTCGGCAGGGAGTGAAGCTGGGTAAAACGTCTCGGCCAATCAGCTTGCGAGGTAAAACGTCTCGGCCAATCAGCTTGCGAGATTCCCGAGCGGTGAAGAGGTGGGCGGAGAGGAGTGGAGCGGTGGTCAGAGAGGTAGATTTTCAGTTGTGCGGGCTCTCCGTGTTGATACCTGAAGTTCTAATGTAGAAGGCAGGTAGAAGGCAGGGAGACGGCAGGGAGACTACATTTGTATTTGAAATAATAATTTTTTCCTTCAAACTTTGCTTTCGTCAAAGAATCCTCCATTTGCAGCAATTACAGCATTGCAGACCTAACATGATTGCACAAGGGTTTTCTAATCATCCATTAGCCTTCTGACGCAATGAGCAAACACATTATACCATTAGAACACTGGAGTGATAGTTGCTGGAAATGGGCCTCTATACACCTATGTAGATATTGCACCAAAAACCAGACATTTGCAGCTAGAACAGTCATTTACCACATTAGCAATGTATAGAGTGTATTTCTGATTAGTTTAAAGTGATCTTCATTGCAAAAAAGTGCTTTTCTTTCAAAAATAAGGACATTTCTAAGTGACCCCAAACTTTTGAATGGTAGTGTATATTTAATAAAATGGCACTTTCTACTCACGCAATTGAGTTTTTCATTCTCTCCCTCGTGCGCCGCACAATGGCACTCGGGGAACTGTGACACTATGGGCTGAAAGCAGGTGATGGATATGGATATCATTCATTCCTCCACCACACTCATGATACAAGCGGGTGGTTTAAAGCGCCCATGTACACCTCCAAAAAGGACATTTGCCTTTACTACGCCTTGACTGTAGGGGGTGTCCTACCCTGTTGGACATCAGCCTTAAGCACGGAGCCCTCACCCACCACTGACTGCCCAGAGGAACTCCAGCAACTCATCCAGCAATGGCCCACCGTCATGTCTGACATCTTGGGAAAGACCACTGTGGAAAGGCACCACGTTTTTACCCAGGATGAGGTTCCAATGAGGCATAAGGCATATCGTGTATCTCTCTGGAAAAGCAAATGATTGAGGAGCATGTGGAAAAAATGCTTAAAGACAGCATCATTGAACCTTCCGAGTCAGCATGGGCCTCACCAGTGGTACTGGTAAACAAACCAGATGGCTCCTACAGGTTCTGCGTAGATTACAGAGGGGTAACTGCCAAGACCTTACCTGATGCATACCCAATGCCCATCATTCATGACATCTTGGAATCACTGGATGGTGCCTCCTGGTTCAGCACATTTGATCTACAATCAGGTTACTGGCAAGTGGCTATGGTGGAGGAAAGCAAACATAATTCAATTCAATTCAATTCAACTTTATTTATATAGCGCCATTTCACAACAACAGTCATCTCATAGCACTATCAACTGTAGGGAGGACCCCCACAGTTGCAGAAAGACCCCAGCAATCAGGCGATCCCCTGTGAGCAAGCACTTGGCGACGGTGGAGAGGAAAAACTCCCTTTTAACAGGAAGAAACCTCCAGCAGAACCAGGCTCAGGGAGGGGCAGTCATCTGCTGTGACTGGCTGGGGGGTGAGGGGACAGAGAAGAAGAAAAGAACAGACATGTAGAGAGCAAACAGCACGATGGGGACTCAATCTATGGGAGAGAACAAACAAATGTTAATGACCAGCAAAAAAAAAAAAAAAAAAAATATTTCATAGAGAGTGAGGAAAGGAGTGAGGCCCAGTGCATTACTGGAGGTCCCCCGGCTGACTAAACCTATTAGCAGCATAACTAAGGGAGGGTTCAGAAACACATGATCCCTCCCTAATTGTAGGCTATATCAAAAAGGTAGGTTTTAGCCCTATTCTTAAAAACAGAGATCGAGTCTGACTCCCGAATCCAGATTGGCAGCTGATTCCACAGGAGAGGAGCTTGATAACTGAAGGCTCTGCCTCCCATTGTACTTTTGGAGATTCTAGGTATTACAAGTAAACCTGCATTTTGGGAGCGTAGTGCTCTGTTAGGATGATACGGTAGTATCAGATCTTTTAAATAAAAAGGAGCCTGATTGTTTAGAGCTTTGTAAGTAAGAAGAAGGATTTTAAACTTAATTCTAAACTCTATGGGAAGCCAATGAAGGGAGGCCAGAACCGGAGAGATATGATCTCTCTTTCTAGTACCTGTTAAAACTCTTGCTGCAGCATTTTGGATCAGCTGAAGACTTTTTAAAGATGTTTTAGGACAGCCTGATAATAAAGAATTACAATAATCTAATCTCGAGCTAACAAAAGCGTGGATCAGCTTCTCAGCATCACTCTGAGACAAGATGCTCCTAATCTTGGCAATATTACGCAAATGATAGAAGGCAGTCTTAGAAACAAATTTAATATGTGAATTGAAGGACAAATCCTGATCAAAAATAACTCCAAGGTTCCTCACAGAGCTATTAAGAGAAAGAGTAACTGCATCCAAACTGAAAGTTTGATTTGGAAAGGAATTTCTAAGGTTTTTTGGACCAACAAGAATGACTTCAGTCTTATCTGAATTTAATAGCAGGAAATTACAAGTCATCCAAGCTTTGATTTCCTTAAGACAGGCTTCTAACTTGGCTAATTGATTAGTATCATCTGGCTTCATTGACAGGTATAATTGTGTGTCATCTGCATAACAGTGAAAATGTATACAGTGCTTTCTAATAATGTTGCCTAACGGAAGCATATATAAACTAAAAAGAGTAGGGCCAAGCACAGATCCCTGTGGAACTCCATGACTAAGCTTTGAGCTGAGAGAAAACTCATCATTTACATGAACAAACTGGAACCTATCAGATAAATAAGATCTAAACCACTGCAACGAAGTTCCATTAAGTCCAACATAGTGTTCTAATCTATCAAGTAGAATATTATGATCAATAGTATCAAAAGCTGCACTAAGATCTAAAAGGACAAGTACAGAAACTAGTCCATTATCAGATGCAATGAGGAGGTCATTAGTGACCTTCGCTAAGGCTGTTTCAGTACTATGATGGATTCTAAACCCAGATTGAAACTCCTCAAGTAAACCATTTCCCTGCAGGTGGTCAAATAATTGCGTAGCAACAACTCTTTCTAAGATTTTTGAAATGAAAGGGAGATTAGAGATTGGTCTATAGTTAGCTAAAGCTCCTGGATCTAGCGTTGGCTTTTTGAGTAAGGGTTTAATTACAGCCGTTTTAAAAGCCTGCGGTACATGGCCTAAAGTTAATGAAGAATTGATTATATGAAGAATAGAGCTACCAATAAGTGGGAAGACTTCTTTAAATAACCTGGTAGGAATAGGGTCTAAAAGACAAGTTGAAGGTTTGGATGAGGAAACTATTTTGTCTAACTCACAAAGGTCGATTGGAGTAAACTCATCAAGACAGACATCAATAGAAGGAGCTGTAGTAGTTACAGTATTTAAGTTAACTGTGGGAAGAATCTGATTGATTTTATCTCTGATGGATGAAATTTTATTATTGAAAAAGTTCATAAAGTTCTGACTAGTAAGCTCTAAGGGGATGCTAGGATTGACAGAGTCCTGACTCTTTGTCAACCTGGCTACAGTACTGAAAAGGAACCTGGGATTATTCTTGTTCTCTTCTATTAATGCAGAGTAATAACTCGTTCTAGCTTTTCTAAGAGATTTTTTATAAATTAAAAGATGATTTCTCCAAGCTAAATAGATTTCATCTAAATTAGTAGAGCGCCATTTTCTTTCTAATTGACGAGTCTTCTGTTTTAAGCTACGAGTTTCTGTGTTGAACCAAGGAGTTAAAAATCTCTGATTAGACTTTTTCTTTTTTAAGGGGGCCACCAAGTCTAGAGCCTGATGCAGAGAAGCTGAAACACTATCCACCATGTTATCAATTACAGAAGGAGCAAGCTGTCTATAGCTTATTTCCGTTGTGTTGACACATGGCATAGAGGAAACAATCTGCATAAATTTGGAAACAGCATCATCTGAGAGGCATCTACTGTGATAATATTTTTCTTTAGGAGCCAAATAGTCAGAAATAGTAAAATCAAAGGTTAACAGACAATGGTCTGACAGTACAGGGTTATGAGGAGACACTACAAGATTTTCTATTTCTATTCCATATGTCAGAACAAGGTCCAATGTATGGTGGAGGTAATGAGTAGAATTTTCTACTTTCTGAGAAAACCCAATCGAGTCTAATATTGAATTAAAAGCCACATTAAGGCAGTCACTATCTACATCCACATGTATATTAAAGTCCCCTACTATAATTATTCTATCAGATTTCAGCACTAAATCAGCTAAGAAATCAGCAAATTCGGATAAAAATTCTGAATAGGTTGATGGGGGACGATAAACTATGGCAAATAAAATTGGGTTTAACCTGGAATTGCTCAAGTGCCCAACACTGAGGACGAGGCCCTCAAAGGAATTATAACATGTTTTTTGCTTTACATTAACTAGTAATTTGGAATGGTAAATTGATGCTACTCCTCCTCCACGACCAGAACTTCTGGGATTTTGACAGTTTAAATAACCAGAGGGAGTTGATTCATTTAAACCAACATAATCCTCTTGCCCTAACCAAGTCTCTGTAAGGGAAATTAAATCAATCTGATGATCAATTAACAGATCATGGACTAACAGAGACTTGGGAGTTAGAGACCTAATATTTAATAAACCACATTTAATTTTTAAATTATGAGGAGGAACAGACGCCAAATCATTCAATTTAGAGGCTTTATGTTTAATTTGAGTTTTACCAATATTTTGCTTTATCACTTTGGGATGCTTATACATTATATTTTTATTTACTTTGGAGGGAGCAGACAACGATTCTCTGATGGGGAAGACAGGGGCTAAGCTGAGGGGTGGCGGATGAAGAGGAGCTGCAGAGAGGCGTGTAAGACTGCGACTCTGCTTCCTGGTCCCAACTCTGAGTAGTCAGGGTTTTGGAAATTTGGATAAAAAAGATGCCAGATTGTTAGATAAATGAGAAGCACCATCCAAAGTGGGATGAATGCTGTCTCGTCTCATAAGACCAGGTTTTCCCCAAAAAGAGCTCCAATTGTCAATGTCGCCCACGTCATTTTTAGGACACCACACAGACAGCCAGCGGTTCAAGGATGATGAGCGACTAAACATGTCATCACTGGTCAGATTGGGGAGGGGCCCAGAGAATACTACAGTGGCAGACATCGTTTTGGCAAAGTCACACACCGATTCTATATTAAGTTTCGTGACTTCCGACTGCCGGAGACGGATGTCATTAATGCCGGCGTGAATAACAATTGTGGAATATTTACAGTTACTTTTAGCCAGCATTTTCAAATTTGACTCGATGTCGCCTGCTCTGGCCCCAGGAATGCATGTGACTATGGCCGCTGGAGTCTCTAGGTTCACGTTTCTGACTACAGAGTCGCCAATGATCAGAGTTTTTTCCTCAGCGGGTGTGTCGCTGAGCGGGGAAAAACGATTAGAAACGTGAACAGGTTGGTGGTGAACCGGGGCTTTGCGACTAGGCTTCCTTCTCACCGTCACCCACCCAGTCTCCTTGCTGCTGAGGACAGCCGGGGAACCGGTGACAGGGGGGGCTAAGCTAGCTAGCTCCGCTGCAGCTAATGGGCGTCCGTCGAGATTAACTGGCGCAGACGGTGTTTCAATGCCGTCTGCGCCAGTTAACAAAAACAGCTTTCACAACATCTCTCGGCCTCTTCTAGTTCAACTGCATCCCCTTTGACCGCCATAATGCAGCTGCGACCTTCCAATGACTGATGGAGAAAGTGTTGGCAGAACTGAGAGGAACAATCTTTTTTGTGGATATAGATGACATCATAGTGTACTCACACTCACGTGAACAACATCACCGGGACCTGGCAGCAGTCTTCCAGAAGTTATGAGCAGCCAACCTCAGCTTGAATATGAAAAAATGCCACTTTTTTAAAGGCAAGCTGAAATTCCTGGGCAACATTGTGTCACATAAAGGGGTTGAGGTGGACCCAGCCAAGACACAGGCAGTGAGGGATTTTCCTGCTCCTCATGATGTGAAGATTCTACAGAGGTTCTTGGGGTTGGCTGGCTGGTACCATAAATTCATACTCCATTTTGTGGACCTAGCGGCTCCATTAAACCAGCTGAAGAGAAAGGGAGTTAACTGGAACTGGGCCACAGAGTGCCAGACTAGCATGGATGCCCTGAAGCAAGCATTACAAAATCCTCCTGTGCTGGCACAGCCTAACCCATCCTCACCCCTTCAAGTCCATACTGATGCAAGTGAAGTGGGGCTTGGTGCGATCCTCTCCCAAAGCATGCCAGAGGGAGAACGTGTGGTCGTGTATGCCTCTCGAGGTCTTCGAGGTCCAGAGCTGAACTATTCCACCTCTGAAAAAGAATGCCTTGCAGTTGTATGGGCTGTGGAAAAGTGGAGACATTATTTGGAGGAGGTGGAGTTCAAGGTTTTCACCAATCATGCAGCATTGTCATGGGCTTTCAATTGTCCGAAAACAACCTCAAGGTTGACTTGATGGACACTGCAGCTGCAGCAGTTTAACTTCAAGGGTCATTATTGCAAGGGATGTCTAAACGTGGTTCCTGATGCCCTCTCCAGGGCGTATGAACCTTTTTACATCCAGCCTGCCTCCTGCCTTATGGTCTCCACCCGGAGTTGCTCTGAGCTCCCCACCTCCTTAGCAGAAATTGCGGCAGCTCAGGAGAAAGATCAAGGGGTATGTGACCTTAAACAGCACAAGTTGAACAACTCACAATCTGACCACATCAGTTCTGTCTTGCACCAGGGGTGCTGTATCAATGGGTCCCTTTATAAGACCAAGGAGAGCAGCACCAGTTGGTAGTACCACAGTCCCTGGTCCCAGAAGTCCTCCGGTACTGCCATGACAATCCCCTGGGTGGGCATCTGGGTCAGTTGAAGACCCTGTTGAGAGTTTTGGAGGTAGCCTGGTGGCCTAGCGTATAGCAGAAAGATGTCTGGAGTCATACCAAAACCTGCATAACCTGTCAGCAATACAAGGCAGACAATACCAAGCCAGCTGGGTTACTGCAGAGCACGGACATCTTGGCTCCGGGGGAGATGATGGGAATTGACCTTATGGGACCCTTTCCTCAAAGTAAGAAGGCCAGTGTCTATGTACTGGTCGTAATGGATTACTTCACAAAGTGGGTGGAAATGTTCCCCTTCAGAGACAGTAAAACACCTCGTCTTTTCAATATTCTTTGAGAGGAAATTTTCACCCGCTGGGGAGTGCCGCAGTACCTGGTTTCTGACAGAGGAGCAGAATTCACTCCCAGTCTCCTGACAGACCTCTGTAAATTCTGGGTAGTAGTGCAGAAATTAACCACGAGCTACCATCCTCAGACTAACCTCACAGAATGCTTTAACAGGACAATAAAGACCATGATTGCCTCTTTCGTGGGACAGTACCACAACACCTGGGACCAGTGGATTCTGGAGTTCCGCTTTGCACTCAAAACTGCCCAACAGGAAACAACAGGGAGAACCCCAGCGGAACTGGCCTTGGGCAGTAAACTGCAGGGACCACTGGAGAGGCTCATTCACAAACCACCCTCACATGACCAGCAAACAGCATCCATCGTGGTGGAAAGACAGCAGAAGATGGCTGAGAAGGTTAAGCGGAGAGTGGGGATACACCAGGCCAGACAAGCTAAGTATTATAATTCCCGCTGTAAAGATGCACACTTTCAGCAGGGTGACTTAGTCTGGGTCAGATCATAGTCACTCTCCAAAGCCAGTGACAAATTTTCGGCCAAGCTAGTGCCTAAATGGGAAGGTCCAACAAGAGTTTTGAAAAAATTAGGGCCAGTTAATTACAAAGTAAGATGGAGTAACCCACCTGATAAACAGGATAATATAAATGTGGTCAATATAAAAAGATATTGTGATGTCTTACCATAGAAGCCTCCGGCTGGAGGGGGGGTCTGTATAGCGCTGCCACATATGTTATTGCATCGACCTTTATGGGTAAAATGTTAAATACATAAAGGGTGCACCTAGTTTTCATAAATGATGAGGTGCAATCTTAAAAATTCCATTCATTGTTTGTGCCCTTTACCTAGCTAAGTTTCACCATGTGGTTGCATTAATTTATGTTGAAAAAGAAAAAACCCAAACTGTCAAAACGTCAGCAGGTCATGTGATGGACAATCAGCTGATTTCCAGCAGCTGGCTGCAGGTTAAGGGGAAGGCGGAAACCGTGGGCTAGAGACGGAAGGAGAAAGGCCTTTTCTCAGATGACTGGAGTAGCCAGAGGAGCGCCTGATCACAGGGAGGCTACGGCGGACCTGCGGGAGTCGGCTTATCCACTCCAGTGAACGTGGAGTTGGCTTTGCACAGGAAGCAGGATGCTGGGAGTAGCAGAAACTCACGGTGCACCCGGACTGACGGGTGACGGGGCTGCAGGCCGTAAGAGCGTTCCTATTTTTTTCTCTTCTTATTTACGAACTGCACTTTGTCTGAGCCCAGGGTTTTGTTTTTTTGTTTTTTTGTGACTGAAAGACATTGACGTCCTGTTATTTTTTGGGGATATTAGCTGGACTCTTTTCTTTTTCCTTTTCTGGTGCCGGTGAAGATTGGGACATTGCCACAGACGGTCTGGTGCCGGTAATTTGGAATAGTAAAAGGACTGAAGATTGTAGGGGAAAGTTGTGCTTGGTTTACAACAGTTTGGGGTGCGGATAACTTGTAAAGAAATTATTTGTTGTGCAGTTATCATGTATTTCCTTGAGTTCAATAACAACACACTAAAAATCATATCATCTTGTGTATGGTGAAATAATTTCTAACCCGTTTTTTTGGTAATAGTCACCATTTAATAGTTGAGTGTTACATGTTTTTATGTTAATAAATGTGCAAACTCACAGAGAGTGTTTGGTGTCCTACTTTTGCCCATGAAATGGGCGATTCATGATGGAAGGACACAACCACCTGGACACCAGCCTCTGTGGGTTTAGCAATTTTTCTTTTCCTGTGATTACATTTTTTCCTTTTGTCATCTTACACCTGCTGAGATGTCAGCAGGCGAAAGACAGTTTTCATGAGGCTTAGGGTGGGAGCTCTGCGCTGCGCTCCGGGAAGTGGATGGATATATTGCTGCCGCTCGTGTATCTCCCACCCCAACAGATGCTCTGTGGAACTTGAGCCTGGCAGAGGTGGCTGTGCTGCGTCACCCGCTGCTCGTGCTGCACGCCGAAGGAAGGGAGAGGGTGTTTTTGATGGAGGATCTGCAGCAGGAGTATTGCGGCAGGAGCTCAGTCCGTGAATTGAGGTCCGGACCAGCGAGACGACATTCCTGGACTGCAGCGCCAGCGGCTCCTTGCCAGCCCTGAGCTCCGGCGTCCTGCCTCCATCGTCAGAGACCCAAGCCTCCACCCCTTTCCCAGACATCGTCAGAGATTGACAGAGGAGCCTCGTCATTCCCGCCACAGCAGCAGGAACCCGGAACTCAGGCGCCCGGAAATAAGGCAGGTGGGTTTTCATTCCTTTTTCTCTCATAATGATATACCTTGCCTTATTCCCAGTGATGAGGCTCAGTTACAGCAGCCAAGTTTAGCTGAGTCCTCACCAGTGTTGGGAGTAACACCACTACTTTTGCAGTAACGTGCTGTGAAATTACTGTTTAAAAATTCAGTAATGCATTTCAGTTACTGAAATTTGATCAGATGTGTTACTTGCGTGACTCGTTTTATTAATATAGATAGATATTTTAGCGCAAATACACAATCATACAACTTGCAGTTGCTAGACACCCTCCTCATCAGCTGCCAACTGGGCATGAATACACAGTTTCCGTGGCTATTGGTGGGACTGCCATCCCCAGTGCCACCAACGGCCTCAAGCCACTGGAGGTTGTCATGCCAAAGGCAAAGGCAAGCAAATAAATAAGCAAATAAATATAAACTGACCCTACCGTAACTGACGCAACCGTCACACAGTCTCCTCCACGGGTCCGTTTCCTGTCCTGCCCCAGTTCACATCACAACCCTGTGAAGAAATGCCGTGGCAGTGGTGACTTCTCATATCGAGCCCTAACAGCTCCTAATTCTTTGGCTTAAACATGAGTATTTTTTGAGCAAGAAGCTCGCATTTAATGTCCGCATTAAATGCTTTTAAAGTTTTCTTACGCACAGAGAAAAAGTGACCGTGATTTGTTGCAGTAAAGAACAACTTCTCTTAAGCAGTGAACTTTCGTTTATCTGTGCTTTCTATTTTATTTTATCTCATTCATTTGCATGCTTTTGTGATGTGCAACTATTTTATGGAAGTAAATGATCTAAATATGCATTTTTAATGGGCTGGTCCAGGGGTGTCAAACATATGGCTCGTGGGCCAAAAAATGGCCCACCAGGGGGTCCAAAATTTTCTCTGTGAATTCACAGCTTTATTTCTAGTAAATTTTTGACTTTCTACTGATTACAATAGTTTATGTAAATCTGATACATTTTTTTTTCTCTGTAAGAAGAGACTTTTTTCTCATGTTTTCTTTTTCTTCTTTTTTCTGATGAGAACAAAGGGCCCTTGATCTTGCTGTGTGTGCAAGATGATTTAAGTATGCATTAAACAGTAGTGTGAAAGTTACTTTTCCAAGTAACTAGTTACTTTAATCATGCAGTAACTCAAAAGTAACTCAGTTACTTTTTAAAAGAAGTAACTAGTTACTATTTTTTAGTAACTTGCCCAACACTGGTCCTCACCACCTGCTGCTGTTGATTCACCCTCGCCTCCCTCTCCCGTGTGTTCTTTTGTGGTCTCAGAGAGTCCGTCGCTCCTGGGAAGGAGCTGCCGGACAGCGGAGAAACCGGGAGTTCCTGTTCCAGCCCTGCTGCCACGTCTGGGATGGGAGGGAAGTGCCACCTGTGCTCCAAATCCTGAGCCGACAGTCGTGTGTTCCCTGGATTCAGCGGCACAGGAGCCGACACTGTTGGTGAGGTCACCTCCAGCATCAGCCAGCATGTCGGGAGGTCCACCAGTGGGGGGCACCAAGCCTGGAGACTGCATCTACCATCACGCCTGCTGCTGGGGTTGTTGCAGCAGAGTCACCAGAGTCCTGAGTGGCAGTGGAGCTCGAGTCCAGGTGAATACTCTGTTCTGCTCTAACACACAGAGTTCACAGAACTCTTTTCTGGCTCGTGGTGAGGAGAACCAGCTGCAGATGTCCTCTGCTTCTGGATTCTCCTCGCTGAGCTCCACCACTGCCAGCAACTTTGCTCCGGTGTTTTTTCCTTCCTCCCCGTCTGAGGTGGTCGTGTCTGGAGTGGATGTCCAGACGGAGAGGACCAAGACACCCCTCCTTGTCTGAGGTGGCCATGCCGGGTGTGGACGCCCAGAAGAGGAGAGCCGAGAAATCACAGCCGGCATCGCGGGAGTCCTGAATGGTGGTGGAGCTCGAGCTCAGGCAAGTGCTCTTTTTTGTTTTGACTTTCTCTATTCTAGAGAGATCTTGCCTGGCTCTTGGTGGGGAGGTCCAGGTTCAGCCATCAGCTGCACCTGAGCTCTCCTCGTCGGGCTCCACTGCTGCCCGTGACTCTGACTAGGTGGTTGTCTGTGTGTTTGAGTCTTCTCCCAAGGTCCCTGTGGGTGCTGCTCCCCCTCCATCCAAGGTCTCCGTGGGTGCTGCTTCCCCCATCCAAGGTCCCCGTGGGTGCTGCACCCCCCCCCCCGTCCGAGGTCCCCGTGGGTGCTGCTCCCCCTCTGTCTGAGGTCTCCGCGGGTGCAGCTATGCCCCAGTCCAGGGCCTCCGTGGGTGCAGCTGCGCCCCAGCTTGGGGCCACCGTGGGTGCAGTGCCTCAGTCTGGGGCCCCGTTGTTCGACCGTCTCCTTGGCCTGGTGCTCTCAGGGGTCAGCCTGGTCATCATGGGTACCATGCTGCGGTCCAGAGTTACCATGGATGCCCCAGCCTTGGGATACCGTAGGTGCCACGCCCCAGTTAGGGGCCACCGTGGGTGCATCACTCCAGTCCGGGGCTGCTGCGGGTGCCACGCCCCAGTCTGGGGCTGCCACGAGTGCCACGCCTTCACCCGAGGTCGCCTTAGATCCCTCACCTTCGTGGGGGACCGGCAGGGGTTGTTGGGCGTTGTGGGAGGTTCCCGCTGATTGGCCACCCATTTCAGGAAGATGCCATCTACCAGCTCCTGCGCTCTGTGGGGGCCACTTTTCCCGGCTGCCGTCCCCAGGGGTGTGTTGTGTGCTGTTGCTCGCTGGCTTAGGGATGCCAGGAGGCTGCCCGATAGGTTGCCCCTCCTGCTCGGATGTTTCTGGAACACAGGGAGGCCACCCGATGTGTTCCAGCAAAGACGTTGGTGGTCTTTGGACTCAGGAAGGTCACCCGAACTGCCTCATCTATTAATCAGTTAGGCTTGAGTTCTGGGAGACCACCTGTTGGACAGTGTGTGAGTCATGAGTGTTTTCTTTTTGAGTTTTGTTTTGTTTGTTTTGTCTCGGTCCCTCCGTGCCAGGGTTCCCCCTCCTCCCCTCCAGGGTGGATTGTTTTTCTTGTTGGGAGGGTCTTCTGTGTGTGTGTGTGTTTCTTTTCTTTTTTCTTGTGATGTTGCCCTGGGGTGTCTGGGAGCCACCCCGTGAGGGGGGGGGGGCACTGTCATGATCCTGTGGCATGGGTGGGTGCCGTGCCCAGTTTTCTATCTAGTTTTATTCAATTCAATTCAACTTTATTTACATAGCGCCATTTCACAACAACAGTCATCTCATAGCACGTTTAACTGTAGGGGAAACCCCCACCCACAATTGCAGAAAGACCCCAGCAATCAGGCGATCTCCTGTGAGCAAGCACTTGGTGATGGTGGAGAGGAAAAACTCCCTTTTAACAGGAAGAAACCTCCAGCAGATCCAGGCTCAGGGAGGGGCAGTCATCTGCTGCGACTTGCTGGGGGGTGAGGGGATAGAGAAGAAGAAGAAAAGAACAGACATGTAGAGAGCAAACAGCACGACGGGGACTCAGTATATGGGAGAGAACAAACAGATGTTAATGACCAGCAAAAATATTTCATTGACAGTGAAGAAAGGAGTTAAGCCAGTGCATTGTTGAAGGTCCCCCGGCTGTCTATGTCAGGACTGGCCCTCACGAGCCAGCATAAGACGCCACAGTCCAGTGAAATTGCACAGAAGTTTATTCACAGTTTAGGAAAAGAGAAGGACACGATAACTAGCCACGTGGACTGAACAGCAAGATTACTTGTTAACATACCAAACAATCATTGACAGCTGAGACGAGGAACGCTCGCTCACCGTCTGACAAGGAAAAGGGCAAAGGAATACAAACGATAACCTCAATCAATAAACACACTTACACAGAATCAGAATCAGAATCAGGTTTATTGCCATTGTTCATGTAGTACACAAACTAGGAATTTGTCTCGGTACAATGCTGCAACATTAAACATGATAAGATAAGAGAAATAAACTATACATGTAATAAAGTGTAGGATAAGATTAAGTGATACTGGTCAACAGTTAAAATATATATTAGCCAGCAGCAGATACTGTGGAGAACTATATAGTGCAGTCGGTAATGCAGGAAGAAAACAGTGATGATTGACATGAGTCTGGTTGAGCTGCTGTACATGGTGCACGAGAGTCACTTAGTGTTCAGCAGTCTAATGGCAGAGGGGAAGAAGCTGTTCATGTGACGGGAGGTTTTAGTCTGGATGGACCGAAGTCTTCTACCAGAGGGGAGGGGGGCAAACAGTACGTGACCAGGGTGTGAGGGATCGGCTATGATCCGGCCAGCACGCCTCCGAGTCCTGGAGATGTACAGATCCTGGAGAGATGGGAGCTTGCAGCCGATCACCTTCTCAGCAGTGCGCACGACGCGCTGCAGCCTTAGTCTGTCCCTGGCAGTGGCTCCTGCGTACCACACGGTTATGGAGGTGGTGAGGATGGACTCGATGATGGCTGTGTAGAACTGCACTAACATCTTGGTGGGTAGCTTGAGCTTCCTCAGCTGCCGCAGGAAGAACATCCTCTGCTGGGCTTTTTTGATGAGTGAGCTGATGGTCAGCTCCCATTTGAGGTCCCTGGTGATGGTAGTGCCTAGGAAGCGGAAGGAATCAGCAGTGGTGATGGGAGAGCCTGAGAGGGTGAGGGGGGGCAGAGGAGTAGTGACTTTCCTGAAGTCTACAATCATCTCCACTGTCTTCAGAGCGTTCAGCTGCAGGTTGTTATTGCTGCACCAGGACGCCAGCTGGGCCACCTCTCTCCTGTAGGCGGACTCGCCGCCGACACAAGAGGAGGAATCGTGGATGAACGTTAGATGAACGTTTGACGAGACTTCCGTGAGACGCAGCCGCTGGCGCCGGCTTTTAAAGCCGGCCGCTAACGACAGCAAATGCAGCACAGCTGTTCAGATCTTGACAGCAGGAAACTCCCCCGAGCGTTTGTCCAATCAGAGCCCGGGGAGCCAGAATGACAACACCGCTGTCAAAGCCTGACAGGAATGGTGTGTGAGCCGAGCGCGGACAAAATAGCGCTCGGGTTACGACAGGGCCTCCCCCTCAAGGGCGGACTCCCGGACGCCTGTTAACATCCACACACCCCTACCCCACCTCAGGGCGGGCGGATGGGGAAGCAGGCAAAGGGGGAGCAGAATCAACCTCACAGAAAATGGAATCAGCACGATATCCTACCACACAAATCACAATAAAGACAGGGCAGGAGCAGAAAACAACCCGGGCATAGGGAAAAAAAAAAACACACTAAACAACACAAGAACACATACAGGGCAAAAGAACAGAGAAAAAAAACACAGGGAAACGTAGTCTCATCCCTCCAACAGGAGAGGGGAAAAAGAGAAAAAAAACCAAAACATGCTAATTCCAACAAGCATAAACAGAGTCTTTAACCAAAACCCAATAGTATAGACCGTTATAAGGAAAAGAAAGAAAAAAAAACAATGAAAAATATGGCACTCACGAAAAGAAATTTGCAGACTCAAGGGAAACAAAAACCCGCCAACAACAATGAACTGAAACAATTCACAATAACTCCATAAATATTCATTTCAACCTGGAACCCATACACACGTGGAAGAAATAGGAAAAAAAAAAAAGTTCAAAAGAGTTTAGAGATCCCAGTCAGTACTTAACTATTCCAATGAGCAGTAGTCCAAAATGACAATCACCTGTAAGTAATCAAAGGGTAAAGGTTCTGCAAGAAATTTAGCAGCTGAAAACTTTAAAGGCTAAACTTCAAATTCTAATTTTAAGACTGATCAGAGAGAAAAAAAAAAAAAAAAACATGGCCAAACTTCCGAATGCAGAAGCTGAATGAGTTCATTTTCTTGGCAATTGAATTAGGCCAACTGAACCCTATTTGGCAGAATAAAGACCTACTGTAGATATTTCAGCCCGTGTCTGCAACTACGGGGATGCAATGGTAATTTGCTCCATGGATCAGCAGTTACACGTTGCCTAGGAGCTTACACAGCAATACTGCAATCCTACAGAGTGCTCAGGGGCAAGCAGAATGGCCAGCAAGAAGAATAATCATGGTGGCATTATGTCTGATGAAGAAAAGGAAAGGGTGGTCTGCTCTGAGGATTCCTTGATCAGAAATGTAGTAATCAAACAACACTTTACCATACTGGCTCCAAATTTCCATTAAACACAAAATAAGAGTAATATAAATTATGTTCAATATAACCATAATAGGTCCTAAAGTTGAGGAAAAGTGTTTATCAAAATTAGATTCAACACAACTCTCCTTTCCTAAGCCAAAAGGTCAAGAAAAAGAGAAAAAAACAAAAACAAAAACACAGTATAAAAACAAGACTGAATGGGGGAGAAAAAAAAAATCAAGCGGCCAAGTCACACATCAGAGCACACAATTAGATCCTGTATGTGGAGTATTTCAGTCTTAAAAAAAAAACAACTCAAGATCACAGAAGCTCCTGAGGGGCAGAGGAAGGGAGGAAAAAAAACCACACCGGGATGACCGGCATAATATACAGTTCAGGAGGCCTCCCCGCACCCAGCATCCAAGCCGCTAGCAGGGGTAGCGGGACGTGTTCTGGCGGCCTCCCTGAATCCCGGGCCAGGGATGACTGTGCCTCCGGCGGCCGGACCAGGGTGCCAAATATACAGTTCTGTTTATCAGGAGGCCGGCCCCGGATGCCAAACGGGAAGAGCAGGCTTCCAGGTGGTCGACCCGCATCAACCTGCCAACAAGACCACTGGAGAGAGCTCAGCGACGGTCTCCCAACGGTGAGGAGAAGCCAGAGAGAACCGGGCCAACTATGGTTCATCCCCGCGGTTCCAGGTGCGGGGGAAGGAGGAATGTGACGAGGGTAAGGAATCAGTTTGGCGTTATTCAGCGGCGGGTCTGCAGCACCACCTCGGGATCCCACACAAACAGGCGCTGATTGGGCCGGAACCCATCCGGTAGAGAATCCCGACTGGACCGACGCTGCACCCACGGTGGGCCCGGATTGGGCCACAACCCCTCCGGTGATGAGCTTGAGCTGGGCCGACGCTGCACCCGTGATGGACCCCGATTGGGTCACGGCTGCCGCCAAGTCGGACCCTGATTGGGTCAAAACCACTCCGGTGACGAACTCTGACTGAGTCAACGCTCCACCCGCGTTGGACCCCGGTTGGGTCAGAACCACTTCAGTGACGAACTTTGACTGAGCCGACGCTGCATCCGCGTCGGACCCCAATTGGGTCAGAACCACTTCGGTGACGAACTCTGATTGAGCCGACACTGCACCTGCGTCGGACCCTGATTGGGTCAGGGCCGCACCAGTTCCGACCTCCAACTCCGAACCCGGAACCTCCGGCACAGCGACTGGCGTCTGCTCTGCACCGGCGATCTTGGGGGAGGGCTCAGAAGAAAAAAAAAAACGTGATCAGGATCACCGGCAGCGCCACAACCCGGCGAGACAAGCTCAGATGCAGTGGACGGCTGCACCCGGCTCGCCCCCCCCCCAAGAGACAGGCAAAAATGCTCAATTATAGAAAAGACAAAGACAACACTGAGCACTTGCCTGATTTTAAGTTCAGACGCCGTCCAGGACTTCGACGATCCGGGCTCAGACGGGAGGAAATCGTCTTCTGGTTCCCATTCAGCTGCGTCGGGCTCCGCAGCTGGCAAAAAGGCTTCTGCAGCTTGAGGACCCTCCAACGCCATCGTCCACGCTGGCAACCCGTATGGCGTGGTGGCAGGGGCCCCCGGCCCGCTGGGTCGGACTGTTCATCCGTGGAGACCTGGGGACGCTCCGTCGTTGGCGCAGGCTCCATACAGTAGTCTGCTCCCCTCCTCCGTCCTTGATGTGGCTGCGGGGCTGGAATCCTCTGCTCCAGGGCCGCAGGCCCCCTCCTCATCCGATGACGCTTGACTGACATCAAGGAACGCTCAGCGGAGGGAGACACAGAGGCAGCGGGTTTAGTAATTACCTCAGCAGGTGGTGGAGGCTCGGGGGGTTGCGACCCCCGAACCTCACCCCCAGGAGACAGACAAGACAAACCACTGTTAGGAGAAAAAGGGTGAACTTGTACTCGCCTGTCTCCCGGAGGGAGGATGGTGCCTGCTGTAGGAAACGTTGCTCCTTCCTCTTCCCGTCGGAAGGTGGCAGAGGGCTCCCTGGAAGGACGAGGGGGAGCCGCACGTGATGGAATCGGTGCGGGGCTCGCCAGAGTAGAACTCCTCATACACCCAGCAGCTGGAGAAGGCGTCGGAGAGGAGGGGGCGACAGCCGAGACGGGCCGGACACGATGCGCTGACAGGACAGCGGGGGGAAATGGCCTGGGGAGAGAGGCTGCAGGGGTTCCCTCCTGGTGAGACGCTGAAGAGACAGCTGTCTGGTTAATGGGGTCATTCCAGCGACCCGGAGCAGGATCCGGACGGGGCACTTGCTGAGGATTTCTCTGGCCGCGGCGCCGATGTCTACGGCGGGCCACAGGTGGTACGAACTCCTGGCCTGGATCGAGGAAGGGATCGGGATCCCAAAGCGGGCAGTGGGGATGCCGTCTCCTCCACCTCAGGTCGTCTTCTTCCTCGTACATCCGGAGTATCTTGCGTTGGGTGGCGATGTCAAGTCTCCTCGCGTCGACTTCTGGGTGGTCGTCGTAGCGGGGAGAAAGTTGGTTGAGCACATCCTCAGCGCAGTTCAGGTACCAGCATACGTCGGGATGAAAGTCGAGGAGGGAGGAGGCGATGCGGATTTCATCAACTTCATCCAGCGCCTCGGTCAGCTGGTGGCTGGGACCCCGAGTGCGACCTCTCCGCGACGGCATAATTCCAGTACCGGTACACCATACCCAGACAGGAAAGAGCAGAGTTCTCCTGAATGCAACTTCACCGAGATTGGCGTCTCCTTCTGGCGGCAGTCTACTGTCAGGACTGGCCCTCACGAGCCAGCGTAAGACGCCACAGTCCAGTGAAATTGCACAGAAGTTTATTCACAGTTTAGGAAAAGGGAAGGACAAGATAACTAGCCGCGTGGGCTGAACAGCAAGATTACTTGTTAACATACCAAACAATCATTGACAGCTGAGACGAGGAACACTCGCTCCCCGTCTGACAAGGAAAAGAGCAAAGGAATACAAACGATAACCTCAATCAATAAACACACTTACACAAGAAGAGGAATCGTGGATGAACGTTAGATGAACGTTTGACGAGACTGCCGCGAGATGCAGCCGCTGGCGCCGGCTTTTAAAGCCGGCCATTAACGACAGCAAATGCAGCACAGCTGTTCAGATCTTGACAGCAGGAAACTCCCCCGAGCGTTGTCAAAGCCTGACAGGAATGGTGTGTGACCCGAGCGTGGACAAAATAGCGCTCCGGTTATGACAGTCTAAACCTATTAGCAGCATAACTAAGGGAGGGTTCAGAGGGACATGATCCCTCCCTAATTATAGGCTATATCAAAAAGGAAGATTTTAACTCTATTCTTAAAAACAGAGATTGAGTCTGACTCCCAAATCCAGATTGACAGCTGGTTCCAGAGAAGAGGAGCTTGATAACTGAAGGCTCTGCCTCCATTTGTACATTTGGAGATTCTAGGTATTACAAGTAATCCTGCATTTTGGGAGCATAGTGCTCTGTTAGGATAATAGGGTAATATCAGATCTTTTAAATAAAAAGGGACCTGATTATTTAGAGTTTTGTAAGTGAGAAGAAGGATTTTAAACTTAATTCTAAAACTCTATGGGAAGCCAATGAAGGGAGGCCAAAACCAGAGAGATATGTTCCCTCTTTCTAGTACCTGTTAAAACTCTTGCTGCAGCATTTTGGATCAGCTGAAGACTTTTTAAAGTTATTTTAGGACAGCCTGATAATAAAGAGTTACAATAATCTAATCTAGAGCTAATAAAAGTGTGGATTAGTTTCTCAACATCACTCTGAGACAAGATGCTCCCAACCTTGGCAAGATTACGCAAATGATAGAAGGCAGTCTTAGAAACAAGTTTAATATGTGAATTAAAAAACAGATCTTAGTAGTAGTAGTAGATTAGTTTATTTGACAGGGACAGTGCAATAAACATAGACAATTAATCAAAGACAATCAATCTGATGTGTTGCACATAGAGTGTATAGCTATTAGCTAATTTGCAACTCTTGTCCCTGGATGGGCTTTAGAAAAAAGAATCAAGATAAAAATATACACAATAACCACATACATCAATGCAGAAAAATTATAAATACACAATTATAAATATTATAAATATTATAAATACACAAATATAACAGCCTGACTCACCTTTAACATAAATATTATAAATACACAAATATAACAGCCTGACTCACATTTAACACATATAACATAACTCACATTTGCCTATTTCAGGCCTTCCTCCCTCCGTCACTCACTATAAACAAACACATTTATTCCTTCCCTTCATTCACTCTCACTTTGCAGACAAATAATTCATACATGAGTACATTCTTGTTTATTTTTCAGCCAGGTTTTAACATTTTTAGTGAATGTTTTAAAGTCCGTTATTATTTTAATTTCATTTGGCATTGTGTTCCAGATGTGACTGCCCTTTATAGAGAAAGCTGTTTGTCCAAATGTGGTTCTGCGGTGGAATATTTTACAGTTATTGTTAACAGAACTCCTGGTGGCTCTGCTGCTGTCCTGTCTTTGGACGAAACCAGCAAGTGGCTCGGGTGCTGATTTATGGAAACATTTGAACGTTAATTTCAGAAGACAGAGGTCAATGAAGCTCTCAAAACTCAATAGGTTGTATTTTTTTAAAACATTACAGTGATGCCACCTAATGGGCTTTTTGTCCAAGATTTTTAGGGTTTGATTATATAATGAACCTATATGTCTTATTGTGGAAGGGGCTGCTTGAGCCCAGACTGTCAAACAGTATGATATATGAGAAAAAACCATAGAATGCATATACAGTGCAGCTGCTTCGTAAGGTATGTAATATCTAATTAATTTAAAGCAGTTCAGATTTTTTTTTTACTGTTTTTGAAATTTTCTTTATATGAAGATTAAATTTGAGTTGAGGATCTAGTACAATGCCAAGGTATTTGAATTCTGTAGCTAAACTGATGTCATGATCATGTATATTAACTTTAAAATGTTGCAGGTTACATTTTTTGATTGAAAAGCACATTGAGACTGTTTTCTGAAGGTTCAGCAATAGATGGTTCTTGAGGAGCCACTCTTGGACATCAACCATACTTGTAGACAGTACATCTGCAGCCTGTGCTGGAGTCTTGGCAGCTGTGTAAATAACTGCATCATCTGCATAAAGTTGGCATGTTGCAGCTGAGCAGTGTAACGGCAAGTCATTAATAAAAATGCTGAAAAGTAAAGGACCAAGAATGGACCCTTGTGGGATACCCATGCGGTTGTTTAAAAATGAGGATTTATCCTGGTGAACTTTTACACACTGTTCTCTATTCTGGAGATAAGATGCAAACCATTCTAATGTATTTGGGGAGAAGTTAAAAGATACCATTTTGGATAAAAGCAAACTGTGGTTTACAGTATCGAAAGCCTTTTTGAGATCTAGAAAAACAGCTCCTACCACATTACCCCTGTCCAAGGACTGTTTGACGTTTTCAATAAGACAACAATTTGCTGTTTCTGTTGAGTATCCTGGTCTAAAACCAAATTGATGTGGATGAAGAAGTTGACTGTCTTGTAAGTAGTCTATCAGCTGTGTAGCTACAACTTTTTCAAGAACCTTAGATAGGACTGGTAAGATAGAGATTGGGCGGTAATTGCATATATCGTCTTTACTGCCTGATTTATGAACTGGTATGACGACAGCTTTTTTCCAGCCAGATGGAAATGTACTAGACCTAATGGAGAGATTAATGAGATGAGTCAGTGGTTTGATTAATATTTTGCTGTGCATTTTGAGAAAGGAGGTGCTCATATTGTAGATATCACTAGTTTTTGAGTTTGACAGTGTTTTAACAATACCAGCAATCTTGATCAAAAATAACTCCAAGGTTCCTCACAGAACTATTAAGAGAAAGAATAACCGCATCCAAACTAAGAGTTTGATTTGGAAAGGTATTTCTAAGGTTTTTTGGACCAACTAGAATGACTTCAGTCTTATCTGAATTTAATAGCAGGAAATTACAAGTCATCTGAGCTTTGATTTCCTTAAGACAGGCCTCTAACTTGGCTAATTGATTACTATCATCTGGCTTCATTAACAGGTATAATTGTGTGTCATCTGCATAACAATGAAAATGTCTACAGTGCTTTCTAATAATGTTGCCTAACCGAAGCATATATAAACTAAAAAGAGTAGGGCCTAGCACAGATCCCTGTGGAGCTCCATGACTGAGCTTTGAGTTGAAAGAAAACTCATTACTGACATGAACAAACTGGAACCTATCAGACAAATAAGATCTAAACCACTGCAACGAAATTCCATAAAGTCCAACATAGTGTTCTAATCTATCAAGTAAAATATTATCATCGATAGTATCAAAAGCTGCACTAAGGTCTAAAAGGACAAGTACAGAAATAAGTCCATTGTCAGATGTGATAAGGAGGTCATTAGTGACCTTCACTAAGGCTGTTTCAATACTATGATGGATTCTAAACCCAAATTGAAACTCTTCAAATAAACCATTTCCGTACAAGTGGTCAAATAATTGCGTAGCAACAACTCTTGCTAAGATTTTTGAAATGAAAGGGAGATTAGAGATTGGTCTATAGTTAGCTAAAACTCCTGGATCCAGCATTGGCTTTTTGAGTAAGGGTTTAACTACAGCAGTTTTAAAGGCCTGCAGTACATGGTCTAAAGTTAATGAAGAATTGATTATTTGAAGAATAGAGCTACCAATAAATGGGAAGACTTCTTTAAATAACCTGGTAGGAATAGGGTCTAAAAGACAAGTTAAAGGCTTGGATGAGGAAATTATTTTGTCTAACTCTGAAAGGTCAGTTGGAGTAAACTCATTCAAGCAGATATCAATTGAAGGAATTGTAGTAGTTAATGTATTTAAGATAATGGTGGGAAAAATCTGACAGATTTTATCTCTGATAGATTAAATTTTATTGTTGAAGAAGTTCATAAAGTCCTGACTAGAAAGCTCTAAGTGAATGCTAGGATTGACAGAGTCCTGACTCTTTGTCAGCCTGGCTACAGTGCTGAAAAGAAACCTGGGATTATTCTTGTTCTCATCTTTTAATGTGGAATAACAACTTGTTCTAGCTTTCCTAAGAGATTTTTTGTAAATTAGAAGATGATTTCTCCAAGCTAAGTAGATTTCATCTAATTTAGTGGAGTGCCATTTTCTTTCTAATTGACCAGTCTTCTGTTTTAAGCTATGAGATTTTGTGTTGAACCAAGGAGTTTGAAATCTCTGATTAGAATTTTTCTTTTTTAAAGGGGCACCAAGTCTAGAATCTGATGCAGAGAAGCTGTAATACTATCTACCATGCTATCAGTTACGGAAGGAGCAAGCTCTCCATAGCTTATTTCCATTGTGTTGTCCGTAGTTTAGTATTTTTCTGTCTGCTGTATTTGGTTCCTGTCTAATTCTTGTCTTTTTGTATATGTAGTATTATTATGTACATTTTGGGGTTCTGTTGTGTTTGTAACATTATGGTTTCCGGTTATGTTTAATTTTGACAGCGCTGTGCAGCTTCCGGCTGTCAGACTGGTCAGAGCTGCACACCTGTTATTCATTCTGCTATTTTCTCCACTCACGTATCCACACCTGTCACTGATTGTGTACTGCAAATAAGGGCACGGCAAACCTCTGTGGTTTGTCGTGTCCTTCTACCACGTGTACCCGTCCTCAGGAAGAGAGTAGGAGAGCTCTGTCCAGGTATGTTTGCCCCTTATTTCCAGCCATGAGCCCTGCTGCCTTTGGGAGAGCTCTGGCTGGATTCCGCCCCTGGCCAGGCGTTCACTGGCTTCCATCCCCCTGGACGTCGAGCCCCACTCTCCTCCAGCATTCGTCATTTTGTACTTGTTTGTTAGCGCCTTGCATTTCATGATTTAGTTTTTGTTTATTAACATCTTGTCTGTTTTTACGTTAATAAATGTGCAAACTCACAGAGAGTGTTTGGTGCTCTGCTTTTGCCCTTGAAATGGGCGATTCATGACAGCCTCGTCTGTAACATAAGGTTCTGACATAGACGATATATGAGTAGTAACATGGAAAATGACGCATTTATCACGATAAACAGGAATTCCGAGATAACATATTTAACATGGTAAATATCTGATCTAAGTTGACAAGTCATAGTGTATTTAATCACTTCATTGTAACATTCATACTGTACATAATAACTCGAACTGCAACCTGTCATCAACCTTAAAGTTAGGTTTAAAAAGATGTAGGACCACATTTTGACAGTCACTTGTCTATTGTGAGAGGCACATCACACATTTGTGGGTGTGGCCCAGTCCGGGCTTCGGTGAAAACTGTGCACTGGCAAGAAGTGCAAAAGCGGCAGTCTAATTATTCACAGGTGTGAATCCAATCCAAGGCGTTCTTGCTCATCCCTTTAATGCATAGAGGTGCATTATCTAAAGTGAACTCTGGTCATGATGGCTTGTTTAAGATGGGTTTTGCGCTGGCCAAAGGGCATGTGGGTGACCGAAAATGCATGAGATAGTAACATTGCTTGGCATTAAGCTGGCATCACAGTCAATGCCCATTTAGTTATTTTAGAGAGGACAAATGGGGAAGAGATAATGCTGAACTGAACAATCGAGCAGAATGGTTTAATGTAGTGTGCAAGAATGCAACATACAGACATAAATGGGTTGGAAACTTAAGGAAAAGAGGAGGATGCCTGTGGAAATTTTCATAAACTGATGCACCATTTTTTCCTCCATCGCTACCAATTGGATGGTTTAGTGAGGCCCTTGGATCAGCCACATTGGGGTCAGTCATGGCCCTGGCGGAGTGCTGAGAAGACGATCAAATTTGACTATCTAGAGCAGGGGTGTCCAATCATGTGCCGTGGAGGGCCAAGACCCTGCAGGTTTTCTCTTCTACCCAGTCTCTTCAGCAGGTGTTTTCACTTATCAGCAATCAGTGGGAAGAAATTCAATGAAATATGTTGTTAAAGACACTGGTTCGAGGCAAAGCCTGCATGGCCCTCCGAGGCAAAGCCTGCTTGGCCCTCCATGGCACATGATTGGACACCCCTGATCTAGGCAAGGCAAGGTCTAGAGGAAGTAAAAGATGTAATAACATTTCCGTAGGTGAACTTGCGGAAGGATCAGTAATGGTGGTCCGGAAGTTTCTCCCAGCCCCACTGTGAGCCAGAGGGCTCCCTCGCTTGTTGCTTTTGCCGACCGAGGGTCTTCCCTGTCTTGTGTGGGGATCTCCTGAGGTTTGTGGTTCTCTGTCCCAGTCTCTCCTCGGTGGGAGGGAGAAAGGAGAGCCGAAGCAAGCACGTTCTCAGCAGCCCCTCCTGGGGGCTGATGGGTAGCAACTTGCTGGGGGCCGGTGGTCCGGGATGCCACCCACTCGAGAACCCTGACTGTAAGCACCTCGCAGGTGGTCTTACCCCAACTGTCATGCCATGCACTCCCAGGTACCCAGTTCTTCTCCCTTCTTGTAAATGTCCTAGTTGTGGGACTAATAAAGATTAACTTAACTTCACTGTCCTCAGATTAATACTTCTAACAGAAAAACAATAGCTGAGTGTGCATGGACAAAACATCGATTGAAGGAGATGACCGAGGGGACACCGGCTGGTGAGGGCACTGAACCACGGGTCTCTCTAGACCCAGTCAGAGGCCGCATCAGGCGAAGCGATGATGCACCTCCTGAATCTCCTGGAAGCTACTGTGAAAAGTAAAATGCTCACAGGGCACATTCCCCGTTCATTCATTCCCCTAAAAATAAACACATTAATGGTTAATAAGTCCATGTGGATGGAATAAAAATCTCCAGACTGACAGTGTCCATGCCTCACTATGAACTCCCAACCTCTCAAATGGAAGATTCACATTGATGACCAGAGAGGCAGATTGTCAGTTCTCAATACAGATTATTTAATTTTACAAAGTCTTCAATAATGGCAAACAAACTGCAGACCAACTCACATGCAGCTTCAACAACATTCTCTTTCTAATAAGAGGGAGGCCACCTTTTATAGCCTTTCCCCAACAAGCCTGACCTACTTAGCAGGACAGAGGGGAACTATATACAAGTACAAAATATCAAATATTCAATAAAATATATTTTAAATAATTATCAATACAATAAATATTATAAAAATCCCACTAAATCAATATATATCAGCTTTATTAATATTAAGCTTAAAAACTCAGTGAACACCTTAAAAGCTACCCATAGCACCCCCCCCCCCCCCCAAATTCTTCCCTTGGTTGTCATGATTGGTAATAATTGACAGCTCATGTGCAGGGAGTGGCACCAGAGAAAACATACGGTGACACAGAGAAGTAAATTAATTTGGATTTTATTAATTCAAAAGGGAAAGCTTTGTTAATGAAAGACATCACTCGCCAGAGGAAGACCCAGCCTGGAAGAAGAGACGAGAGCAGGTTTGATGAGGAGGGAGACTGAAAAGGGAAAATAGGACTGCACTCATGTGGTAAGAAACAGAGAACCCGGCAGTGAAACCCTGCACCAACAGCGAACCAGGAGTAGAAGCTGGAAGGCAGGAGTAGAGCTGGGTGAGGTGTCTGACTTGGTGGAAATGGCTGCTGAAGTGGTGATGATGATGAGGCAGTTGAGCGCACAACAACCCCGGAGATGCACCACAAAGACGGTAGCAACCTGTAGAAGAGAGGACAAGAGGAATTAATAAATTCCCGCTGAGGGAGAGAATATAACTTACTTGCTTATAGATGGTAGTATACCCAACGAGCCAGCGCTGAAGCATTGAAGTGAAAGCCCTTTTCAGTGCTGGCAGAGGCAGCAGGTGCGTCTCATCACACAGGTGAGGTGATTGCCTGCGGAGTCGGGGAAAGTTGAACAGGAAGGGAGGAGGAGAGTGCGCTCACCAGAACATGACATTGGTCTTTCCTGGAAACTTTAAAATGGTGCTTGGTGTCATTTGCCCGAACACCCTGGAAGAGACCAAGACAAGAAGATGTAAATGGAGGCTTTCAATTACAGTATCTCACAAAAGTGAGTACACCCCTCACATTTTTGTAAATATTTTATTATATCATTTCATGGTACAACACTGAAGATATGACACTTTGATACAATGTAAAGTAGGCAGTGTACAGCTTGTATAACAGTGTAAATTTGCTGTCCCCTCTAAATAATTCAACACACAACCATTAATGTCTAAACCGCTGGCAACAAAAGTGAGTACACCCCAAGTGAAAATGTCCAAATTGAGCCCAATGTGTCAATATTTTGTGTGGCCACCATTATTTTCCAGCACTGCCTTAACTCGCTTGGGCATGGAGTTCACTAGAGCTTCAAAGGTTGCCACTGGAATCTTCTTCAACTCCTCCATGATGACATCATGGTGTTAGAGATCTTGCGCTCCTCCACTTTCCATTTGAGGATACCCCACAGATGCTCAGTAGGGTTTAGGTCTGGAGACATACTTGGTCAGTCCATTACCTTTACTCTCAGTTTCTTTAGCAAGGCAGTGATCGTCTTGGGGTATGTTTGGGGTGGTTATCATGTTGGAATACTGCCCTGCGGCCCAGTCGTGCTCTGCTTCAGTATGTCACAGTGGCCACAGTTACATGGGCAAAATTTCTTCAATCTGATTACAATTCAGATCAGAATTTTACTGTTTACATGGATCCTGAAAAAGCTGATCTGATTAGGACGTGCATTTCCATGTGTCACACATTTGAACGGAATAAATCATTTTGACATGCGCACATCGACATTTCGACATTCCGAAAATAGTAGAAGAAGAAGCAACTTCCGGTGTTAGTGAGCCCCGCTTCATGTCAACATTGACCTGTATTGTGTTATTCAGACTGTACTTTTGCTTCTGCTGGTCTCCGTAATGAAGCTATAAGCACATACTTCTGCATATGACGAACAGAGAGAGACAGCAGGATGATACAGACCAGTTTTGTTTTACTCCCGCTATGTTTTCTGCTAGCTGCTGCTAAGGCGGAAATATGTCACGTCGACGTGCGGCTGGTGTACAGACATGCGCAGTAAACATATTGTCTGCCCTACATTTGGAATAAGTGTTTTCATGCGCACCATCCCGATTAACAATTGGCATAACCCACCCCTCTCAATCGGAATGAAATTTTGATCAGAATAAGCATGATCGGGTTAGAATATTCAGATTGCCATGTTTACATGAAGAATTTTTATTCCGATCAGGCTTTTAATCCGGTTACTTGTGTCCATGTAAACATAGCCACTGACAGCAGCACTCATGCAGCCCCAAACCATGACACTCCCACCACTATGCTTGACTGTAGGCAAAGACACACTTGTCTTTGTACTCACCTGGTTGCCGCCACACACACTTGACACCATCTGAACCAAATAAGTTTATCTTGGTCTCATCAGACCACAGGACATGGTTCCACTAATCCATGTGCTCAGTCTGCTTGTCTTCAGCAAGCTGTTTGTGGGATTTCTTGTGCATCATCTTTAAAAAGGGCTTCCTTCTGGGATGACAGCCATGCAGACCAATTTGATGCATTGTGCAGCGTATGGTCTGAGCAATGATAGGCTGACCCCCACCCCTTCAACCTCTGCAACAATGCTGGCAGCACTCATACAGCTGTTTTCAAAAGACAACCTCACGTCATAATGTGCACTCAGCTTCTTTGGTCGACCATGGAGAGGCCTGTTCTGAGTGGAACCTGTCCTGTTAAACCGCTGTATGATCTTGGCCATCGTGCTGCACCTCAGTTTCAGGGTGTTGGCAGTCTTCTTATAGCCTAGGCCATCTTTGTGTAGAGTAACAATTCTTTTTTTCAGATCCTCAGAGTTCTTTGCCATGAGGTGCCATGTTGAACTTCCAGTGACCAGTATGAGCGAATGTGAGAGCAAAAACACCAAATTTAACACACTTGCTCCCCATTCACACCTGAGACTACCTTGTAACACTAATGAGTCACATGACACCGGGAGGGGAAAATGGCTAAGTGGGCCCAATTTGGACATTTTCACTTAGGGGTGTAATCACTTTTGTTGCCAGCGGTTTAGACATTAATGGCTGTGTGTTGTTATTTTGAGGGGACAGCAAATTTACAGTTACACAAGCTGCACACTGACTACTTTACATTGTATCAAAGTGTCATATCTTCAGTGTTGTCCCATGAAAAGATATAATAAAATATTTACAAAAATGTGAGGGGTGTACTCACTTTTGTGAGATACTGTACTTTGCACTTTAACTACACCAAAAACAAACACCTGCACAACACACATTAGTCCTCCATTTTCATCACACGTTTACTTTCTTGCAGGTGCTGCCAATCAAGGTACCTGCCAACGTGGAAAACAGAATGTTTTAAAAACTGTTTAAATGTTCAATAAATAATTAGGACAACTGTGGTGGAAGTGTTCTTATAAAAACATCAATAAATAATTCAGACCTGTTGTGTTAAAGTTGTATATGTGCAAATTCTTACTTAAATTGCAAAGTGTCAGTCAAAGTGCAAATGCATATATAAGTGTTCAAATATCTAAAACCCAATTTCTATAAGTAATGAAGAATCTCTTTGTTACATTACCTCCCCCTTCTCCAAAAAGGGCTACCATACCACCCTTTTCTGCAATCCTAGACAAACAATCTGCTACTACATTAGACTTCCCTGGCCTATAATGGACTGTAAAATTATAAGGCTGTAAGGAGAGATACCATCCTGTGATGTGTGTGTTGGTGTCTTTCATCTGATTGAGCCACTGCAAGGTGTGATTATCAGTCTCCAAGATGAAGGATCGTCCAAGCAGGTAATACCTTAGAGACTCAATGACCCACTTCATTGCAAGACCCTCTTTTTCATTAGTTGAGTATCTTGTTTCTCTGTCCAACAACTTTCGGCTCAGAAACACCACAGGTCTCCTCTCGCCATTGGTCTCCTGCAGCAGAGCTGCTCCAAGGCCTTTTCCTGATGAGTCTGTCTGAAGAGTGAATTGTTTATCAAAGTCTGGGCTGTGGAGCACAGACTGAATGCCGATTGCTTCCTTGAGATCTTTGAATGCCCTGTCACACTTCTCTGTCCAGCACACTTTGTTAGGAGCCAAGTTCTTTGTGAGGTCATTCAATACAGCTGGACTCTCTGCAAAATGGGGAACAAACTTGCGGTACCATCCAACTAAAACCACAAACCTTCTGACCTTCCTTTTAGTAGTAGGAATAGGGAATGAGTGAATGGCTTCAATTTTTCCCACTTGTGGCTTAATTTCGCCAAATTCAATGACATATCCTAGGTACTCCATTTCTCTAGGGGCCACAGCACACTTACGAGGGTTGATGGTCAATCCAGCAACTTTAATGTGCTGTAGTACTTCCTGAAGATGTGTCACGTGCTCTTCCCAGGAGTGACTGTACACCACCATATCATCCAGGTATGCAGTGTTGTGGTGTAACCCTGCGCCTAAGTCCGTCTTTCTACTCCTCTCCGTGTGCTGCGTAAAAGTGCACGGGTACGCTCGTGACAGAATCACCCAGCCGGAAAGGAGGATTTGGCGGGTACACCCAAACATTCCTTTTTCCCCCCTTTTTTGTGTGTCATTTTTTGGGACCTGTGTTGGAGTTGGCCATGGATTCGGCGGGCCAGAGTTATCCTTTGAGCTTGGGATGGGAGTACTGCTGAGCATTAATGGACATCGACGGGCTCATCGCATCGGCCAGCGAATATTCCACCCCGGAGGACATTCTCTGGTACGTAGGTCTGGCGGAGGCAGACGTCCGGCAGTGCCCTCAGCTCGCTCAGCATGATGAGGGAATGGAGAGGATCACCTGGTTGGCAGCACTGTGGCGTGGGTGCAGCAAAGGGGTGAGGAAATCCCCTAAGAAGACCGAACTCGCACCGAGGGGGAAGCGCTCCCGGGGCTCCATTCTTCCTGCTCCCCACCAAAGCGAGATGCCTGCTCCCGTTCTGGCTCATCCAGCTCCAGCATCCAGCCTTCGACTTTGTCCCACAAGGAAACGACTGGAGAAGCCCTCTTTTTTTTTTTTTTTTTTTTTGTTACTTATTTGTACCTGTAGGTAGATTTCGTTTGCAGTCTGGTGACAAGCTACCGGCTGCTGGTCGCTGCGTGCGCGAGCGCCCTAAACCTACATGTTTTTTGGTATGCGGGAGGAAACCGGAGAAATCCCGGAGTAAACCCACGCAACACGGGGAGAACATGCAAACTCCACACAGCTCACTGTTGGTCGGGGGCTGGAATCGAACCCACGATCTCATGATCCCGCAATCCCCCGGCCGAGGGTAAACTGTGCTGCCACAGTGCTAAACCACTGCTCCACCGTGCAGCCCAGCTCTTTGTTCTTGGCGGCCATCATCCCTCCAGCTGCTACGAGCTCTAACAGTGCCGTCCTGGAACGACCACATCCGTCACCCAGGGAGATGGCTCCTAAACTTTCAACGGAGAGGGGCAGAAATCAGCCTGCTGCAGCCATGCACAACGAACTCTGGGAGAACAGGCAAGTGTTTTTTCATTCCATTCAATTAAATTATGAAGGACCTTGTCTGTCTCCTGAGGGACAGGCCCGCCCTCCAGCAGTCGCTGGGTCGTCTCCTCCCGGCCTGCAGTTGGTTATTCATCCCCTATTTCCTCTCTGTCTCCTCTCTTTATCCCTGAGTGCCCGTCGGTCCTGGAACTGAGTCGCCAGACGGTGGAGGGGAGGAGTTTGGGGCCCTGGATGATCCTGCCAGGGGCCCGCACAGAGGTGCTTTCCTGCAGCCATGCCCGTGGAGGTCCCCAGCGGTGGAGACACTGCAGGAGTATAAAGAGGGACTGCTATGACCATCTCGCCTGCCTGTGGAGGCGACAGCAGCAGGAAGTGGGAGCCAGAGTCAGGACTCCTGGAGGCCGGGCCCAGGATCACATCGTCAAGTTCGACAGAGTCCTGGACGGCGGTGGAGCCCCAGCTCAGGCAAGTTCTCTCAGTTGTATTCCTTATGTCTGTATTTGAGAGATCTTGCCTGGCTCTTGGGGAGGAGAGTCAGGTGCAGCCCTTGGCTGCATCTGAACTCGCGTCACCGAGCTCTGCCGCTGCCGGCGACCCTAATCACTTTTTTTCTCCTGCTGCCTCTGAGCCTTTGTTTAGGGTCACCAGAGAGGGTGTGCTGTTGCCGAAGTCGCCGAGGGTTTGGTCCAATCGGAGGAGGACGCCGTCGAGGTTGTCAGGGTTCCCCCCCATCAACCGCCTCCTCTGCTCCTGCGGGTTGGCCTGCTTGCTGTAGGGGCAGCAGGAGTCCAACCGGGCTTCACCATGGGTGCAGCAAGGCTCAAGCTGGAGTCCATTGCGGGTGCAGTAGGGACTCAACCGAGTTCCACTGCGGGTGCAGCAAGGGTCCGACCAGGCTCCACTGCGGGTACAGCAAAGCTCCGGCTGTAGTCTACCGTGGGTGCAGCCCTGGTCGAGTCGGGTCCCGCTGTGGGTGCTACAAGGCCCCAGGTCGGGACCACCGCAGGCACTACTCCCTTCTGGATCAAGGTCATCGGGGGCACAGCCGGCCAGCTTGAGGATACCGGGGCCTACACCCCTCTGCCAGATGCCATCTTGGCCCTCTTTGCTCCTTTCCAGTCTTGGTGGCTTTACGGCGTGGGCAGGCCGCCGGAAGGACTGACTTTCCAGGTCAGGTGGCCCATGCTTTCCGGCAGGCCGCCAGACTCCGTTCACCTCACTTTCTGCTGGGCCTGGGACTCTGGGTGGCCTCCTGAGCCCCAACGCCCGTGGAGTTGGGGGTGTTAGTGTATTTCTTTTTGTGGGCCCTGGGCGGGATATTGTGTTCCCTCCTTTCCTGTTCCCCCTACCTCCACACACACACACACACACACACACACACACACACACACACACACACACACGCACACATTCATATGTGTCCGCATATGATATGCAGTTGATCTGGCCATTCCGCTCCACAATGAAGCAGCAGTCCGGACTGCCATCTACCACTGACCGGGCAGGCTGGACGTGCCTCCCTGTGAACGATCGTGGAGTGCCCGGTTGGAGACTGGTGTTGGAGAAGCAGCACCTGAACCGGCAGATCGCAGTCCTTCGCAGGGAGCCAAGCCTAGCCTGCCCAGTTAATGGGAGTCTTGGCTGCTGCTTTACCTGTGTATCTGTGAAGGACTGCGATCCACCGGTTCAGCTGTTGTTTCCCCGCCAGCCTCCCACTTTCCCCGCATAACTTGTGTTCTTCATGCCGAATTATCCATTAGACCTACGCAATCACAGCAACTTTATGGTATAATTTTTTAAGCATTAAACCTTAAGTCTTTCTGTTGCTATTTGCATTACGGGTAGCATTATTTCTGTCATAAGCTCCCCGTGCGCTTTTCCACAGTGCATGGAGGAGGAGAAAAGGACAATGGATTTACGTGCAGGGTTTCACCAAACACACATTTATTGACACCAAAGTGAATATACAAAAGACATAGACAGCTCAGGTTACGCTTAAGAGTCCTTCAGGATGCCCAACACACACAGGAAGATTACACTGGGCAATCAGCCAAAGCATAGCGGCTGTGCTGCACGGGGGGAAATGCTGCAGAAAGTGTAGCAGCACAGTGGTGAACAGAAACACTAACAGTTACTCACAGTGAGGGGGCAGTCCGAGTAGTCCCAGCGTCTTCCAGCGAGCACACACAACAACAGTCCTTAGAAGACGTGATGGTTAAGCAGCGGAGAAAAACCATCTAACACGTAAAAATGGTCCAGCGGTTGTTTGTCTAGCAAAGAGCTGCTTAAATACAAACATGGCTGGCCTCACAAATTGGGAACACCTGGGCGAGGCGTGGGAAAGATAATTACTGGGGCTGGGAACAGCTGATGGAAATAAGAGGGAGAGCGAGGGGCGTGGCTGGACAGACAGACTGTCAGCAGCACGGGAGAAAGTAGGTCACAGAGGCTGATTAACAGCTGCCGGTCAGGCAGTGGCTATGGGTATGGAAATGAGTACAAAATACACATAATGCACATATACAGAAGAACCAAACCCCACAGAGAGATCAGGGCCGAACCGGGGAAAGCAAAGCCAGCTCGGCTCATGACAATTTCCTTGTTTTGTCCAGGGAACACTGTGGTGACTGGCAGGTTGTGATGCTGTGTGTTATCCAGTCATCATGGTCGTGATTTCCGCGCATTGTCCAATCAGCATAGCCGTGATGCCACATATTATCCAATCAGCATGGAGTCAATCCAAAACACCGCCCACACTTGTTGAAGCCAGGCATGAAGAGACAGAGCGGTGACTAAACTTTTATTGATAAAAATTGCATATTTTGACTGAACGACTCCATACTCAGGGGTGCACACCCTTGTAACCTCAGGTAACCACGTATAAAACCTTAGGTCAGTCTGAGGAATGGTTCAAGAGATATGCATGGAACAGACAGAAAGACAGATAGACAGACAGAGACTTTGTGAATTTATAGATAGATAATTATCGCATGATCGTGTATTTCAAACCTTGTTCTTAGTCACACTGCTTCAAAACACAAACATTGCCGGTAGGGATGGACGTAAGTCTTTGTCCGCACTGCATCTGTAACAAACGGCATCTGGAGTCAGTGTAAATTCAGGGTAACTCCCTAGTAGCACTGTTGGCTCTGAAATTAATGCCTTGTGCTGAGAAACCCTGTGCGAGGACTGGCTCATCACAGACAATAACATGGTGATGATTGGAACTGAGGACCGAAGTAACGTAGGAAAAAAAGATTTGCAAGAACTAAATTAGCTTCTGCCCATTCTGCCAAAATATTAAAATCTAATTTTTTTCTAAGTGAAGGGAGATTTTTTACATTTTTATTATAGTCATATGACCCAAGAAAGCATTTTAGAAGACTAAAATTCACAAACACACCATGTTTGACTGACTGGGACCTTTAAGTAATATGTGTGAGTCAAAAAGATTGACTTTATTCTGTTCTCACTTTTGATTTGGGTGATGCCTATCCTTATATGACTGCAAGTTCAGAAGCCCCGCCCATCTACAGACGTGGACAAAATTGTTGGTACCCCTCTGTTAATGAAAGAAAAACCCACAATGGTCACAGAAATAACTTGAATCTGACAAAAGTGGTAATAAATAAAAATTCTATGAAAATTAACCAATGAAAATCAGACAATGCTTTTCAATTGTGGCTCAACAGAATTATTTTAAAAAACAAACTCATGAAACAGGCCTGGACAAAAATGATGGTACCCCTAGAAAAGACACATCAGCTCTATGTTCACAGATGCAAAAATGAAGCATACCAAGAAAAGAACACTGTCCTACTGTGAAACATGGAGGAGGTTCTGTTATGTTCTGGGGCTGCTTTGCTGCATCTGGCACAGGGTGTCTTGAATCTGTGCAGGAGTACAGTGAAATCTCAAGACTATCAAGGTATTCTAGAGAGAAATATGCTGCCCAGTGTCAGACAGCTTGGTCTCAGTCGTAGGTCATGGGTCTTTGCAACAGGATAATGACCCAAAACACACAGCTAAAAACACCCAAGAATGGCTAAGAGTGAAACACTGGACTATTCTAAAGTGGCCTTCTATGAGCCCTGATCTAAATCTATTGAACATCTGAGGAAGGAGCTGAAACATGCCGTCTGGAGAAGGCACCCTTCAAACCTGAGACAACTGGAGCAGTTTGCTCATGAGGAGTGGGCCAAAATACCTGCTGAGAGGTGCAGAAGTCTCATTGACAGTTACAGAATGGTTTGATTGCAGTGATTGCCTCAAAAGGTTGTGCAAACAAAATATTAAGTTAAGGGTACCATCATTTTTGTCCAGGCCTGTTTCATGAGTTTGTTTTTTTTAAATAATTCTGTTGAACCACAATTCAAAAAGCACTGTCTGATTTTCATTGGTTAATTTTCATATAATTTTTATTTATTACCACTTTTGTCAGATTCAAGTTATTTCTGTGACCATTGTGGGTTTTTCTTTCATTAACAGAGGGGTACCAACAATTTTGTCCACGTCTGTACTGCTTAAACCTTTTAAGAGGTGCAGCCAATCACATGAGCGCTGGCTCAATCATCCGAAGCTTCTCTAGCAAATAATCAAAATACGGAGCTAAAACATTAATTACCACATGGAGTTTGAGCACAGTTCTGATGAGATTGATAGCGCCATCCATAGTTGATTATGATCAGTTGTTCTGTAATACTCCACTAGGCAGTGAAGAGGTCCTGTACCAAAGTAGACTTCAGGCTGAGTCTAAACACCTTTTTATGGCACAACATGAATTTCTTGGCAAGTCTGAGCCTATCAGATCATGTTGCTTGAATGCTGCATGTGCAGTTACTGGCTTTGAAGAGAAACTGATACATGGAGTCATTTTCCATGCTTCTCCTCTGGATTAACAGACTCACAGGCAGCTGGGAACTTTAAAAACCTCTAACGCCCGAACGCAAAGAAAGAGTTTCTACTAAATTACACACTCAGGAATCCCTGAGCTGATTTCAAAGATGGACGTTAAGAGTGTCTGAATGCAGTGTCATGGGGACAGAGAAAGGAAGCAGACTAAAGAGCTCCATGATGTTCAGTAGATGTCACTTTTCATGTAAGGCTAAAAGCAGCCTATTATCACTAACCCCTTTTTCAGCTGATGAGCCTGCAGCAGGAGTAATCATTCCTCTTGACAGCAGGGACTATTTGTTTACATTATGCAAAATTTTCAGAGGCTGTAATGTAAAAAGCATTTAACAGTGAAGAGACGAAAGAGGGCAATATAGTAGGTAAAGCATAGATGCATGTCTAGCTCACACCAGTCCTCCAGCACCTGAAGTGTGCACATGAAATGCATTTCAAGTACACACATGCTGCGTCTCAATTGGTGTTGTAGCTTCGTAGACTATGGCCTAGAAGGCCAGAGCACTCAATGGTCGGGTAGACTGAATCTAAAGGCTGATTTATGGCTGCTAAATGAGACGGTCTAGTCTTTGGAGGATGTATGTTTGTGTGACCACACGCTATCCCATTGCCTAGCAACCATGACAGCATCAGATGAGATTTTTTTTTGCTGACGTATTTGACAGAGATGGAACTTTACTTTTGTCCTTTATTTATTGTATTCTCTATACCTTTTACTGGAGAATCATCACCAAAGAGGACCATGACCAGATAAAATAAAACTTTTAACTCATGTTAGTCAGCAGGTAAACAACCTTTAAATTAAGGCAAATTAAAACCACAAAATAGATCAATTAATTTTTATTTTAAATATGTGTATCAGTTAGATTGAACTCTAAAATATATTCTTAATTACATGACCAATGGAAAATATAATTTATGATCATTCATTGCCATTATGTAGCTAAATAATTAGATGTTCTGCCTTGTATCAGCTCTGACATTTGGCTTTGTCATAGTGGCCCCTACAGGGCGAAGGAGAGGACCCACTCGCCAGGCAAAAAGGGAACATACTGTAATTTATTGCAGGGAAAAACACAAAACACAGCAAGAGGCTGGAAAAATTAACACAACTGCACGGCAGGATAAAACCAGACTGAACCTAAACCGTGGGAAGCTAACTTAAAGATACATATGATGTGGAGACACTAAACAGTCAACTTCACAGTCAACTCAACAGTAGAACGCCACATTGAAAGTGAGGCGAGTGCAGAACATGTAGGCAGGTGTTTGATTAACACAATCAAAGACAATTGTCACTAATTAACACAAAGGACAACTAATGAGGAGCAGAAGTAACTGAAAGTGCTGTCACCACAGATAAACCTGAAATGATGAGAGAAGCAGGAACACAGATAATAATAATACTGACAATGATAATAATGATAATGAGTCCAAAAAAGAAACAAAGTGTGAGAATGATGAGAGAAGCAGGAACACAGATAATAATAATACTGACAATGATAATAATGATAATGAGTCCAAAAAAGAAACAAAGTGTGAACTGAGGCTGCAGCCCTGTCCAGACCACAACAGGACCCCACCCTTTAAGGGGTGGATTCCAGATGGCCCTAGGGTAACACCAACAAGAAGGAGAGAAAAAAAGAAACTCCAAAAACCCTCACAGGGTGGGTGGTGGGAAAAAAGGCCAGACAGGCTGGAACAAACTGTAACCCCTCACCCCCCACAGCAAAGTCCAAAACCAAAACTGTTCATGGTCAGCCTACCCCAACTGTCTGATACAGAGGTCACTGCACCCAAACCATCAGCACATGAGGACAGCACGCCCAAGCTATCCCATCTAGAGGTCAACACACTCAATTCATCATTACCTGGGGTTAGGGTGCCTCAGCATCAGCCTGACATGTCCTGTTTCCTGATTTGGGGGCCTGTGTACTCGGGTAGACCCCCTGAAAAAACTTATCCCATGGTCTGGTGGCCTAGGGACTCTGGGAAGCCGCCAGATCCACCTTGCTCCTCGATCTGGGGCTCCATGGACTGGGGCAGACACACCCCCCCCCGACCCACGTTGTTCTCTAGTTCGAGGGCTGTTGAACTTTGGTAGACCCCCTGACCCATTGTTTTTTCCATTTTGGTGGCCCATGGACTTGGGTAGACCACTGGACATGCTTTTTTTGGGTTTGGGGCCTTGAATTTTATTTGGCCCATGAACAGTTTTGGTTTTGGACTTTGCTGTGGAGGGTGAGGGGGTTACAGTTTGTTCCGGCCTGTCTGGCCATTTTTCCCACCACCCACCCTGTGAGGGTTTTTGGGGTTTCTTTTTTTCAACTCCTGTTGCCAACTCCCCAGTAAGGAAAGTAGCTATTGGCTGTCCTAAAAGTCACTAGAAGTCACTAAATGATGTCATTATTATATAGTTATTTTACTATAAAGTGCTGGGTGGGCCGCCCTATGTAAGGCAGAGGTCGGCTATCTTATGCTCTCTTATCTTGCCTGGAGGTTGGCCGGTGCTGAGTCTGTAACTGTCGTTATCTGTGAGCTAAATTAAGCTGTGTTCCAAGTCACCTCGCCTCTTCTGTACAGCAGGTAATACCAGACATAACATTGGTAACGTTGGATTAAACCATGGAGGCATGCAGTGTCCCTATCTGCCCTTTCTACGAAGTGCCTGGAGACCTGCCGGTGTCCTGGTCTAGGTGGTTCGAGGCGTTTTGGAATTACGTTGCCGCGGTGGGTCTCGGGGAGCTTGACAAGCTGAGAGCCCAGGCACTGTTAGTTCACAATTTGGGAATAGAGGGCCAGCAAATCCTGGGAACGCTCGGTGCTGCAGACACGTATGAAGAGGTAGCAGGGGTGCTAGCTAGCCATTTCGACACCCCGGATAATGTGACGGTCCGGTGGATCTGAACCCATCTGGCAATTGGTCGCCGACTTGAGGCAGCTGGCTAGTGAGTGGCATTTTGGAGCTCTGGAAGAGGAAATGATCTGTGACCAGCTGGCTTCTCACATTTGTAGCACCCCATGGCGAGCTAGGCTACTTACGGCACCAGGTGAGCTCACATTAGCCAGAGCCGTCAAGCTAGCACTCCAAGTGGAAGCCACAGACAAGCTAGCTCTAGAACAAACCGGGCGCCAGTCACAGCAGCCACTAGAGCCTCTTGTCACGGCAAATGCCATGGACCTGGACAGCGAAGATAGCTGGAACGGCAAGGAGATGGAAGCAAATGCTACTAGCCGAGTTTCGGCCACGGGAAAGTCCCTTTGTATAGGTTGTGGGTCTAAGACGCACCAGAAAAAGGCTAAGGACTGCTCAGCTAGAGGAGCACGGTGTAACAGATGTGGTTGCTTGGACCATTTTGCCAGGATGTGCCGTGAATTTAAACTGGAGAGCCCACGGAAGAAATCGCTCTGCCCGCCACAGACAACCATCCACACGGTGTCCCCAGACACAAATGGGCTCATGTTTTGCACGGTAAGGCTGGACGACGTGAAGGTGCTGCTGTTGATCAACATGGGAGCGGAGGGTTTGCTGCTGAGTTGGGCCACAGTGAGGAGTTTTTTTCCCCACCACAGGGTTAGAGGCAACCCAGCGCCATTGTACGGTTATGGAGGTGGAAGGCTAGACACAGTCGAGACTTTGGAGCTGACTGTTCGGTACAAGTCTGCGATGGTGCTCGACTTCATGTTCCACGTGACAGCACAGGGCAATAACATCATGGGCTGTGATTTATTTTACGGGCTGGGTTTCGTCATGGCAGTCAAGTGGGACCAATTTTGCTCAGGGCCAGCACAGGAGGGTCTCAGTGCTGGCGCTCGGGAAACGGTCGAGGGGAGTACCGAGTGTGACGGCGAGGCGCCTGCGCCAGTGAGTGACACCGATGGGTTAGCCCCAGATGTCTCCGGAGTCTGGCCGCAATGGGACGGAGGGTCTGCGGCTACGATGGTGCATGTGACAGCAGCACCATTGGAAGAGGTCGGGACAAGACCGATGAGCACGAGGGACTGGTGGGCTCGGCAAAAATGCCTCAAGCTGAGCCCCGTTGAGGGTCCTGGATTGGGTCCTGGTGGGAGGTGAGGAATGCCTGCAGTGAAGATGGGCCAGACGACAACCTCAGGAGTGTCAGAGAACGTCTGCGCATAGTAGCAAGTCTGGACGCAGTGCACTTCAGGCTCTCTGACGGCTCAGTGTGGCATGCAAACCAGCTTTGGTGTGTCTGGGAGGAGACCCTGGGAAACATGGCTGGACGTGGGATGAGATCAGTGGAGAGGAGGAGCAGGCTTCAGCGTCCCGAGGGCCAGCCATCACCACGAAAGACCGGCTGTTTCCAGGGTGCATCGGCTGAGAGGGTGCCCTGCTCCCCCATGCCAGTGTTGTTTTTTCACTTGAATACTTGGACTGTAAGTAGTATATATGAAGTTCTGTGGTTGCTGATGTTCAAAAAAATGTTATAGATAGGATTGTTATTTTTTGTTTTGTTCTAGTTTAGGAGCACGGAATGCAATTTTAGTTATTGATGGATTCAATTCTAAGCAGGGCTGCTCGCAGAGATAGCAAAAAGACGTAACAAACTAATAGGTTTTTTTTTTTTTTTTTGTTTTTTTTTTTATTGCAAAAGATGCCAATAGACTACACAATGGTCCTCTCCGGCATACAACTAGGAACATACCGTTCGCTATGGAGGGTTGAGAATATGTATGGGCACATAATCATACATGTAGGATAACTAAATAGACGGTATGCTGTTTCATCCACCTAGCAACAATGCTCTGCACTGTGTGTGTTTATATATTTACATATTTATTCCATCTAGCTACAATGCTCTGCACTGGGTGTGTTTTATATTTATTATCTATATATTTATTCCATCTAGCTACAATGCTCCGCACTGTATTTTATATATCTACATATTATTCCATCTAGCTACATTGCTCCGCACTGTGTGTGTTTATATACTTGCATATTTATTCCACCTAGCTGCAATGCTCCATACTGTGGGTGTTTATATATTTACATATTTATTCCATCTAGCTACAATGCTCTGCACTGTGTGTTCATATATTCATATATTTATTCCCATCCAGCTACAATGCTCTGCACTGTGTGTGTGTGTGTGTGTGTGTGTATATATATATTTTATAGTAATATGTACATATGTATATTAGCTGCTCTTGCTTGCTTGTTTTTTCTTGCCTTCTGATTGTTGCTCTGAGTGTTGCTATCCCTGTGCTGTTGCAATCCTGGAATTTCCCCGTTGTGGGACTAATAAAGGCTTATCTTATCTTATCTTATCTTATCTTATTTCTATTCTAATTTACCCCAGCAGGTGCAGAATAATCCATTTGCCGTGTGGCAGGATGGCAGTCCACCTGTCCTCCCTATTTAGGTTCTGTTGTGTGATATGTGTTAGGCCATTTGGAAATATTAGTGTGGTTGTTAGTGTATGATTCGGGGTCCCAAATCGGGGAGGGTTTTAATTGAGTGAATGGTTTTGACTTTTTAAAAGGGGGGAGGGGAAATGTTATATAGTTTACTTTACTATGAAGTGCTCAGTGGTGATGCTCACCTCCGTGAAGTCACCGGGCCACTCTATGTGGAGGCAGAGGTCGGCCAATCTTAGGCTATCTTATTTTGCCTGGAGGTTGGCCGGTGCTGAGCCTGTAACTGTCGTTATCTGTGAGCTAAATAAAGCTGTGATCCAAGTCACCTCGCCTCTCTGTACACCAGGTAATACCAGACATAACAGTCATCACCTAATTTGCATAAATTGGTCATTTGCATGTAATTGTAATGGACGCGGTAGGAGAACAGCGGGAGGAGCGGGAGACTAACTGAGGCCCCAGTTGGATCGGAGCTCAACTACAGCGGCTGTAAGCGGCAGGGCTAGCAACGGAGGGGCTAGCTGAGGCCCCAGCCATATCCGAGGTCAGCTGGACCAGATACCCGGCAACACCAGCATAATAATATCCTGTTATCATCAGGTCAGTAAAAAATGCCACCAAAAAAAAGAGGAAATGGAAGAGATTAAAAATTCTCTGAACTTCATATCAGAAGAACTTACCAAATTGGCCAATCAGCAGTCCAAACTATTAGGGCTAATGGAGGCGAAGTCCAAGAGCTGAAATTAACAATTAAGGAAAGAGACAAAAAAAATTGCAGGACTTGGAGCGATGCATTGAGGATCTTGAACAATATACCCGTGTGGATGATTTAATCATTAGGGGACTAGTCATTAAATATCAATCACATGCTCATGCTAACAGGCAGGGATGAGAGGTGAGGAGGCTCCCCCAAGTGATCAGTCTCCTTGGAAACCAGGTGCTTCAGTTCCTTGAAAGCAGAAACATAAAGGTTGATGTAAATGCCATTTCAGCCTGCCATTCTCTACCCAGAAAGGATAATAAAACAAAGAAATCATTTGTGATGTACTTTGTGAACAGAAGGGTAAAAAATGACATACTAAGGGCCAGGCCAGAAAGATGCCGGGGAACAGAAGTTTTACCTAAATGAACATTTAACACAGACTAAGCTGAAATAGCACGGCAAGCACGGATGTTGAAAAGACATAACAAGATACAGGCAACTTGGACAAGAAACTGTAGAGTTTGGATTAAACTAAATGGAACACCTGAGGAAGCAAAGGCCATAAAATTAGAGATCTCACTGACTTAAATAAATATAGATGAACACTGATTGAGAAATTAAGAGACTACGATAATTCATATCCACACACATAACAAGAACAGTCCTTTTGTGACATATAATGATGATAATGTACTTACAAAAAAAAAAAACAGAACTCATGACTGACTTTTAGTAGACATCAATCATCCCCCAATAGGAGGAAGTTTTTGACACAGAGAGAGGAAATTCAGACTCTGAAAATATCTCATTATGCTGAACATAAACTACAAGAGATAGATAATGATATTGATCCTACAAACCACATTCTTCATAATATTCATAATCAATGTGAATATTACACTGAAAAGCAATTTAAAAGTCAAGTGCAAGTAGATGGTAAACTATCAATAATACACTTTAACAGCAGAAGTCTTAACAAAAACTTTCCACAGATTCAGGACTATTTAAAACTGCTGGATAGAAAATTTACAGCTATCGAAGTCTCTGAAACTTGGCTCATTTGAAGAGCAGGCTTCTTTGATGGCAATAGAGGATGTCAGATGTTTCATATTAACAGATCTCAAGAAAAGGGTGGTGGTGTTGGCACTGTATATTGATGAACTGTATACAGTAGGTGTAAACTTGTAAATGGAATGTCCTTTGCACTACCAGGGATTCTGGAATGTGTTACTGTTGAGATTGACCAAGATGAAACAAAACATCTAATTATAAGTTGTATATAGAGATGCCGGGAACTTGTGCTGGAGACATTCAGAGATAAGTTAGTTGAGCTTTACAATATATAACTATTAAGAAAATGGTTGTAATCTGTGGAGGACTTCAATACTGATTTACTAAATCCATTTAAACAAAATGTAACTACAGAGTTCATGATTCTATGCACAGTATGAGTCTTTATCCTACAATAACACATCCCAGTAGAATCACAGTCCACACCTGCTACCTTATTGATAACCAGTTTGTTATTATTGATGAGAAAATAGAAAGTTGATTATTGATAAATGAATAAGTGACCATCTGCCAGTCTTTGCACTTATCCATGGCCACATGGGGGCCAATACAGAAAAAAAACTTTAAAATTGTTCAGATACAAATCACAAAATGCAATCAGTTCTTTTAAAGAAGACCTGCTGAAGCAAGACTGGACAAAAGTCTATGTATCAGACGTAAATGAGGCCTACGATACATTCATGAACATTGTAACTGCTCTTTATGAAAAAAAATTGTCCATTAGTAAAGAAAAAGCTTTAACAGAAATTTTTTGACAAGCCATGGTTAACCAAGGGATTACAAAAAGCGGTGTAAAAGAAAATTCACTACTGTGGAGTGTGTGAAATAAGAGGCAGAATCCATGGGACAGGCGGTTTATTACACACTTCACATCTCACAAGCACAGAACAGAAATGAATGAATTCAACAAGCACTCCTCTCTCCTCTCAATCCTCTTCACATGTTTCATGGAGGTTTTTCCCTCACACAGCATGACATCTACATCACACAGCATTCAACCCCCTATGCCTCTGACTCCTTCCTGCTATATCTCCTGGAACTCTCTGGGCATTGTCTCTCCATGTTTATTCCCTTGTCTCTGTCTAAGATGCTGCATAACCCCCTCCTACACCGCCCCCCAGCGTCTTAGATAGAACATTAGTCCATACGCTCTCTTGGCTTCAGTCTCCTCCCATATCTGCTGTAACTGGGGTATACCGCCTCAGTGGCGCTGCTGTGCCGGTGGGGGGCTGCTGGGAGTGTGTCTGACTGTGGGTGGGCTGTGGCGAGGGGGGGGGGGACTTCGCCCTGTCCGTGTGGCTGCTCCGTTGCATCGCTTCCCTGGGGAGCTCTCCGTGGGGGTCTTCCACTCTGAGGGGCCCTAGCCAACAGCACTTGCTCGTCCGCTGCTACAAAGGCGGGTTTGAGTCTGTATATGCCAATTTTCTCCCGTCTACCCCCCAAGTCTAGCACAAAATGCTTATCCCCTGTTTCCAACACTGAACGGTCCATCATAGGGTGGGTGCAATGGAGGGCGGTGGGAGTCGTGTCTGACGAACACGAACTCCGCGTTCTTCAAAGTTTTAGGCACAAAAACACGTGGAAAACAGTGGTGAGCCGGGCCCAGCAGCGTGCCTGTGTTTGTGCTACGCTGCAAAAGCTGAGATGGAGAGCTGTCCGGCGCGGGATTATCTGGTAGAAATTCCCCGGGCAGCTGTAGGGGCTGTGCAAAAACCAGCTCTGCCGGGGAAGCGTCCAGATCCTCTTTTGGCACAGAGCGCAACCCCAATAAAACCCTCACAGCAGCCTGTCTACCCAATTTGCGTGCCGTCAGTGAAGCCCTGAGTGCTGCTTTCAGTGATCTATGAAAACGCTTGCATAACCCATTGGCCTGTGGATTGTATGCGGTTGTGCGATGAATTGTAACACCAGGCTGCAGGCCATCGCGGACCAGAGTTCGGAAACAAATTGCGGGCCCTGTCGGACGTAATGTCCGACGGGACTCCAAAAGCGCCACCCATGCTGTTAAAAAAGCGCGTGCTACGTCTGCAGACGTGGTTGCCGCCAGTGGAACTGCTTCTGGCCAGCGCGCCGTGCGGTCCACCAATGTCAGGAGGTGCGTGCACCCCCTGTGATGGCGGGAGGGGGCCCACGGGGTCCACGTGAACATGGTCGAACCTCTTAGCCGGTACCCGAAATGGCTCCAAGGGAGGCTTTGTGTGTCTGTGTACCTTGGCTCGTTGGCACGCCACACAGGCTGCAGCCCAGTCTTTTACTTGTTTGCGTAGGCTTGGCCACACAAACTTCTCTCCCACCATTTTGACTGACGTGCGCACTCCTGGGTGTGCCAGAGTGTGAACCGACTCAAACACGCGGTGGTGCCACGCCACCGGGACCACCAGACGCGGGCGTCTCGTGGAGACATCGCAGATTGGGGGGGGCGCCATCTTGCAGCACCCTGCTCTCCAGCCTTAACCCTGTTGGTCCAGACTGGAGCGCGCGCACGTCTGCATCGTTAATCTGCTCCGTGGCCATGGCTGCATAATCTATCCCCACATAGACCGGGGCCACCACGGCGTGCGAGAGGCAGTCCGCCACCACATTCAGTTTACCTGACACATGCTGAATATCGGTAGTAAATTCTGAGATCGCGGCCAGCTGTCTCTGCTGCCGGCCCGACCACGGTTCTGAAACCTTGGCCATCACGAACGTTAGTGGCTTGTGATCCACGAACGCGGTGAAGCTGCGCCCTTCCAGCCAGAACTGGAAGTGGCGTATGGCCAGGTGGAGAGCCAGCAACTCTCTGTCGAACGCGCTGTATTTACGTTTGCTGTCGCGCAAAGTTCTGCTGAAAAAAGCGAGCAGCTGCCAGGCCCCGGCGACGCGCTGCTCTATGACAGCCCCTATGGCCACTTCTGAAGCGTCGGTGGTGAGCACTATCCAGGCTGCCGGGTCCGGATGCGCCAGCAGTGTGGCGTTTGCCAGGGCCGCTTTAACCTCCGAGAACGCCCGCTCTCGCTCCGGGGTCCATTCGACCCTATCCGCGGGTTTCTGTCTCTTAAACGCGGCGTACAATGGTTGCATGAGCTGCGCCACGCGGGGAAGGAAACGATTATAAAAGTTCACCATCCCCAAAAATTCCTGCAGCGCCCCGACCGTTTGAGGCCAGGGAAAATCCGCCACGGCACGCACTTTGTCAGACAGCGGGATAGCTTCTTCCGGAGAGACGCGGTGCCCCAAAAAATCAATCTCCGTCACGCCAAACTGGCATTTCGCCGGGTTGATTATTAACCCGTGCTCCTCCAACCTCCGGAAGACTGTCGTGAGGTGGGTTTCGTGTTCGTCTTCGGACGCACTGGCTACCAGGATATCATCCAGGTAGACGAACATGAACGGGAGATCGCGCAGCATTGCATCCATCATGCGCTCGGACGTCTGTGCCACGCCTTTTAACCCGAATGGCATGCGCAGGAACTCGAATAAACCGAACAGAGTTATGACCGCTGTTTTGGCTATGTCCTCCGTGCGCACTGGGACTTGATGGTAAGCGGGGACCAGGTCTATTTTGGAAAAAATACGTGCTCCGCTGAGGTGGACGGAAAAATCCTGTATGTAGGGAATCGGGTAGCGGTCGTGTGCTGTGGCGTTGTTCAACCTGCGGAAATCACCGCACAGTCGCCACGATCCCTCAGCCTTAGGGACTATGTGTAGCGGGGATGCCCATGGGCTGTTCAAACGCCTGATGATGCCCAACCTTTCCAGGTTGGCGAACTCCTCCCGCGCTATGGCCAGTTTAGCTGCGTCCAAGCGCCAAGGTCTTGCAAAAACGGGCGGCCCGGTGGTGGTGATAAAGTGCTCCACCCCGTGTTTAGCGATGGCCGCCGAAAACGTCGGGACCGTGAGTGCTGGGAACTGAATGAGCAGTGCGTGGAACTTACTGCCTGGAGCTGTGCCGTTGGCCTGTGCTGTTGGCTGGGCCACTCGAGCTATACAGGGGAAAGAGTCAAAGGACAGTGCATTAACCAGGCGCCTGTTAGCAACATCAACCAGTAAACCATGTGCACACAGAAAATCAGCCCCCAGTATATGGTAATTCAGTGCTGCTACGACAAAAGTCCACTCGTATGTATGGCCATGTAGAGATAAGATCAGTGTCCTCTCACCAAAGGTCTTAATTTCCGAGCCGTTTGCTGCCAACATCTCGGGGCCGCTGGGTCCTGCCAGCCGGTCGGCGTAGGTCGGCAGGATGAAACTCTTCTGGGCTCCGGTGTCCACGAGGAAACGCCTCCCTGAGCGCGCGTCCGTCAAGTAGAGCAGCTTGTTCTCTTCACCGAGGGTTGCAGCTGCTACCGACCGCCGGCCTCGGCATTTTCCTGAGCGCTTGAATTGGCACGGTGGCGCACATCTGCGTGCGTTCTCTCCGAAGCAGCGGTGGTAGAAACAGAGCGTGTCTCTCTGGCGCTCCTTGGCCCCCGCTGCTGCTACCGTCGGTGGCTCCTTGCCTCCTCTGGTCGTCTCGCTGGGCTCCGCCGCTCCCACGTTGACTGTGATCGCCCGGCTGGTGAGGATGATCCTGTCTGCCTCCTGGGCTAGTGCACGGTAGTCACGCACGGCCAGCAACGGCGAATTGGCCAGAACCGCTCTCGCCACTGTTGGAAGGTTCCGAAGGAAGAGGTGGGCAAACAGAAAGTGCCTGTTGTCCGTGCCCATTAACGCCAGCATCTTCTCAATCAGGTCAATGGCTGAACCATCTCCTAACTCAGTCCGTCTCAGGAGCCTCTCCGCTCTCTCACATTCCGAGAGCGTGTAGCGCCGGGTGATCGCAGCCTTGAGCGCCTCGTATTTGTTGCTGGCTGGTGGCTGATCGAGCAGGCTTGCTACCTGCTGAGCTGTGCGGGTGTCCAGCGCTGCGACCACATGGTAGAATCTGGTGTTGTCTGCCATTACTCCCCGGAGGGTGAACTGGGCCTCGGTGTGGTGGAACCAAGAGCGCGGGTTGTGCTGCCAGAAAACTGGTAGCTTGACTGAAACCGCACACATGCTGTGAGCTGGATTGAATCATATCTGCATGATCGAACACAATGTGTATCAGTTAACAACTGCAGATCTGATTCTCTTAGGCTATGCCTCTGACTCCTTCCTGCTATATCTCCAGGAACTCTCTGGGCATTGTTCTCCCATGTTTATTCCTTGTCTCTGTCTAAGATGCTGCATAACCCCCTCCTACACTATATAAATTTTTTTCTAAAGAAAAGGACAAAAGAAGCAGAGCAGCAGTATAAAACATACAAAAATAAGTTAATATATATAATGAGATGTAGTAAAAGAGACTATTACAGTAAAGAACTGGAGAAACACAGAGATAACACTAAAAATATATGGGCAATACTTAACAATATTCTTGGAAATAAAAACAGAAATACAAGCTACCCAACCAATCTTTCAAAAAAACAAAAACAAAAAAACGGCTCAGAGTGTGAAAGCAGTCTCACCTGCAGATGAATTTAATAATTTTTTTGTTAACATTGGTCCTAATTTGGTATGAGAAATACCCATTACGGCACCTACAGGTGATACAATAAGCAAAAACATTGCTATAAAAGGCTCCATCTTCATAAAGAACACAGATGAGAAAGAGGTCATTGAAATTGTTAAATCGTTTAAAAGTAAAACATCTACAGATTGTGATGATACTGACATGCTTTAAGTCAAAACTATCATTGAATGCTTAGTGAAGCCACTGATGTATATCTGTAACCTATCTCTCCAAACAGGTATATTTCCCAATACAATGAAAATAGCTAGAGTAATTCTGATATACAAGACGGGTGACAGAGGGGCATTTTCAAACTATAGGCCTATTTCACTATTGCCACAATTTTCTAAGATACTCAAAAAAATATTCTGTGAGAAAATTGACAATGATATATCCATCCATCTTCTTCCGCTTAATCCTTTTCGGGTCGCGGGGCGGGGGGGGGGGGCTGGAGCCTATCCCAGCATCTTTGGGTGAGAGGCAGGGTACACCCTGGACAGATCACCAGTCCATCGCAGGGCCAACACAGAGAGACAGACAACCATTCACTCTCACAATCATACCTAAGGACAATTTAGAATCCCCAGTTTGATGCCAATTAACCTAACTTGCATGTTTTTGGCATGTGGGAGGAAACCAGAGAAATCCCGGAGTAAACCCACGCAGACACAGGGAGAACATGCAAACTCCACACAGATCACTGTTGGTCGGGGGCTGGGATCGAACCCAGGATCCCCCGGCCAAGAGTGAGTTGCTGTGCTGCCACAGTGCTAAACAGTCCGCCACCGCGCTATAATGAAGAAAAATTTATTGTGTGAGCAACAGTATGGGTTCAGACACAAGAGGACAACTGCATTTGCTCTAACGGAATTTATAAAAAAAATATCCACTGCTGTAGAAAATAAAGAGTATTCAGTTGGGGTATTCCTGGACCTTAAAAAAGCATTTGATACAGTGGATTATAAATTATTGTTAAAGAAACTACAAAATTATGGAATTGGGGGGTAGCACTGTCCTGGTTATGTAGTTATATAGTTTCCATTTTCTGCCCACTCTCACTTCTACAAGGTTCATCTCCACAACAAAAAAAACTCCTATTTATTTATTTTTATTCATTTATTTTTGTATTCATTTATTTACTCCAATTTACAATTTTCCTTTTTCCTTCATTTAAATTACCTCACCTTTATATATTGTTCTTATCTACAGTTTTATTGTATAAGTAGGAATAATTATTATTCTTATGCCTTCCTCTGCCTAATTTAAAGTTGAGCCTTTTCTCTCCAGCTGAATGGACATGCTTTTTGGCCTCACTACAATCAAACCCACATAGGTGGGCGAAGGAGGACTTTATGTTTGTTTGCCGTGCACAGACTTAAAGCTTTCCTTTCAGCCAGAGAAATAAAGTTCCACATTTATTCGGACAATTTTAAGCCCTAATTTGCAGTAAATTAATGAAAGAATGCACTTCCTACATTCGGCTACATGATGGAGGCACTGTGCTGCAGCTACCCGCACATGCACAACTGTGAACACACAAGATGGCTCCGGAGCCTATTGTTCACAAACCACAACTTTTTTTTTTTAAGAAAATGGAGCGCTGCCTCCCTAACTTCAGCTGTAAACATGCCAGAATAACCTTACAACTTTAATTTTGTGCTTCATTTTAATACTGTTACCTCAAATAATCTTCTCTCAGTAACCTGTTTTAACAGTCTCATCTCCACGCAGGAGTGGGGGGCAAATTACCTCCCTCCTTTGTGGAAAAACACACACCTGTCTATCAACGTGGACAGAAGAGCGCTATTAGTTAAATCAAACTATGGGAAAACGTTAATAGATATTTCCACCCCCGGTATCTCTCAACCCACACTTTTATCCCCTAAATACACAGAATTTACCAGAGATCAGCTTGCATGATGTGGAGAATTTGCTGCAGATTTGCATGTACTCATTTTCTCATAGCTTAGCTTATATGTAGAGGATACTTTCATCGTGTCATGCTTGGTGACCACAGGATCTCATCTCTGTTGTTTGCAGATGACGTTGTCCTGTTGGCTTCATCCAGCAATGACCTACAGCTCTTGCTGGAACGGTTTGCCGCTGAGTGTGAAGCGGTTGTGATGAGAATCAGCACCTTCAAGTCCGAGTCCATGATCCTCAGCCGGAAAAAGGTGGATTGTCCTCTCCGGGTTGGGGATAGGCTCCTGCCCCAAGTGGAGGAGTTTAAGTATCTTGGGGTCTTATTCACGAGTGAGGGGAGAATGGAGCGAGAGATTGAGAGATGGATCGGAGCAGCATCTGCAGTGATGCGGACATTGTACCGGTCTGTTGTGGTGAAGAGGGAGCTGAGTTCTAAGGCAAAGCTGTCGATTTACCAGTCAATCTACGTTCCTACTCTCACCTATGGTCACAAGCTTTGGGTAATGACTGAAAGAACGAGATCGCGGATACAAGCGGCTGAAATGAGCTTTCTTCGTAGGATTGCTGGACTCACCCTCAGAGATAGCTGAGGAGCTCAGTCATCTGGGAGAGGCTCAGAGTAGAACCGCTGCTCCTCCACATTGAAAGGAGTCAGTTGAGGTGGTATGGGCATCTGATTAGGATGCTTCCTGGACGCCTCCCACTTGAGGTGTTTTGGGCATGTCCCACTGGGAGGAGACCCCGGGGCAGACCCAGGACTCGGTGGAGAGACGCCTTGGTATTCTCTCTATAGAGCTGGAGCAGGTGACTGGGGAGAGGGAAGTTTGGGTTTCTCTTCTTGAACTGCTGCCTCCACGACCCGGACCTCCGGAAAAGCGGTTGAAGATGGATGGAAGGATGGACTTTCATCGAGACCTCATTAGGTCATCGATACAAGAGGTATCGTATCATAAAGATCAGTCTTATACTGATTTTAACAAGCTATTTTTATTGCCGTGTACTGTAAATTATTATTATTATTATGGGTGCTTGCTACATTACTCACTCATGATTAAGTTTGAGATTCTTATAATGTATTACAATACCTCATCTATGCTGACTATTGATGTAAAAAAGTTTCTTGCATTTTTTATGACCAGTCACTCAATAAAGGTCTTAAAAATTTCTTATGACTGCTTGATACATTACTCACTCATGATTAAGTTTGAGATTCTTATAATGTATTGGAGTACCTTTATCTATGCTCACTATTGATGTAAAAAAGTTTCTTGCGTTGCAAATCTTCCTTATTCATAAAAAAGCGGCTCTTTGTTCCTAGGACATTTCTTCACTCTCTCCCTCATGCGACACCACGTGGTTCATGCTTTACATGTGACCGCAGATTTCCATCACACAAACAGTTTAAAATTTGGAGATCGGATATACCCCTTAATCAGACAACTGTAAATTTAGTATGGCCAAAGTGCAGAAATTCGTGTAAAAAGGTTTTCTGCTTACCTTTCTTTTTTCAGGCGCCACGGTCATCTGAGTAGAATCTTTCCATTGTGATGTGTTCAGGCTCGCCTCAGAATAATTTCATCCGGGTCACGGCACCAAATTGTTAGAAAAATACCCGATTCTTTGATTGAAAGATCCAAGAACAAGCCGGAGATTTCTTCAATTTAAAGATGCAACATTTATTTAGAGGTCACATGTAAAGCAAGCAGCGCTGGATCCGTTTGATGCAGTCCCCTTGGGAATGTCGTCAGACTGATCACGACTTCCGGGTGCGACGTACATTAATCTTCTTAGGTTGGCCAACCCCCGTACAGTAGGATGGGCTTGTACGTGACTGTCTGATTGGCCAATTTAACTCTGATGTGAACAGGCCATCTGCTGCTCATGCCGCTGTTTCTAGAATGTGCGATCAACAGTGTGTGCGTGGGTGTTGGGTTTTGGGGGCGTGTAACTAAGTATTAGACCTGACTAATGATAGGAGAGAGAGAGAGAGTGGGTTCTATAGCTCTGCCTAATTCCTGTTTACCAGAGTTTAGCACCACATATTTGTTCATAAGCATGTAAACAAAATATGTATATAATCTGTGTAGAGCATAATGGGAGATTACCTACAGAATTATTATTTTGGCACTCTAACTTTCCATTAACCCTTTCCAAATGAAGGGCCCCTTGTTCTCATCAGAAAAAGAAAACTAATGATAAAAAAAGTCTCATCAAACAGAGAAAAATGTCTCAGATTTACACATACTATTCTAATCAGTAGAAAGTCAGAAATGTACAAGAAATAAAGCTGTAAATTCACAGAGAAAATTTTGGACCCTCTGGTGGGCCGTCTTTGGCCCACGGGCCATATGTTTGACACCCCTGTACCATTCCAGTAAAAATACATATTTAGGGGATTTACTTCCATGAAAAAGTTGAATATCACAACAGTATGTTAATGAATGAGATAAAATAAAATAGAAAGCACAGAAAAATGAAAGTTCACCTTAGAAGAAGCTTCATTTGTTCTTTACAGCAACAAATCACAGTCACTTTTTCTCTGTGTGGTAAGAAAACTTACATTTACTCAACTGTGGACATTAAATATGAGCTTCTTGCTCTAAAAATACTCATGTTTAACCACAGAGGTAGGAGCTGATGTTGGGGGCTACTCACTACTTGGACAACAGGTGATCAGAGTCAGTAACTTGTCCCGATGGTTTGATCACTGAGAGCAGGGACAGGTGTGTTCTGCCAGCTGATGTCTGTTTGCCAACAGCAAGTTCACCTTGGAGCTAGTCTGAAGACATGGAAACAAAGTCTGGCTCTACTCTGGGCTTGATATGAGAAGTTGCCACTGCCACAGCATTTCTTCCCACCGGGCTGCGGTGTGAACTGGGGCAGGACAGGAGACCAACCCACGGAGCAGTCTGTGACTTTACAGGGGTCGAGGTAACAGTGGACCAATGAGCACACACTGTGTGCAGATAGTACTTCTGGGAGTTGTAGTTTTGTAGTCTTACATTACAGATAGGTTTTATTTTAGATGCCGTCTAAGGAAACTACAACCTGCAAAGCCCTGTACGTCACAGTCTCCAAAACACCAGAAAAGTTTCTGATAACACCAGAAAAAGTTGCTAGATTTGTTGCTAGTTGCTTTTGACAAAAACAAAAAAAGTCACCAAAAGGGTTTGAAAAGTCACCAGATTTAGCGAGAAAGTCGCCAAGTTGGCAACACTGCTCTGACCTCTGCATCGGATGGTTGGGGTGTGCTGACCTCTGCATCAGATGACTGAAGTGCGCAGACCTCATGTGCTGATGGTTTGGGAGCGCTGATTCTTGAATGAAATGGCTAGGGTGTGCTGACCTCAGGCTGGCACGGCAGGGGTGTATCCAGTCCAGATGCCCAGGAATCCTCCTCCAATGCAGTCACCATGGGCGGGGGGGGGGGGGGGGTTACAGGTTGAAGTAGGAGTCACACCAACACAGTCAGCAGAAGAGCTTGGCGGAGAGAGCTCAGAAGCAGATGGACGCTACAACTGGGTCTCCTCACCAGGAGTGAGACAAGAGCTCTCTAAAACAGATATTAGGTAGATACTGGGGAGCTCAGCGGTGCAGTGGTTAGCACTGTGGCAGCACAGTAAGAAGAAGTCAATAAGAAAAAGAAACATGAAGTGTGAACAGAGGCTGCAGCCCTGTCCAGACCACAACAAATTTTTAATGTTCTAAAGGAGACCACAGTCCTGTACTGTAGAATGATGACACTCAATGATTTTCAGCAGCAGTAGAACAGATTCCAATCTTTAGCTTCATCTACAGTGGCGTGAAAAAGTGTTTGCCCCCTTCCTGATTTCTCATGTTTTTGTATGTTTGTCACACTTAAATGTTTCAGATTGTCATGATGCCAAGTGCGGGTCTGTACCGTTCTTGCTTCTTTTGGTTATTATCCTTTTTCTGTATATATATTTAGTCCTGGTTTCTGCCATTATTATTTGTGCTTTTATTTTGACAGCGTTGTGACATGACTTCCACCTGTCAAGTCTGTTCATGGCCAGTCACAGCTGTTTAGTGTTTCTAATTACGTTCTCACTCGTGTATCCACACCCGAGCCACATTTTGGTTTTTCCCCTTGTATTATTTAAGTTCGCTGGCAAGGTTGATTCTTCGCTGTGACCTCACCTTGTGTAGGCAGGAATCCCCACGCCTGATTCCTGTCTAAGTCTCTGCCTTATTCTCTGCTTTGTGACTTTAATTGTAAGCAGCCTTTCATGATTTTCCTTTATTGTATTTTGTAGTCACCCCTCGTGGCCCATGTTTATTGCCTTTTTTGTAATCGCCCTTCATGGGCAGTATTTGTGTTCCTTATTATTCTTTATTAAATGAGCAAACTCACAGCAGGCGAATGGTGCCTTATTTCTGCCCTAAAGGGCCAATTATGACAGTAGGTCGCAGCCAGTTGGTGCCAGCTGCAATGGATTTGCCTTTTTTCTTTCTTTTCTTTTTTCTTTTCACCTTTTTCACGGCTGGAAGGAGGGGCTGTCAGTATGTCCCCAGAGCGCTGAAGGATGCTGGCAGCCGGGGGTCCCAGGATGGATAAGCAGTGGGCAGCTGAGTTCATCCGGAGTTATGTTGCTGAAGCCCTCGCCTCCTGTGGCCTGAAGAAGGTTCTGGAGAGCATGGTGGCAGGAGTCGGGATTGTGGAGGCGCATCCCGGTTTAGGTAATTATCCCGAGTTCGCTGAGCTGCTGTCCACCGTCTCCGCTCTCCAACAGCGATTTCCAGAGTTGGCGATTGGATCATCACCGGCCCAAAGACGCCGCTTCCTGGCACAGAACTCAACTCTTCCCCGTGACATGGCCGTACCGAAGCGGATGGAGCAGAGTCACTGGGTCCAGTCGCTGTAACTCTCCCGCCATTACCCAGCTACAGGCCACCGAAGGAACTCCGACGTCTCTCAGCCAGCAGTTTTATCATTACCATGTCAGAAAGGAACTACAGCAGCTTCAGCCTCTAGGGTTTCCTTATTGGCTGTCTTGTCAGCTCCCTCTCCCTGGGTTGCAGCAGCTGTTTCCCCCTCCTCCACGACACCTTCTCTCGCTTCTGAGAGCCCAGCTGATTCTCCCCTGGTTCCGCCCATCACCGTGTCTGCAGGGGCGGCTCCTCCATGTTCTCCAGAGGGGCTCACGATCACCGCAGTCACGGAGAGGGAAGAGACTGGGCCTGCTGCAGCAGGAACAACCGTACCCTGGGAAAACAGGCAAGTGCTTTTTCACTCTACATCACCATCTTATGAATTACCCGTCCCCGGGTTCCAACTATGCAGGATTCAGCACCAATTGAGAGCGGATCTCCTGTTGCCATGCCAGGTGAGCCACCTGCGTGGGCCACATCACCAGGGGGTTCTGGGACTGCAGTGACCACAATGCCTGCTGTTGGGGCCACCACGGCAGAGTCCGAGCTGGACCTCCAGAGGGCTGGGCCCGAGACATCATCATCTGGATCGACAGAGTCCTGGACTGTGGTGGAACTTGAGCTCAGGCAAGCACTCTCCTTTGTTTTTGTTTTTTCTGTATTGGAGAGATCTTGTCTGGCTCTTGGGGAGGAGAGCCGGGTGCAGCCCTCAGCTGCACCTGAGCTCGCCTCGCCGGGTTCCACTGCCGCCGGTGACCGTGACCCTGTTCCTCTTCTATCTGAGTCTTCCCTCAGGGTCACCGAGAATCATCCAGCTATGCCAGAGATCTCCGCCCAGTCCGGGACCTCTGTGGGTGCTGGTTTTCCTCCTGCTGAGGTCATCGTAGAGGCTCCGTCCCAGCCCGGACTTTCAAGGGTGCAGTTCCTCCTCTGTCTGGGTCTCCGTGGGTGCTGCGTTCCAGACTGAATCCTATGTGGGTGCGGCGCTCCTGTGTGTGCCCGCTGTGGGTGTTACGCTCCAGCCCGGGGGCCATCATGGGTGCAGCTCTGTCCCAGTCCGGGTCCACTGAGGGTGCAGCAATGTCTCAGTCCGGGGCCACCGAGGGTGCAGCAACGCCTCAGTCCGGGGCCACCAAGGGTGCAGCAATGCCTCAGTCCAGGGCCACCGAGGGTGCTGCTTCGCCTCAGTCCAGGGTCACTGAGGTTGTGGCGCCTATGTCCAAGGCTGCGGTGGGTCCTCAGTCCACTTCTGGGGCTGTGGTGTTTCTCCAACCGCCATCACCTTCATCAGGTGTCCATCTCCTGGTTCCGGGGGGCCGCTGTAAGCACTGGTTCCATCTGCCGCCTCCAAGGGGAGGTGTGTGGTGTGTGGTGCACTGCAACCCATTGGCCCAGAGATGCTGGGAGACTGTCCGAACTCTCTCGTTTACTGGGGTGGCTTCTAAACCCTGGTAGACCACCCGATGGACTTTTTCATCCTGGTTGGGGGCTCTGGAGACCTGGTAGGCTGCCCAACCTTTTCCATCTGATGGTCAGGGGGAGCTGGGGCTCTGGTAGGCCACCAGAACGGTTTCCTTATTTATCTTGTATTGCTTAGCTTTCTTAGTACTTTGTTTTGTCAGTGTGTGGATCACGTGTTTTCTGGGTTGTTTCTGTTTTCATGTCTCTCCTTCCAGGCCTGGATCCCCCCACCACCCTCCCGGGGTCGGTTTTTGAAGTTATTTCTGTTGGGGGTGGGTGTATTTTAATTCCTTTTGATGTTACTGCGGGGTGTCTTGGATCCACCCTTTAAGGGAGGGGCACTGTCATGATGCTGAGCGCGGGTCTGTACCGTGCTCGGGTCTTTTGGCTATTATCCTTTTTCTGTATATGTATTTGGTCCTGGTTTCTGCCATTATTATTTGTGCTTTTATTTTGACAGCGTCGTGACATGACTTCCGCCTGTCAAGTCTGTTCACAGCCTGTCACAGCTGTTTAGTGTTTCTAATTACGTTCTCACTCGTGCATCCACACCTCAGCCACATTTTGGTTCCCCCCCTTGTATTATTTAAGTTCGCTGGCAAGGTTGATTCCTTGCTGTAACCTCACCTTGTGTAGGCAGGAATCCCCACGCCTGATTCCTGTCTAAGTCTCTGCCTGATTCTCTGCTTCGTGACTTTAATTGTAAGCAACCTTTCATGGTTTTCCTTTATTGTATTTTGTGGTCCATGTTTATTGCTTTTTTTGTAATCGCCCTTCTTGGCCAGTATTTGTGTTCCTTATTATTCTTTATTAAATGAGCAAACTCACAGCAGGCGAAGAGTGCCTTATTTTTGCCATAAAGGGCCAATTATGACACAGATCATTAAACAAATTTAAATATTAGACAAAGATAACACAAGTAAATACAAAATGCAGTTTTTAAATGAAGGTGTTTATTATTAAGAGTAAAAAAAATCCAAACCTACATGGCCCTGTGTGAAAAAGTGATTGCCCCCCCCCTCGTTAAAACATAAATTAATTGTTTTTTGTCACATCTTTGGAAAGCTGAGTTCAATTTTCTAGCCATTTCTAAAGCTTTGGATACCAGCGAACCACAGTGAAAGCCATTATTCACAAATAGTGAAAACATGGAATAAGATAAGCCTTTATTAGTCCCACAATGGGGAAATTCCAGGATTGCAAAAGCACAGGGATAGCAACACTCAGAGAAATAATTTAGAAGATAAGAGAATAAGAGCAGTGAATATACATATGTACACATAAATATATATATACAGTGCGGAGCATTGTAGCTAGATGGAATAAACAGCATAACGTCTTTTTAGTTACCCCACATAGTATGAATATGTACCCATACACACTGTCACCCTCCGTAGCGATTGATATTGTATTGAATAGTGGTGAACCTTCCCAGGAGTTGCCGGCCAACCAAAACTACCTCAAGAGCACAGTGACAACTCATCCATCATCATCATAGCAGTCTGTTGTGGGCGACAATGACTGTTTCATTTAGGTCTGATCAGATTCCTCCACACAGCTCTGTCCTTAGCCTTCCGCTGCCAGGAACTCCTGTCTATGTCCAACTTCTTCAAGTTTCTTTTTACAGTGTCTTTAAATCTGAGCCTTGGTCTACCCTGATTGCGTTTGCCCTCACATAACTGTGAGTAGAGTAACTGCCAAGGAAGACGCTGGTGGTCCATCCTCTCAACATGTCCGAGCCATCTCAGGTTCATCTGTATTAGCATGTCCTCCATTGATGGTTATCTTGTCTTTCCATGAGATGTTCATTATGGCTCGAAGGTGTCTCATCATGTACCCGTGGAGTTTCTTCACCTGCACTCTGTAGACAGTCAAAGTTTCAGCACCGTACAATAGAGTAGCCAGTACTGTCACTCTGTACACTTTGCATTTCACACGGATAGACACATGTCGATTGTTCCACAGTCTCTCCCTCAAGTCTCCAAACACAACGCTCGCTCTTCCCATTCTGAGAGATAGTTCATCCTCCGGCCTAGCATTCTCTGAAACAGTACTCCCTAGATACTTGAAAGTCTTGCACTTGACTAGTGGCTCTGTACCAATGCTGATCTCTTCTGGTAGTGATGTTGATAATTGGAACTTTGGTGGTTGATAAAGGCACTCTGTCTTCTTGATGTTGATTTGGAGGCTGAATTGGCTAGCTGCTCTTGCAAATCTCTCCACTAAAGATTGCATATCTTCCACACTAGAGCACTGTCGTCAGCAAAGAGCATTTCTCTTACTACCTTTATCGATGTCTTACTCATGGCTTTAAACTGTGCCACATTGAACAACTCTGCTTCTTTCCTTGTTTGAATGTATACTCCTTCTGAAGTGTCTTTGAAGGCTACTTCAAGCATGGCTGCCAGATATAGCGAGAAGAGTGTAGGTGCCAGCACACACCCTTGTTTCACCCCATTGCTTACTGAAAAGTCTTTAGATACTGAACCACTCATTGCTACGTTTGCTTGCCTACCTGTGTGGAGTGCCTCGATTAGACTGACAAACTTCTCTGTACAGCCATATTTCTTGAGTACCTGCCAAAGTCCTTGTCGCGAAACAGTATCGAAGGCTTTACTGAAGTCTATGAAGACTACATAAAGAGGCATGTTCTGTTTGATACACTTTTCTTGAACCTGTTTCAAGCACAAAATCATGTCCATTGTGCTTCTTCCACTTCTAAAGCTGCACTGGGTTTCCGGTAGTACATTCTGTGAGATGTGTTCATTGAGTCTGTTCAGTAGTACACGTGAGAGAATCTTACCAACAGTGGCTAGCAGTGATATACCTCGGTAATTTCCACAATCTTTCCTGTCACCTTTCTTGAACAAAGGCACAATACTTGCATCCATCCAGTCTTGAGGTACTTTCTGGGCATCCCATATCTCTTGGATGAGCTTGTGCAGCCAGTTGGTCAGCTGAACACCACCAAATTTCCACACTTCTGCTGGAATTACATCCCTTCCTGGAGCTTTACCATCCTGTGTTGTCCTGATAGCTGCCATTAGTTCATCAAAATTTGGCAGTTCATCCAGACTTGATACAGCTGGTTGCTGCACTACAGCTTCTTTAGCCTCTTCAGTGAGATATCCAGGGTTGTTTAGTAGTTGGTCAAAGTGGTCTGCAAATCTCTCCAGGATCTTGTCTTTTTCCTGCAAAACCGTTTAACCATCCATAGCCTTTAGTTGGATCAATCCCCTTGTTTTAGGGCCGTAGATTTCTCTCTAACCTGTGAAGAATGTTTTCATGTCCTTCCTGTCTGCTGCAGTTTGAAGTTCCTCCGCTTTTTCATCCCACCAGTTGGACTTCATCTCTCTGGTGTACTTCTGTAGCTCACTCTGAGCCTTTGAATATTTCTTCTTGTTCGACCTTGTAGTAGTAGTAGATTAGTTTATTTGACAGGGACAGTGCAATAAACATAGACAATTAATCAAAGACAATCAATCTGATGTGTTGCACATAGAGTGTATAGCTATTAGCTAATTTGCAACTCTTGTCCCTGGATGGGCTTTAGAAAAAAGAATCAAGATAAAAAATATACACAATAACCACATACATCAATGCAGAAAAATTATAAATACACAATTATAAATATTATAAATATTATAAATACACAAATATAACAGCCTGACTCACATTTAACATAAATATTATAAATACACATATATTATAAAATATTATAAATACACAAATATAACAGCCTGACTCACATTTAACACATATAACATAACTCACATTTGCCTATTTCAGGCCTCCCTCCCTCCGTCACTCACTATAAACAAACACATTTATTCCTTCCCTTCATTCACTCTCACTTTGCAGACAAATAATTCATACATGAGTACATTCTTGTTTATTTTTCAGCCAGTTTTTAACATTTTTAGTGAATGTTTTAAAGTCCGTTATTATTTTAATTTCATTTGGCATTGTGTTCCAGATGTGACTGCCCTTTATAGAGAAAGCTGTTTGTCCAAATGTGGTTCTGCGGTGGAATATTTTACAGTTATTGTTAACAGAACTCCTGGTGGCTCTGCTGCTGTCCTGTCTTTGGACGAAACCAGCAAGTGGCTCGGGTGCTGATTTATGGAAACATTTGAACGTTAATTTCAGAAGACAGAGGTCAATGAAGCTCTCAAAACTCAATAGGTTGTATTTTTTTAAAACATTACAGTGATGCCACCTAATGGGCTTTTTGTCCAAGATTTTTAGGGTTTGATTATATAATGAACCTATATGTCTTATTGTGGAAGGGGCTGCTTGAGCCCAGACTGTCAAACAGTATGATATATGAGAAAAAACCATAGAATGCATATACAGTGCAGCTGCTTCGTAAGGTATGTAATATCTAATTAATTTAAAGCAGTTCAGATTTTTTTTTACTGTTTTTGAAATTTTCTTTATATGAAGATTAAATTTGAGTTGAGGATCTAGTACAATGCCAAGGTATTTGAATTCTGTAGCTAAACTGATGTCATGTTCATGTATATTAACTTTAAAATGTTGCAGGTTACATTTTTTGATTGAAAAGCACATTGAGACTGTTTTCTGAAGGTTCAGCAATAGATGGTTCTTGAGGAGCCACTCTTGGACATCAACCATACTTGTAGACAGTACATCTGCAGCCTGTGCTGGAGTCTTGGCAGCTGTGTAAATAACTGCATCATCTGCATAAAGTTGGCATGTTGCAGCTGAGCAGTGTAACGGCAAGTCATTAATAAAAATGCTGAAAAGTAAAGGACCAAGAATGGACCCTTGTGGGATACCCATGCGGTTGTTTAAAAATGAGGATTTATCCTGGTGAACTTTTACACACTGTTCTCTATTCTGGAGATAAGATGCAAACCATTCTAATGTATTTGGGGAGAAGTTAAAAGATACCATTTTGGATAAAAGCAAACTGTGGTTTACAGTATCGAAAGCCTTTTTGAGATCTAGAAAAACAGCTCCTACCACATTACCCCTGTCCAAGGACTGTTTGACGTTTTCAATAAGGCAACAATTTGCTGTTTCTGTTGAGTATCCTGGTCTAAAACCAAATTGATGTGGATGAAGAAGTTGACTGTCTTGTAAGTAGTCTATCAGCTGTGTAGCTACAACTTTTTCAAGAACCTTAGATAGGACTGGTAAGATAGAGATTGGGCGGTAATTGCATATATCGTCTTTACTGCCTGATTTATGAACTGGTATGACGACAGCTTTTTTCCAGCCAGATGGAAATGTACTAGACCTAATGGAGAGATTAATGAGATGAGTCAGTGGTTTGATTAATATTTTGCTGTGCATTTTGAGAAAGGAGGTGCTCATATTGTAGATATCATTAGTTTTTGAGTTTGACAGTGTTTTAACAATACCAGCAATTAACTTCTCATTTACCTCATCGATGTGAAAAGTATCTGTTGGAAGTATGGAATTTGTGTTGTTGAGCACATTTGGCAGCACAAAAATTTTTGTTAAGTCTTCCACAGAGCCCACAAAGTGTGAATTAAATTCATTTGCCAAAGTAGCCTTGTCACTGACGGTCTTGCCATTGATTCTAAGTTCCTTTACCCCCTTCTGATCGTTTTTTTTATTAGTTAAGTTATTTAAATGCCTCCATAGGGAACTGTTGTTACCCTTTGCATGATCTATCAGTTTATTGTAATAAGATATTTTTGATTTTCGCAGCTCATGTACCACTTTATTTCTTAAACTTTTGTACACAAGGTGATCATTTTGTAGTTTGGAGGTTAGTGATGTTTTCAGTGCATAGTCTCGCCTCTTCATAAGTTTTCTTATTTCATTATTTAACCATGGTAGGCTAATCTTCTGTTGTCTACTTTTAATTTGCTTTGAAAATTTTTCTATAGACTTTGTGATTGTTGCAGTTATAAAATTACAACAATCATCTACTTCACATGTTGCCATGAGCTGCTCCCAATTTTGATTCTCTAAGTAATGTTCAAACTCCTCATTTTTTGATTTGGGGATAATAAAATTTGATTTGTCAATATCGACTCCCCCAAAATACTGTAGTCGCTTTTTAGTAAGTTTCCTGACAGCAAGAACCATGTTATGATCTGAGAGACCAGTTACAAGATTATAGGTTCTGGTTATTCGTTCTGGTTTATTAGTAAATACCATGTCAATAAGTGTTCTGGATTGTTTGGTTATCCTGGTGGGTCCTTTGATGATTTGCTGGTAATTAAATTTAGTCATGAGGCTTTTCAGTTTTTGTTTGTCTTTTTTATCAGACCAGTTGATATTAAAGTCACCATGAATTATTGTTTCTCTGTTCTTCTCAAGTTGTTTAACCAGATCACTTAATTCATTATAAAAGGAAGAGTTGTGTGACGGTGGGTTGTACACTACTGCAATGTTGAAATTCATTACCGGAGAGAGACATACATTAACAGCTAAACATTCAAGTGAAGTATTCAAATCAACCAGTTGACATTTATATTTCTCTTTGATGTAAATTAAAACACCTCCTCCCCTCCCTACCTGCCTGTCTTTTCTAAAACACTGGTAGCCCACAATATCGATCATATTAGTGTCTATGTTACTGTGTAGCCAGCTTTCTGAGAGACAAAGGTAGTCCAGATTTGAGTCCAACAGCAACACCGAAATCTCATCTCTTTTGGGGATTATGCTCCGTATGTTTAAATGACCGCCGAGGATCCCCTTTGGTTTAGCCTTGGTGTCCCAAAGAACTCGTGCATGATTAACAGTTTGGAAAAATAAATGTTGTTTTTGCTTTTGTACAGCTCGGTTTTGTGCTAACCCAGTGGTCTGCTGTTTAATAGTGGCAGGTCCAGGGTTAAGGTGAATATCTCCTGCCAGAAGTAGCAGAACTAACAGAACTTTAACTGTATATCCTCTGCCATATTGTGATTTTTGCTTAACAACCATGTTTGCCTTAATTTGGAAGTTTTTGCTCAGGGCTTTTAAAGACCACATAGAGTGTAGGGTGAGATGTCCAAGCCCAAATCCATACAGATAAAACTTTTTAACTTCACCTTTGGTTGAGTTTGTCGGAAAATCCTTCTTGTTGCAGGTCCAGACACACAAAGACAAAACGAAGAGGAAGTATAGAAGTAGAGAATGCTTATTAGTGGTGCCCATCAGCCCACTTTTTAATCCCGTGGCAGCCATCTTCAGTCTTTCTTGGAAAGAAGGAAAAGGAAAATCTGTGGATAGTAAAATAAATTCTGCTTATATCGCCAGAATCTGATCCGATCGTCCTCGAATCCAGCTGGGCCTCAGCTAGCCAACTAGCCCCTTCCGTTGCTGGTCTCGTTGCTCATAGTCGCCGTAACTGGTCTCCCGTCCCGCTCCTCCAACCGAGTCTCGTCACACACCGCCGCTGCCACCGAGCACCGCTGAGGTCACGGTAAATCCTCCGCTAGGCACCGCCACCTACTGTCGTCTGCCTGGGTGAAATCTCTGCTGAGCCCCGTCAACAAATAGCCGCTTGCCTGGTAGTATCTCCGCTGGGCCTCGCAGCTGGGCTTCGATTCAGGCTGGTGTAAGGTGGAATGACTGGCGCCAGCATTAAGCTAACTAGCGTTAGCTTAGCAATCGCTTCGGGTAGTCTCGTCGCACACCGCCGCTGCAGTCACGGTAAGTCCTCCGCTGGGCACCGCCGCCTACCGCCGTCTGCCTGGGTGAAATCTCTGCTGAGCCCCGTCAAACAAATAGCCGCCTGCCTGGTAGTATCTCCGCTGGGCCTCGTAGCTGGGCTTTGATTCAGGCTGGTGTTAGGTGGAATGGCTGGCGCCAGCATTAAGCTAACTAGCGTTAGCTTAGCAATCGCTTCAGGTAGGGCACATCAGTGAATCACAAGGAAGCGCTGGAATCGCTGGTCAGTTTACTCACAGTGGCCGGATAAAAGCGATCAAAGGGGTAATCCACCGGAGGTATATCCGATCGCTGTAGGTAGTTATTTAGAGACTGGCGCCAGCATTAAGCTAACTAGTGTTAGCTTAGCAATCGCTTCAGGTAGCATTAAGCTAACTAGTGTTAGCTGAGCAATCGCTTCAGGAAGGCGCAGGAAGTCGCTGGAGAAAGGCGATTAAAGGGCAATCCAACGGAGGTGGCAATTCAGCCCGTGCGTGTTCGCCACGAGCGCCGATCGCTGCAGGCCAGCCACTTTTAATGGCAAAATCAGTGACTTTGTCTCAGCACTGAAAAAGTGTGACCATCCCGGTCGCCATCTTGAGGTTGTCTTTCTCTGCTAAGGGCCTTGATCTACCTACAGTGTTACACTGTAGGTTTTCCTGCCTAGCTGTATTCCTCGCTTCTAGTAGTTTCTTCAGGTGTTCATCATGCTCATCAAACCAATCTTGGTGTTTCCTTTCAGGGTGGCCTAATACATCACTCGCATTCTGATACACCGTATCCTTCAGTGTTGCCCATTTCTCTTCTATGTCATTCTCTGAGTTGTTGCTGTCCTAGTCTTTCAAGTTTTCATCCATTTCCTGTGTAATTTCTTCCTGCTTCTTTTGGCTTTTCAGTGCTCTAGTGTTTAGCTTCTGTGGTGGCTTCGCACCCGTCCTGCAGTGCTGTTTTCGTCTCCAAATCCTTAATCTAGATCTCAGCATAACATGATCAGTACCACAGTCCGCGCCTGTCATTGCTCTGGTGTCCAATACATCCCTCATGTCTCTCTGCCTGACTATGATGTAGTCTAATAAGTGCCAGTGTTTGGATCTTGGGTGCATCCATGTCTTCTTGTGTGTGTCCTTGTGCTTAAATAGAGTGCTGGTTATCACAAGGTTGTACTCTGAACATATTGCAAGTAGAGGTTCTCCATTAGCATTGTATGGGGCGGCAGTGGCTCAGGAGGTAGAGCAGGTCATCTAATAACCCGATGGTTGGCGGTTCGAATCCCGCTCTCCCCAGATATCCTGCCGTTGTGTCCCTGGGCAAGACACTTCACCCACATTGCCTCCAGTGCCCATAACACTGGGTATGAATGTGTATAAATGTATAAAATGTTCGGTGGTGGCCGGAAAGTCCGTTGGCGCAGATTGGCTGCCACGTTTCCGTCAGCCTGCCCCAGGGCAGCTGTGGCTGCAGAAGTAGCTTGCCACTACCATTGCCTGTCTGGAGTGAATGAATAATGTACCAATTTGTAAAGCGTCTTTGAGTATATATGATAAAGCGCTATATAAAACCGATGCATTATTATTACTTGCCTACTCCATGACTGCCTAGCATTCCTTTCCATTTCTCAGTGTCTGAACCAACTCTGGCATTAAAATCTCCAACGAGTATCAGCCTGTCATCAGTCGGTACACGCCTGATAGTCTCACGTAAATCACTGTAGAACTATTCCTTCACCTACTCTGTGTTGGTCATTGTTGGGGCATATACTGTACACTGATGAGTGTGGCATACATCTTCCGCTGTAGTGGGAGTCTCATAGTCATTATCCTGTCGTTGATTGCCCCTGGTTCCTCATCAAGCATTGCTGCTATCTCCTTTCTAACTACAAAGCCCACTCCTGCTTCTCTCTCTTGAGTTGATCTCCCACACCAAAAGAAAATGTACCCATGGTCTTCCTGCTCCTAGCTTACTTTTCGCTGCCTGTCAGAGTGTGAACAGATCATCACGGACCTTGTAAGCCCGGGCAACGCCCGAGCCGGTATGAGTTGCTTTCTGATTGACCATTTCATGAAACTGCTTGCAAAGTATTTGAGTACTGCTAGCTTTTGCTGGATTAACAGCACATTCTTGGCAGATAAAGGTATTATCAGTGGCAAGGACAAGCCAAGACAAACTGACTCCAGTATCTGTTGCAGTGACTGACCAGATGATAGGTTTGTTTACCTCTGCTCTTTGTGTAGAGCATGTCACAATGCACCGACTGGCACAGTCCACCACAGACCTTGCGACAGATGTGTTTATCTGCCAGGATGTCCAGTCTCACCCCATGTAACTGGGAGTGGTCCACCACAGACCTGTGGCAGATATTGTTTTTAGTTCTGCCAGGATGCCCTGTTTCACCCTCCACGCCCTCGTGCCCTTCCGAGGGCACAAGTTCTCAGTGCAACTTTTAAAGCTGTCTTTATCAATGGGGAGTGAGAGAGAGTGATTAATGTCCTGCAAGACATACAGTCTTGTGCTTGAGAGTCATTGAAGCATAGTCCTTATCTTCTTTACTCACGGGAAACAGGAGGATAAATATACTCTCAGTCACACAGAACTAAACATGATGAATTGAAAACAGCTGTGTCTTAACGAATATCTGAACACCACACTCACTCATACACTGGACATCCATTAACAGCTATGTGATTTATAATTGCTAACTCATGCACTCTTATACACAGAATGAAGCTGCCCTGAGGCCATATATAAAATGCTCATATAAGAACATAAAAGACATGGAATAATATAAGAGTAATATAACAATTTTTTGTTACCGATTGGACACCCTTGCCTTAACCCATTATTAAAAAATACAGATGCTAATATGGCCCAGAATTCCTCCATATACTGGTACTATCACTAAAGTGTGCAGTGTCTTCTGCACTGGCACATCCAACAATACAATCTTCAGTAAATAAAGTAATTGTTTTTGGTTACTTTTTCTTAAAAATGAGCCATTATTTTCAAAGTCACTGATAAATGGTTTGTACTGTTGACTCTTTTCCCATCAGTGTCTTAACAGACAAAACAGAAAATCCTGATGCAAACACATAACTCACTAAATTGTTTATTACAATCAGCAGCAAATTCCAGATTACTCATCCAAGAGGTCACATAAGACCCCACAACAACATCCAAAGAACTGCAGGCCTCACTTGCCTCAGTTAAGGTCAGTGTCCATGACTCCACCATAAGAAAGAGACTGGGCAAAAATGGCATGCATGGCAGAATTCCAAGATGAAAACCACTGCTGAGCAAAAAGAACATAAAGGCTTGTCTCAGTTCTGCCAGAAAACATCTCAATGATCCCCAAAACTTTTGGGAAAATACTCTGTGGACTGACGAGACAAAAGTTGAACTTTTTGGAAGGTGTGTGTCCCATTACATCTGGCATAAAAGTAACAGTATTTCAGAAAAGGAACATCATACCAACAGTAAAGTATGGTGCTAGTGTGATGGTCTGGGGCTGTTTTGCTGCTTCAGGACCTGGAAGACTTGCTGTGGTAAATGGAACCATGAATTTTGCTGTCTATCAAAAAATCCTGAAGGAGAATGTCTGGCCATCTGTTCGTGAACTCAAGCTGAAAGCCTACTTGGGTTCTACAGCAGGACAATGATCCAAAACGCACCAGCAAGTCCACCTCTGAATGTCTTAAAAAAATCAAAATGAAGACTTTGGAGTGGCCTAGTCAAAGTCCTTACCTTAATGTGATTAAGATGCTGTGGCATGACCTTAAAAAGGTGGTTCATGCTCGAAAACCCTCCAATGTGGCTGAATTACAACCATTCTGCAAAGATGAGTGGGACAAAATTCCTCCACAGCGCTGTAAAAAACTCAATGCCAGTTATTGCAAATGCTTAATAGCAGTTGTTGCTGCTTTTGTAGAAGTTTTGTAAAATCATATATTGAGTTTATTAATGTTCATGTCAATTTTATAATTCTAATATTTCAGCATTCATCAAAGTTGCATGTCATATACATTTGAATAATTTTTCTACCATTTTATGGTATAAAATTTGGGTTCAATTCGGCACTCAATGTGGTGGGAACTCTGGCTTGTACATAGTGCCGCTGCTCCCATAAGCGGGTTGGATCAACCAAGGTTTTGTTGAACAGAGTATTCATCAGATCATCCACATATTCTGAAAAAAAATATATTCAATAAAAATTAGACATCCATTTGACTACAGTATGAAATACAAATTTGACCCAAATTAACATAATTTGATAAAAGCTATGAAATGTGAAAGTTGAATGAAGACCAACCCTCCACCCACTGTAAATATCATATACAAGCCTAGAAAATGATACTAATATTTCTTATACTCCCCGAAAGTTGGATTAACTTTCTTTGCTTGCAGTGTACAGTATATCTGCCTTTTTTGGAGGACCCGTGTTTTGTTGATCATATCAACAACTTTTTCACAGCCCTTTGTCCCTGAAATAAATAAATTGTAGGTGTGAGATATGTGACCAAAAATGAGAAAATCAATGGGATAATAATTTTTATATATATATAATACATGCACTGTTGTTTCATTGTGTGAAACTGTTTTTTGTGTTAGGTTGCAGTCTCTCAGGAGCTGCGGGATCGTATGTAGTGCTCGCATCTTTGCATTTGTACTACGCAGGTGTGCGCGCAGCTGAAGCCGCTAATGAGCGGCGAGTCGTGACACAAATTGCATCTTATTCTCGAAATCGCTGTCAACGAAATGTCTACTGCACATGTTGGGTGAGTTACCGACATCATTCCAATTTGTTCGCGTTTTCTGAACGAATTTCACCCATGCCGTTCTGATTTTCCCAAGGACGGGAAATTCAAAAACACTCACCGCATGCTCCGCTGGTATAACGTCGCACCCGTAGACAACACAACGCCAAACCATAATTAATTCAATTCCTGAAATCCTAATCTTAATAAATAATCTATTTGTAATCCACAAGTACTCCGAGAAATATCCGTATTCGCCGATTTTAAAACGTAAACAACAAACAATGTCCGCCGAGCGTGTGCGTGTCTCTCCCTGTGATGATGTCACACAGTCAGTGGCCATCTGAGCCGCTGATCGCTCGGCTGAGCCAGACAGCTCTCAAGGACAGCGTACTTCAAGAGCGCATTGTCACCTTATGCGACATTTGTTGACACCAAAACATGTGCGGTTCAAATTAGCTCATCTCACACAAAAATTTAAGATATGATTAAGCGATATTGAATTTTCGTCCGGCCCACGCCTTTAAATGTGACAAACAAAAATATAAGAAATCAGGAAGGGAGCGAACACTTTTTCACACCGCTGTAAGTGACATGTTTGGGTGACCCAGGAACAGACGAGGACTCAGAATAAACACAATTATCTTTTATTATAAGAAATGTGAGTGTGGGTGTGTGCGTGCGTGTAGAAATGTAGCAGCAGGGTGAGCAGAGCACCGTTCACCGAGCACTTGCAACCCTAGGAGGAAACACAAACAGATGGATGAGTGTTTGAGGTATGGAGGAGCGTACCAGAGAATTTGCTGTCTTACGAGTAGGCAGGAGAGCTGAGGCACTGAAGAACTCCTGAGGCTCCAGTCCAGTTGCTCCGTGTAAAAGCCACCACTGCCAACGAGGTGAAGAGGTGCAAGTCTGTACAGTGAAGGTGAGGTGCAGGTTGTGCTCAGGTCCGCCGCCAGGGGGCTTCCACCTGTGCACAGGGGAGATGGAGAAGAATGGAGAGTGTAGGAATAGATGAAAGCTTACTTGCCGGTGGGGAGTTCAGACTCCCAGGAGAAGCGCTGAGGAGGACGAAGCAGATGAGGCGGAACTCCAAAGCAGGATGGGCAGAGTAGGCGAAGAGGTCTAGCTAGATCATAGGAGCGTTGACGTCTCTGTGCAGACCAGAGGGCAGCGCTGCTTATATAGGCTGCTAGATAGGAAGAACAGGTGTGCGCGCAGCTGTGGAGATAATTAGGGCAGCAGGCATGCAGAGCGGATCATGACAGTACTCACCCCCTACGGGACACCTCTCGGCGGCCGATCAAACCTGCCCGGGTGCATCCGGTGGAAGTCTCTGATGAGTTGTGGATCCATCACAAAGGAGGGACGCACCCAGGAACTCCATTCAGGACCGTAGCCCTCCCAATCCACCAGGTACTGGAGGCCACGACCCCAGCGTTGGACGTCCAGGATGGAGTTGACTCTCCACGCGGGGTCACCATCGATCAGTACCGGTGGGGTGGCGTCTTGGGAGGGGGGTACAGAGGGCTGGAGACAAACAGCTTGACTTAAGAGACATGAAAGGTGGGACAAATGCGGGGGGGGGGGGGGGGCGTACATAGACAGGATTCACATGTGTATTGGAAAAAGGCCCAATAAAATGCTGAGACAGCTTCCTGGACTTGGCCTTGAGATTAATGTTTCTAGTGGAAAGCCATACCTGCTGCCCGACCCGGTAGGGTGGGGCCGGAGTCCTGCGGTGGTTGGCAATGGTGGTGTTTCGGTCCGCCGTGCGCCGAAGCGCAGCCCGAGTGGCCCTCCACAGCTGGCAACAGCACCTCATATGGGCCTGCACGGTGGGCATCGCGATGTCTTCCTCCTCCTCCGGGAACAGCGGGGGGTTGTAGCCCAGAGAGACCTCGAACGGGGACAGCCCTGTGGCAGAGGAGACCATGGTGTTGTGTTCATACTCGACCCACAGAAGGTAGGAGCTCCAGGACGCTGGGTTGGAGGTGGTGACGCACTGTAGCACTGCCTCCAGTTTTTGATTGGTGTGCTCACACTGGCTGTTGCTCTGGGGGTAGTACCCCAAGGACAGGCTTACTGTGGCCCCAATAGCCTTACAGAAGGCACGCCACACCTGCGAGACAAACTGGGGACCACGATCGGTCACGATGTCCAGCGGGACGCCATGGAGCTGCACCATGTGGAGGACGAGCAGGTTCGCAGTTTCTTTGGCAGTGGGGAGACCCTGTAGGGGAATGAAATGGGCTGCCTTGGAAAATCTGTCCACGATTGTCAGGATGACTGTGTTGTCCACCGAAGGAGGAAGGCCGGTGACAAAGTCCAACACCACGTGGGACCAAGGTCTGCCAGGGATGGGGAGGGGGTGGAGCAACCCTGCCGGGGGAGAGGAGGACGTCTTACAGGGGACAGGCTCAAATGTACTCCCCCACATCCTTCCGAAGGGACGGCCACCAGAAGGTCCTTTGTAGCAGAGCCACTGTATGTGCCACCCCCGGGTGGCACAGGAGCTCAGAGGAGTAGACCTAATCAATGACTTCGCCCCAGACGGCAGAGAGCATGAACATCTTTCCTGCTGGCCCCCTGCCCGGGTCGGGCTTGGTCTCCTGCACTCTTCTGACCCTCTCCTTGATGCTCCACAAGAGGGCGCCCACGATACACGAAGGGGGCACCACAGGATGTGATGGTGCCTTGGTGGCATCCAAGGAGAACTGTCTAGACAGAGCATCAAGCTTGGTGTTCTTGGACCCCGGGCGGTAGGTGATGGTGAAGTTGAACCTGCTGAAGAACAAGGACCAGTGGGCCTGCCGGGCATTGAGACGCTTGGCCATCCTGAGGTACTCCAGGTTCTTGTGGTCAGTCCACACGACGAACGGCTGGGAGGCCCCCTCCAGCCAGTGGCGCTACTCCTCCAAGGCCATCTTGACCGCCAGCAGTTCCCTGTCCCCGATGTCGTAGTTCCTCTCGGCCGAGGAGAGACGGCGAGAGAAGAATGCACAGGGCCAGATCTTGTCGTCCACGGGGGAATGTTGGGACAGAACTGCGCCCACCCGGGAGTCTGAGGTGTCCACCTCCACCAAACACTGCAGCGCGGGGTCCACCTGAGCCAAGATGGGATGGGAGGAGAAGAGAACAATGACTTTAACTCCAAAAAGGCTGCCTCTGCCTCCCCCATCCACTGGAAGGGTACCTTGGAGAAGGTGAGGCGAGTGAGGGGTAGAGCAATAATGCTGTAATTCTTGATGAAGTGGCGGTAGAAGTTAGCAGACCCGAGAAACTGCTGTAACTGATTCCGGATAGATAGAACTGGCCACTCCAGCACCGCTTTTACCTTGGCCGGATTGGCAATGATCTCATTGTGAGATATGACAAAGCCCAAGAAAGAAGTGGAGAGGGCGTGAAACTCGCACTTCTCCAGTTTGACAAACAGCTTTTTCTCCAACAACCGCTGCAACAACCGCCTCACATGGACTTGAAGCTGATCGAGGGACTGCGAAAAAATGAAAATGCCGTCCAGATATATAAACACAAAGGAGCCCAGGAAATCCCTCAACATATCGTTAATGAGACGCTGGAATACAGCGGGGGCATTAGTCAGACCAAACGGCATCACCAGATATTCAAAGTGTCCACTGGGGGTCCGGAAACCTGTCTTCCACTCGTCCCCCTCTCTAATCCTCACCAGGTGGTATGTGTTGCAGAGGTCTAATTTTGTAAACACAGAAGCCCCCTGGAGAGAATCAAATGTTGTGTTAATTAGGGGGAGAGTGTATTTGTCCTTAACAGTGATGTTGTTCAACTCCCGAAAGTCAATGCAGGGCCGTAACGAGCCATCCTTCTTTCCCATGAAGAAAAAACCCACCCCCACCGCCGAGGAGGATGGCCGGATAATACCTGAGCTCAGGGACTCCTTAATGTACTTCTCTATTGCCTCCCGCTCTGGGGCCGACAGGCTATAAAGCTGACTAGATGGCAGCGAGGCCCCCGGCAGGGGGTCATCTAGTCGCCATCTAGTCGCTGCCATCTCCCCTGTGCACAGGGGAGATGGAGAAGAACAGAGAGTGCAGGAATAGATAAAGGCTTACTTGCTGGCGGGGAGTTCAGACTCCCACGCTAAGGAGGATGAAGCTGAGTAGGCGGAACTCCAAAGCAGGATGGGTAGAGTAGGCGAAGAGGTCTAGCCAGATCATGGGAACGTTGACGTCTCCGTGCAGACCAGAGGGCAGCACTGCTGAAATAGGCCGCTAGATAGGAAGAACAGGTGTGCGCGCAGCTGTGGAGATAATTAGGGCAGCAGGCACGCAGAGTGGATCATGACAGTAAGTTGTCCTGGTGCATCTCAGTAAATTAGAAAATCATGATTTGTCATTTAATTAAAAAAAAAACTACATCCATTATTATCAATACTAAATCAAGTTTAAAATGACTCACTCTGCATGTAATTGTTACGGCCCCTTTTATGGCTCAGAGGGACTGAACATATGAGATTTACTCAATTTATATCGATCAACAGTGTTTATTCAAAAAACAAAAAACTACTCTCATCACAACTGAATGAACATATATGGGAGCCACTGAGGTCGTTGAAAAGATGTCTTTATATAAGTATCACTGTATTGTCTAAATTTGGTTGAAAAGTGAAAGATGAAAACCCACCTTTTAAAGGTTGTTAAATAATGTCATTAGGTAGTAACCACATTCATCATCTGATCCTTTTGGGTTGTGTCTGTGGGGTCCACCTGTAAAGTATCATCCATCACAGCACCTGATATGCCCTGGCAGTCTACCATCTGAGTACTAACCAAGAGAAACCCTGCTGAGCTTTGAAGATCAGATAGACCAGGGCTGTCTGGGGACACCTGGAGCCCAAAGTGGGACTATCCATAAAAGGACAACAGAAATTTGTAAAACATACTTTTATTCAAATAGTGCTTTTTGCGTGTATAGCATTAGCACTGGTTTCAGATTGTTCCAGATATTTAACAAGCATTACGCCAAAGGTGACACTTTTAGGTAATGGACCCAGAAGCAGACACTGACAAATTTGTACAGTGGGGCAAAAAAGTATTTAGTCAGCCACCAATTGTGCAAGTTCTCCCACTTAAAAGATGAGAGAGGTCTCCAATTTCCATCATAGGTATACCTCAACTATGAGAGACAAAATGAGAAAAAAAAAATCCAGAAAATCACATTGAAAGATTTTTAATGAATTAATTGGTAAATTCCTCAGTAAAATAAGTACTTGGTCACCTACAAACAAGCAAGATTTCTGGCTCTCACAGACCTGTAACTTCTTCTTTAAGAGGCTCCTCTGTTCTCCACTCGTTACCTGTATTAATGGCACCTGTTTGAACTCGTTATCAGTATAAAAGACACCTGTCCACAACCTCAAACAGTCAGACTCCAAACTCCACTATGACCAAGACCAAAGAGCTGTCAAAGGAGACCAGAAACAAAATTGTAGACCTGCACCAGGCTGGGAAGACTGAATCTGCAATAGGTAAGCAGCTTGGTGTGAAGAAATCAACTGTGGGAGCAATTATTAGAAAATGGAAGACATACAAGACCACTGATAATCTCCCTCGACCTGGGGCTCCACACAAGATCTCACCCCGTGGGGCCAAAATGATCACGAGAACGGTGAGCAAAAATCCCAGAACCACATGGGGGTACCTAGTGAATGACCTGCAGAGAGCTGGGACCAAAGTAACAAAGGCTACATCAGAAACACACTACGCCGCCAGGGACTCAAATCCTGCAGTGCCAGACGTGTCCCCCTGCTTAAGCCAGTACATGTCCAGGCCCGTCTGAAGTTTGCTAGAGAGCATTTGGATGATCCAGAAGAGGATTGGGAGAATGTCATATGGTCAGATGAAACCAAAATAGAACTTTTTGGTAAAAACTCAACTTGTCGTGTTCGGAGGAGAAAGAACACCATACCTATTGTGAAGCATGGGGGAGGAAACATCATACTTTGGGGCTGTTTTTCTGCAAAGGGACCAGGACGACTGATCCGTGTAAAGGAAAGAATGAATGGGGCCATGTATCGTGAGATTTTGAGTGAAAACCTCCTTCCACCATCAAGGGCATTGAAGATGAAACGTGGCTGGGTCTTTGAGCATGACAATGATCCCAAACACACCGCCCGGGCAATGAAGGAGTGGCTTCGTAAGAAACATTTCAAGGTCCTGGAGTGGCCTAGCCAGTCTCCAGATCTCAACCCAATAGAAAATCTTTGGAGGGAGTTGAAAGTCCGTGTTGCCCAGCGACAGCCCCAAAACATCACTGCTCTAGAGGAGATCTGCATGGAGGAATGGGCCAAAATACCAGCAACAGTGTGTGAAAACCTTGTGAAGACTTACAGAAAACGTTTGACCTCTGTCATTGCCAACAAAGGGTATACAGTGATCCCTCGCTACTTTGCGCTTCACCTTTCGCACCCTCAGTGCATCGCGGATTTTTCAAAAATATTCATCAAAAATTCAAAGTTGAGAAAAAATGGGCGGGCGCTAGCAGAAGGCAGGGAGACTACATTAGAACATCAGGTATCAACACGGAGAGCCCGCACAACTCAAAATCCACCTCTCTGTTCGCTGTTCTCGTGTTGGCTCGGCTCGGGAATCTCACAAGCTGATTGGCCGAGACGTTTTTTTTTTCCAAAACTTTATTGAGAACAAAGTGAAAGTACAGAATTATGACATAGAAAGCGCCCATACCCAGCGAAGGAAGACCGCATTCATTGTTCTTTATCGCTCGTGCTGCTTAGTCTCGCCGCGTGGAACTTTTCGCTGTTCTCTTGTGCTTTTTTGTGTGAAATAGTCTTCCCATCGAGCCACTACGCCGCCTCCTGCAGCTTCTCCAGCTGCCCTCGACGATCCTGCGCCTCTAGCACCTGACGATGAGGCGTCACCTGAGGAGCAGTAAAGCTCTCATTAACCTGTGCAGTAAATCATCTTCAGCTTGAGTTACATATCTTGTTATAAGAATAAAAGAGTTCTAAAAACATATTTATGTACACTTTATTTACATCTACGTATGTATATACACTTACACACACACACACACACACACGTATCATATGAGAGAGAGAGTGAAAGAATGAACGTATGTATTATTTATGGGTGACGTCATTAGGGGTGACGCTACTTCGCGGTTTTTCACTTTTCGCGGTCGGTTCTGGAACCCATTAACTGCGATAAGTGAGGGATCACTGTATAACAAAGTATTGAGATGAACTTTTGTTATTGACCAAATACTTATTTTACCGAGGAATTTACCAATTAATTCATTAAAAATCCTTCAGTGTGATTTTCGGGATTTTTTTTCTTATTTTGTCTCTCATAGTTGAGGTATACCTATGATGAAAATTGGAGACCTCTCTCATCTTTTAAGTGGGAGAACTTGCACAATTGGTGGCTGACTAAATACTTTTTTACCCCACTGTATGGCAATCAAACATTGAGTTTATTTACAAGATGAAAGTGACATGATCTGAGAGGAACTCGCAACCCGTCCAGAAGTGGGAGAGAAGAGGAAAATGGTGAGTACGTATACAGCTGAACGACTGCAGGTAATATTAGGATTGTTTCTCATATAGATGGAACTGAAGACTACACGGTGAGAATCTTTGCAGGTTGTTGCTTTTACTCCTCTCGGGTTGTGCAGAGTTGGATAAGGCAGGGGTGGACTAGCTGAGCTAAACGCAGCCCAATTTTCAACTTCTATTCTGTGTTAAATATGGTCCATAGTAGACGGACTAACCCATCCCAATTTTCAACATCTATTCGTAGGCTAAATTAAGGCTTGGACCTACGGACCTGATTTAGCCCAAAATACAACGTCTAAATCAAGCATCTCCAACATGTCGCTAGCTCGCGAGGCCCTTTCCAGTAGCTCACTAAGGGGTCAATAATATAGCAAAACAAATTTGAATCGTCACTTGGTAAATAAGGTCTAAATTACCATCCAATCAAAATTACAAATGTCCCGCCCCCCTCCTGAGATGAAACAGTTGCTTGTCAACTAGCTGTCAATCAAACGTTTGCGCTGGTTTGCTGTCTGTCATTGGAGCAGGGTGGGGGGAGCAGGCTGACCAGCTAGGTGCCAGGCAGGTGGCAGCAGGTTAGCCCAGCAACAGTGTCAGCAGGGGAGTCCAGTCATGCCAGTAAGAAGCCCAAAACTTATTATTTTCGCCAAGGCTGGGAAATGGACTTCTGTTTCACAAATGTGAAAGACAAGTGCGTGTCTGATCTGTGGTGTGAGCCTGGCAGTCAGCAAAAGATGCAACGTGGACCGGCATTTCACCAAAGTTCACAGCAACTTCTCCCGAGACCTTCCGGTGGGAAGCAGCCCCTATAATGAGAAGGTAAAAGAGCTTAAAGCTATGCTCTAAAAACAGCAATCTCAGTTCACCAAACCGACTAAGTAGGCCAACGCTTCAACCGAGGCATCATTTAAAGTGTCACACATCCTGGCCAAGCACAAAAAGCCCTTTCACGATGTTTGCATTGTTGAAAGTGTTTAAAAAATATTCAGGAATACAGCATTTTTTATTCTTCTTTTTTGAGTGAGTGAGAATGTTCCGTTTCACAATTTGAAAATGCACCTACAGGTGTATATCATTTGCATTTTTTATAGAGTATTGTTCCATTTCATAATTTTTTAAATACTTTTGATTTTCTCAGTAATAAACGTTTCATTTTGGCACTTTTTCAATATTAAAATAAAAACTTAAGATTATGCTTTTGATTTTATTATACACAATATGTGTATATATGGAAATTAGCTAAATAAATGTTACAAAAAACCCCAAAACAAAACAAAAAACAAAAACAAACAAAAAACGAGTAGCTCTCCAGCAACTTCATGATGTAAAAGTAGCTCACAGAATATAAAAGGTTGGAGACCCCTGGTCTAAATAATGGCTTGTGCTGGGAGGGTCAGCTGTGACTATACCACTACTGTACTAACATGTTTTTTTAATAACCATGGCACTTCAACACAAACATTTACTTTGTTAAAAAGAAACAGTGAGCCAAATTAGAGAACAGTGATGACTGTGTCAGAAGAGAAGATTTAAACAATGTTGTTGTTTTTTTTTAGGGCTATAGGATTAAACATTAATATGAAGTGTAGAGGCCCTTCTTTGAATGATTTCAGCCCATCTATGCCCACAGGACATCACTAGTTTCTCACACTGTTCTGGTTTGATCTTGGTCCATTCTTCAGTCTTTTCCACAGTTCAGTAACTGTAGTGGGTTTCTTAGCTATTACTTTGTCACCAAGGATTTTCCAGAGATTCTCTATGGGGTTTAGATCTGGACTCTGGGCTGGCCATTTCATTGTTTCAATATTGTTAGATTCAAGGAACTGTTTAACCTGTTTTGCAGTGTGACAGGGGGCACTGTCTTGGATGAAAATTGTGAGCAGAATGGGAGAGAATTGCAGTGAAGGAGTTGCATGTTGCTGAAAGAGGTTGACATAAACATTTTCATTCACCCTGCTATATAGCTGTTATATAGCAGGGTTATAATAAATAAACAGTGAAGATTAGTTAATTACATATTACACAAAGTGCTTGCATACACATACTGTATCTCTTAGATCCACACATACACCCCCCCCCCCACACAGACACACAAGTCAAACCCATGCATACACCAGTTACACATACACACATGCACACACACAAACTCCACAGGAAAGTCTCAGAATCAGAATCAGAATAAACTTTATTGCCAAGCATGTAAAAAACACACGAGGAACTTGACTTGACATTGGTGCGCATACGCGCGACACAACGACACGGCAGCCATAATAGGCGCCTCATCAAACAGAGATAGATAAGAAAGGGAGGGGAAGGGAGGGAACGACACAAGGGGGGAGGAGAAAAATCAGTTCCTGTTTCCATATATGGGCATGGTGAGAGACAGGAAACAACAGGATAGAGGCCATAAAATGAGGAGACCCTGGGAGCCATCTGGACACCAAGAGGAGAGTTTGGACAATGGACATGTATTGTTGGAAAGTTACTAGGAAACGCCCAGTAACTTGCCTATATGTAGCTGTGAATTCCTTTGTGCTGGGTCTTTTCCAGGAGAGGGAGCTGGAGGAGACCCACGGCCATGCACTCTGACTCTCTGCATGGCTCAATAAAAGTTAAGCTGAGAAATAGCATTTCTTCTGTGATTATTGGTTGATTAACTGAAAATATTCTGCTAACTGTCCAAAAATGAATTTTTACAGAATGGTGGAGGATGCGGGCAGTTAGCCAACTACTTTGATGATGGACATTGGGAGACAAAGCCTTTGTCTGCATGTCGTGGACAATCCAGGGCCCTTATTGATCAGAAAGTGAGGACCTCTTCTAAAAATCTCAGTAGGACTGTCTGTGACATTCAGTCAAAGTAAGTCTTTGGTCCTGCCTTTTAAATTCCATTGGAAAAACTTCATATTAAGATAATGTTCTATTTTGTGGCTATTTTTTTATGATTGCAAGAACACGCAGGGAGTCAAAATCATGCATGCATTCACATGTTAGGGACAGATTAAAGAGAATATAGAGAAATAAGAAGAAAGTACTATATATTACAAGAATATCAATTTTAATCAATGATTGAGGAATATATGAATGAAAATGGGAATTTAAGGGACACAACATAAGAACCTTAAGTAAAAACAAATAGTGAGTGAATTGTGTCACCATAAGGAATATAAGGAATATACGACACAAATACAAGAAACTTAACCCTTTGAGTGTGAGAGTCTGCGTGCCCCTAGTGGCAGAGCACGGCGCTGGGCCTGTCAACTGATTTTACTTTCCTAAACACTGTTCACCTTTACTGAGGATTTGTACTGATCATGCCAGTTCATAAGGTGGCAGGCATGCGTTGAAGGACTCATGGATGACGTGTAATACACCAGAGAAGAAGAAATCCTCCTTCTTCTTCATCGTCTTGGAGATCACAACACAAGATGGACGTGGACCATCATTGTGGACATTTGTGATCGCCCACGGATGAGGAAATTCAGAGGATTTGGTCCAGAATTTGCCAACTATGATTCTAAAAAGATATTATTTAGCTTATGAAGGTACATGTTTACATGTTCTTATAACACAGGGAGCGTGAGGCCCGTTGAATTCACCTACCGGTACCCGGAGCGCCATGTGACTGGAGGACAATCGCCGGTTGTATGTCATCAATATAAGATAAATTGCCCCGGAATAAAAGTGAAATTACGGTGGAATAATCAACAACAGTTTCTGGATGTAGGACAGAAAGCTAAAATGACCGGGAGAGGACAAAATAACCACTACAATGCTGCTAAAGGACGCTGCTTTACTAGAGATAAGTGACAAATGTCTTTGTTTGTTTGTATGCAAATTAGATGTGTAAATTGACTCCTATCTGAAACTTTGGATCATAATCAACATCTTTCTAATTGACAGTAAACCATTATCTCTTACCACTTTGAAGTTATAGCCTTGAAAAGATCTGACATCTGATCTGACTAGTTTCTTGAAAAAAATCTTTACCACTGTTGACCACTAGAGGTCATGTCGCAGTTTGGTGACAGTCATACTCAAATGGTTAAGTATCAACAAATAGTGAGTAATTGTGTCGGCCAGTTTGTTAAAATTAGTTGGACTAATCTATATGATAAGGTAGATCACTGGTATTGATGACTGGATGCAGCTCAATGTAAATATCCTCTACATAATAGTTAACCCTTCTTGTGTCTGGGTTCCATGGACATAGACAGTGCCCTTACTGTCTATGTCGCAGTTCTGTGCCTGTCATGTGATGTGTCATGTGATGTGGCCATAAACCATAAAAAAATCCTCAGTTGTACTAAGTACTCCACCTCACACGGTGGCAGACATGTATAACTTACTGATCTTGCCTTGGAGGACTGATGTCTCCCAAAGAACCACCTGAAAACTTCACTTCTGGGACACCGAAGGAGAAGAGTTTATAAACAAATGTTAATGTGCTCCATCGCAACACAGAGGAGGCATTTGCTCCCAAATTTGCCAACTATGATTCTAAAAAGACATTATTTAGCTTATGAAGGTAAATATCTACATTTTGTTATAACAGAGGGTGGCTGAAGCTGGTTAATTTTCACCTGCCCCAGCGCCATTTGACTGGACAGAACAATCGCACCAGTTCCGTGTCATCATATAAGATAAATTGCTGCAGAATAAAAGTGAAATTGAGGTGGAATAATCATAAGAGTTTCTGGATGTGGAAGAGAAAGCAAAAATGACCGAAAGAAGACAAAATAATGACCAAGATGATGAAAATGGAAGAAACAAGCTGCCTGGCCAGTGGTAAGTCTGAAGAATTTCTTTGTTTGTTTACATTGCACCGATTTTCTGATTCATATACTTTGAAGATAACAAAAACCCAAAACAAAAAAAACAAACCATCCTTTGTGTAAATATGTGCAAAGTCCACTTTTGACTGAAAGTTATGTAATTTGATATGGCTTCCATGGCATTATGCAAATTAGATGCATAAATTTACTCCTATCTCAAACTTTGGATCATATTCTACATCTTTCTAATTGACAGTAAGCCATTATCTCTTACCACTTTCAGGTTATAGCCTTGGAAATCTCTGACATCTAAACTGAATATTTTCTTGAAAAAAAATCTTGACCTCATCAATAACACAGTTTTCACAGGAAAACAGCTGAAAAGCTTAATAAAAAGTGATAGAAAAGACAGTGGGTCTAACAGTGACAAAATGAAGGTATACAGTTCTGTATAATAACTAATAAGGAGAAAATGACTTCATCAGTGATTACATTAGTGTGAAGCTACAGGTGCATATGTGTAGAGGTAGAACAGTCTTTTATTGTGCAAAAATTTACTCCTCTCTCAAACTTTGGATCATATTCTCTGTCTTTCTAACTGACAGTAAGCCATTATCTCTTACCACTTTCAAGTTATAGCCTTGCAAATCTCTGACATTTAAACTGAATATTTTCTTGAAAACAATCTTGACCACCAGGGGGGAGGTTGCCTGGTACAATATTGCACCACAGACAGTTAAGATGATTTATTACGGTGGTTTTATTAAGCGGCAGGGACAAATACAGTACATACGCACAATAACTCTAAATATCTACTAGCTCTTTTTTCCCCTATAGTATATACAGTATATACTGTATATAGGTGATTTAACTAAAATGGCACACTTTCCACCGTGCAGGAAACAGGGGTGAGTTTGTGTCTTTGTTCACAAAAGGGGTTGGTTCACCTGCTTGCCTAAGTTGGGCTGAGAGATTGTGTTTAAAGTATGATAAAAGTTACTGACAGCAGATTATTTGAAGTAACAGTGCTGAACTGTACATGGAGTTAAAGTTGTAAGATTATTCTTGCATGAATAATACTGAATTTAAGGAGATGGCTCTCCAGTTTCTTTGAAAAATAAAAAACCAAGGTGTGGTTTGTGGTCAATAGGCTTCGCGGCCATGATGCGTGTTCACATTTGTGTGTGACCAAAATGGCCTCATGGCATTCCGTTGCATGAGAACTGTGCATGTGCAGATTAAGCAGTGTAAACGCCATCTTGAAAATCCCCAGGGTGAGTCATCCTGGGCACCATCTTGGAGCTGGGTCAGTTGGACCGCCTTCAAGCGATGTCACTGTGCCTCCTCCTCTTTGAGTGCAGAAGGAACTGCCTCCATCTTGTGGTCATCTATAAGAATTGCATTCTTTCATAAATTTACCTCTAAATCGAGCCTCCAAGTTAACTTTAAAGGAAATTTTTCCAACAATCTTGGGGACCTTAGTATCTCTTTGGCTGAAAAGGAGCCCCACTCTGAAAGACCGTGGCACGGCAAAAAAAAGACCTCCCACACCTGCTCAATAGTGGGTTTGATGCAGTGAGGCAACAGAGATGCTACCCCAATCGGCAGGAGAATGAGGAGGTTCAACTTTAACCTGGGCAGAGGAGAGAATAAGTAGATTTATTCCTAATTATAAAAGGGCATGTGCTGTTGTGAAAATCCTAGGTGGAGAATATATAAAAATAGGGGTAATTCAAACACTACTGAAGAAAACGGGACAAAATAAGAAGAAAAATAAATGTTGGGAGATTGCTATTGTTGTGCGTGTATGGTGAAGTGAAGTTTGCATGCTGAGAGTGGACAGAAATTGAGAAGGAAGCTTGGTTTTAGAGCTGAAGGCTGATGAATGTGAAAGTTTTGTGCAGGATTTAAGGGAAAAGTATGGAGAAGGGCAAGAGTGGTTGGAAAAAGGGAAGAAAAAATGTAAGAATGATGATGCTGCAACGGTGAGATGAAAAAATAAGCATGACAAAAACGACAAAAAAAAAAGAAAAAAAGATGAAAGAAAGAAAAAGAAGAAGAAAAAAGAAAAAAGAAGCCGATGTGTTTGTCTGTTTCTCCATTAATCCGAGATGATGATGGTGGCTGTAGTTCCGGGCCAGATTCGCCTCCTTACCCCAGCGACCGTGTGAGTTCTTCTTCAGACCCACTTGAATTGGCTGCAGCCACCCCCTCCGCGCCATTGCCTAATGACCCCCTCCTCCCTCCGTGACTACAGTAAGAGAATTTAAAAAAAGATGGGACATCGAGTGATGGGACAAAGATGATCAAACCGACCACACGTAAGTAAAATACATTATATTGTTGTTTTCCATTTACTTTTCTGATAGTGGCTCAACGATTGGATCTCATTCAAGAACATTTTAGTGTTAGTCTGTGTAAATCATGCGAATTTTGCCAGTAAGCTGTGTTTAGTACTAACAAGCCACTCCAGATTCAACAAACTGTTCATATGTTCTCCAAGCATGCATAAATAGCATTCATGAATCATCTGTAGTCAGCACGTGTTCACAAGAATTGAAGATTGCATAACTGACTCCTAAAAATGCCGCTAAAGTCATGTTTCACAGTAACTGACCAGCAGTTTCATTCACTAAAAGTCTAAGAGAAAGAGAAGAGGAAAAAACCCAGCGAATCTGGAGTTGCCCTGTGTGTGAGAAGAAAACATCAGATTAGTTGTGGCAGGAGGGTTTTCTTCTGCAGCGACTGACATGAAGACACAGCCTAAGCCTAAATGTAATGCTGTGTTGTAAAAATCATTGTTACTGTTCTGGAACGGCATTATTTTAAACAACTATGGCATAAAATACACCTGAAATTGGATTTCAGATGGGCGTTGTGATCTGCTTTCAAAACTGTACATATCCATATTGCACTGAGCTGAGACTCTCCCACTTTGCAGAGCATTATGACACATTTTAACAATTTGGGTTTAGAATGTGTGCGTAAAAAGCAATAAAAATTACTTTAGCTAAAATTCACAGTATAGTGTGGAAATAAAGGTTACTTTTCCCTTATTTTCCATCTCTGCACCCTAACCCAGAAGCAAGGTGCACACTTCATTTTAAAACAATAAAAATCAGAATTATATCCATCTGATCCTAGGTGAGTTGATCAATTAGCAATCATCCAAACACTACTACCATGCTGGACAAGACATTTCTCACTGCACTGTCCTACAGAGTAATGGAGCAGTGTGTTCTTATGTTACTGGGGAAACAACATTTAGAATCTTTTTGCATCTATGATTTGGATGTAGATGAAATGATAATGTTTTAATCATCCTTAATTATGTTTAATTATAACCTGAATCGAAGTATGAAATTTGGTTTATAGGGATTAAACTCAGACTTGAGTCAGACAGACACATAAAATATAGTTATTTAGTGAAAACTAAACTTAGAATAACATCAAACTACACAAAACTTCTGGATCACTTGTAAATTTTACTTGACATCATACTAAATTTCAAGATATCAACAGATTGGTGCACTGTGTCTGAAGATTTGGAATCTACGTGAAAGAAAAATAAAAATTTAAAGAAAAACCTAAACCTATTTATGTGATTGCTGACCCATGGTGCCTGCGGCTCCCCATGAATCTGTCTTTTATCGGGGGGGGGGGGCAGCAGTGGAGGAGAAGGGGCCATGGCCGAGGAGGGAACACACCCCCACAGTGGAAATGAGTGCATCAGTATGGACAATGGGGTCACTGGCAAAGAGAGCATCCCCAAAGGCAAGACCAGCTGGTGGGAGGGGGAGGAGCCCATAAGCCACATCCACTACAATAAAACTGGACTGCATGATTAAGACTAAAACAGATAGGTGGACTCACTTCTACACATATACAGAAAATTGACATAGCAGACATCTTCCATTTACCTGACTTTGATCTAACGTTAACAATATAGTGTTTGCCAGAAGTAATGTTGGAAGTTCAAGGTACTCTGATTAAATTTGTGTGACACAGGTGCGTGTAGATCAATAATTTCAGGTAACGACATTCAGGGCTTTTCAAATTCAGAAGGAAAAGTAACAGTTAAAATCTGCAAATGGCAAACTAACAGTAGAATATCTATCAATATCTGTGAAAGTAAAGGATCCTATTACCGGTAACATTGTTGAAGGGTGTTCCATTTCGTCAGAGGCTACCCATATGTTGAGGAAGTAAACATAGTTTATGAGACTTCCAAACCAAAACACTGATACTCACTCGACCTGGTCACAGCCGGACCATGTTCAGTGATATCACCGCATTTTACATTCACAGTTCCGACTGATTGGCAATCTCCAAATCAATGTCATTGTACCACGTATCATAGGCAATTGAATGGATCTGATCCAAATAATGAACAAACATTTTTTTCAAATCCATCCTCTAGATTGGTCATAAAAAACTTGTACTGGTCATCAAGGGGATGTGTGGAAACAACCATTGTCTTATCTGATGAGAATAAGAGACATTTTAAACAATGGGGGGATTCACACATCTCACTGGTCAGACCCAAACACATGGATTGCAAAAATGTTGGACATTTTGTCACCTCTGTTGAGGAATATAGCCATCCATGGGAAACCAACATCTGACCTTCAGATAGAATATTCTCCTAAATTAGAAACACATACATTGTCACTTAACTGAGTAACCACAGCACAAAAGGCTGTGCACATTTGACACCCAGAAATCTCCTACATGACCAATCTCGACATTAACAGAAGAAGATGAGCGAATTTGAAGCAAATTCTAAATTCATTATAGTAAAAAGATAAAACAGATGTTGGTCTAATAAAAGAGGGCTGGGTATGTCACTGTAACATCAAAGTCACACTATAGACCGTATAAAAGACAATATGCTCTCCGTCTAGAAGCTCTAAAAGGTGTTAAACAGGTCATAAAAAAGATAAAAGGAGCAGATGTCATAGTGTCATGCTCAGCCTACCCATTCCTGTGGGAAACATCCTGATGATGCAGGACCTGCGGGAATTAACAAAACTATAATTCTTTGTGCTCATTGTGTACCAGGATCACACACATTGTTTAATGAACTAGAACTCCAAATGCAATTTTTCACAGTAGTAGTCATTGGCAATGAATTTTTAGTATACCAGTACACCCAGATCATCAATTCTGGTTTGCATTCATATTTCAAAACAAAAAGTACACACTCACCAGACTACCACGGGGTACTGGGAGTCTCCTACAATTTTTTCTCAGGCAATGTCAGCAAATCTTGCACATTTTATACCTCCTAATAGAAACCAATTGCTCCTATGACATATTGCTAGCATCTCCTGATGAAGAAATATGCAAACAAACATATCTCCGCAGTCTGGAGTCTATAGGTGATTAAATAAAGGCGCTGTTTTTAATCAAGGTTCCCAAATTTATACCTGACCAAAGGGTAAACTCATCCTCCCACAAAAATTATTTCACTATGTTGCTACTTGAACACATAGACTTTGTCATGTGTTCAAGGGAGGGATGGTGATATTGCTTATTAGTTATCACAGCCTAGTTTGATATCACAGCCCAGTTTGAAAATTTTGCTACAAAATTTTGCCAATATTAATGTCTAATCTGTGCACAGAATGATGCCCAGGGCAATGTCAAGACCAGAGAAGGGTAGTTTTCCATCATCAACATACCCATTTCAGAACATTTGCATGGACTTCATTGAGCTAACCAAATGTGAAGAGAAGAGATATTGTTTAGTTATAGTGGGTATGGTTACAGATTGTTTCACATTTAGGGAAAGTGTTAAATAGTGATTTGAAACACCATGCAGCATATCACCCACAGTCTGCAGAATTTGTGGAACAACATAACTGGACCATTAAAGAAAGATTAAGAAAAAGAATAAAGGGACACCACCCACCATAACGTGCACTGAAGATAAAGCTTGTGGAGTCCAGTTTGAGAACTGTGATATATATATAAATATACAGTGTATATATATATATATATATATATATATATATATATATATATATATATATATATATATATATATACGTATATATATATATATATATATATATATAAATTGTGACCACTCCATGCACTATGAATCTGTGATGTATGAAAAGAGTCATAAGTACATGTGCACTCCTCCATGTAACTGGGCTGATGTGTTCAGTCACATAGGACCCAATGACTCTTAATAGTTTACCTATCATAAATTAAGAAAATTTTTCATTTTTCTGCTGTCTAATTATGAGCTGTCTAATTATTGCCAATCATGACAGAATGAGCCAGCCATGTTGCAAGCTCAGCTGGAGTGACATCAGCGGAACATTCTACTTTAGACCGTTTAGATGCCACAGAGAGGCAGGTGGCCATGCTGACTCAACAGCTGCAAACCATTACACAGCAGCTGAGCACGGCCGCCGAGCATTTGAGCCATCTGTCTAAGCCGGTGCCTGTTCCTCCACCTATTGCCCCAGTTTCTTCCATCGTGCGCCGAACCACCTCCGCTCCCTTGCCTGCCACGTACGCGGGGGAGGTGGGGAAATGCAAGGGTTTTTTATGCAATGTTCGGCTGTATTTGGGCCAGGTGGAGGGGGGAGTATCCAGATGACACAGCCAAAATTCATTTTATGACCCTCCTACTGCGGGACAGGGCCCTCAGTTGGGCCCAAGCCATTCTTGACAGTCCAGAGGGTCCCACTTATTCATTTGAAAGATGTGTGGACGAATTCACTTGCGTGTTTTACCGTTCAGAAAGAAAGGGAAACATCATGAGCCCCTTAATGTCACTCCGTCAGGGTAGCCGGTCAGCTGCCGACTAGTCTGTGGAGTTTCGGGTTGTCGCGGTATGGAATGACGTTTTGTTACGAAGCGTCTTCCTCCAGGGTTTAAATGAACACCTCCAGGACGACCTAGCAGTTCATGCGGTTCCCTCCTTCTTGGAGGTTTTATTGATCAGGCTGTCAGTCTTGACAACTGATACCGTGAGCACACAAAGGAGCACAAAGCCCCCTCCCACCCGCCCAGTGTGCGCGCACCCCCTTCGGCTTCTGACAGAGCTGGAGCCAATTCTTTTTCTGAGCCTATGGAGTTTGGCCGGGTCTGTCTGACTCTGGAGAAATGCCAGAGGCGAAGGAGAATTGGCGCCTGCATGTACTGTGGCTCCCTCAAGCACACACTGTAGGGGTGTCAGCTGAAGCCAAAAGATGCAGCCCATCAGTAGTCGTGGGGGATCTTATGGGCAGGAAATCCAGTCATTCCCCCGGTAACTTATCCATTTCGGCCCTCATTCAGTTTCCGGGGGTCGAGAGGAGAGCTAAGGCTTTGATTGACTCAGGGGCAGAGCAGAATTTCAGTTCTGTGCATTTCGTATGGGATGTAGGCATCCCTATGATCAAATTGCCCAGGTCCCTAAATGTTATTACATTATTGGGCGAAAAGGTGACTACCATCACCGAGAAAACTGAGCTTGTGTCTGTCCTTCTTTCCAGCAATCACCGGGAGACCATTTTGTTTTATATTCTCCCTAAATCTGGTCACCCGGTGGTTCTTGGTTACCCTTGGCTCCGGAAGCATAACCCTATTATTAATTGGGCTAATTATTCCATCTCTTCCTGGAGCCCGTATTGTTTGGCATCTTGTCTCAGTTCGGCCGAGTGTTCACTTATGCTATCCATCTCTTCCCCTCTGCTAGAGCCGCCAGACCTCAGCCTTGTGCCTGAGGTCTGTCATGACCTCGGAGAGGTCTTTAGCAAGTCTAGAGCGCTTTCTTTACCTCCCCATCACTCTTATGATTGTGCTATAGACCTTCTCCCGGGTGCACGGCTGCCATACAGCCGGCTCTACAGTATTTCTGGGCCAGAGAGGGAGGCGATGGAGAGCTAAATTAAAGATTCTCTGAACGCCGGCCTCATTCGGCCTTCATTGGCTCCTCTTGTGGCAGGATTTTTTTTTGTCAGTAAGAAGGTTTCCTACGCCTGTGCATTGACTATTGTGACATCAATGCCATTACTGTTAAGGACAAGTATCCTCTGCCCCTGATAAACTCCTCGTTTGAGCTCCTTCAGTGCGCGCAAGTGTTTACTAAATTGGACTTGCGGAATGTATACCATCTGGTTCGCATTCACAAAGGGGACGGCTTTGAAAACACACCTGGGGAAATTTGAATATCTGGTGATGCCTTTTAGGCTCACCAATGCCCCCGCCATCTTCCAACGGATGATTAACGATGTCCTCCGCGATACGGTCAGTCAATTTGTTTTCGCTTATCTCAGCAACATTTTGATTTTTTTCACGCACGCAAGAGGAACACACAGTCCATGTCTGGACTGTTTTGCAACAGCTTCTGGAAAATCAGCTTTACGTTAAAGCCGAGAAGTGTGAGTTTTCCACCCGCTCTACTTCTTTCCTGGGTTTTATCGTGGCTGAAGGAGAGCTGAGGGCCGACCCAGCCAAGGTGGAAGCTGTGCTTAATTGGCCTACACCCCACTCTCACAAGGAGCTTCAATGCTTCTTGGGGCTTGCAAATTTTTTATTGCTGTTTCATCAGAAACTATAGTGGAGTAGCACAGCCTCTTACCCAGCTGACCTTGATAAAAGTGCCCTTTAGCTGGTCCGAGGCAGCTGAACAGGCCTTTCACAAATTGAAGGGTCTGTTCTCCAATCTTGGCCCAGGTTAACCCTGGGCCAAGATAGGGGTGTTGGGGGTGGCTGCTGTCCTATCGCAGTGCTCAGCCTCAGATCAGAAGCTCCATCCATGTGCATATTTCTCTCGGCGGCTCATGCCTGCGGAGACAAATTATGACGTAGGAGAGCGGGAGCTGTTGGCCATTAAATTGACCCTGGAGGAGTGGAGGCACTGGTTGGAGGGAGCGCCCCAGCCTGTAATTGTGTGGACCAACCATAAAAATTTAGAATGTCTTTGGTCGGCCCGCAGGCTGAATGCCAGGCAGGCCCGCTGGGCCCTATTCTTTACTAGATTCAATCTTAACATTACTTATAGGCCTGGCTCCCGCAATATTAAACCAGACACTCTCTCCCGCCAGTTCTGTTCCGACCCCCTTACCCCTCCCTCCCTTCCCCAAGCCATTGTCCCACCCTCCTGTTTCCTTGGAGCATTCTTATGGGACACTGAATGGAGGGTCCAGCAGGCTCTATCCACGGAGCCCATACCAGAAGGGGGCCCCGATGATGGACTGTTTGTCCCAGACTCTCTTTGCAGTCACATCATCAAGTGGGGCTTGAGCTTTTTTGCTTTCCATCCTGGCATTACCCGGACTATTAACCTCATTTGTCGGGTGTTTTGGTGGCCCACCCTGTGAACTGACGTCCAGGAGTACGTCAATGCTGCCACAACAGGACGGACTCCTCGCCCTCTACTTGCCTTCTTCATCCACTCCCCATCCCTCATCGACCCTGGTCCCACATTGCCCTGGACTTTGTCACTGGACTTCCTCCATCTCAGGGTAACACTGTTATCCTACCTGTGTGGATTGCTTCTCCAAGGTGATCCACCTGGTGCCCCTCCCCAAGCTACCTTCTACTTTTGAAATGGCGAACCTCCTCACCAACCACGTCATCCGGTTACATGGCATTCCCATGGACATTGTGTCTGACCAGGGTCCACAGTTCACATCTCAAATCTGGAAAGCCTTCTGTTGCTCCCTTGGCGTGACTGTCAGCCTCACATCTGGGTGTCATCCACAGAGTAACGAGCAGGCTGAGTGTGCCAACCAATCCCTGGAGGCCACCCTAAGGTGCGTGGCAGCCTCCAACCCAAGTTCATGGAGTACCCACCTGACCTGGGTGGAGTACTCCCACAACACTTCTGTCTCAACGGCTACCGGGTTGACCCCATTTGAGGCATCCATGGGGTACACCCCTCCCTTATTATCCATGGCGGAGAGGGACATGGCAGTTCTATCAGTGGGGGCCCACGGATGTCGCTGTCGCCGGCTATGGAAGACCACTCGTGCTGCCCTCGCCCGGTCAGCCGAACTGAATTGCCAATACGCAGACGAGCTCCAGCTCCAGCTCCTAAGTGTTCCATCGGGCAGCAGGTGTGGTTATCAGTGGACCAGGTACCATTGAAGACGTTGTGGATGCCTGGTTCCAACTTCCACGACAAGGGGATGGTCTGGGCCTTTCACAAGGCACATCCCACCAAACCCAGTGGACCACCAGGAGATGTTCCCTGGGGGGGGGGGGCACTGTCATGATCTGAAGAGTGCACTCCTCCCCCGCCCGTCCAGTTCAACCTTCACCTACTCCATAGGTAATCATCTCCACCTGCGTGATGAGACACACCTGCTCCTCTGACTCGCCAGCGCTTAAATAGATCTTCTTTTCAACGCCTCGGCGCTGGCTTGTTGGGTATACTACCTGCTTCAGCAGTGAATATCTATTTTCCTTAAACTTGAAAAACCCTTTAACCATTTGCTTACCTCTTCACAGGTTGCTACCTCCTTTGTGATACGTCTCCAGGGTTGTTGTGTGCTCACCTGCCCTGTCATCATCACCACATCAGCGACCGTCATCACCCGGTCAGACACCTCACCCAGCTCTACCCTTGCCATCCTGCATCATCGGAAGGTTTGCTGTAAGTGCTGGGTTCTTCTGCTGGGTACTCTTATACTCCCACGTGAGTGTTGTCCTATTTTCCCTTGTTTGGTCTCCCTCCTAATTCACCTGCTCTCATTTCTCGTTTCAGGCTGTGTGTTTCCCCTGGTGAGTGGCGTTTTTCTCTTGAGGAGGCGTTCTTTTGCATTAATAAAATTCAACCAAACTTGTTACTCTGTGTCATTGTGTGTTTCCTTTGGTGCCATTTTTCTGCACGTGAGCTGTCCAGTTATTGCCAATCATGACAACATGCTACTGTTGCATGCCAGTATCTCATATTAGCTCAGCAGGAGGAGAACGACAAAAATTCAAGTGATGAGGACAGTCAGGTTTAAATCATGTCTACCAGTGTCTCTGCAAAGAAAAAATGTTGGTGTTGACAATATGCCTACAATGGCTAAAGCATGATGTAACAGTTGAAAATTGTGTAAATACATTTTTTTTTATTTTTGATATTGAAATTGTTATACTGAATGTTTGTAAATGATAACTCATTTTTATGGTTGTCAAAGATAGTAGAAACAAGGTGAGAATTTTTCCTGTATAAATGCTCAAAAAATGAAGACTGAAAAGAAATTGCATTACAATGATTATGTCATGAACCGAGCTGGTGTTTTCCTGTAGGCTTGGTTCTGACCGTTCTCTGTGGCTCAGGCATCGGGTTTATTATGTATTGTTATCTTTTGAGTTCTTGTTGTTTTTATGTCTGTGTTCTTTTTCTTTTCCATGCCTGTAGCCGCCGCTCTGGCCGGCGGTTGTTAGGCAGCCTCTTTGACTCACTTTCATGTGGGCGTTGTCTAACATTCGCCGGTCCGACCATGCCCGCTCTCTCTTTGACAGCCAGCTGATTCTCCCCGGTAATTGTCTTTCCCACGCCTCGCCCAGGTCTGCCCAATTTGTGGTTCCAGCAATGTATGTACTTAGGCGGCCTCTGCCAGTCAAACACTGCTGGACCATTGTGTGCAATCATACGGTCATTAATCGCCGTATGACGGTCAGATGTCCCTGAAGGGTTGTGTGTGCTTGTGGGAGGCTTGGACTACTTGGACTGCTCCTGTGTTTGTGAAGAAAAACTGTTAACGTTTCTGTGTGCAGTACTGCTGCTACACTTAGGTTCTTTCGTCCAGTTTCTCCCTCCTCAGCCAGTTGAGCCTCTTAACCCTTTAACTGCCAAATTCGCCATATGGAGCCTGGGGAAATGCAAGGCAACTCAAGGCCCCCCCAGTGGTCAAGAGTGGTAAAAAATTTTGTCAATAAAATAGTTCAGATTTCCAAGGCTATAACTTGAAAGTTACAAGAGATAATGGCTTACTGTCAATTAGAAAGATGTAGAATATGATCCAAAGTTTCAGATAGGAATAAATTTACGCATCTAATTTGCATAATGTCACGGAAGCTATATAAATTACATAACTCAGTCAAAAATGGACTTTGGACACATTTACAGCACATAAAGAATGGTCTGGGGGTTTTTTTTACGCCAATTTGTCTACAGGGGTATGTTTTTATCTAATCTTCAAAGTATATGAACCAGAAAATCAATAAAATGTCAAAAAAACATATTTCTGTCTTACCTGTTACCGGGAGGGGGGCTCGCCTGCCCACGTGACCGGTCCGTTTTCATCCATTGTAGCCGATGTTTGTGTGTTTGCTCAGACATTTATACCGTGTACCACATCTACAAACCCTTATGATTATCCCACGTGAATTTCATTTGTATTACAGTGGCTATTTTTCCTGTTTCATGCAGTTTCTGTTATCATCGCTGTCGTGATGACCAAACACGGCGGCATCCACATTGGTGTGTGAGCTCAAAGCAAAAAAAGGAAGAATAATGAGGATTTCTCCTTCTTTGCTATATTCCATGTCAGCCATGAATCCTTCGGCGCGTGTCTGCCACCTTCTAAGCTGTCAGATCAATAAAGATTAGTACAACTTTTCAGTATAGCCGGGGGACGTCAATAAGGCGACACGCACAGTTGCTGCGCTGTGCCACTGGGGGCGCGTGACCCGTCCATTTATTCTGAGCAGTTAAAGGGTTAAAGGACTCCAAGTTCTCCCGAGCGTATATGTTGTTTGTTATTTGTCTGTGGCCACGGTACACAGTGGTCTGCCTGCTGTTCGCTCGTTGCATCAGCCATTTTGTGTACACAACAGCATTTTTGTTAGTCTTTATTTTTGAACTGTCAATTCTTGTGTTAATAAATGTGCTGTGGTGAAACTCCGCACGTAAATCCGTTCTTCCTTCTCCTCCGTGCGCTGCGTATAAGCGCACAAAGAGGTTCATGACAGATTACTCATGAAAGTATATACTGCTTATAGGTTTTTCACTCATCACACCTGAAAATAACATCAGGTGTCTGATACCTGTTTATTATAGATATTGACTCCATGAAAATGGAGTCAAGAGAGGAAATAATTATTATAATAAATAGTGAAGCTAAGTTAATTACATATTACACAAAGTGTTTGCATACACATATCTCTTAGATCCACACATACACTCCCACACACACAGACACACAAGTGAAACCCACACAAACACCATTTACACATACACACATACACACACACATGTGCACACACACATACAAACTCCACAGGAAAGTCTCTGTTCCTGTTTCCATATATGGGCATGGTGAGAGACAGGAAACATCAGGATAGAGGCCATAAAAACGAAGAGACCCTGGGAGCCATCTGGACGCCAAGAGGACAGTTTGGACAATGGACATGTATTGTTAGAAAGTTACTAGGAAACGCCCAGTAACTTGCCTATATGTAGCTGTGAATTCCTTTGTGCTGGGTCTTTTCCAGGAGAGGGAGATGGAGGAGACCCGCGGCCATGTACACTGACTCCCTGCGTGGTTCAAAAAAAGTTAAGCTGAGAAATAGTATTTCTTCTGTGAACTGAAAAGATTCTGTTAACTGTCCAAAAATTAATTTTTACAAGGCCCAACTCCTGCTGCAGAAAACATCCCCCAAGCTACGACACTTCCTCCTCCAAATTTAACTGATTTCTTCAAACACTTTGGGTTGAGTCTTTCCCCAGTGTGACGCCAAACATATTGTTTCCCATCAGACCTAAATAAATTGAACTTACTCTCATCACTGAAGTGCACTCTGGACCAGTTCCCCTCTGTCCACACAACATGCTTCTCAGCAAAGGCAAGTTTAATAATAATGCATCAGATTTATATAGTGCTTTTCATAGACGCTTTGCAATGGATACATTATTCATTCATTCCAGGCAGACATTGATAAGCTACTGCTGTAGCCACAGCTGCCCTGGGGCAGACTGACAGAAATGTGGCTGCCAATCCATGCCAACGGCCTCTCCAACCACTACTGAACATTTATACACATTCATACCCAGTGTCATGGACATTGGAGGCAAGGTGAGTAAAGTGTCTTTCCCAGGGACACAACAGCAGGATGTCTGTGAAAACCGCGATTCAAACTGCCAACCCTCCAGTTACTGGACAACCTGCTCAACCTCCTGAGCCACTGCTGCCCCATTTCCCTCCTCCGTCCCATTTTGTTATGGTCTTTGGCATGACCCGGCTGGGACTTGAACCCCAACCTCCCAGTTGTGGGGCAGATGCTCTACCTCTAGGCCACCACTCCTAGAGGTAGTGGTAGCCTTTTCTCCATTGTATATACAGCAGGGAAAATAAGTATTGAACATGTCAACATTTTTCTCATTAAACATATTCTTCATTGAGCCATTGACCTGAGATTTTCACCAGATATCTGTAACCAGATATCTTTTTTTTTTTTTTTTTTTTTTTTTCTCTCGGCGCCACACCAGTCGGCTGCCTTTTGCAACAGCGGCTCGATTCCGAGTCTTTTTCCCTTCCTCTCTCTTTTGATCCGTCTTTTTTTTTCACCCCACTTATATCACGGACACACAGATCGTCCTAAATGTCTCCTGAGCCGGTGGACGGAGCCACTGTTTATAGCAGGATACGATACAGCAGAGAACAGCTGCTAGCATTCAACCGCCACCCGGTCCCATTGGAAAAACTCGACATACCGAGAGAACTGAGGCGAAAACGCCGCGGCTGCCGGGCTGGAGTAAGGCGGAGGACAAAAAATATAAGGTACAGACCCTCCCTCCATCTGTTGTCATGGGAAATGTACGGTCGATACTGGGAAAGTTAGATGAGCTAGCGGCTATCTCCCGTTATGATAGCACATACCGGGAGTGCTCTCTCCTTTTGTTTACTGAGACGTGGCTAACTGAACTAGCAGCAGATGCTAACATTGAGCTGGAGGGTTTTCACATGATACGAGCTGACCGAACACCAGACAGTGGCAAGGCTAGGGGCGGTGGAGTGATAATGTATGTTAACAACAACTGGTGCAGACCGGGACATATCACTGTTAAACAACGACACTGCAGCAAAGACATTGAGTTGCTAGCTGTTAGCATGAGGCCTACATATCTCCCGAGAGAACACTCACACGTGATCTGCATTGTTGTTTATGCAAATCCGACGGCGAACGCTGGGACAGCACGTGACGTCATCCATTCAGTAACCAGCAGGCTGCAGACAGAACACCCAGATGCTCTTCTCCTCATCTCAGGCGATTTCAACCATGTTTCACTGTCTCCCATTCTACCCACGTTCACCCAGTATGTCACATGCCACACTAGAGACAATAAAACACTGGATTTATTCTACGCAAACACTAAGGAGGCGTACACCTCATCACAACTCCCCCCACTCGGGAGATCGGATCACAACTTGGTTCATCTCCGGCCGGTGTACAAACCCCTAGTGCACAGACAACCTCCGGCCATGCACACTGTGGAGTTATGGTCTGAGGAGACAATGGACACCCTAAAGGGCTGTTTTGAAGCCACCGCCTGGAAGCAGCTCTGCGATCCACATGGTGAGGACATCGATGGCCTCATTCACACCTTCACGGGCTACCTCAGCTTCTGTGTGGACAAATCCGTTCCCACCAAGACCATACGGCGTCACTCAAACAACAAACCCTGGATCAACCCTGAGATAAAAACACTTCTGAGAGAGAAGAAGAGGATCTTCAGGTCAGGGAACAGGGAGATGCTGAAGTCCGTACAGAGGGAGCTGAGGAGAAAGATCAGAGAAGGCAAGGACAGCTTCAGGAAGAAGATGGAGGACAAGCTGCAACAGAGCGACATCAGCGGGGTCTGGAGAAACCTCAAAACCATCTCGGGGCTCCAGAATACCTCCCCCCAGGCCACAGGGGGCAGGGAGTGGGCGAACAACCTGAATCTGTTTTTCAATAGATTTGACCAACCGCCCTCCCCCCTGACTGCACAACAACCACTGCTGCCTCTAAAGAAATCAAGTCCTGCTGCCCACTCCCCACTCCACCAACACCCCCCCACTCCCAACACACAGCCCCCCATCCTGACCCTGACCAGGACCCAGGTGAGGACGGAGCTGAGGAAGATCAAGGCGAGGAAGGCGCCGGGACCGGACGGCATCAGCGCAAAGCTCCTCAAGTCCTGTGCAGACCAGCTGTGTGGGATTGTGACGTATATCTTCAACATGAGCCTGAAACTGGGGAGGGTACCACAGCTGTGGAAAACATCTTGTGTGGTACCTGTACCAAAAACTTCCCACCCCAAAGACCTGAACAGCTACAGACCGGTGGCCTTGACGTCCCACTTGATGAAGACCCTGGAGAGACTGCTCCTTGCTCACCTCCGCCCCCTGGTGGAACCAGCGATGGATCCACTCCAGTTCGCCTACCAGCATGGCATTGGGGTGGAGGATGCGGTGATCTTCCTCCTTCACCGTTCTCTGTCCCACCTGGAGAAGCCCGGGAATATGGTGAGGATCATGTTCTTTGACTTCTCCAGTGCTTTCAACACCATCCAACCGATGATCCTGAAGGACAAGCTGCTGCGCGCAGGGGTGGACCAGCACCTGTCATCATGGATCCTGGACTACCTCACGAACCGGCCTCAGTTTGTGAGAACCCGGGACTGTGTGTCCGACACGATCATCAGTAGCACGGGGCCCCCCCAGGGAACGGTGCTGGCTCCCTTCCTGTTCACTCTTTATACTGCGGACTTCTCACACAACACAACACACTGCCATCTACAGAAGTTCTCTGATGACTCTGCGATCGTTGGCCTCATCTCCAATGGAGATGAAGCTGAGTACAGAGGGCTTATCCAGGACTTCGTGGACTGGTGCCATCGGAACTGCCTCCAGATCAACGCGAGGAAAACTAAGGAGCTGGTGGTGGACTGCCGCAGGCATGGGCAGCCCCTCACAGTACCAGTAAATATACAGGGAACAGACATCGAGATGGTGACATCCTATAAGTACCTGGGTATTCATCTGAACAATAAACTAGACTGGTCACATAATACTGATGCACTCTACAAGAAGGGACAGCGCAGGCTGTTCCTGCTGAGGAGACTCAGGTCTTTTGGTGTACAAGGGGCGCTGCTGAAGTCATTCTATGACACGGTGGTGGCATCAGCCATCACTTTTGGAGTGGTCTGCTGGGGCAGTGGCATTACTGCAGCCGATAGGAAGAGACTGAACAAACTGATTAAGAAAGCTAGCTCTGTCCTGGGGCAGCGCCTTGATCCGATGGAGGAGATAGGAGAGAGAAGGACGGTGGCTAAACTGTCATCTCTGCTGGAGTCTGAGTTCCACCCTATGCAGGACATACTGAATGCACTGAGGAGCTCATTTAGCAGCAGACTACATCATCCCAGGTGCACAACCGAGAGGTTTCGTAGGTCCTTCCTACCAACGGCTGTCAGACTGTACAACCTAAGCAGGGCTGCTCGCAGAGATAGCAAAAAGACGTAACAAACTAATAGTTTTTTGAATGCAAAAGATGCAATAGACTTACACAATGGTCCCCTCCGGCATACAACTAGGAACTTACCGGTCGCTATGGAGGGTGAGAATATGTATGGGCACATAATCATACCATGTAGGATAACTAAGTAGATGGTTATGCTGTTTCATTCCATCTAGCAACAATGCTCTGCACTGTGTGTGTTTATATATTTACATATTTATTCCATCTAGCTACAATGCTCAGCACTGGGTGTGTTTATATATTTATATATCTACATATTATTCCATCTAGCTACATTGCTCCGCACTGTGTGTGTTTATATACTTGCATATTTATTCCACCTAGCTGCAATGCTCCGTACTGTGGGTGTTTATATATTTACATATTTATTCCATCTAGCTACAATGCTCTGCACTGTGTGTTCATATATTCATATATTTATTCCATCCAGCTACAATGCTCTGCACTGTGTGTCTGTGTGTGTGTGTATATATATATATTTTATAGTAATACGTACATATGTATATTAGCTGCTCTTGCTTGCTTGTTTTTTTTTTTTTTTTTTTTTTTTCTTGCCTTCTGATTGTTGCTCTGAGTGTTGCTATCCCTGTGCTGTTGCAATCCTGGAATTTCCCCGTTGTGGGACTAATAAAGGCTTATCTTATCTTATCTTATCTTATCTTAACAACCCAAGTAATCCATACATGCAAAGAAATCAAGGCAACTGTGTTCACAAAACAAGTTATATTTAATAAAGTGGAATGACACAGGGAATAAGTATTGAACACACTTGGTGAAGTTCATTTAATATTTAGTAGTAAAGCCTTTGTTGGTAATAACAGCTTCCAAACACCTCCTGTATGGAGAAACTATGTGCAGTGTTATAATAAATAGTGAAGATTAGTTAATTACATATTACACAACATGCTTGCATACACATATCTCTTAGATCCACACATACACCCCCCCCCCACACACACAGACATACAAGTCAAGCCCACACATACACCATTCACACATCCACATCAGTTGCTTACACACATACTACACACACATGCACACACATACATGCACACACACATTTAAGCTCCACAGGAAAGTCTCTGTTCCTGTTTCCATATATGGGCATAGGGAAAGAGGAGACATCTGGAGAACCAACAGGATGGAAGTCATAAAAGAGCTGAGATGACATCTGAAGACATTTGGACACTGAAAGGACCTAGTTAGGACAATGGCCAGCATATTGATGGAAAGTTACTGGGAAACGCCCACTAACTGGAAGCCTTTTTATAACTGTGTTTCTTTGTTCTGGGTCCTTTTCCAGGAGAGGGAGCTGGGAGGACCTGCGACCGTGTACACTGACTCCCTGTGTGGTTCAATAAAAGTTAAGCTGAAAAATAGTATTTCTTCTGTGATTATTGGTTGGTTGACTGAAAAAAAATTACCTCCTTATATTAAGCCTTACCTTAATACAGGGGTGTCAAACTCATTCCATGGAGGGCCAAGACCCTGCATGTTTTACTTTTCAGCAGGTGTTTTCACTGATCAGCAATTAGTAGGAAGAAATTCAGTGCAATCACCTGTTGAAGACACTGGGTGGAGGTAAAACCTGCAGGGTCTTGGCCCTCCATGGAATGAGTTTGACACCCATGCCTTAATATAAGGTAAAGCTGTGTGTAGCCTTACCTTATATTATAGCTTCAGTGGACTGATAACTGAGTTATCAGCTTTTGAATACAATGGGTTATTTTGCAAGATTAGGCAGAATTATCTGAACTGAAAATATGCAGTAAAAAAACCTGCTGTCAGTAAGTTTAATGTGTTTATCTAAGTTACTAGGGGTTGTGCACTTTACTCCTAAACCTTTCAAGTTAGGAAAGATTTTCTGTGTGTGAATGTAAATATAACATATTAGTGCCTCTCAGTAAATTTGAATATTGTGAAAAATTATTTTTTTTTATAATTAAAAAAAAAATTCATATGTTCAATATTCATTACAGGCACAAGGAAATATTTCAGGCCTTTTTTAAAATTCAATTTTGATTATAGTTTTTGAAATTAAAATGTAAATCATGATGTACTCTGAAAACTAGTGACTAAGCAGGGTGGAAAATACTAAATAAGAGAAGAGGCCTTTGTAACACAATGTAGTCAAGGTGCAGCAGTCTGCTTTATGAAAAAAATCATTGTAGTACAAATGCCATGAAATTGTATTTTTTTAAATAAAAATTAATAAAAATGCAAAGATCAGCTCTCATTTTTCACTCAGAACTTCTGCTTGACAAATTACTGTCAGCTAATATCATTTAGCAGCATGTTGGCACCATTGCCTCCTCTTCCAGGTGGTGACTGGGGTCACATGATTGAATTTAAATAGATAATAACAGCACCAGTGATTCAAATAAAAGCAAACCTTTTTTTCTATTTTTTATTCATCCATATTGTAACATCATATAATTGTGGAAAATGAATATTTTCCTCCAATGTCAGAAGGGTTTGACTTCATAAATTGTATTTTGATGCCAAAAACAATAAAATCCTAAAATGTTCACAGGTCAGGTTCTCAGCATGATTATCTGTGCAGCTTATGGATGCACAAATCAAGCTGAGAATGTGATCCAGATGCTTGGGTTCCCAGCACATACAGAAAGGAGAAAAGATGTCTTAGACAAGTTAAACAACATGACTTTAATGAAGGAGTACAACAACAGAAAACTTTATGCAGTACCTTTACTTCCACAAAACATTTCCATCTCCAAACTGAAACATTTATGATGATCTAACAAAATGTCTTTGCTCACCATGAACACTGGTCTGATCCCCACCACAGCAGCTTTACAAGAATTTAAAGCTCAAAATAAGTTCTAAAATTAGAAAAAAATACCTTAATAAATAACTAAACTACATAAACTATTCTTCAAAAATATGTATTTATTAACAAGCAACAACAAAACAAAATCTCAGTATGTCTTAAAACTAGGGCTGTCAAACTGTCATGATCAGGTGAGAGTGCGCCCTCCTCCCTTCCTGTGAGAGATTCCCCGCCTCCACAGGTAATCATCACACCTGCGTGAGTGGACGCACCTGCCGCTTCTGCCTTGCCAGCACTTATAAGGACCAATCTGTGAACGCTTCAGCGCTGGCTCATTGGGTATACTGCCTAAATCAACAAGCAAGTGCCTTTTGTATTAATTCATTGAGGATTCTGTATTTAATTCAGGCAGCACGGTGGTGCGGTGATTATCGCTGTTGCCTTACAGCTAGAAGGTTCCTGGTTCGAATCCCCAGGCTGGCAGGGGTTGGAACCTTTCTGTGTGGAGTTTGCATGTTCTCCCTGTGCTGCGCGGGTTTACTCCGGGGGCTCCGGTTTCCTCCCACAATCCAAAGACATGCATGTTAGGTTAATTGGCTGTTCTAAATTGTCCCTAGATACTGTATCTGTTTCCTATAGGCCCTTAGAATAGAGGGTTAGTACTAGTGAAAGCACTTTGATTGGTCTTTGTGACTAGAAAAGCGCTATATAAGTGCAGGTTAGTTAGTAATTCCTCTCCTTTTTCCCTTTTCAGGTTGCTGCCATCTGTGCAATGCGTCTCCGGGGATCGTTGTGCGCTCACCTGCTCCATCATCCTCACCTCCACATCAGCTGCCTGTCACCCCCGGTCAGACACCTTCCCCAGCTCCTCTCCTTCTCTAATACCTGCCACCCTCATCCCACTGGTTTGTCTATTCCTGCTGGGTCTCTCTGTCGGGTTCTCTGCTCAGCTCCCGTAAGTAGCAATTTGTCTTCCACTTTTCCCGACCTCCCTCCTACTATTAATCAGCGCTCGTCTCCTCCCCACAGGCTGAGTCCTCCTCTGGCGAGAGGCGTCTTTCCCTAACTGTGCTGCCTTTTTAGGGTTAATAAATTGTTTAAGCGTAGCTTCTCTGTGTCATGTGTGTTTTCTCTGGTGTGGCACTCTGCACGTGAGCAGACCATTCTTTCACTATGACAAAATGAGCCAGCCAGAACGTGAGCTCAGCGGGGGCTGCATCAGTGGAACACTCCGCTTTACACCGCCTCGATGTCACAGAGAGGCAAGTGGCCATGCTCATGCAGCAGCTGCAGATGACTACGCAGCAGCTGAGCACGGTCACCGATCGTTTGGCTCACATGTCTCATTCGGGTCCTCCCTCTCCACCTGCTGCCCCTGTTTTTTCCACCATCCGCCGAACAACCTCCATTCCCTCACCTGCCCCATACCCAGGAGAGGTGGGAAAATGTAAGGGATTCCTTTGCCATGTTTGGCGTTATTTGGGCCAGGTGGGTGGGGAGTATCCGGACGATACATCAAAAATTCATTTCATGACCCTCCTGCTGCGAGATCAAGCGCTTAGGCAGTTGGGCTCAGTCCATCCTCGACAGCCCGGAGGGTCCTAGTTACACATTTGATAGATTCATCGGTGAATTTTCCCTTACATTTGACCGAACAGAGAGTGAGGGCAATATCATGAGCCATCTTATGTCTCTCCGCCAGGGAAGCTGGTCTGCCGCCGACTTCTCTGTGGAGTTTCGGGTCATCGCGGTGGACTCTGGCTGGGATGATGCTGCGTTGCGCAGTGTCTTCTTCCAGGGTTTAAATGCCATCCTCCGTGACAACCTGGCGGTTCATGCCATTCCCTCCTCTCTGGACGGTCTAATCGATCAGGCTGTCGGTTTGGACAACCGATACCATGAGCGTGTGAAGGAGCGCAAATCCTCCTCTCACCTGCCCATTGTGCATGTGCCTTCCCCGGCTATGGACACAGATGGAGCCAACTCCTCCTCTGAAGCTATGGTGCTCGGCCGGGCTCATCTGGCTCCAGAAGAGTACCAGCGACGGAAGAGAGCCGACGCATGCATGTACTGTGGCTCTTTGGAGCACAAGCTAAACATCTGCCACCTGAAGCCAAAAGACGCGGCCTGTCAGTAGCCGTGGGAGTTCTGACGGGCAGGACTCTTATTCATCCCCCGCGGTAACTTTTCTATTTCGGACCTCATCCAGCTGCCAGGGGTTGAGAGGAGGGTTATGGCTTTAATTGATTCAGGGGTGGAACAAAATTTTGTTTCTTCACGGCTCGTGCAGGAAATGGGCATTCCCGTCACCAAATTATCCACTCCATTGAACGTCACAACCTTATCTGGCGGTAACGTGGCCTCAATCACTGAATGCACGGCACCGATCCCCGTACTTCTTACTGGGAACCACCAGGAGGTTTTGTCATTCTTCATTCTCCCAAATTCATCCTCCCCTGTGGTTCTGGGGTACCCTTGGCTCCGGAAGCACAACCCCATTATGGAACCCCTTTTGTCTGGCTTTTTGTCTCAGTTTGGCCGAGTGTTCACCATCCTTACCCATCTCCTCCCCTCCGGTGGAGCCGCTGGACCTTAGCCTTATACCTGAGGTCGATCATGACCTAGGGGAGGTCTTTAGCAAGTCAAGAGTGCTCTCTTTACCTCCTCATCGCTCATACGACTGTGCTATAGACCTCCTCCCGGGTGTGTGACTGCCGTCCAGTTGACTCTATAGCATCTCTGGGGTGGAGAGGAAGACAATGGAGAGTTATATTAAGGAATCTCTGAACGCCGGCCTCATTCGGCCTTCTTCGGCTCCTCTTGGGGCAGGGTTTCTTTTTGTCGGAAAGAAGGACGGATCTGTGCGTCCGTGTATTGACTACTGGGAATTAAACGCCATAACCGTCAAAAATAAATATCCTCTGCCCCTAATCAACTCCGCGTTCGAGTTCCTTCAGCGCACAAGGGTGTTGTCCAAATTGGATCTACGCAACGCGTAACATTTGGTCCATATTCGCGAGGGGGACGACTGGAAGATGGCCTTTAAAACACACTTGGGGCAATTTGAATACCTAGTGATGCCTTCTGGGCTCACCAACACCCCCACCGTCTTCCGTGATATGGTAAATCAATTTTTTTTGTCTACTTGGACGATATTTTGATTTTTTTTCCTGCACGCCAGAGGAGCACACAGTCCATGTCAGGACCATGTTACAGGGGCTCCTGGAAAAAAAGCTCTTTGTGAAGGCCGAGAAGTGCAAGTTTTCCACCTGCTCCACTTCCTTCCTGGGGTTTATTGTGGCTGAGGGGAGGTGAGAGCCGACCCGGCCAAGGTGAAGGCTGTGTTGGATTGGCCTATGTCCCGTTGTTTGAAACGAGCTTCAACGCTTCTTGGGGTTTGTGAACTTTTATCGCAGATCCATCAGGAATTACAGCGGGGTAGCACAGTCTCTCACGCAGCTGACCTCAGTCAAGGTGCCTTTCCTCTGGTCTGAGGCAGCTGAAATTAAATTGGCTCTAGAAGAGTGGAGGCACTGGTTGGAGGGAGCGGTCCATCCCATCGTTGTGTGGACCGACCATAAAAATTTAGTGTATCTTCGGTCAGCCCACAGACTTAATGCCAGGCAGGCCCGCTCAGCCTTATTTTCTCTTAGGTTGAATTTTACCATCACCTACAGGCCTGGCTCTCATAACATCAAACCGGATGCTCTCTTCCACCAATTCAACCCTAACCTTTGGCTTCCCCGTCCCTCTCCCAACCCATTGTGCCATCTTTGTGCATTCTTGGAGCTCTTACCTGAGAGATTGAGCAGAGGGTCCGGCAAGCCCAGTCCATGGAGTCCACACCGGAGGGGGGTGCCAAGTGATCGTCTGTTTTATCCCGGCCAGCCTCTGCATCGATGTTATCCGGTGGGGGCACTACAGCCACTTTGCCTGCCACCCTGGGGTATCCTGAATGATAAGATAAGATAAGATAAGATAAGATAAGATAAGCCTTTATTAGTCCCACAATGGGGAAATTCCAGGATTGCAACAGCACAGGGATAGCAACACTCAGAGCAACAATCAGAAGGCAAGAAAAAAACAAAAAACAAAAAAAAAAACAAGAGCAGCGAGTATACATATGTACATATAAACATAAATATATAGACACACGATGCGGAGCATTGCAGCTAGATGGAACAAACATGCAAATATATAAACACACAGTGCGGAGTATTGTAGCTAGATGGAACAAATATGCAAACACATAAACACACACAGTGCGGAGCACCGTAGCTAGATGGAATAAATATGTAAATATATAAACACACACAGATGATAAATGTCATCCGACGAGTGTTCTGGTGTCCCACCCTGCAGACGGACGTCAGGGACTACGTGTGCACCCACAATAAATCCGACTCCTCACCCCCTGTTGGCCTGCTTCATCCATTACCTGTTCTCAGCCGACCTTGGTCCCACATTGCCCTGGATTTGGGCTGCACGGTGGCGCAGTGGTTAGCACTGCGGCAGCACAGTTTACCCTTGGCCGAGGGATCGTGGGGATCGTGGGATCGTGGGTTCGATCCCAGCCCCCGACCAACAGTGATCTGTGTGGAGTTTGCATGTTCTCCCCGTGTATGCGTGGGTTTACCCCGGGATTTCTCCGGTTTCCTCCCACATGCCAAAAACATGCAGGTTAGGTTAATTGGAGACTCTAAAGTGGCCCTAGGTGTGAATGTGTGTGTGAATGGTTAAGGGATAGCGCCGTATCGTGGCTGCTTCATCCATCCAGGTGGTGGATGACCCTCAATTTCCCCTCTGGGGATCAATAAAGTATACTAAATCTAAAAATCTAAAATCTAAATTTATGTCACGGGACTTTCCCCTTCTCAAGGTAACACCGTGATTCTCACCATAGTTGACCGCTTCTCCAAGGCAATCCATCTGGTGCCTCACCCCAAGCTACCCTCCGCCTCTGAGACTGCTGACTTGCTAACCACACACATCATCCGTCTGCACGGGAGTTCGTTGGACACTGTGTCTGACTGGGGTCCACAATTCACCTCCCATGTCTGGAAATCCTTCTGTCAGTCATTGGGCACCACGGTCAGCCTCACATCCGAATACCATCCACAGAGTAACGGGCAGGCTGAGCACACCAAACAGTCCCTGGACGCCGTCCTCAGATGTGTAGCATCCTATTACCCCTCCACATGGAGCACCCATCTGAGCTGGGTGGAGTACACCCAAAACTTGGCAGTTTCCTCCGCTACTGGACTCACGCCCTTCGAGGCCTCCATGGGGTATACTCTCCCATTGCCCATGACGGAGAGGGAAGTCGCTGTGCCATCTGTGGGGGCCCACGCCCGCCACTCCCGTCGGCTCTGGAGAGCTACCCGAGCCGCCCTCCTCTGCTCTAAGGAACAGAATTGCTAGTATGCGGACCGCAAGTGGGTCCCAGCACCCAAGTATACAGTTGGGCAGCACGTGTGACTGTCAGCGGACCAGGTGCCCTTGAAGACGGAGTCCAAAAAGCTATCACCTTGCTTCTTGGGCCTGTTTACCATTTCCCAGATTATCAATGATGTAACAGTCTGCTTGGAGCTCCCACCGACACTTCGCATCCACCTGACATTCCATGTCTCCAGAATCAAACCCTTCTCCGCCAGCGCTCTCCCCCACCACCCCCGAAGCCGCTTCCTCCTCCCTGGATCCTCAACGGCCAGACCACCTACACCGTCCATCGCCGTCAGGGCCGGGGCCTACAATACCTCATCCACTGGAAGGGCTACAGCCCCGTAGAAAGATCCTGGATCCCCGGGTCCTACTTCTACAACAAAGGGATTGTCCAGGCCTTTCACAAAGCCCATCCCAACAAACTCAGTGGACTGCCAGGAGGCACCTCATGGGGGGGGGGGGGCACTGTCATGATCAGATGAGCGTGCGCCCTCCTCCCTTCCTGTGAGAGATTCCCCGGCTCCGCAGGTAATCATCTCACTTGCATGACTGGACGCACCTGCCGTCTCTACCTTGCCAGCGCTTATAAGGAGCAATCTGTGAATGCTTCAGTGCTGGCTCATTGGGTATACTGCCTAAATCAACAAGCAAGTGTCTTTCGTATTAATTCATGGAGGATTCTGTATTTAATTCCTTTCCTTTTTCCCTTTTCAGGTTGCTGCCATCTGTGCGGTGCGTCTCCGGGGATCGTTGTGCGCTCACCTGCTCCATCATCCTCACCTCTGCTTCAGCTGCCTGTCTCCACCCGGTCAGACACCTTCCCCAGCTCCTCTCCTTCTCTACTCCCTGCCAGCCTCATCCTGCTGTTTCGTTTATTCCTGCTGGGTCTCTCTGTCGGGTTCTCTGCTCAGTTCCTGTAAGTAGCAATTTGTCTTCCACTTTTCCCAACCTCCCTCCTCCTATTAATCAGCTCTCGTCTCCTCCCCACAGGCTGAGTCCTCCTCTGGCGAGTGGCATCTTTCCCTAACTGTGCTGCCTTTTTTGGGTTGATAAATTGTTTAAACATAGCTTCTCTGTGTTGTGTGTGTTTTCTCTGGTGTGGCACCCTACATGTGAACTGACAATTCTTTCACTATGACACAAACAATAACATTTTTTAATTTGATTAATCATAGTGATACTGTGGATTAATTTACAGTAATCATGATTAATACCCATCCATTATTACCTATGTTTCTTTTTGTGGAGGCAAAAAGACTGAAGAAGCTGAAGAAATGAACAAATATAGACAAAATTGCATCATCTGAGTTTATGTAAAACATGCCGGTGTTATGCCAAGAATTGCTCACTTGCCAAGAATTGCACTCCATCTGCAAAAACTATAAAAAATAACACTACAGCCAAGCTTGTAAGCATTTGTGCATTTTTAGAAGTACCCATTATACATTTTTAGAAGTAAAAATTATTACCTCTTGTAAATTATCTTTGAATTATGTTTATTCACCAGATGTTTTAGTGTCTCAAAGAGGGTTAGAAATCATAGTGATCCAACTCCACGTTTTACAGTCTTCAAAGTTGAGATTTTGCATTTATGTACTGTCGATAAAAAGGGTAATTATTTTTTCAATGTATTTTCAAAGTATGTAGTTGTATTGACTTGACTTACACTAAACACCTGCTTGCAACGATGGGGTGCAATTCTTGGCATGCGAGCAATTCTATGAAATGTCACTTTTCATGTTCTGTATGTGACTGTTGAAAACATGAAGTGATAACTTCTTAAGCATTCACTCACTTTCAATGCACTTTCTTACCGCTCTCTGCCTCTCTGTCCAGTGTTGCCAGTTTTCACGAGAGAAACAAGCGACCAGCTCTATGGAAACAAGCCCCAAAAAATCCCAACAGGCGACCCACCACATTGTAAAAGAGAGGCCACTGCTTGATAACATATATCAATATATAGATTTATTCCAAGGTTCCAAGGTTGTCATAGCCAGGAGTGGCACTGGGGTTAAGCTCCCAGTGCTCGTAAAATGCTCCTTACGGCGTGCATCTCGAAAAGTCTCTGACAACTAAGTCCAACTCCTAGCCTGCCCGTGTGGTTTAGTCTCTAAGCCCGGCGGAACTGCTTTTACTAATAGGAGAAGGGGCAAGGGCGGATCTCTGGCGCCTTAAAACCAGATGCTTCGGGTAGATGGTGGCTCGTCAACCTGGGAAGGTAGCCCATCTAGGGGAAGGTAAACCCTGATTTCAAACCTCCGCTGCCTTGCGGCACACCCGGTCACGGGAAAGGCTTCGGGAGTCAACCCTGAGGAAAAATCCGGAGTCGGAGCCCCTAAGGCAGTTCTCTGTTGTGCTCAACATCGTTCTGGCAGCTCCTGCGACGGCGCTGGTGCCAAACTATAGCAGCCCTGCTGGTCCTTTGGATTCATCAGTGACGTGGAGAGGGGGGACATGCTGCATGGGTAACATCTTGTCCTCCATATCTTCCTGCTCAGGCTTGAATCCTACCAACGCCCAACGCTGGAAGGTAGAACTCCGGTGCGCATCAGCCTGTTCAGCCACAGGTGGTGCTGTTCCAGCAGAGTAGACGTTTAGGATTCTCTTCCATGGTCATCATAGACCGACGGAGGCCGACGACGACAGCAGTGAATTAACTGTAAACACAGTCAACATTGAATAACGGAATTTTATAAACTCTAATTAAAGGAAAATACATATGCATTCTGCATAAGGACCAGCAAATTTATGGTAAGCATAGTCAACATGAAACCTTTGGATAAATTAAAATTTTAAACTCTGATCAAAAGAAAAGACGTAAATTCTGCATAAGTAACTGCACTAAACACAATTACAGTTTAGTGATGTGGAATGATGGGAGTTGTTTTCTGCTAGTCCTTTAAACAAAAACTAAATATTACACGACACCCGACAACTTTAATTACGTGGAAAATTATCTTTTAAGATTGGCAAACACCATTTGTGTAACTCATGGCAAAATTTGATCGGGATCAAAAGATAATTTTGCTCTTACCATTCATTTCAATGGAGAATTTTTTTCAGTTTAAGGCCCCATATGCACTGATCTGTATAAAAAAATTCTGGATAGCTCACGCCCCATTAGCGAGTACAGAGCTGAGTGGAGTTGGGTGGGCCACTGATCTCTAGAAAAAACTGGATGGATCATTGGCTGCCAGAAGTGAAGCCCCTGGCGGGCCACTTTTACCTCAAAAACTACCCCAAAAATTAACAGATTTTGAACTTCTTGGTATGGAGACATAGTTTAGAATCTTGCTTAACCGAGCTGTGAAAGCTGTCACACAGACAGCAAAGCAAGCCCACATAAGCAAATACACGTTAAAAGACAAGCCCCAAAACCCCCAACCGGTGACTAACAAGATTTGCAAGTGACTTCAGAAAAAAAACAAGCCCATAGTTGCTTATAATAAGCGGACTTGGTAACTGTGCCTCTGTCAGTGTGGAGGAGCCGCAGGAGGGAGAAACAGATTGGACTAAACCGCTGTAAGGATGGGGTGGTGGTGGTGGTGGTGTTGTAATCTTTCAATAGTTCCAAATGTCAATGTGTTTTTAAGTCGCACCACTTGTATTGTGCCTTCAACAAACATTACTATACTGTTCAAATAAAACATGTTTGTGTTTACAATGTGATTTTTTTTGGGGGGACAGCTTTATGGAAGGGGGGCATGACCCCTGCGTTCCCCCCCACCCCCAGGATTTACGACGCTGCCTCTGTCGGAAATCTTGTAAGTGGTTACTGGTCGTGGCCGGTTTATGGTAAAATGATGTTCTTTCCACTTCTGAATGATGACTTCAACAGTGCTAAGTGGAACATTCAGCAGCTTAGAAATGCACCTGTAACCAATGACATCATAATGTTTTGCAACAATAAGGTTGCCAAGGTAAAGAGAGAGCTCTTTGCTTCTAGCCATCCTGAGTTCTTTGTGGTGTGACAATCTGATATTCACAGGCTGTCAGTCAGGACTTAACCAGCTGAAATTGTCATACCCGGCTCTAGGGAGCCGGGCAATCAGAGCCAGGGACAAGCCAGTGAGTCGAGATGTTTTATTTTGGGTAAAGGATAAGGGATGAGGAGAGCACAGACACTCATACAGACGTACATTCTCAGGCTGCACAGCGCAGGGGTAGGTAGCTCGTACCGGACATGGGGGTAACAAGACATGCATACTCACAGCGGGATACAAACACAGGAATGCTGCAAGGGGAGTAGAGGCTGACACCAGACGAAGGGGCTTCAGCCTAGCAGTGCTTATGTCGCAGCCCCAAGTCATCGAGGCTGCTCCTATTTATCCTCATTGGCAGCGCCCCAGCTGATGAGGACTAATTGGCCCCAGCCGTCCGTAATGCTGCCAGCTGGGAGCCTGCTGAGACGCTGCTCAATGGGAAGCAGGGATGAGGGAAAACATGGGCTGAGTGCCGAGACGGCATCTCAACCCATGGTGACAGAGCCCCCCCTCAAGGTCGGGCTCCTGAACGACCAGGAACATCCCAGCCCCCCCCCCCCCCCCCACCTAGGGTGGGAGGAAGGGAGGCAGGACCGGAGGGGAAGAAGCCAAGGGAAGGACAACACCAATGGGGCAATGTAGGGTAGCGGGAAAAACCCCCCAAATACAATACTGACAAAATAGAGTATTAATAATTAACCCAGGTACAGATGGGGAGAAGAACTGGGTCAGCACGCCGGTTACACACTACCCAGAGAGTACCAACCATGCGTGACCCAGAGCAAGGAAAAAAAACCACCAAAAAGGTACAGGGCAACAATGCTGAGTATGGCCAAATAAAGGGGAAACACAATACACAGCACCAATATAAGTACATACACACAGTCACCAAGAAAAGTGAAGGTGACTGGAACAAATGGACAATTACAGAGCATGGTGTTACGGAAAACAAGGCACATGACTCTATAATGGGCATAAAAAAGAAATACTGAGTGCAGGCAAAGAAAAACCCCCACACACGAATATATAAATACCCACAGTCACCTAAAGAAATGAAAGTGACTGGAATAAATGGATAACTGCAGAGCATGGTCTGAAAGGAAACAAAACATAACTCTACAATGAAAAAACGAGGCTAAAAACATGGCACAAAAAGTAAAATGCTGAGCATGAGCGATGGAAAACACACAGCACTATAAAAACGAATCCACCAACAGGACAAAACATTACACCCGAGTGACCTTAATAACAAAAGAAAAAGTGACACCCGAGGTGAATGGCAGGCAGAGTCCAAAAATGGCCGAGATGGCTCCGGAGATCTCCCCGCCCATTGTCCAGCTGGCGAATCAGGGGAAGAGAAATGTTCGGACGGCGAACTCTGGACCCAGATCCCAGGAATCCAGTCCAACGGTGGCCGAACCAGGCCGCCCAAAGGCAAACACAGACCAGTGGGGGGAACCAGATCACCATACCGAAAGTTTTGCAGATCGGGTCGTCGACCCGCATCACTCAACCACCAGGACCGTTGGGACGGACGAAGGGTCAGAGCGGATCCCGGTGGAAGAGGCTCAGGGGAGAGCTGATGACGAGGGCGACAGGCGTCAGGCCGCAGGAAAATGGCCACCTCCTCACCGGACCTGGACAACACTGGGGCAGCACCCACGTCGGACCCCGATCGGGCCTCAGGCGAACCCACGTTGGACCCCGATTGGGTCTCGGGCGAACCCACGTTGGATACTGCACCAGAACCGACCTCCAACGTTGAACCCGGACCCTCCAGCACCACGAGGAACAGCAACTCCTCGCCGGTGACCCTGGAAGAAGGCTCAAAAGAGAAAACAGAACCGGGATCAGGATCACCGGCAGCGCCAGAACCCGGCGAGACGAGCTCAGACGCAGCGGGCGGCTGCACCCTGCTCGTCTCCCCTGGAGATAGGCTGAAGTGCTCAAAGATAAAAAGAGAGAAAAGAAAGGAGAGCACTCGCCTGATCTCGGGTTCTGACGCCGTCCAGGACTGCGAAGATCCAGGATCCGTCGTCAGGAGGTCGTTGTCAGGCTCCCATCTAGCCGCGTCGGGCCCCGCAGCCAGCACGATGGTCAGCGCAGCTTGAGATCCCTCCAGCTCCAGTAACCCCGCCGACGATCCACTCGGCGTGAAGCCAGAAGAATCTCGTCCCACTGGACCGAACCGCTCCTCCGTGGAGACCCGGGGACGCTCAGTCGTCGGCGTAGACTCCACGCAGCAGTCAGTCCCCCTCCTCCGTCCGCAAGGTAGCTGCGGAACCACAGGCCCTCTCCATATCCCACCACGTTGACCCGGAGCTGGGGACTGCTCGGCGGAGAGAGACACAGAGGATGCGGGATTAGGAATACAGGTTACAGCAGGTGGGGGGAGTTCAGGGAGCTGCGAACCCTGAACCTCTCCTCCAGGAATATGACAGAACAAATCATTAAGCAGGTGTGAGAAAACTATGACTTGCCTGCCCCCTGGAGGTTGAGTATCGCCTGCTGTAGTGGATTCTGCTTCTTCCTCTCCCCGCCCGGCGATAATGGAGGACCCCCCGGGAATTCGTCTGAGGATCACTCGCGTTGTCTCCAGCAGAGAGCTCACCAGGCCGGGATTCCAGGCACACACAGTGGTCAGGAAGCGCGTCGAGGAGGAGGGGGAAACAGCCGGGGTGAGCCAGCCCGAATGTCCAGGAATGACAGCGGGGGAACGAGGCTCAGGGAACGAGGCTGTAGAATCTCCACACTGACGAGGCGAAGAGGTGACAGCTGCGTGGGAGGAACGGTCCTGACGATAGCCCAGAACTGGATCCGGACGAGGTTCGTGCAGAGGTGACTCGGCGATGTGATGGCGGCTATTCCCAGGGAACGAAGCGAGGGGGAAACCCAGGATTCGCCGCTCCAGATCGGAGATCGAGGCGAGGAAGGCGCCAAGCACGGGAAAGCTTCGTAGCCCTGAAGTCCTCTCCATCAACCTCACTGCCGCCGCCACATGCCAGAAGGTGGTGGCAGGAAACACAGTAGAGCTCGCGACAGCCACTCGACCCCAGACATAACTGCTGTCAGCTGCGGCTCCTTGAAGGGAATCCCGAGTGACGTGGCGCAGGTCGGGGAAAGCCCTCTGGTTGGCGCGAACTCCCGGACTGGAGTGGCGGCAGGAACGGGACTCCGAAGCGGGGAAAGGCGTCGCCCACTTCGACTTCCTGCCGGGATTTCCATCCACCCCGTGGAGCTTCTCTCGCTGTGTACCTGCAGCGTCTATCCTGGCGCTGTCCTCCAGATGGAACACAGAATGAGGGTGACAGCCCAGGAATTCCTCAGCACGGCCCGGATGCCAGCGTCTCGCGTTGGAGGCGTCGTGCAGGGTGAAGAGCGTCCCGTCGACAGCCTCCGAGATGGACCTCAGCTCGTCGCCCTGGCGCCAGAAGTGACTCCTGGAAAACGGCATGCTAGCAGCGCTGACACCCGGACAGAAAGGTACATTTCCACGGCGACTCACGGCCGCCGGTAACTCTTCTGGCTGCGACATACTGTCATACCCGGCTCTAGGGAGCCGGGCAATCAGAGCCAGGGACAAGCCAGTGAGTCGAGATGTTTTATTTTGGGTAAAGGATAAGGGATGAGGAGAGCACAGACACTCATACAGACGTACATTCTCAGGCTGCACAGCGCAGGGGTAGGTAGCTCGTACCGGACATGGGGGTAACAAGACATGCATACTCACAGCGGGATACAAACACAGGAATGCTGCAAGGGGAGTAGAGGCTGACACCAGACGAAGGGGCTTCAGCCTAGCAGTGCTTATGTCGCAGCCCCGAGTCATTGAGGCTGCTCCTATTTATCCTCATTGGCAGCGCCCCAGCTGATGAGGACTAATTGGCCCCAGCCGTCCGTAATGCTGCCAGCTGGGAGCCTGCTGAGACGCTGCTCAATGGGAAGCAGGGATGAGGGAAAACATGGGCTGAGTGCCGAGACGGCATCTCAACCCATGGTGACAGAAATTAATTTGCACTGATGGGGGATGGGATGGCTTCCTAAATTCTGATGGATTTCAGCTGGTTTCTTAGCTTTCTATGCCTTTTTGCACCTCTTTTCTTCATGTGTTCAATACTTATTCTCTATGTCAGTCCACTTTATAATATATAACTTGTTTTTTGAACACAGTTGCCTTGATTTCTTTTGATGTGTAGATTTCTCGGGTTGTTAATGATATCTGGTGAAAATCTTGGGTCAATGGCTCCATCAGAAATATTTTTAATGAGAAAAATGTTGATGTGTTCAATACTTATTTTACCCGTTGTATGTATTTATTCAACAGTTGGTTCTGACTGAGCAATTTGATTGGACAATGGGGATTCCAGGAGTTACTATGTTCCACAATAACTGCTCTCCAACTTCACTGGATATGGATCACTCTGTTTCAAAGGTGTTCATGTAATTGTTAGTTACTAACAGTAATTTACTCTCAACTCTCTGACAATTGCAGTACTATTTTGGATACCTTAATTTCCACGGTGAGGTGCTGTTTGACAAGAAATTATATGTCTGTGACCCGGAAGTCCCACCCTATTGAAAAAAAACAAAACAAAAAACCTGTTTCTGTCTACCATCTACCCTTCCGTCATTAAGCTCATTAAGCTTTTTCACATCTGTTTAAAAAAATAGGCAGTGGATAGAGTTTGATTTATTGTCTTGATTAACAAACCACAATACCTTTGTGGTGATGGACCCTTTGTTTCATCTGAAAATGCGAAGAAAAGCGAGCAAAGTGTGCTAATCACTACCATGCTAACTACAGTGCTAGCTACTGGCAAGCTATGGTGTTCTGGGTACAGATGTCATGCCGAGAAAAGCATGTCTGCGGCAGAAAACACCCCTTTTGTGCCTCTGGGTCTTTTGCAGTACCCACTGAACAGGTATATCTTTTATAAACAACTAGTGCATACCTGTGCATGCCCGTAGAAACCAAGTATAAGCAAGTATTTCTGCATGCCTGTAGAAAGCAAGTGTAAGCAAGCATTTTTGCATGCCTACTTTTGATCTTTGACATGATACCTGTGCATGCCTGTAGAAACCAAGTATAAGCAAGTATTTCTGCTGCATGCCTGCCTTTGATCTTTGACATGGTTACCATGGCAACAGTAACCATGGTGCTGCCTGCCTTTGATCTTTGACATGGCTACCATGGCAACAGTAACCATGGTGAAACCTGCCTTTGATCTTTGACGTCACCACTCGTTCAGTGATGCCTGCCTTTGATCTTTGATGATGTCATACTGAGTCCTATGAAACCTGCCTTTGATCTTTGACATCACCACTTGTACAGTGATCCCTGCCTTTGATCTTTGATGATGTCATAGCGAGTCCTATGAAACCTGCCTTTGATCTTTGACGTCACCACTCGTTCAGTGATGCCTGCCTTTGAGCTTTGACATGGTTACCATGGCAACACAAAGTCTTATGATTGTGACACACAGACAGACAGACAGAGATTTCTTGAATTAATAGATGACTTTTGCACTTGACAATGTTTAATATGTTTACATGTGTGAAATAACGATAGACATCTTCATGCTGATTGAGATGTTTAGCAACAGTTACTGGCTACATTAAGGCTACATTCACACTGCATGTCTTAATGCTCAATTCTGATTTTTTGCTGAGATCTGATTTTTTTGTGTGGGCGTTCACATTATAATTTAAATGTGTGTGAACAGTCTACAGCTATGAAGTGGCCCACATGCACGGAAGAAAACGTAATGTCAGACACAGCTTTGTAATATGAGCCCCAAACGATTGAGGGATGGGGGGGGGGGCAGAACTTCTTCACCTTGATGCAGCGCAGCAAAATAAAATGTTAAAATCATTCAGAAATGATTATGCACAAAATAAATGAGACCAGCTTCATTCCTCTATACACGCCAGATGACCGCTGTGATCAGCTCTGCTTTAACAGAACTGATCGATTAAACAGCTCTCTTGAAAATGAGACCCTGTGTCTCAATGGGATTACCTGTATAAATAAGGTTAATAATAAATAATCCTAGCGATTACAATAGGGCTGTCGCCTACTGACATCAGTGGCTTGGGCCCTAATAAACTGTGCAGCTAGTACCAGCGACATAACACCGTTCCTGCACAGGAAGGAGAAGCCACCAGAGACTGCCCTTTCCTGGACAGAGTGTTTTCGTATCCCCGTATCTGGCCATTCCGCTCCACAGTCATGTTGGTATTAACTTTACATTTTAGATATTATAGTGGAGTGGTGTTTACAAAGAAAAACGAATTTGCAGTGTCCAGTAAATGTTCCGTTACTGTGCGCCTGCTTGTCTGACGGATTCAACCCTGACCCCCCCCCCCAAAAAAAAAATAAATAAATTTTTGAAGCTGTTGTGATGTCAAAATTATGATCCAGTGATAAAGGGAAGAAGATTGATTAAAAAGGGAGCACAAATCAGCTGTGTCTGCCTGGCTGTATCATCCACCACAGAGTGGTGACAGTGGCGTCTTTCTCACTTCACTGAGGAAAAAGTCAAATTAAATGCGACATGACCGTTTAGACTGAGGTTGCTTTGGAAAATATCAGATGCGTATCCAAATTAGGACCACATATGACAGGCTACAGTCACACTGCAGGTTTTAATGCTCAATTCTGATTTTTTTGCACAAATGTGACCCATATCTGATTTTTTAATGACAGTCTGAACGGCACAGATCCGATTTTTTCACACCAGACCCAGGCCACTTTCTGTCATGCGGTGGCCCTCGCGAGCCACCATAAGACGCCAACTGTCGCCAGTGAGGTTTGCATGATGTTTTATTAAGGACAAAGGATAACACAAAGTAACAGAAAGTAATGAGCCTCGATGGGCTAAAACACACTACACTAGGAACAGAGACTGTAAGGCTGAACAAGCACACTTACGATACCAGATAAGGACGAGGGATGATCGTAGACAAGGAATCAATAAGGAATACTGACGTCTGGGACGAGGAACGCTCGCTCGACATCTGAACACAGGAATGTCCGACGAGACTGCTGCATTGTACCGCTCTTCAGTGCCTGCTTAAATGCCGGGCTGCTGATGAGCCGTAAATGCAGCACAGCTGTTCGGTTTTGACAGCAGGAAGCTCCTCCGAGCGCTGTCACAATAAGAGCTCGGGGAGCCAGAAGGTAACCCTGCTGTCAAACCTTGTGGAGAAGATGTATGGCCCGAGTGCGGACGAGATCGGCACTCGGACCATGACACTTTCATATGTGGTCCTAATTCATATACGTATCTGATATTTTCCAAAGCAACCTCAGTCAACAGTTTAACACAATGGTCACATCTGATTTCAATATTTCTATGATCCACTTCAACTGCAGAAGTCTCTATGCCAACTTTAATAGCATTAAAGTTTATTTACATCAGTTTAAAGAGCCATTCAATATTGTGGCAATATCAGAGATGTGGCTCAGTGAAGAGAAAGGAGTGGATTTTACCATGGATGGCTATGAATTAAATTATATAAACAGAAAAGTGAAAAAAAGGAGGAGGAGTTGCAATTTATGTTGACAAGAGCTTGAAATACAAGGTTGTTGAAAATTTGTCAGTAACTGTGGATGATTTATTTGAATGTATTACAACAGAAATCTGTCTGGACAATGTGAAGAATATAGTAGTGAGCTGTGGATATAGAACACATGGATCAAATATTGACTTATTTAAGGACTGGATGGAAAAAATGTATGCAAAACTAACTCATAAAGTTATGTTCATCTGTGGGGATTTCAATATAGATCTGATGAATTCAAAACAACATAGTTTGACAGAAGAATTTATCAACACAATGTACAGTATGGGCTTACATCCAACAATCACCGGACCTAGCAGAATCACGTCACACAGTGCCACACTAATAGATAACATATTCACAAACATTATGGAAAATAATGTCAGGAGTGGGCTTTTATTGAATGATATCAGTGACCACCTGCCGATTTTTGTTGTCTATCAATGTGATTATAGGAAGAAAAAGTATACCAAAAATATTAAATATAAAAGAATAAGAACTGAAGAATCTATGTATTTACTGGCAAAGGAATTATTAATGCAAGACTGCAAGATAGTTTGTGATGAAGAGGATATAAATAAAGCATATGATAAATTTTTACAAATATTTCAATCATTGTACAATAAAAACTGTCCTATAAAACAATACAGTGACAGACATCCATCCATCCATCCATCTTCTACCGCTTTTCCGGAGGTCCGGGTCACGGAGGCAGCAGTTCAAGCAGAGAAGCCCAGACTTCCCTCTCCCCAGCCACCTGCTCCAGTTCTTCAGAGAGGATACCAAGGCGTTCCCAGACCAGCTGGGAGACATAGTCTCTCCACCGAGTCCTGGGTCTGCCCCGGGGTCTCCTCCCAGTGGGACGTGCCTGAAACACCTCAAAACAAAAATATTCCTTGGGTCACCAAAGGGTTACTAAATGCATGTAAAAAGAAGAACGCATTATATAAACAATTCATTAAGTGCAGAATGGTAGAGGCTGAGATTAAATATAAAAGATATAAAAACAAGCTTACTAATATAATGAGGACTTGTAAGAAAGAATATTACAACAGAATATTAGAGGATAATAAAAATAACTTAAGAGGAATATGGCAAGTACTCAATGGGATTATTAGTAACCGATCAAAGAATGCTAATTATCCAGAATATTTTATTGAAAATGACAATTTGATAAATAATATGGAGGATGTGGTCAGTGGTTTCAATAAATTTTTTGTAAACATTGGTCCTGAATTAGCAAAATCAATAGTGACACCAGAAACAAACAACAGTGGTTCTGTAAATGAAATAGAAGATAGAAATCCAAACACAATCTTTTTGGGTGCAGTTACTGAAAAGGAAATTATCGAGACTGTGAGTAAAGTTAAGAACAAAAAATCAACTGACTGGAATGAAACTGACATGACAATAGTGAAAAAAGTAATTGAAGGAATTGTTAGACCACTCACCCACATCTGTAACCTGTCATTTCAAACTGGTAAATTTCCAGACAAAATGAAAATAGCAAAAGTAATACCACAATACAAAACAGGAGACAGTCATTATTTCACAAATTACAGGCTGGTCTCTTTACTCTCACAATTCTCCAAAATACTTGAAAAATTCTCATTAAGAGACTGGATGATTTCATTGAAAAACACAACCTCCTTACAGACAGCCAGTATGGTTTTAGAGCAGACAAATCTACATCTTTGGCACCTATCAAACTTATAGAAGAAATTACTAGTTGTATAAATAAAAAAAGTTTGCTGTAGGAGTATTTATAGATTTAAAGAAAGCTTTTGACACCATCGACCACAGAATTTTACTGAGGGAATTGGAAAGGTATGGGATAAGAGGGGTCGGACTGAGTTGGGTGTAAAGTTATTTAAGTAACAGACAACAATTTGTACAAATTGGTGAGCACAAATCACCCTTCATGAACATCTCTTGTGGTGTGCCCCAGGGCTCAGTTTTGGGACCCAAACTCTTTATCTTATATATAAATGACATATGCCAAGTATCAAAAATTCTGAATTTTGTTTGCGGATGACACAAATATCCTTTGCACTGGTGAGAATTTGCAGCAGGTTTTAGAGGTGGTCACGACTGAAATGAAAAGGTTAACGCAGTGGTTCAACAAAAATAAATTATCTCTAAATCTGAAAAAAAAACAAACAAAAAACCCCCAAAGATTTTGTTGCTTGGAGATTATAAAATAAATCATGAAATAATGGTAATGATAGATGATACCAGAATAGAAACAGTACAGGAAAATAAGTTTCTGGGGGTGACGCTAGACAATAAAATCTGCTGGAAACCTCACATCAGTCACATCCGGGCCAAGTTGGCAAAATGTATAGGCATACTGGGGAAGACAAGACACATCTTGGACTATAAATCATTGTTCTTACTGTACAATTCATTGTTTCTACCTTATCTTAACTATTGTGTAGAAGTCTGGGGAAACACCTACAGGACCAGCCTACAGTCAATATGCACATTACAAAAAAAAGCTATAAGGATAATAAATAATGTTGGATATTAGAGACCATACCAATTCGTTGTTTTTAAAGTCACATGTCATAAAGTTCATGGATTTAGTTAAATTTAAGACAGCAAAAGTAATGTACAGGGTAATTAATAATCAACTCCCAACTAATATACAAAAAAATATTCAAAAAAAGAGACAATGATTATAATTTGAGAGGAGACTTAAACTGTACAAAACCTAAGGTACGAACAACTAAGAAAAGTCTGTGCATAAGACACTGTGGGGTGGATTTGTGGAACAGTCTGGAGCTGGAACTGAAACTATGTACAAACAGAAATCAATTCAAAAAAAGGTATAAACATTATTTGCTGAAAGAATATATGTTAGAAGGGTAGTACTTATATGTACGATACACTATGCTCACTCTGGGACACTATGGAATGGTAGGTGGGACAGTACTGTGTATATCTGTGTTGTTTGGGGCTGGTTTTGATGTATGGACTGTATGTATGTTGGGATGGATGGGTGTTAATGTTGATATGTACAAAATATAGTTAATTGTCTACTTGGGGTCTTAAATGAGGTAAATTGTATATATTTCACATGGGTTGTATTTAGGGAAAAGAAGAGTTGGAGTAAAGAAGTGTTCACTTCTTCCTTCTCCCTTTCGAGCACTGTATACTTTCACTTTTATTGCACTTGTCATTTGTTTTGGTTTTTTTACTTTTTTGTTCGAAATAAAGTATGTATCTATCTGTCTATCTAGTCTGAACCTTCATGTCACATTTCATCTAAGTTTTTTCTCATTGAAGTGAGACAGACCGATTCTGTGGTGGAGGATGCAGAAAGCACGGCAGACACAGCTGATTTGTGATTCCTCTTTAATCAATCTTCTTCCCTTTATCACTGGATCGTAATTTTTGTCGGCTCCGACTGCACAAGAACTTCAAAATTTCGGGGGTGGGGGTCGGGGCTGAAACCACCAGACAAGAAGGCACACTAACGGCACATTTACTGGAAACTGCACATTCCTTTTTTTTCCCCTGTAAACGGCACACCGTGGATCCTGGCTGCTGTAATATCTAAAATGTAAAGTTAAAACCGACATGACTGTGGAGCAGAATGGCCAGATATGGGGACACACAGGAGAGGGGAGTCTCTGGTGGCTTCTCTTTCCTGTGAGGGACTGGTGTTACGCCGCTGGTACGAGCCGTGCAGTTTATTAGGGCTCTTGCTGTCAGTGGGCGAGAGCCCTATTGTAATCGCTAGGATTATTTTTTATTAACCTTATTTATACAGGTAATCCCATTGAGACACAGGGTCTCATTTTCAAGAGAGCTGTTTAATTGATCAGTTCTGTTAAAGCAGAGCTGATCACAGCGGTCATCTGGCGTGTTGAGGAAGGAAGCTGGTCTCATATTTATGGTTTTAACATTTCATCTTGCTGTGCTGCATCAGGGTGAAGAAGCTCTGTCCCCCTCAATCGTTCGGGGCTTATATTCACTTCCGTAAACACAACGCTGTGACTGACGTTACGTTTTCTTCTGCACATGTGGGTCACTTCATAGCTGTAGACCGTTCACACTGGAGTCTGATGGGAGTCTCATTTAAATAATAATATTGTAACATCGGGGCTGTATTAAGGGGGGGGGGGAGCAGGGATCTCCCCAGCATGCTTTGCAACAGTGGACGTTATTTTGTGTGTTTGTTTAAATGTTATTACTGAGTTATTATACTGCGTTATAATGACCCAGCAGTGTTTTATAGGCAGGAGTAGGGCAAGATGTCTGATGTGTTGTATAACCATGATTGAAACGGAGGTCTGGGAGAATGACCTCCCCTCCTGTCTGTGCTCAGGGTGTGTGTGAATAAAGCCTGTTCGTCAAAACCATTTGCTCCTCTTCTTTGTGTGAACCTCGCCTACGTCACAATATGAAAGCCCCGACAAAAAAATTGGATTTCGGCAAAAAATCACAATTGAGCATTAAGACCTGCAGTGTGACTGTAGCCTAAGCCACATTATATTACTGTCTCTCTGTTGATCTGTTTTTCACTCCCCGTGTCTTCATCCCTTCTCAGGTTTGCTGCCACTTTCGCAGTGCGTACTCCGGGGCTGATCACGCTCACCTGACCAGAAGACAGCAGACATCCACCCAGGTCAACCGTCTTCCCCTCTGCTTCCCTGGACCTACACAGGAGTTCCCCGCCGGGAACAGCAGTAAGAGTGTTCTCCCGATCTTGCTCTCCTCTTGTGGAGATTCTGTCCCTAATCATCTCTTTCTGCTCTTTTCCCGTGGGCTGCGTGCCCTCCAGTGTCACCGGTTTTTGTAGTAAATTTAATTGTGTGTGTTTGTTTTACGCTTTTCTTTATTTATGCACTTTTATTTAGATTTGTGTGTTAGGTTTTATTTTTTACAATAAACTGGTGAATTTTTACATCTGTGTCTGAGTGTTCGTTCTGGCAGCTCTGCGTTTGAGCCTCCTTGCTCTGAATCATGACAGAACCAATAAATCCTGGAGAATGATTATGCACGGAGCAGAAAATTAAGAACAGTAAATTTCTCAATGAGGAAATTTTATTTTCTTCTGGGCTGTCACATTTTTGGGAAATCATATATATATATATATATATAGCAGGCAGGGAGTAGACAGACTCTGACTGAAAATTTCGCAGAAAACGCTTTATTCCACTGACCAAAAAAACATTTTTTCAGACAGCAAAAAAAAAAACAAAAAAAAGAATGGCGTCTCAGGCTGTTGTTTCCAAGGCAACCAGTAATCGGTACTGGCAAAAGACACGTTTGTGCAACAGCGCTACCTAGTGGTAGAAGAATAACTGCAAAGACACAGAACCTCAAACCACACCCATTACCTGGAGCAAATATATATCCCGTAGATTAAAAAAAAAAACATGTCATACACACCATGTTATCACCAAAAAAAATTATGTACATTGTCCTCTTACAGTATCTCACAAAAGTGAGTACACCCCTCACAGTTTTGTAAATATTTTATTATATCTTTTCATGGGACAACTCTGAAGATATGACACTTTGATCCAATGTAAAATAGTCAGTGTACAGCTTGTGTAACGGTGTAAATCTACTGTCCCCTCAAAATAACTCAACACACAGCCATTAATGGATAAACCACTGGAAACAAAAGTGAGTACACCCCTAAGTGAAAATGTCAAAATTGTGCCCACTTAGCCATTTTCCCTCCCCGGTGTCATGTGACTTGTTAGTGTTACAAGGTCTCAGGTGTGAATGGGGAGCAGGTGTGTTAAATTTGGTGTTATTGCTCTCACACTCACTCATACTGGTTACTGGAAGTTCAACATGACGCTTCATGGCAAAGATCTGAAAAAAAGAATTGTTGCTCTACATAAAGATGGCCTAGGCTATAAGAAGATTGTCAACACCCTGAAATTGAGCTGCAGCACGGTGGCCAACGCCATACAGCGGTTTAACAGGACAGGTTCCACTCAGAACAGGCCTCACCATGGTCGACCAAAGAAGTTGAGTGCACGTGCTCAGCATCATATCCAGAGATTGTCTTTTGAAAATAGGCATATGAGTGCTGCTGTAGCAGACACAAAATGCATATTGTAGAGACCAAGTTGAGTCAGACAGCGTCTCAGCCAGGATGCAGTGGTTAAACATAAGAGGACAATAGTCAGGGGCGTCATGGGGAGTTGGCAAGAAGAGGGAGACGGGGGTTCAAGGGGAATGTATTGTGTTGTTAGGTGTCATGCAGTGTGATGTGAAATGTCATGCAGAGGTGAGATAATCTTTTGGGATATAAGAGGAAACTGTGCTTGGCTGTATCATGCTTTTTCTGCATATGACTGATGTGAGAGTGTTAATAAACTTTGTCTGCTCGTAAATCTGCCTCCTCATTTCCCACACTCTCCACACTGGTGACCCTGGACGTATTATGGAACACGAGGCAAGAACCCCGGAGTTGGCCCGGACGGGAAGCCCCAGCAACGCGGCAAGCATCCCACAGACGGCCCGGACGGGAACCCCCAGCAACGCGTGTGCTGTTTCAGTCAAGCTACCAGACTTTTGGCAGGACAACCTGCGCTCTTGGTTCCACCACACCGAGGCCCAGTTCGCCCTCCGGGGAATAACGGCAGACGACACCAAATTTTACTATGTGGTTGCAGCGCTGGAAGCTCGCACAGCTCAGCAGGTAGCGAGCCTGCTCGACCAGCCCCCAGCCAAAGGCAGATACGAGGCTCTCAAAGCTGTGCTGACCCGGCGCTACACGCTCTCGGACTGTGAGAGAGCAGGAGCTCCTGAGGCGTTCCGAGTTAGGAGATGGTTCGGCTGTCGAGCTGATGGAGAAGATGTTGCCGTTAATGGGCACGGACGACGGGCATTTTCTGTTTGCCCACCTTTTCCTCCGGAACCTTCCAACAGAGGCGAGAGCGGTTCTGGCCAATTCGCTGTTGCTGGCCACGCGTGACTACCGTGCGCTAGCCCAGGAGGCAAACCGGCTCATCCTCACCACGAGAGCGCTCACAGTCAACGCGGCCACATCGGAGCCCAGCGAGACGACCAGAGGAGGCGAGGAGCCACCGACGGTAGCAGCAGCGGGGGCCAAGGAGCGCCAGAGAGGCACGCTCTGCTTCTACCACCACCGCTTCGGAGAGAACGCATGCAGATGTACGCCACTGTGCCAATTCAAGCGCTTGGGAAATGCCAAGGCCGGCAGTCGGTAGCAGCAGCGACCGCCGGTGAAGAAAACAAGCTGCTCTACGTGACGGACCCGCGCTCAGTAAGGTGTTTCCTTGTGGACACCGGAGCCCAGAAGAGCATCATCCTGCTGACCTACGCTGACCAGCTGGCAGGACCTAGCGGCCCCGGGCTGGTGGCAGTAAACGGCTCGAGCATTAAGAACTTTGGTGAGAGAACGCTGGCTTTATCTCTACACAGCTGTACATACGAGTGGACTTTTGTCATAGCAGCACTGAGTTTCCCGATCCTGGGAGCTGATTTTCTGTGTGTGCATGGTTTACTAGTTGATGTTGCTAACAGGCACTTGGTTAATGCACTGTCCTTTGATTCTCTCCCCTGTACAGCTCAAGGGGCCGGGCCAGTAACACAAGCCAACGTCACTCGCTCCAGGCGGTAAGTTCCACACACTGCTCACTCAGTTTCCAGCACTCACGGTCCCAACGTTTTCGGCGGCCATCGCTAAACATGGGGTGGAGCACTTTATCACCACCACCGGGCCGCCCGTTTTCGCATGACCTCGGCGCTTGGATGCAGCTAAACTGGCCATAGCGCGCGAGGAGCTTGCCAACCTGGAAAGGCTGGGCATCATCAGGCGATCGAACAGCCCATGGGCATCCCCGCTACACATGGTCCCTAAGGCTGAGGGGTCGTGGCAACCATGCGGTGATTTTCGCAGGTTGAATAACGCCACAGCACACGACCGCTACCCGATTCCCCACATTCAGGATTTTTCCGTTCACCTCGCCGGACCACGCATTTTTTCTAAAATAGACCTGGTCCATGGTTACCACCAGGTCCTAGTGCGCGCGGAGGACATACCCAAAACAGCGGTAATAACTCCTTTTGGCTTGTTCGAGTTTCTGCGCATGCCATTCGGATTAAAAGGAGCGGCACAGACGATCCAGCGAATGATGGACGCGGTGCTGCGCGATCTCCCGTTTGTGTTCGTCTACCTGGATGATATCCTGGTAGCCAGTGCGTCCGAAGACGAACACGTAACCCACCTCAGGACGGTTTTCCAGAGGTTGGAAGAGCACGGGCTAATAATCAACCCGGCGAAGTGCCAGTTCGGCGTGACGGGGATTGATTTTTTGGGGCACTGCGTATCACCGGAGGGAGCGATACCCTTTCCCGACAAAGTGTGCGCCATGGCGAACTTTCCCCGGCCTCAGACGGTCAGGGCGCTGCAGGAATTTTTGGGGATGGTGAACTTTTATAACCGTTTCCTCCCCCGCACAGCTCAACTCATGCAGCCATTGTACGCCGCGCTCAAGAGACGGAAACCCGTGGATGGAGTCGAATGGACTCTGGAGCGAGAAACAGGCATTCTCGGAGGTTAAAACAGCCCCGGCAAACGCCGCACTGTTGGCTCACCCAGACCCGGCGGCCCGGATAGCGCTCACTACGGACGCCTCGGACGTGGCCATAGGGGCCGTCGCGGAGCAACGTGTCGCCGCTTCTTGGCAGCCGCTCGCTTTTTTTCAGCAGGGCTTTGCGCAACAGTGAGCGTAAATACAACGCGTTCGACGGGGAGTTGCTGGCTCTCCATCTGGCCATACGCCACTCCCAGTTCTGGCTGGAAGGGCGCAGCTTCACCGTGTTTGTGGACCACAAGCCGCTGACGTTCGGGATGGCCAAGGTTTCGGAACCATGGTCGGGCCGGCAGCAGAGACAGCTGGCTGCGATCTTGGAGTTTACGACCGATATTCAGCATGTGCCGGGTAAACTGAATGTGGTGGCGGACTGCTTCTCGCGCGCGGTTGTGGCCCTGGTCTGCGTAGGGATAGATTATACAGCCATGGCCGCAGAGCAGATTAGTGATACGGACGTGCGCGCGCTCCAGTCTGGACCAACAGGGTTAAGGCTGGAGAGCAGAGTACTGCAAGACAGCAAGCCCCCCCTAATTTGCGACGTCTCCATGGGATGCCCGCGCCCGGTGGTCCCAGTCGCTTGGCGCCGCTGCGTGTTTGAGTCAGTTCACGCTCTGGTGCACCCAGGAGTGCGCGCGTCAGTCAAAATGGTGGGAGCGAAATTCGTGTGGCCAGGCCTGCGCAAACAAGTGAAAGAGTGGGCGGCAGCCTGCATAGCGTGCCAACGAGCCAAAGTGCACAGACACACGAAGGCTCCTTTGGAGCCGTTTAGTATACCGGCTAAAAGATTCGACCATGTTCACGTGGACCTCGTGGGCCCCCTCCCGTCATCGCAGGGGTGCACGCACCTTCTGACAGTGGTGGACCGCACCACACGCTGGCCAGAAGCAATCCCACTGGCGGCAACCATGTCCGCGGACTTGGTGCGCGCTTTTTTGACAACATGGGTGGCGCGTTTTGGAATCCCGTCGGACATCACGTCCGATAGGGGCCCTCAGTTTGCTTCCGAACTTTGGACCGCGATGGCCCACAGCCTGGGTGTTGCAATTCGCCGCACAACCGTGTACAACCCACAGGCCAATGGGTTATGCGAGCGTGTTCACAGGTCACTGAAAGCAGCACTCAGGGCTTCGTTGACTGGTGCAAATTGGGTTGACCGGTTGCCGTGGGTTTTATTGGGGTTGCGCTCTGCACCAAAAGAGGATTTGGAGGCTTCCCTGGCGGAGCTGGTTTTTTTCTCAACCACTGCGGCTGCCCGGGGAATTTTTGCCAGATAATCCCTCGCCGGACAACTGCCCGTCTCAGCGTTTGCAGCGTAGTGCAGACACAGGCATGCTGCCCGGCCCGGCCCACCACTGTTTTCCACGCGCTTTCGTGGAAAAAACTTTGAAGAACGTGGAGTTCGTGTTCGTCAGACATGATGCCCACCGCCCTCCATTGCGCCCACCCTATGATGGCCCGTTCAGAGTGCTGGAAACAGGGGACAAGCATTTTTTGTTAGACTTGGGGGGGGGGCGTCGGGAGAAAATATGCATAGACAGACTTAAGCTCGCCTTTGTAGCGGCGGACGAGCAAGTGCTGCTGGCTCAGGCCCCTCGGCGTGGAAGACCCCCACTGAGAGCTCCCCAGGCAAACGATTCACCAGGACAGCCACACGGGCAAAGCGGATTTCCCCCCCCTCGCCATGGCCCACCCACAGTCAGATGCACGTCCAGCAGCTCCCCCCGCCGGCACAGAGACCCCCGTTACAGCAGATATGGGAGGAGACTGAAGCCCAAAAGACATGCGGACTGAAACGCTGTCTGGGGCGGGGGGGGGTGTAGCAGACACAAAATGCATATTGTAGAGACCAGGTTCAGTCACACAGCGTCTCAGCCAGGATGCAGTGGTTAAATATAAGAGGACAATATTCAGGGGCGTCATGGGGAGTTGGCAAGAAGAGGGAGACGGGGGTTCAAGGGGAATGTATTGTGTTGTTAGATGTCATGCAGTGTGATGTGAAATGTCATGCAGAGGTGAGATGATCTTTTGGGATATAAGAGGAAACTGTGCTTGGCTGTATCATGCTTTTTCTGCATATGACTGATGTGAGAGTGTTAATAAACTTCGTCTGCTCGTAAATCTGCCTCCTCATTTCCCACACTCTCCACACTGCCAGCATTGCTGCAGAGGTTGAAGGGGTGGGAGGGTCAGGCTGTCATTGCTCAGACCATACGCCGCACGCTGCATCAAATTGGTCTGCATGGCTATCATCCCAGAAGGAAGCCCCTTTTAAAGATGATGCACAAGAAAGCTCGCAAACAGTTTGCTGAAGACAAGCAGACTAAGGACATGGATTACTGGAACCATGTCCTGTGGTCTGATGAAACCAAGATAAACTTATTTGATTCAGATGGTGTCAAGCGTGTGTGGTGACAACCAGGTGAGGAGTACAAAGACAAGTGTGCCTTGCCTACAGTTAAGCATGGTGGTGGGAGTGTCATGGTTTGGAGCTGCATGAGTGCTGCCGGCACTGGGGAGCTACAGTTCACTGAGGAAACCATGAATGCCAACATGTACTGTCACATACTGAAGCAGAGCTTGATTCCCTCCCTTCAGAAACTGGGCCACAGGGCAGTATTTCAACATGATAACAACCCCAAACACACCTCCAAGATGACCACTGCCTTGCTAAAGAAACTGAGGTGATGGACTGGCCAAGCATGTCTCCAGACCTAAACCCTACTGAGCATCTGTGGGGCATCCTCAAACAGAAGATGGAGGAGCGCAAGGTCTCTAGAATCCACCAGCTCTTTGATGTTGTCATGGAGGAGTGGAAGAGGATTCCAGTGGCAACCTGTGAAGCTCTAGTGAACTCCATGCCCAAGAGAGTTAAGGCAGTGCTGGAAAATAATGGTGGCCACACAAAATATTGACACTTTGGGCACAATTTGGACATTTTCACTTAGGGGTGTACTCACTTTTGTTGCCAGTGGTTTAGACATTAATGGCTGTGTTAAGTTATTTAGAGGGGACAGCAAATTTACACTGTTATACAAGCTGTACACTGACTACTTTACATTGTATCAAAGTGTCATATCTTCAGTGTTGTTGTCACGGATGGCCCTCACGAGCCATCAATAAGACGCCATAGGCCAGCCGGTGAGTTTGCACAGTTTATTAAAGGAAGGATAACGATAAAGTAATGAGCCACGGGGGGCTAAAACACACTATAACTATAACTCAGTCTATGACAAGGAAGAACAGATTCACAATGAAACACACTTACGGGGAAAGGAGAAATCAGCATGGAGGTTGGACGATGGGATGTCTGACGGTGTCAGACAAGGAATGTCCGACAAGACTGCAGCAACGTTTAGCCCTCAGCCCTTAAATAGGGCTCAGGCTGGCACAGCTGAAGAGGCAATGCAGCTAATGCAGCTCAGCTGTCAGAGGCTCAGCTCTGACAACCAGAAGCCCCTCTGAGCGCTATCACAATAAGAGCTCGAAGAGCCATCGGGAACACACACACCAGATGGGAGGAAAATACTGCATGGTCTGAGTGAGGACGAAATCGGCGCTCGAACCACGACAGTACTCCCCCCCCTGACAGCGCACTCCGGGGAAGGATGACGGACCAGTCCAGCGTCAGACGGCAGAGGGTCTGCAGCTCCCTCACCGACTTCGAACCGAACTGGCGCTGCGCCCCTGCTGGACCCCAATCAGGTCAGTGCTGCACCCACGATAGACCCCGATTGGGCCGGAGCAGCACCCACGTCGGACCCCGACTGGGTCAATGCTGCACCCATGCCGGACCCCGATTGGGTCAATGCCGCACCCGCGATGGACCCCAACTGGGTCGGTGCAGCACCAGGGACGACCTCCAAACCCGAACCCGGAACCTCCAGCACAGCAACCAGGATCGACTCTGCACCGGTGACCCTGGGAGAAGGCTCAGCAGAAGAAGAAGAACCGGGATCAGGATCACTGGTAGCGACAGAGCCCAGTGAGACGAGCTCGGATGCAGCGGACGGCTGCACCTGGCTCATCTCCCCGAGAGACAGGCAAAAATGCTCTAGAACAGATAGAAGGAAGACAAAATAGAGCACTTGCTTGAACTCGAGTACTGTCCAGGACTTTGACGATCCAGGTTCAGAAGGCAGAAGGACGTCCTCTGGCTCCCACTCAGCTACGGCGGGCCCCGCAGCCGGTATGATGTTTCCCACAGCCTGAGGACCCTCCAACGCTGATGACCACGCCGACGACCCACACAGCGTGGTGGCAGGAGTTCCTTGACCTGCTGAGTCGGACCGCTCTTCCGTGGAGACCCGGGGATGCTTCGTCGTCGGCGCAGGCTCCAACTTACAGTCCGCCCTCCTCCTCTGCCCGTGTCGTGGCTGCGGGGCTGGAACTAGGCTCTCCAGGCCTGCAGGCTCCCTCCTTGTCCGGCGGTGTAGGCCTGGCGCTGCGGAACGCTCAGGGGAAGGAGACACAAAGGTGGCAGGTTCATAATTAATTTCTGCAGCAGGTGGTGGAAGCTCGGAGGGCTGTGAACCCTGAACTCCACTCCCAGGAATCAAGCAAGGCAATTCACTCAATGAGGGAACAGAATGAAAAGTCACTTGCCTGATCCGTAGAGGCCCGATAGAATCCGCTGCAGTAGACTTTGTTCCTCCCTTTCCCCGCTGGATGGTGACGGAGGGCCCTCTGGGAGGACGAGGAGGAGTCGCTCGCGATGGTCCGATGATGGGCTTTGCCGGAGCAGGACTCGTGGCACTCACAGCAGCCGGGGAAGATGTCGAGGAGGAGGGGATGACAGCCAAGGCGATCTGGGCACGAGGAGCTGACGGGACAGCAGGGAAAGATGACCCGGGGGACGAGGCTGCGGGAATTCCCTCCTGACGAGACGCAGAAGAAACAGCTGACTGGAAGGTAGAGTTCTTCCGATGACCCAGAACAGGATCCGCATGGGGTTCTCGCTGAAGCTTTCCGGTGGCTGTGTAATGACGTTTACCGGCAGAGGGCGAGGCGAAGGAGAGGTTAGGGAAACGCCGCTCCTGCGCGGAAACAGAGGCGAGCAGGTCGGCGTACTCTGGATAATCACGTAGCCCAGGATTCCTCTCCACCAGCCTGACTGCCGCTGTCACATGCTTAATGATCTGCATAGGGTGGACGGCAGCGCGAGATGCAGCCACTCGGTCCGTCAGGTTACTGCTGTCAGCTGTAACTTCTCCGGGGGAATCCTGACTGACGTCTCACTCCTTAGAGAATCACCCCTGGGCAGTGCGAACTCCTGGACTGGAACGGGGACAGGAATGGGATCCCGAAGCAAGCAGCGAGGGTGCCTACTCTTCGGCTTCCTACGTGAGTTTCCCTCCAGCCCGCAGAGTCTCTCCCGGTGCACAGAGATGTCTGCCTTCCTCGCAATGACTTCAGGGTGGTTGGAGTAGTGAGGAAGCCAGTTAATGATGTCCTCAGCGAGGTCCAGGTGCCGGCATACATCGCTGGGAGTGTCATAGAGGCCAGCAGTGAAGAGAGTTCCATCAATGTAGTCCAGGGCCTCCACCAGCTCATAGCCCAGGCTCCGAGCGCGGCCCCTGAGTGACGACATGACCTCCCAGCACACAGGTACCCAGACAGGGAAAAACAAAAGTCCAATTAGGCAAAACTCACAGCGACCGGCGTCTCAGTCTGGCTGCAGTCTACTGTCACGGATGGCCCTCATGAGCCATCAATAAGACGCCATAGGCCAGCCGGTGAGTTTGCACAGTTTATTAAAGGAAGGATAACGATAAAGTAATGAGCCACGGGGGACTAAAACACACTATAACTATAACTCAGTCTATGACAAGGAAGAACAGATTTACAATGAAACATGCTTACGGGGAAAGGAGAAATCAGCACGGAGGTTGGATGACGGGATGTCTGATGGTGTCAGACGAGGAATGTCTGACGAGACTGCAGCAACGTTTAGCTCTCAGCTGCTCCCTTAAATAGGGCTCAGGCTGGCACAGCTGATGAGGCAATCGCTAATGCAGCTCAGCTGTCAGAGGCTCAGCTCTGACAGCCGGAAGCCCCTCTGAGCGCTATCACAATAAGAGCTCGGAGAGCCATCGGGAACACACACACCAGGTGGGAGGAAAATACTGCATGGTCCGAGCGCGGACGAAATCGGCGCTCGAACCACGACAGTTGTACCATGAAAAGATATAATAAAATATTTACAAAAATGTGAGGGGTGTACTCACTTTTGTGAGATACTGTACATATATATATTTCTTTTTTTAAATCCCCCCTTCTCTCCACTTCTCTTTTGTCCATGCTTGTCTGAAGTGAGTTTCGGTCTAAAAATATCTGTTTCCACCAGCATTTCAGTCAACGTTTGCCAATGGAGCTTAATTTAGGCTGACTTAGGTAAACTCTGCATAACTTAGCCCAGCGCTCAGGAACGTTTACAAACTGAGCACAGCTTTCACCGTTTATTTCCAAACGTCGGCAAACTTTAGGCATGCTGAAAATTTTCAAGAAACACAACTTTCGCCAGTGTTTGTCAACAAACACCAGCCATCATTAACTTTAATCAACTTTTGTCAGCAAAGCCAGACATTTGCCAAACCATCAATAAAAGTTGGTCCAGACGTTGTAGTGTGAATCCACCCAAAAAAGCAGGTCCAAGATGGCAGGAAGCCTCCACAAATGCTGATCTTATATGAGCGTCACCTGACGCTGATGTCAGCTGACCTGCGCTGAGTATTCGCTTGCATAAGTTGGCAACACCTACACATACACTAGCCTAAGCTGTCAAAAGTTTGACAATGCTGACTGCAACACTGGCAAATGCTAGCAAAAGTTCGTAAAAGCTTGTAATAATAATAATGCATCGGTTTTATATAGCGCTTTATCATATATACTCAAAGACGCTTTACAAATAGGTACATCATTCATTCTCTCCAGACAGACAGTGGTAGTGGCAAGCTACTTCTGCAGCCACAGCTGCCCTGGGGCAGGCTGATGGAAACGTGGCAGCCAATCTGCGCCAATGGCCTTTCCGGCCACCACCGAACATTTTATACATTTATACACATTCATACCCAGTGTTATGGGCACTGGAGGCAATGTGTCTTGCCCAGGGACACAACGGCAGGATATCTGGGGAGAGCGGGATTCGAACCGCCAACCATCGGGTTATTAGACGACCTGCTCTACCTCCTGAGCCACTGCCGCCCCTAAAAGTTGGTATGTGCTGGTGTGTTGGTGTGCGCTGGATTTTAAAAACCTGCACACGCACATAATTTCACCAACATTTGGACTACTTTCTGTGATTTTTCAAAACGTCAGTAAAAGTTGGTCCAAACGCTATAGTGTGAACCCAGCTTTAGAAATGGTGTATTTGCAGTTGAGAAAGCATTCTGTGGTCCAACAACACTCATACATGTTATAAAGAATACATGCGGGCCAACACAGAAGGTCATGTGTGAGGTGGACCAGTGTCATCTGATCGGTGACTTTGCTCCAAGGGGTGGGATGCTGCCTTATGAGCGCCACCATATGCAGTCTTTATTGTATTGCCCATGTGCAGAGAGTCAAACTGTGACCCTAAAAGAGGAAGCATTGGAAACCATGGTGGCCAATAAATGGTTTGGGGAGGAGCGTAAGGCTCTTGTCCACAAAATACTGATGCAGAGGGTGTGCCCCTGTCTGTGCAGCTGACTGTGGGTGGTCCACCATCAAAAATTCATACATCTGTTTATGAGCCAAAGATTACCTACAGTGGTGTGAAAAAGTGTTTGCCTCCTTTGTGATTTCTCATTTTTTTTGTATGTCACACTTAAATGTTTCAGATCATCAAACAAATTTAAATATTAGACAAAGATAACACAAGCAAACACAAAATTCAGTTTTTAAATGAAGGTGTTTATTATTAAGGGGAAAAAAAATCTAAACCTACATGGCCCTGTGTGAAAAAGTGATTGTCCGCCCTGCTAAAACATATATTAACTGTGGTTTATCACATCTTTGGAAAGCTGAGGTCAATTTTTCTAGCCACACCCAGGCCTGATTACTGCCACACCTATTCTCAATCAAGAAATGACTTAAATAGGACCTGCCTGACAAAGTGACGTAGACAAAAAGATCCTCAAAAGCTAGATATTATCCAAAGAATTCAAGAACAAGTGAGAAACAAAGTAAGTGAGCTCTATCACTCTGGAAAAGATTATAAAGCCATGTCCAAAGCTTTGGGACTGCAGTGAACCACAGTGAGAGCTATTATCCACAAATGGTGAAAACATGGAACAGTGGCATTCTCCTTTAGGATTTTTTTTGGTAGACAGCAGAATTCATGGTTCCATTTACCACAGCAAGTCTTCCAGGTCCTGAAGCAGCAAAACAGCCCCAGACCATCACACTACCACCACCATATTTTATTATTGGTATGATGTTCCTTTTCTGAAATGCTGCGTTACTTTTACGCTGGATGTAATGGGACACACACCTTCCAAAAAGTTCAGCTTTTGTCTCATCAGTCCACAGAGTATTTTCCCAAAAGTCTTGTGGAGCATCAACATGTTTTCTGGCAAAACTGAGACGAGCCTTTATGTTCATTTTGCTCAGCAGTGGTTTTCATCTTGGAACTCTGCCATGCAGGCCTTTTTTGCCCAGTCTCTTTCTTATGGTGGAGTCATGAACACTGACCTTAACTGAGACAAGTGAGGTCTGCAGTTCTTTGGATGTTGTTGTGGGGTCTTTTGTGACCTCATGGATGAGTCGTCGCTGCGCTTTTGGAGTAATTTTGGTCGGCCGGCCACTCCTGGGAAGGTTCACCACTGTTTCGTGTTTTCACCATTTGTGGATAATGGCTCTCACTGTGGTTCGCTGGAGTCCCAAAGCTTTAGAAATGGCAAGAAAACTGAGCTCAGCTTTCCAAAGATGTGATAAACCACAGTTAATTTATGTTTTAACAGGGGGGCAATCACTTTTTCATACAGGGCCATGTAGGTTTGGATTTTTTTTTACCCTTAATAATAAACACCTTAAATTAAAAACTGCATTTTGTGTTTACTTGTGTTATCTTTGTCTAATATTTAAATTTGTTTGATGATCTGAAACATTTAAGTGTGACAAACATACAAAAAATTGTGTCATGAACCTGGGTTTGATTGTTCCAAACCTAGTTCTGACTTATGGTTATTTTGCTCTATTTTCCTTCAGGCGCGTCAGGGAGCTATTAAGCCTTCACTTCCTGACAGCTCGGGCACGCCCCCTCCTCCTGTCAAGTGCCATCAGCTGTGCTGTGTTATTGGGTGTTTCACACACATACACACTCACTCATGCACACCTGGGTTTCATTATGTCCAGCCCACGCATTCTCACACCGGTGATCTTTTCCCTTATTATTATTATTACTTAAACAAGGTGTTAGTAGGAAGAGATCATCAGAGCATTCAGTCTTATACATGTTAGCGGGTTCCTTCATGTATGTGTGTCCACCACCTTCGTGTATTCAGCCTGACATTTGCAGACGGTAAATCCCTGGATGTTAGCGGCTGACCCTGCTTTACTCCTTCATCCACCAGACTGCACGGACTGCCCTGGATCGCTCCAGCACCGTAAGTCGTGTTTGCCTTTCTCCCTGTGCTGACAGTTGCTCTGCAGCACTAGGCATTCCTTCGCCGGGCTGTAGAGCATCCTGGAGGCGCCCTGTATGTCTGGTGGCCTTTATTGCAATGCTCTGTATTTTTGTGGTCAACTGGACTTGCTATTTTGTTGTGGTTAAAGTTAATAAATGGCATGATCTACTCCCACGTTTGGGTTTTTCATTTCTTCCCTCATGCGCCGCATAATGGCGCACGAGGAATCATGACAAAATGACAAATCAGGAAGGGGGCAAACACTTTTTCACACCACTGTATAATTCAATAATGTGTTTTGCTTGCTAAAATGTTCAGTGAACTGACTATACAACTTACATTTTGAAATTATATAATATTAGATTACTCCTGTTTCTCATCATTTTCCAAACACATACGGCTATCAGTAAAGTGATCGAGATAATTGAGATAACAGAGAGGGTGTCTTTTCCAAACAAGGAGAGGGTTCTTAAGGCCTATCTTCATTTTGAGGCCCTTACTAACCACAATTACACAGACAGTTGTATATCATATGGATACAGTCCAGCTATTGTTGTAGTGGGTCTTCACAAGACAGCTGTCTTCAGTATGCCAGGTGAGTTTGATAAGCTGTTATTGGGCAGTGCGGTGGCGCAGTGGTTAGCACTGCACCAGCACAGCAACTCACCCTTGGCCATGGGGTCCCTGGTTCGATCCCAGCCCCTGACCAACAGTGATCTGTGTGGAGTTTGCACGTTCTCCCCGTATCTGCGTGGGTTTACTCCGGGATTTCTCCGGTTTCCTCCCACAGGCCAAAAACATGCAGGTTAGGTTAATTGGAGACTCTAAAGTGGCCCTAGGTGTGAATGTGTGTGTGAATGGTAAAGGGATAGCGCCGTACCGTGGCTGCTTCATTCATCCAGGTGGATGCCTTCAATTTCCCCTCTGGGGATCAATACAGTATACAAAATCAAAAAAAAAAAAAAATCAGAGGTTTTAGCTTCATTGTTTGTATACCACCTCCTCTCGCTCTCCGAATTATAGTACAGTCATGTGAAAAAATTAGGACACTCTGTATAAGCCTGTGTTGTTGTTTTTTTTTTACATATTTGGACATATGGATATTTAATATCAATGTTAAAAATACTGGGAGATTTGTGTAATACAACTAAACAATTAAAAATTAATTAAAGACTTTTTTCAAATTTTCTGTAAAATGTAATTCTACACAAATAGTGAGGAATAAATAATGACACCCCCCATCTTTTTTTAGGACACCCCACATTCATTCCCACTTAAAATGGCTAAAACAAATGTTAAAAAATGCAAATAAAAACAAAAACAAGGTTAGACATAGATACGTGAACATTTCTTAATAAAGAACTGAATATCTAATGAGGTGTCCTAATTTTTTCACATGACAGTAAGTGGAACTTGTTAACCATGCCACTTGAAGAACACAGTTGGCATATTCTGCCCACCTGATGATTACGATGGTAATGCGGACATGAACAGTTTCTGGGATGCTGTGGCCACAGAAATGCTCAGTCGTGGTTTAATTCCATGTAAGCCATGAGAAGACAGAACAGCTTAAATGACTGACATTGAAAGTAAAATATATTAATGTGCGAGTTTGTGTGATAATAATAGCTAATGCCCATCACATTTGTTCACAAAGGTGGTCGGAAGAACCCTTTTGTTGTGCCTCCAAGCTACAATCACTGGTCACCATGGATTGGCCCACACACCAGACAGTCAAATTTAGTCTTGAACACTGAATTTGAAAAAATTCAAAGACCCACAGTGTCAAATGATGGTGAAAATGAGCAAATTAATGAAGAACGAATAGCTGATGAGCTTGTCAACTTGAAGGTGAATTGCTTAATGAAATATGCAAAATCCACTTCTTTGTGCTGACAAAAAGTATGTCTATGCTTTATTAACAATACTGACTCAAATGCCTTGTCCCAACTGGTAGAGGAAGTAAGGGCACTGAGCAAACAGTGGTGTGGATAGCAAAGGCTCCAAGATGGATCTTGTCATCAGACTGTGGGAGAAGATGTCAAACAGAGTCACCTACAACAAAGTGTTTGAGAAGGTGTGGGGTGAAATAATGTGGTATTTCAAAGATAATTTCAACTGGTTATATCCTGTTGTTAGAATTTTTTTTTTACAGCATCATCATGTAGTTATGTAGGTTAGCCATACATGCTCCATATGTCAATATAATATTACTCACACTATGAATTTTTCTGTTGTCTTACAGGTGGTTGGGCTCTAATCACTTGTCCATGTGGGGTTGTGTATTTAATGAAATTTAACCTTAGAGCAGAGAGTCCGCGTGACTTTGTTGATCTTTTACTATCATGGAAACACTTTCCCAATGTAACAGTCTATGGCTATGCAAGGGGACTGGCATTGCATGCTGACGGCAGGCAGCCAGGAATCTTTGAACCTTTTCAAGGAAGGTTATTGGATCCCACTCCAGCGAACATAAAGCGGGCCTCAGAGGGCAAGGTTCATGTAAACATACCTTGGCTGACTAAGATGCCAGTGGAGAAAGATGGTCACATACTCACTGGGTCCTCGCAGTATTTTGCCTTGAATCCACCAGGGGAACAGCAAAGGCCAGAGAGAAGTTCTTAGAAAGCTGGAGTTTGTGCCTGAACTCACTGGTCTCATCAATAGCCAGTGTGTGAAGCAACTGTTTCAGGGATGAGAAAAAAATAATTACTTTGTGAATATGACAACCCCCTCAACACACACATTTCTACAAAGAAATATACTGCATCACTACAACATAGCAAAGAACAAAAAAGTGAAAGACCAATATGGCAAGATTGTTCCTTCAGATGTTGCGATGCAGTGTGACAGCCATGGAAGGGTAGTCTTAGATATGCTTTTCTATTATTTAATATTTATGCCCACTTGGTGACATAGACAGGAGTTCCTGGCAGCAGAAGGCTAAGGACAAAGCTGTGTGGAGGAATCTGATCAGACCTAAATGAAACAGTCATTGTCGCCCACGACAGACTGCTATGATGATGATGATGATGATGATGATGATGATGGTGTCTTTATCCACTTTAGACAATAATGTATGTAACGTTTTCTTTCAATAGCTCCTTCTCCACCAGCTGGGATACCAACAGGGTCATCTGACAACTGTAAAGAACAAAAAGAGCCTCAAGAGTGTGAGTTATTGTCATAATATATATATGGTTCTAAGGAGATATGACATTTCATACTTAATGCTATACTTAATTTTCACTAGTAAACGATGACAGTGAGCGCAGAGACTTCACTAGTCTCCGTAAATCATCAGCAAGCAGAGCATACTGGGGACAGGAACTTCAAGACATCCAGGAACAACAGGTCAAGTGAACCGTTGTGCAGCTGTGCATATCTATGGATGTCATTCACATGATCAAATACATTACAAAACCTTTTTGTTTCTGTTTGTTTCTTCCACTAGCTGCCACAGGTCTTTGATAAGACCAAAAACCCAACTAAGCACATTGCGATGGTAAACAACACTATCCTGACTTGCTTAGACTTCTGCGGTCTGGGTTTGGATCTGGATATTGAAGGGATGGTAGGTGTAGAGCATGTGCTTTGCTGATACGGTTTATATAGTTTAAAAAAATCTTTTGATAACTTCATAATTTATGTATTCTTCTAGATCCTGAACTGTTGTCTTAAAGTTATTGAGAAGATAGTGCAGCTCTTGTGAAATGTTTAATTTAAATAGGTTGGATATTAGGTGGGAGGTGCCTCCTGGACGCCTCCCACTTGAGGTGTTTCAGGCACGTCCCACTGGGAGGAAACCCTAGGGCAGACCCAGGACTCGCTGGAGAGACTATGTCTCCCAGCTGGTCTGACAATGCCTTGGTATCCTCTCTGAAGAGCTGGAGCATGTGGCTAAGGAGAGGGAAGTCTGGGCTTCTCTGCTTGAACTGCTGCCTCTGTGGGCCGGACCTCCAGAAAAGCAGTAGAAGATGGATGGATGGATGGATGGAGGTTGGATATTACAGTTCTAATTACTATATTGTGACATTTAGAGATGATGAAACTGTCTCTGTTACAGAGAGTAGAAGATGTGAGACAGCCATGTCACTACTACCTGGTTCTCACCATCATCAATGAACCCAATGGATCACCTGCTGGCAATTTGTTTCATAGTTTTGTTTTTGTAAGTGAAGTTTGAGCATTTTATATTCATCAACTGACATTTTTTACAGGACAATGCAACAAGTCTGCTCTGGATTATTCTTCCAGTATTTGTCCCTGGACATTGGATAGTCTGTGAAAACACATATTTATTTTCTTCTATTATTTGGTTACACAACAAAGTTGCTCAGTGCTGATTTTTATTGCTTGCTATAATTAGACTGCATGACAGTTCTGTTAGTATTTCAGTAAAATTCCACAACTTTACACTGAGGTTTTTAAAATTTGAAGTCAATGTATATGGTTATATTTGAACACATTTAAGAGATTCTGAGAACACAGGCTAGGGAGATTTTCCTTCTAGATCCCCTCTGTAGTAGCAGCTGGAGACATCAGAGTAGAACCCATCTATTCAGGTTTTTTGGGATCATCCTATCTGGACAGTGGTGCTTCTGTTTTAAACCACTTGTCCTTTTTTGTTTGTTTGAATCAATGGTTCTGTTTTTATTTGATCTATTCCATGCATTAGGCCTACCTATTTTGATTCATTAAACAGATGGAAACAGAACCATTGTTTGAGTGGGGCAGTTCTGTTTGAGCCCATTCTAAAAACTTTTATTTTGAAGTTCAAACCTGTTCATTATTCAGTTTCAACTTAGTTCCAAGTTTTATGCATGCTTGTAAAAAATTGATTGTACTTTTATTTACTTTTGCTTACTCTCTCTTCAGACACATTGCTCACATCTTATCGCCTGGACCCTGGAGGATGCTTAGCATGAATGATATTCAGGTTAGATATTTCTTCATTGCATCTGCTAACATTTACCATATACTTGCCATTCCTTTACTAAAGTATCTCGTTCACACCCCAGGGTCTAACAAAGCAAGGGTGCTCAAATAACTGTTGCGTGTTTGTTTTGATTAAGCCGACTATAGAGTATATTATTCCCATTTTCTGTAAAATGAAACCCTAGTTTTGTTTGCTTGCTACATTCAAGACACACTATTTGTATTGAAATATAAAAAGTAGTATACTTGGACAATGGACTGTGGGCTATTTTTACACCAGATATACAATTTATACAGTAGCTATATGAAAGGGGTCTGAAGGGGAGAATGCCCTTCTGAAATATAAAATGTATCCTGTGAGAATATACATGATATTATATTAACTAGTACTTTTTGCTTTAGAGTATGCTCTGTACATTATAATGGGGGCCAAGTGCGATTTCAGCGAGGTATGTGTAAATTGTGACACATTTTGCCTAGTGAATATAAAGTATTATTTTTTAAAACATATTGGCCCATCCTGTATTTCTTTCTTCAAAGGAAAACACTGGGCAAATTAGGAGATGGTGGTGTTTTGTTCTCAGAGAACTTTCCCATGCCATAAGTGCCCCCAGTATGATCACACTATTGAACATCCTTTCATATCTCCTGTTTTCCTGTATTCACTGTGGACAGACTAACATGAATGCTTTCATAATGGATGTATGTTGTCATTAAATCACCAAGGTCTGAAGAAGACAGATTGTGGGAAAGAAAAAGGCACCGAGAACAAAAAAGACTACAGGTGAGAGGTCATGTGATGAATTGGTCATATCGTCAAACTATTATTTAAAGACTACAGTTTAACCCCTCCATGTATTTCAAGATGTAGAAGATGTCCCACCCAAAATGTTCCAGCATTAAGAATCTATCTCTGAAGCATCAGGTACTATTTAAGGCAGAATAGTTATCCACACATAAAAGTTTTAGAGGTGGATGTCACAGGTCTATTTTTGCACTAATTTCTCCGTTTCCATTAAATCAGCATACTTAACATCATCATTAGCCTTCTTAATTTTTTTTAAACCTTCTGTGTTGTTGTTGTACATGTAATAACCACAATAACCACAATCTAATTTCTTTCTAGACGAAGCTGAGAACTTGTCAGAGCTTGGAACAGGAAATGCGGTTTGTAGCCTTCTGTGGACTTTTCTCATTTCAACATTTTGTGCCCTTAACCTTTCTCTCTCACTTTTTTTTTAATTCGGAAGATGCTCTTCTAAGATATGGTGTATGCAAAACAGCGTGACGCACTATGCTGCAGTAGCATGTATGCACGTGTGACACCATGACGCCTCAAGGTATATTAGGCGACTGGCCAGCGCCATTTGGCCTTTTCATGCATTTACCTGCTACCAGCTGCAGCCTATTCTGTACTATTTATCTGTGCTAGCTCAATAAAGCTAACTTCAACATGTGGATGTGTCCCCCCTTATTTCCGACATAGCAATGGTGATAAGGATGATCCACACAACATCAAGGATATTGGAGACTTTGCTGTAACCACCACCGCCATTTCTTGCTCAATCTGGTGACCCACCTATCCCTTGGTCCCACTGGTATGAATCGTTTGAAACATACATTAGCGTTATCGACCTAGAGGAAGCTAGGCTATGAGCTATACTAATTCACAGCCTTGGCAGCGAGGGGCAGCATGTCTTGCAAACACTTGCGCCTGCAGACACCTACGACGAGTGTGTGACTTTGCTGACTGCACATTTCGCTGATGGTCTGATGGTCCAGCGGATTAAGTTGCCAGCTCTGGCTGCCTTCAGCCACAGCAGCTTAGCTCCACTGACACAGGCTGGCTACTCAGCTTCTTGGTCCCACATATGACCTGAACACTGTCCATTTTGTGAGCTCCGATAACTGGCCATCCGTATGATGGACAGAGTCAGACTACTGATGCAGCTGGACACCGCTGCGCCAAGGTCTCTGTTGAATGAGGCCATGGTTAGGAGACTTTTCCCCCTGCAATCGATTAAGCCAGACGTGGTGGAACTGTTCAGCTATGAACACATGAAGATCGCCATGGTAGGAACCGTTACCTTTTCAGTTTGATGCTGGTCAAGAATCCTCCCAGTGTTCACATTCCAAGTGATGCACCACAGTGACAACATCCTGGGATGTGATTTGTTCCATGAACTGGGCCTCTCCATCTGTCATATGGCTTGAGCGGTCAAGACGTGTTTCACAGAAGAGCTGGACTTCAGGAGTTTGCAACAACCATTTTCCATTTTATTTAGACACTGTGCAGGCAAACAACTCCAGTTTAAAACGACCGACACCCAACAACCTCCAAATGAAAATCACCTGCTCATATACCCAGTGAGATAATTAGCCCGGTTAGAACATACCATTATACACAGGTAAGGCAATAAATATACACATTTGACATATACCCAACAATACCTTAAAATATTCATTAAACATATAAATAATATATACACAATATTTACAAACTCACATATAATGAATAAACACCCATAAATAGTATAAACCATTATTTACATTTAAATCTGTCACCTACTTCCCCCTCTACTCATCTACTGCATACTTTTCCCTCCTGGCACCCTTTATAAGTGGCTCGAGCCCCCGGGGAATCTTTTGCCCGAGACACCACCAGGAAGCATGTGTGATGATTTGCTCTGCCTGCCTGATTCTCCACAGCTGCACGCACACCTGCTTTCCCTCATCACTGGAGCTATTTAAGCCATGCTGCCCACAGATCTGCATGGAGTCGTCTAACTCCCTTGGTCTGATGAGACCGGCTCACGTCTTCGTCTTCCTCCAAGAATCTACCTTCTCGTCATCTTCATTCCCCCATGAACTCATCTCCCTTCGTTGTCATCTGGAAGAACCCTTGTCTCTACGACAAGTAAGCCATCTCTTCCCTCATCGTTATTCTGCTCTTGATTCCCTGTGCACAGGCGGAGAACCGTGGTGGCGGACCTCTCCCTCCTGGCAGCAGACCGAGCAACACTACACCACAACAACACCACTATTCTCTCCACCTTCAACTGGGACTGCGGGCGCTGTTTCCCTGGCCGGAGCCTTCGGGCCAACCTGAGTTGTCCACCATCTCATCGACAATAAGCGCTAACATACGTGTATATTCCCTCCTGGGCTCAGACACTAATCCTCCCTGTCTTTGCTCATTCCTAGGGTTGCCAGGCTGCACAGTGCTCTGCTCGCCCCCGGCTGCTACACCTACACACACACGCCCGCACACACACACTCAGCACATAATAAAGATAATGAACCTGCTTTTGAGTCCGTGTCTGCTCACTGGGTCCTAAAAACATGTCAATATGCTGGCAAAGGTAAGTGTTTTTTTTTATTTGCCTCACACAACTGACTTAATTGTTAAGATTAACTCTTTTTATCTCACAGGTGGACTTCAACTCACCAAGAAAATGGATATCCAGTCCACAAATAAATACCATTTACAACTTCTAACTCTGTGTGTATTTTTATAAATTAAAATGTATTTTAATATTTGAAAGCTATAAATTCCCTTGCACATATACGATCTAATTAAAGAGGTCCATACCAGTGGCGACACTCCGTCGTCACATCATCACGGACCACATAGGATTCTGTTTGACCGATGACGGCCTGAGTCCATTACACACAGATGTGGACACAGCCACTCGTACACCGAGCAGAACTCTGTAGAACCAGAGCCAATATTCACATAGCACGAGCATCCTCGAGCTGCCGCCTCACTGCAGGACCTCCAGTCGACAGCCATGCAAGTCCGAGAAGAAGGTAAGGACTACCTCATCAGTGGCAAGACCGGCCTGCCTCTACGTCTTTCCCCGGACAGCTTACGTCATCCACCAAATGTCACACCAGACAATACTCTAATAATGGCACCGTCCCATTGCTGGGAACAATGAAAGAAGCACCTTACACAGCACGAGCCTCCTCGAGCTGCTGCATCGCTGCAGGAGTTGCAAGCCATAGCTGAATAGGACCGGTCACGTCCTCCATCAAATGACACCCCAGCGGTGGTGCTCTCCCCTGACAGCAGAGTGGCAGAGCGACACCAACACTTCATGAAAAAGGAATGCCAAGCGGAATGCCCTTCACACACAGTGCTCGACTGGATCCGCATGTGTCAACCCAATTGCTTGTACAAGTTGCAGTCCTTTTGGCCAGCGTCAATGTGGAACACTGCTCAGCTAGGACCAGCTGCCTTCCATCTGACTGTTGGGCTATGACGGCACGCTAGCCGCAGAAGGATGACGCCTCCTCCCACGCCTGACCAAGAGACTGTGACCAAGGTGGCCCACCCAGACTGGGACAGGTGAATGGTCCACATTTCCAGCGGGGCACCAGCTGGAACGATCCAAGCCTGCACAGCCTGAGCCCCGCTTGGCATGAGTCTGATGGAGACCTCTTCATCTTGAGGACTATGTTACTAACTTTAAATACATTGGTAGTCAGCACATGGTCTGTTCAGTGGCAGAATAACCCACATGAGCATGCAGACACACCAGCAGTCTACCCGGTTGCCCAGTTAGAAATGTTATGATTGAAATGTACTTTAAGTGGTTCTTTATACTGGCCTGCTAAGCCCACTCAGGTATGTGGTCTGTTTTACATTAGCCAATACGCTAATCTTTATACCGGCCCATTCAGCCAGTTATGTGTGTGTTTTAGCTTCACAGGTGTGGGTCACATGAGCAGGCAGAAGAAACCAATGATTCATAATAGGACCAGCTGGGGGCAATGAGAGGAGAGTGGCTGAAGCTGACAGCTGACAGGGGTGACGCTCACATGAAGCACAAAACCCGGAAACACCCTTGACAGCTGTCAACCCAACAATAAAGATCTAAAGAATAAAATATCAACAAATGCAGACTGAAATATAAATGTAAATTGATACAAAATAAAAGTGTAACAAAACTAAAACATAACCAGGAAAATAGCAAACAGTACAAGAATTCAGAAACCCCAAAAGCACAAAATACAACAAATATACAAATATAAAGAAAAAGCCATGAGACTGACCAAGGCGTAAACCTCCTCTGCTCAGCTCATGACACATTCTCCTTCAGGAATTCCTTCAGGAGTTCCTTTTCTGAAATGCTGTGTGAAAATATCTGGATGAGCCAAGACTTTTGGAAAAATACTCTGTGGACTAATGAGACAAAAGTTGAACTTTTTGGAAGGTGTGTGTCCCATTATATCCGGCGTAAAAGTAACACAGTATTTCTGAAAAGGAACATCATACCAACAGTAAAATATGGTGGTGGTAGTGTGATGGTCTGGGGCTGTTTTGCTGCTTCAGGATCTGGAAGACTTGCTGTGGTAAATGGAACCATCAATTCTGCTGTCTACCAAAAAATCCTAAAGGAGAATGTCTGATTATCTGTTCATGACCTAAAGTTGAAGCACACTTGGGTTCTGCACTATGGCTTAAGAAAAAACAAAATGAAGACTTTGGAGTGGACTAGTCAAAGTCCTGACCTGAACCCGATTGAGATGCTGTGGTATGACCTTTAAAAGGCACTTCATGCTCAAAAACTCTCCAATGAGGATGAATTACAACAATTCTGCAAAGATGAGTGGGCCAAAATGCCTCCACAGTGCTATAAAAGACTCATTGCCAGTAATCGTAAATGCTTGATTGCAGTTGTTGCTGCTAAGGGTGGCCCAACCAGTTATTAGGTTTAGGGAGTAATCACTTTTTCACACAGAGCTATGTAGATTTGGATTTTTTTCCCTTAATAAAAAATACCTTCATTTTAAAACTGCATTTTGTATTTACTTGTGTTATCTTTGTCTCATATTTAAATTTGTTTGATATCTGAAGTATTTAAGTGTGAGAAAAACACAAAAAAATGAGAAATCAGGAAGGGGACAAACACTTTTTCATACCAGTGTATATTAGGTGACTGCCCAGCTCCAGTTGGCCATTTCCTGCATTTACCTGCTACCAAACACAGCCTGGTAAGCAAACCTTAACACGTAGACATGTCCGCCCTTATTTACTGACATAACCTAAGGGACACCATGGAGGCAGAAAGGTGGTGTGAAAAACAAGCTTTCAAAGGCACACTTTCCCTTCCCTAAGTGATTTCCATGGGCGGGGAAGACCACATTAGAGCAGTGGAAGAGCTGCAGATGTCTGATGGCCTGAGTGAAAAGGAAACCATGGAATTGAGGGAGCCGTTGATGTTCTGTTTCAGTTCTCAGTATGATTATGAGGCTTTTTGTGTTGCGACTGGTTTATGCAAGGCAGATGAGGTTTTGTTTCTTTTTGAAAGGCAACAATAAAGCCCTGTTCAAGTGTTCTCAATGTTCATAAACATAAAGCCATGTTCAAGGCACAAACATCACTTTAGTCTCAGATCTCCTTACTGTAACTGATATAATTTAATGTACAAAAAAAATCAGCATGTGTGTATGTCTATACTGTATATCACACTCACTCAGGGAAATACGATGGCATAAAAACTTTTTTTAAAATATAGGCATATATTTTATAAAATATAGGTATATATTCTGTTTTAATATAGTTAGAAGGTCAATATTAAGTCTCCATTTAACTTCACTCACCATGTTCAGATGGCCCTAAATTGTAACACAGATTTTGAGTTATGTGGGAGCTGAACCCTCATACGAACAGTTGTGGGGCTCATGAAAACGTTAAAGTACTACCATCATTTTATTCACTAGACAAGACAAAAAAATATGTGTATTTAATACAGAGGGGAGAATACTGTAAGCATTGAACATGTCAACATTTTTCTCATTAAACATATTTCTGATGGAGCCATTGACCTGAGATTTTCATCAGATATCAGTAACAACCCAAGTGATCCATACATTCAAAGAAATCAAGGCAACTGTGTTCACAAAACAAATTATATTTATTAAAGTGGAATGACATGGGATGAGTATTGAACACATGAAGAAAAAGATTTGCAAAAAGGCATAGAAAGCCAACAAAACACCTGAAATCCATCAGAATATAGGAAGCCATCCCACTCCCCATCAGTGCAAATTAATTTCAGCTGGTTAAGTCCTGACTGATAGCCTTTAAAAAGGTCTGAATATCAGATTGTCACACCACAAAGAACTCATGATGAGTAGAAGAAAAGTGCTCTTTCTAGACCTTGGCAACCTTATTGTTGCAAAACATAATGATGGCATTAGTTACAGGTGCATTTCTAAACTGCTGAATGTTCCAGTGAGCACTATTGGAGCCATCATTCAGAAGTGGAAAGGGCATCATTTTACCATAAACCGGCCCCGACCAGGAGTCGTGGTTCTTCAAAGGGACTCCCGTCTACCACTGACTGGGGAAGGCTGGGTGTGCCTCCCCACAAACGATCATGGAGCACCAGATCGGACACTAGTGGGAGAAGTAGCAGCTGAACCGGTGGATTGCACTCCTTTGCAGGAAACCAAGCTCAGCCTGCCCAGTTAATGTGAGTCTCAGCTTAGTGTGGTGCCAGCGGTTCAGCTGCTGCGCACCTGCGCACCTCATGTTCTCCATGCTGAATTGTCCATTAGATCTATGCAATCACAGCAACTTGGTGTAATTTTTTAAGCATTAAGTCTTAAGTATTATCTTTTTCTAGTCAAATTTGTCAGTTTCGCTTGCTAATCAGCTTTTTAAAGGACAGAAAACAATATGTGCAATTATTAGATGCAAAATCTCATATGCAGAATGTTACCTGTGGAGTCCCACAGGGGTTAATGTTGGGACCATTCCATTCCCGTTTGTTCTATACATCAATAATTTGTATGAATTAACAAAAAACCTGAAAACTATATTATTTGCGGACTACACAAATTTATTTTGCAGTGGGGAGAACTTGCAACAGCTCCTGGATACTATGGAACGGGAACTGACAATAGTGAAGAGATGGTTTGATGAAAACAAAATAACATTGAATTTAAGTAAAACACAATATACAGTATAATCTTTGGCAATAATCAAACTGACCCAAAAAACAAACTCAGGATTAATAATATTGAAATTGAAAGTGTAACTGTAATTAAATTTCTCAGGGTAATAATAGACAATAAATTAAACTGGAAACATATAAATTATATCAAGTCAAAAGTATCTAAATCAATTGCAGTATTATACAGAGCCAAAATTCTTGTCAATCAAGTTTCACTTTTTACCTTATGCTGCTCCTTCATACTTCCATACCTGACTTACTGTGTGGAAGTATGGGGGAACACGTATAAAACTAGCACAGATCAATTTACATTATTTAGAAAAAAAACCCAATAAGGATTGTAAGCAATGCTGAATACAGACAACCGACCTACCCACTCTTCATTAAACTGAAAACACTCAAATTCAAAGATTTAGTTGACTTTAAAACTGCACAACTCATGTACAAAGTAACTCATCATAAAATACCATGCAGTACTCACCGGCTGTTTCAGTTGAGGGGAAGTAATTATGATCTACAAGGAACATGTATTAAAAAAAACAACTTGATAAGAACAAACACAAAGTGTCATTGTCTTACAATCAAAGGAGTCAGTTTATGGAACAACTTCAATGATGAAACAAAATCATGTGGAACATTAATAAAATTTAAAAGGCTATTTAAAAATGATATACTAAACAAATATATGATGGAAAGATAATGAATGAATGATGTTGTTGACTCCCATCTGTACTGTATTTGTATCTATTGTCTATATTATTATTATCTGTACGTATGTAGGAGTAATCAGGCAGAGCGGTCCAGAACAAAGCAGGCTTTATTAATTTCTCTCTCACATCCTCTAGAATCACAAGCATCAGAAAAAGTGACAGGTTGCAGGCACCTCTCTTTTTAGAGCATACAACCCGCTCAGTTACCTGTGGTGCTGCAGTAACATGAAAGACCTTGTAATTCCCATTCTCTTTGTCACTCTTTGCATCAACACACCAACCTCCGTATCAACACACAAACCCCCCATGACCATTCCGTCTGAGTGGAAACATACTGAATGGCTTCCCACACTGCCCCCCCCCCCCCGAAACTCAGACTGAGCCCTAACCCTCATGTCCTTTGGGCTTCAGCCTACGTCTGTAGTGCCTGTAATGGCGGGGCTGTGGCTCTGAGGCACTGCTGTGCCGGTGGGGGGCTCCTGGGGGTGCATCCGTTTGTGGGGGGACATTGGGGGGGGCATCTTTAGCATGCCATTGTGACTGATCTGACGAGTCATGTACCTGGGGAGTTCTCAGTGGGGGTCGTCTGCGCTGAGGAGATCGGGCCAACACCACCTGCTCGTCTGCTAAAACGAAAGCAGGCTTAAGCCTGTCTATACAGACTGTTTCCCTGTGTCCCCCCAAGTCTAACACAAAATGTTTCTCCCCAGGTTCCAGCACTCTGAACGGGCCATCGTAGGGCGGGCGCAAGGGGGTCTGGTGGGCATCGTGCCTGACAAATACGAACGCTGCGTCCTTCAAGGCCTTTGGCACAAAAGCGCGTGGAAAACAGTGGTGGACCGGACTGGGTACTGTCCCTGCCACTGTGCTATGCGGTGAAAGCGGGGATGGATTGTGTTTGGCATGGGGCTGTCCGGCAAAAATTCCCCTGGGAGCCACAGTGGCTGGGAAAAAACCAGCTCTGCTAGGGAGGCTGCCAAATCCTCCTTTGGTGCTGAACACAACCCTAATAGAACCCATGGCAACCGGTCCACCCAATTTGCATCCGTAAGCGAAGCCCTGAGCTCTGCTTTAAGTGACCTATGGAAACGCCCGCATAACCCATTGGCCTGGGGGTTGTAAGCGGTCGTGCGATGAAGTGTGATGCCCAGGCTCTGGGCCATGGTGGACCAGAGGTCAGAAACAAACTGTGGACCCCGATTGGACGTGATATCCGAAGGAGCGCTGAAACGTGCCACCCATGTCGTCAAAAAAGCACGTGCAACTTTTGTGGGCGCTGTGGAAGCTAGTGGGACTGCTTCGGGCCAGCGCGTGGTGTGGTCCACCACTGTCAAGAGGTGCGTGAACCCCTGCGATGGCAGGAGGGGACCCATGAGGTCCACGTGAATGTGGTCAAACCTCTTAGCCGCGATATGGAATGGCTCCAAGGGGGCCTTTGTGTGCCTGTGCACTTTGGCTTGTTGGCACGCTACGCAGGCTGCAGCCCACTGTTTCACCTGTTTCCGCAGGCTCGGCCAGACGAACTTTGCTCCCACCATTTTGACTGATGCGCGCACTCCTGGGTGTGCCAGGAAGTGAACTGACTCAAAAACGCGGCGGCGCCAAGCAAGTGGGACCACCAGGCGCGGGCGGCCCGTGGAGACGTCACAGATTGGGGGGGGGGCGTCTTGCAGAACTCTACTCTCCAGCCTTAACCCTGTTGATCCAGACTGGAGTGCGCAAACGTCCGCATCGCCGATCTGCTCAGCGGTCATGGCCGTGTAATCTATCCCCACATAGACCGGGGCCACTAATGCGCGCAACAGGCAGTCTGCCACCATGTTGAGTTTACCTGCCACATGCTGAATGTCGGTTGTAAACTCCGAGATCGCGGCCAGCTGTCTCTGCTGCCGGCCTGACCATGGTTCCAAAACCTTGGCCATCGTGTACGTTAGCAGCTTGTGGTCCACAAACGCAATGAAGGTGCACCCTTCCAGCCAGAACTGGAAATGGCGTATGGCCAGGCGGAGAGCCAGGAACTCCCTGTCGAACGCGTTGTATTTACGCTCACTGTCGCGCAAAGACCTGATAAAAAAGGCAAGCTGCTGGCAAGAACCGGCGATGTGCTGCTCCACAACGGCCCCTATGGCCATGTCTGAGGCGTTGGTAATAAGCGCTATCCGAGCCACCGGGTCCGGGTGCGCCAGCAGTGCAGCATTCGTCAGGGCTGTTTTTACCTCGGAAAATGCCTGCTCTCACTCAGGAGTCCAGTCGAATCTGTCTGCCGATTTCCGTTTCTTAAGCACAGCATACAACGGCTGCATGGGCTGGTTTGCAAGGGGGAGGAAACAGTTGTAAAAGTTAACCATTCCCAAAAACTCCTGCAGCGCCCTGACCGTCTGAGGCCAGGGAAAGTCTCCCACTCCCTCCTTTTAACCCGAAAGGCATGCGTAAAAACTCAAAAAGACCAAATGGGGTGATTACCGCCATCTTAGGTATGTCCTCAGAGCGCACCGAGACCTGGTGGTAACCGGGGACCAGGACTATCTTGGAAAAAATAATTGCCCCGGTGAGGTGAACGGAAAAATCCTGAATATGGGGGATCGGGTAGCGGTCGTGCGCTGTGGCGTTGTTTAATCTGTGGAAATCTCCGCACAGTCGCCACGATCCCTCGGCTTTAGGAACCATATGTAACGGGGATGCCCATGGGCTGTTTGAGCGTCTGATGATGCCCAACTTATTCCAAGTTGGCAAACCCCTAGTGCACTATGGCCTGTTTAGCTGCATCCAGACGCCGAGGTTGTGTGAAAACGGGCAACCCCGTGGTGGTAATGAAGTGCTCCACCCTGTGTTTAGTGATGGTCGCCGAAAAAGTCGGGACCGTGAGTGCTGGGAACTGGGTGAGTAGTGTGTGGAACTTACCCCCTGGAGCTGTGACGTTGGCTAGCATTGTGGACCCGGCTCCTCTAGCTGTACAGGGCAGAGAATCAAAAGACATTGCGTTAATCAGGCGTCTGTTAGCCACATCGACTAGTAGACCATGTGCACACAAAAAATCAGCGCCCAAAATGGGGAAGCTGCATGCTGCTATGACAAATGTCCATTGGTATGTACGGCCGTGCAAGGATACAGTCAGTGTCCTCTCACCAAAAGTCTTAATGTCTGAGCCGTTTGCGGCCGTCAGCTCGGGGCCGCTAGTTCCCGCCAGCTGGTCTGCGTAGGATGGCAGGATGAGACTCTTTTGGGAGCCGGAGTCCACGAGGAACCGTCTCCCCGAGCGTGAGTCTGTCACATAGAGCAGCTTACTCGCTTCACTGGCGGTCGCAGCTGCTACCGACTGCTGGCCCTGGCATTTCCCGAGCGCTTGAATTGGCACGGTGGCATGCATCGGCGTGCGTCCTCTCCAAAACGGTGGTGGTAGAAGCAGAGTGTGTCTCTCTCCAATGCTTCTTGGCTTCCACTGCAGCCACCGTTGTTGGCTCTTTGCCCCCGCTGGCCGTCTCACTGGGCTCTGGTGCCGCTGCGTTCACTGTGAGGGCTCTGATGGTGAGGATAATCCGATCTGCCTCTTGCGTTAGCGCCCGGTAGTTGCGTGCAATTGACAAGAACTGCCCTGGCCGCCATTGGGAGGTTCAAGAGGAAAAGGTGGGCAAAGAGGAAATGCTCGTCATCTGTGCCCATCAGCGGCAACATTAACTCAACCGCCGACCCGTCTCCCAACTCGGAGCGCGTCAGGAACCTTTCCGCTCTCTTGCAGTTTGATATACAGTATATAGTGCCGGGTCAGCGCGGATTTGAGAGCCTCGTATTTGTCGTGGGCTGGGGGCCGTTGGAGCAGGCTTGCCACCTGCTGAGTTGTGCGTGCGTCCAGTGCTGCAACCACGTAGTAGTATTTGGTGTCATCTGCCGTTATTCCCTGTAGCGCGAACTGGGCCTCGGTGTGGAGGAACCAAGACTTCGGGTCATGTAGCCAAAAGTCTGGGAGTTTGACCGAAATGGCGCATGCGCTACCAGCACCTCCAGTCCGGGTCGTCTCCGGGGTGTTCGCCTCAAGTTCCATTGTGCGTCAAGGGTCACCATTGTGGAGAGAGGAATAATCAGGCAGAGCGGTCCAGAACAAAGCAGGCTTTATTAATTTCTCTCTCTCACATCCTCCAGAGTCACAAGCATCAGAAAAAGTGACAGGTCGCAGGCACCTCTCCTTTTATAGCCTACAACCCGCTCAGTCACCTGTGGTGCTGCAGTAACATGAAAGACTTTGCAATTCCCATTCTCTTTGTCACTGTTTGCATCAACACAACAACCCCAGCATCAACACAAAACCCCCCATGACCATTCCGTGTGAGTGGAAACATACTGAGTGGCTTCCCACAATGTATTATCTATTGTCTTCTCTTCTGTTGTTGGAGTAGCAAGATTTTCTGCCAATTGTCAGTTCCTGTAGGAGTGTATGTATATTTACTTTGATTTGATATGGATACAAGTTGTATGATATATTGAATAGACATAAAATGAAAATAATTTATTATACAAAAAAAAGTGAAAGGGGGTAGACCTCGATAAGTTTTTACTTCTGGCTACTCCTTTTGGACCACAGGGACTTAAAGGAAATTAACTTGATTATGTGTTTATGTCATGATCAGGCAAGCATACCCCCCCTTCCTGTTTCTGTTTTCCCAGCTCTGGAGCTCATCAGCGCACCTGCGTGATTACACACCTGCTGCTTCCTGATTTACCAGCGTATTTAAGGGCCAGAGTGTGAAGAGCTCTCTGCTGGAGGTGTGCAGGAACTGGTTTTGTGGTTCAGGTGTGGGACGGTGTTCAGCTGCTTCTAACGGCCGGAAGGAGTAGGAGACCGGGAGTGGAAAGACGAGTTGACAGAAGGTGGTATTGGCATAATCTGGTTTGTCACTGATTCAGAATGGAAAGTAGTAGTGGGGGTTTGACTGACGATGATGATATGGAGATTGGATGGAATTCATTTGGGAGTAGTAGTAGGAAGAGTATAGTTGGAAAGGGCAAGAGTGAAGGAAATGTGAAGCAGACTGGCAAGCTGGAGCTGTCAGGTGACGAGGAAAGACGCGAGGTGAGGAGGAAAATCATGGCAGAAGAATTTAAAATTATCTTGAGGTTTAAACCAGGGCATGAAGTTGCATCTTTGAGCCCGCTAGTTCTAACTAACGGATGAAGAAGTGCAATTGGAGACACAGAAATGGCCAAAGTATTAAGAGATGGAAATCTCCTTGTGAAATGTAAAAATGCAGAGCAAAGGAACAAAGCACTTCAGCTGCAGAGAGTGTGCAAGAAAAAAATTGCAGAGAAGAAAGAAGTCACTGGGTTTGATGGTGTCAGGGGGGTGATATCAGGAATTCCACTGGGGGAAAACTTACAAGAACTGAAAAAAAAAAAATGATTAAAGGAGGAACAGTTGTGGGGATTAGATGACTACAAGCAGTCAGGAATGGGGAAAAGTTGGATAGCCCGTCTGTGATGGTGGAATTTAAAGACAAGGCCCTGCCAGAAAAAGTGTTTATTGGATACCTGTTTTCCTGTTAGGGCTTATATCCCCCCTCCTCTCAGGTGTTTTAAATGCCAGAGATATGGACATATTGCTAGTGTGTGCAAAGGAAAGCAGAGGTGTGGAAGATGGGGTGGCGAGCACAGTTATGGAGAATGTGGAAGTGACAGCATAATTGAATGCTGTAATTGTGAAGGGAATCGCACAGCAGCATATGGAGGGTGTATAGTGAGAAAACGGGCAGTAGAAATTCAGCAAGCAAGAGTAGAGAGGAAGTTGACATGCGCAGAAGCAGCAAAGGCTATGAATCAACAGGAAAAAGTAGAAAGCATGGCCAAAAACAAGGAAGAAAAACTACAAAATTGTCAGACTAATATCACAACAGATAAGCTTGTTCTTTTTCTATCCTATGTCATCAACTGCTTGGAGCAGGCTAAGACTAAAACTGAGAAGATAAATATCATTGTGAAAGCGGCAACAAAATTCTTTAATACCAAGGATCTATCCTGGGAAAAGAGTCATGCAGAACTGAGTCAAGGAGAGGGAGCTGTAGAGGGGAGCCAACAGGTTAATTCATGACAATCATCCTCCAATGGAATGCAAGGAGTCAGATTGCAAACGGGCAGGAATTCAAAGGATTTATTCAGAAATTGGAAACAAAACCAGATATTATTTGTGTACAGGAAACATGGGTTAAGCCATCACTAGATTTCATTATTAAGGGATATTCTGGAATGCGTAAAGATAGGAAGGATGGGAGTGGTGGGGATTGTGCAGTTTTTGTTAGACAAGGGGTTAAATATAGACAACTGACCACAGTACAAGAGTTGGAAGTAATTGTCATTGAGATATGGACTAAAGAAGGTAGTATGATAATAAGAATCAGTTTCTACAATCCATGTAAGCAGTTAGTTAAAAGCGAGATGGAGTCAATTCTCCAGGACTGGAGGGGGAGAGTGGTCTGGTGTGGGGATTTTAATGCACATAGTACATTATGGGGGGAGCACGACAACACTAATGGAGAGGTTATAGAAGAGATAATAGAGAACAAGGAGTTGGTGTGTTTGAATGATTGTTCGGGCACTAGGGTGAAGTTGGCGAGGGGGACAGAATCAGCCATTGATTTCACTTTGATTTCGCAAAGCTTAGCTGGAAGGTGGAGGGTAACAAGGGAAAGCACTACAGGAAGTGATCACTACCCAATAGTGGTTGATATTGGAGTAGGAAATAACATACATCAAGAAGAAAGAGACAAGAGATGGGCATTTGATAAGGCAGATTGGGGAAAATTTACAATTTTAAGTGAGAGGAAACTGAAGGAAGTAAATCCAAATCAGACAGTGGAAGAGATGAATGCAGGAATTACGTCAGCTATCATTAAAGCAGCAAAGGAAACCATCCCAAGAAGAGGTAGGGGAAAAAGGAAAAAGTTAGTTCCTTGGTGGACTCCACAGTGTTCTGAAGCAATTAAGAGTCGGAATAAAGCTTTTAAAGTATTAAAAAATGTTTTGAATATGGATTACTTGATTAATTATAAACGGGAGCAAGCTAAAGTACAGAGAATAATTAAACAGACCAAAAAGGAGTTTTGGAGGAAATATTGCAATTCACTGGGAAGAAGTACACCCTTGAAGAAGGTATGGGGAACAATTAAAAGGATGTCTGGTATAAGGAAGGAGCTAAATTATCCAATTATGGAGAACGGGGACAGTTTGATAGTAGATGACAATGAAAAGGCAGAACATTTAGTTAGAATTTCAGTAAAATAAGTAGTGCAGATAATTTGAACAATGTGGGGAAAAAAGTGGAAGAGAACAGACAAAATTAAATAATGTGGGAGTGTTGCAAGATGAGGCAGAGTTTGAGAATGGGATAAATCAGTGTTTTTCAATGTCTGAGTTAAATCATACATTAAAGAAAGTCTGTAAGACAACTTCATGAAAAGATCAAGTGACTTATAAGATGATTAAAAACCTGAGTGATACTGGTAAAAAGATATTATTAGAGTTTTACAACAAGGTTTGGGAGGAAGGGATATTGCCTACTCCATGGAAAGAGGCTGTTGTACCAATATGCAAGCCAGGTAAAAATCCAGGTTTAGGTGAGTTACAGACCAATCGCTTTAACATCCCACATTGGTTAAACTATGGAAAACATGACTGAGAGGTTAATATCTGGAGTCTAGAGAGGCGTTCAAAGGTTACCAAAGTGGATTTAGAAAAGGGAGAAGTACTACTGATCCTGCTGTTTGTTTGGAACATGAGATTAGGAAGGCCCAAGTGAATAGGGAAAGTGTGGTTGTTGTGTTTTTGGATGTTGAGAAGGCGTATGACATGATGGGGAAGGAGGGACTGATTATCAAACTACATAAGCTAAGCATTAGAGGGAGAATGAAAAGATGGACTAAAAATTTTTTGAGTGACAGGAAAATTTCGGTAAGATTAGGGAAGCAGTATAGCTCAAGTCAAGTGATAGAAAATGGAACCCCACAAGGCAGTATTATTAGTCCCATTTTGTTTTCAGTCATGATCAATGACATTTTTTGTAGCGTTAAGAGTTCTGTTGGTGTCTCCCTGTTTGCAGATGATGGTGCTATGTGGACAAGAGGAAGAAATCTATCATTTATTGTTAAAAAGTTGCAGCAGACGATTGATAAAGTTGAGGCTTGGGCAGTGGAATGAGGATTTAGGTTTTCTGTGGGGAAGACAAAGGCTGTGGTCTTCACTAGGAAGAGTAAACAATCAAGTTAATCTTAAAATATACGATCAAAACATAGAAACAGTTGAGTGCTTCAAGTATTTGGGTGTGTGGTTTGATAAGGGTTGTTCTTGGAATATTCATGTTGAAAAAACTGTGGCAAAATCTAAGAAGGTTTTAAATATTGAACTGTGAACTCTTATATCCACTTTTGTGAGGAGAGCATTCTTCCATCACGCACCAGGGTGAGGTACTCTAATGATAAGCCCTGGTTCACTGCTAAGCTCAGACAGATCAGGAAGGAGAAGGAAGCTCCGCTGAAAAGTGGAGACAGGGGCTGCTACAGGGAGGTTAAATATCGGTTTAACAGAGAGCTGAGGAGAGCTAAATCTGTGTATTCTGAGAGACTCCAGCAGCAGTTCACTGCTAATGACTCGGCTTCTGTGTGGAGAGGACTGAGGCAAATCACCAATTATCGGCCTCAGGCTCCTAAAGGTCAGGATGACAAAGCCCTTTGTCAAAGACTGTCCCAACACTATGCCCGTTTTGACACCTCGTCATCTGTGTCCAACTCCCCCCCTCCCTCCAGCTCCACAGCCTCCACGATCCCTACTTCATCAAAGGCGCCCCCCCTCCTTCCCCCCTGCCCTTGTCATCAGTGAGCAGGATGTGCTCAAACAGTTCTCCAGACTGAACCCGCGCAAGGCCCCCGGTCCGGACGGCATGTCTCCCTCCACCCTGAGACACTGTGCGAAAGAGCTGGCTCCTGTCTTCACAAACATTTTTAACACCTCCCTTAAGCTATGCCACGTGCCGTCCTGCCTCAAATCCTCCACCATCATCCCTATCCCCAAGAAGCCACGGATCACTGGACTTAACGACTACAGACCTGTAGCACTCACCTCTGTAGTCATGAAGTCCTTTGAGCGCCTGGTCCTGCCCCACCTCAAGTCCATCACCACCCCCCTCCTGGACCCGCTGCAGTTTGCCTACCGAGCCAACAGGTCTGTAGATGACGCAGTCAACCTGGCCCTCCACTCCATCCTGCAGCACCTGGACTCCTCGGGAACCTATGCCAGGATCCTGTTTGTGGACTTCAGCTCCGCATTCAACACCATCCGCCCCGCTCTGCTCCAGGACAAGCTGTCCCTGCTCGGCGTGCCTGACTCCCTCTGCAGGTGGATCACCGACTTCCTGACGGACCGGAGGCAGCATGTGCAGCTGGGAAAGACTGTCTCAGACTCTGCTAGCATCAGCATCGGATCACCCCAGGGCTGTGTACTTCCCCCCCCTACTCTTCTCCCTTTATACCAACTCCTGCACCTCCAGCCACCAGTCTGTCAAGTTGATCAAGTTTGCGGACGACACCACCCTCATCGGGCTCATCTCCAACGGCGACGAGTCCGCCTATAGGAGAGAGGTGGCCCAGCTGGCGTCCTGGTGCAACAACAACAACCTGCAGCTGAACGCTCTGAAGACAGTGGAGATGATTGTGGACTTCAGGAAAGTCACAACCCCTCTGCCCCCCCTCACCCTCACAGGATCTCCCATCACCACTGCTGATTCCTTCCGCTTCCTAGGCACCACCATTACCAGGGACCTCAAGTGGGAGCCGACCATCAGCTCCCTCATCAAAAAGGCCCAGCAGAGGATGGTCTTCCTGCGGCAGCTGAGGAAGCTCAAGCTACCCACCAAGACGTTAGTGCAGTTCTACACAGCCATCATCGAGTCCATCCTCACCTCCTCCATAACCGTGTGGTACGCAGGAGCCACTGCCAGGGACAGACTAAGGCTGCAGCGCGTCGTGCGCACTGCTGAGAAGGTGATCGGCTGCAAGCTCCCATCTCTCCAGGATCTGTACATCTCCAGGACCCGGAGGCGTGCTGGCCGGATCATAGCCGATCCCTCACACCCTGGTCACGTACTGTTTGCCCCCCTCCCCTCAGGTAGAAGACTTCGGTCCATCCAGACTAAAACCTCCCGTCACATGAACAGCTTCTTCCCCTCTGCCATCAGACTGCTGAACACTAAGTGACTTATTAACTCTCGTGCACTATGTACAGCAGCTCAACCAGACTCATGTCAATCATCACTGTTTTCTTCCTGCATTACCGACTGCACTATATGGTTCTCACTATATGGTTCTCCACATTATAAGATAAGATAAGATAAGATAAGATAAGATAAGATAAGCCTTTATTAGTCCCACAACGGGGAAATTCCAGGATTGCAACAGCACAGGGATAGCAACACTCAGAGCAACAATCAGAAGGCAAGAAAAAAAACAAGCAAGCAAGAGCAGCTAATAAACATATGTACGTATTACTATAAAATATATATATATACACACACACACAGACACACAGTGCAGAGCATTGTAGCTGGATGGAATAAATATATGAATATATGAACACACAGTGCAGAGCATTGTAGCTAGATGGAATAAATATGTAAATATATAAACACCCACAGTACGGAGCATTGCAGCTAGGTGGAATAAATATGCAAGTATATAAACACACACAGTGCGGAGCAATGTAGCTAGATGGAATAATATGTAGATATATAAATATATAAACACACCCAGTGCTGAGCATTGTAGCTAGATGGAATAAATATGCAAATATATAAACACACACAGTGCAGAGCATTGTTGCTAGATGGAATGAAACAGCATAACCGTCTACTTAGTTATCCTACATGGTATGATTATGTGCCCATACATATTCTCACCCTCCATAGCGACCGGTATGTTCCTAGTTGTATGCCGGAGGGGACCATTGTGTAAGTCTATTGCATCTTTTGCATTCAAAAAACTATTAGTTTGTTACGTCTTTTTGCTATCTCTGCGAGCAGCCCTGCTTAGGTTGTACAGTCTGACAGCCGTTGGTAGGAAGGACCTACGAAACCTCTCGGTTGTGCACCTGGGATGATGTAGTCTGCTGCTAAATGAGCTCCTCAGTGCATTCAGTATGTCCTGCATAGGGTGGAACTCGGACTCCAGCAGAGATGACAGTTTAGCCACCGTCCTTCTCTCTCCTATCTCCTCCATCGGATCAAGGCGCTGCCCCAGGACAGAGCTAGCTTTCTTAATCAGTTTGTTCAGTCTCTTCCTATCGGCTGCAGTAATGCCACTGCCCCAGCAGACCACTCCAAAAGTGATGGCTGATGCCACCACCGTGTCATAGAATGACTTCAGCAGCGCCCCTTGTACACCAAAAGACCTGAGTCTCCTCAGCAGGAACAGCCTGCGCTGTCCCTTCTTGTAGAGTGCATCAGTATTGTGTGACCAGTCTAGTTTATTGTTCAGATGAATACCCAGGTACTTATAGGATGTCACCATCTCGATGTCTGTTCCCTGTATATTTACTGGTACTGTGAGGGGCTGCCCATGCCTGCGGCAGTCCACCACCAGCTCCTTAGTTTTCCTCGCGTTGATCTGGAGGCAGTTCCGATGGCACCAGTCCACGAAGTCCTGGATAAGCCCTCTGTACTCAGCTTCATCTCCATTGGAGATGAGGCCAACGATCGCAGAGTCATCAGAGAACTTCTGTAGATGGCAGTGTGTTGTGTTGTGTGAGAAGTCCGCAGTATAAAGAGTGAACAGGAAGGGAGCCAGCACCGTTCCCTGGGGGGCCCCCGTGCTACTGATGATCGTGTCGGACACACAGTCCCGGGTTCTCACAAACTGAGGCCGGTTCGTGAGGTAGTCCAGGATCCATGATGACAGGTGCTGGTCCACCCCTGCGCGCAGCAGCTTGTCCTTCAGGATCATCGGTTGGATGGTGTTGAAAGCACTGGAGAAGTCAAAGAACATGATCCTCACCATATTCCCGGGCTTCTCCAGGTGGGACAGAGAACGGTGAAGGAGGAAGATCACCGCATCCTCCACCCCAATGCCATGCTGGTAGGCGAACTGGAGTGGATCCATCGCTGGTTCCACCAGGGGGCGGAGGTGAGCAAGGAGCAGTCTCTCCAGGGTCTTCATCAAGTGGGACGTCAAGGCCACCGGTCTGTAGCTGTTCAGGTCTTTGGGGTGGGAAGTTTTTGGTACAGGTACCACACAAGATGTTTTCCACAGCTGTGGTACCCTCCCCAGTTTCAGGCTCATGTTGAAGATATACGTCACAATCCCACACAGCTGGTCTGCACAGGACTTGAGGAGCTTTGCGCTGATGCCGTCCGGTCCCGGCGCCTTCCTCGCCTTGATCTTCCTCAGCTCCGTCCTCACCTGGGTCCTGGTCAGGGTCAGGATGGGGGGCTGTGTGTTGGGAGTGGGGGGGTGTTGGTGGAGTGGGGAGTGGGCAGCAGGACTTGATTTCTTTAGAGGCAGCAGTGGTTGTTGTGCAGTCAGGGGGGAGGGCGGTTGGTCAAATCTATTGAAAAACAGATTCAGGTTGTTCGCCCACTCCCTGCCCCCTGTGGCCTGGGGGGAGGTATTCTGGAGCCCCGAGATGGTTTTGAGGTTTCTCCAGACCCCGCTGATGTCGCTCTGTTGCAGCTTGTCCTCCATCTTCTTCCTGAAGCTGTCCTTGCCTTCTCTGATCTTTCTCCTCAGCTCCCTCTGTACGGACTTCAGCATCTCCCTGTTCCCTGACCTGAAGATCCTCTTCTTCTCTCTCAGAAGTGTTTTTATCTCAGGGTTGATCCAGGGTTTGTTGTTTGAGTGACGCCGTATGGTCTTGGTGGGAACGGATTTGTCCACACAGAAGCTGAGGTAGCCCGTGAAGGTGTGAATGAGGCCATCGATGTCCTCACCATGTGGATCGCAGAGCTGCTTCCAGGCGGTGGCTTCAAAACAGCCCTTTAGGGTGTCCATTGTCTCCTCAGACCATAACTCCACAGTGTGCATGGCCGGAGGTTGTCTGTGCACTAGGGGTTTGTACACCGGCCGGAGATGAACCAAGTTGTGATCCGATCTCCCGAGTGGGGGGAGTTGTGATGAGGTGTACGCCTCCTTAGTGTTTGCGTAGAATAAATCCAGTGTTTTATTGTCTCTAGTGTGGCATGTGACATACTGGGTGAACGTGGGTAGAATGGGAGACAGTGAAACATGGTTGAAATCGCCTGAGATGAGGAGAAGAGCATCTGGGTGTTCTGTCTGCAGCCTGCTGGTTACTGAATGGATGACGTCACGTGCTGTCCCAGCGTTCGCCGTCGGATTTGCATAAACAACAATGCAGATCACGTGTGAGTGTTCTCTCGGGAGATATGTAGGCCTCATGCTAACAGCTAGCAACTCAATGTCTTTGCTGCAGTGTCGTTGTTTAACAGTGATATGTCCCGGTCTGCACCAGTTGTTGTTAACATACATTATCACTCCACCGCCCCTAGCCTTGCCACTGTCTGGTGTTCGGTCAGCTCGTATCATGTGAAAACCCTCCAGCTCAATGTTAGCATCTGCTGCTAGTTCAGTTAGCCACGTCTCAGTAAACAAAAGGAGAGAGCACTCCCGGTATGTGCTATCATAACGGGAGATAGCCGCTAGCTCATCTAACTTTCCCAGTATCGACCGTACATTTCCCATGACAACAGATGGAAGGGAGGGTCTGTACCTTATATTTTTTGTCCTCCGCCTTACTCCAGCCCGGCAGCCGCGGCGTTTTCGCCTCAGTTCTCTCGGTATGTCGAGTTTTTCCAATGGGACCGGGTGGCGGTTGAATGCTAGCAGCTGTTCTCTGCTGTATCGTATCCTGCTATAGACAGTGGCTCCGTCCACCGGCTCAGGAGACATTTAGGACGATCTGTGTGTCCGTGATATAAGTGGGGTGAAAAAAAAAGACGGATCAAAAGAGAGAGGAAGGGAAAAAGACTCGGAATCGAGCCGCTGTTGCAAAAGGCAGCCGACTCGTGTGGCGCCGAGAGAAAAAAAAAAAAAAAAAAAAAAATTATCTGCTGCTCGCTAATATATTTTAACTGCTGACTAGTATTACTCACTCTTATTCTACACTTTATTGCATGTATAGTTTATTTCTTTTATTTTACCATGTTTAATGTTGCAGCATTGCACCGAGACAAATTCCTAGTTTGTGTACTACATGAACAATGGCAATAAATCTGAATCTGATTCTGAATATTATTAGATTTTTTGAGAGGAAGAAAATGGGGAGCAAATAGAGGTGCTTTAAAAATATATGTGGCTTTAATTAGGTCAGTGTTTGATTATGAGTGTTATGTATGGATCAGCTTCAGAAACATTGAAAAAGTTGGATATAATTAATTACCAAGCTCTGAGGTTGTGCTGTGGGGCCATAAAAACTACTCCAGCAGCAGCCCTCCAGGTGGAGATGGGCACTAAATCCTTTGATGTTGGTCCAGTATGTGGCTGCTATCTGAGTTCTTAACTCCAAACCTCTGGAGTTAAGAACTCAGATAGCAGCTACATACTGGACCAACATCAAAGGATTTAGTGACAGTCACCCAGTACAGTGTGCTGAAGCCTTGCCAAGAGAAGGAAAAGAGGCAAATGAGAAGTTTTGGATGGACAATAGAGAATAAAGTCAGGGAGCTAAGGGTTGCCGATAAAGAAGTATGGCCAACAGTCTCTTTCTGCAGATCCACCATGGTGTCTGGAAGAAGTAAAGGTGGATTTTAGACTTTTAACAAATGACAAAAGAGGGAGGATAAACAAGAATGAGGTAAATAACTATTTAGACAATTATCCTGATTTTATAAAGATTTATACAGATGCATCTAAATCAACAAAGAATATTGTGGGAATAGCATTCATCATTCCAGAATTAGATGTCATGAAGAAGGAAAGGGTTAATGATGACTTAGCTGTGTATACTGGTGAGCTTTTGGCAGTCTTTTTGGCATTGGGTTGGGTGGAAGAAGTAAAGCCCAGAAAGGTTTTGATAGGGTCGGACTCTAGCAGCGCAATGGAGAGTATTGGGGAAATGCATTCAGAATCAAGGCAGGATTTGGTCATGGAAATTGTACATTCAGTAATGAGAATTTCAAAGGCAGGTGTGGATATTAGATTCATTTGGATCCCGGTACACATTGGAGTGGAGGGGAATGAACTAGCAGATAAATACGCAAAAAGTGCAACTAGGAAGAGTCAAGTTAGTAGGAATGTGAAATATAGCAAGGCAGAGGTCAAGAGCATTATTAAAACACAAATTAAAAAGAAGTGGCAGGAAGAGTGGGATAGAGGAAGTAAAGGACAGAGCCTGTATGGCATACAAAGACAGTAGGGGAAGCTAGACAAGTTCACAGGAATAGAAAGGAGGACATCATATCCAGGTTAAGATTAGGTCACACAGGGCTGAATAGTACATTAGTTATAATGAAAAAAACACCCAAATGGAAAATGTGATTATTGTGGAAACGAAACAGTTGAACATATACAATATTTATGCACTGTCCAAAGTATCATTTTGCATGGTTAGCATTGGTGGACAGTCTATACAGGAACAAAACCCAGCTCAATATTAAAGAAATTTTGCAGAGAAGTTCAGGGGATGTGGTCTATAAGGCAGTTTTTTGGTTCATAAGGACAACAGGTCTAATTTCAAGGATATAGGAGGGTAATGCCATTGTGAATCACACTCCATTCCAGAAGGTGGCACTAATGCACCTATAAGCTGTTTGCCAACCACCATAAAACAGAACAAGAGGAAGAAGAGCTCTCTGCTGGTTTTTGGTTGGTTGGAGGCTGTTTTCAAGTTTCGATGTGGGCAAGTTCAAATTTTCGCTAAAGAAGATAAAAGATAAAGCCTTTTTAGGAGAAATTTGCCTTGTTTTGGGGACTATCAGAGTCAGCCCATGCAGGCAGATGGTGAGTGGGATGGAGGTGGGTGGCAATTCGTGGGTAAAAGCGGGCCAAAGAGGAAGAAACGGGAGGATGGGTCTCAGGGTAGTGACTCAGATGGTGGTGCTTGGGATAAAACAGGAAGGAAAGAGGAAGAAAAGGAGGTTGGTTACAAAGTTTATATAAAAGTGAAGGAAGGTCCTGGGTTTTCTTCTGTGAATCCCTTAAAATTGGCAAAAGAAATTAAAAGAGAAATCGGAGATGTCATGCGTGTTACAATCTTGAAAAGTGGGATGATGTTTGTAATATGTAAATCATCTAATCAACAGACTAAAGCCTCAAGATTGACATGTTTGCTGGACCCAGGGGACAGAAGACAGACTCGAGGAGATATAATTAACCTTTTTTTTTTTTTTTTTTGTTACTTATTTGTACCCGTAGGTAGACTTGGTTTGCAGTCTGGTGACAAGCCACCGGCTGCTGGTCGCTGCGTGCGCGAGCGCCCTAAACCTACATGTTTTTGGTATGCGGGAGGAAACCGGAGAAATCCCGGAGTAAACCCGCGCAACACGGGGAGAACATGCAAACTCCACACAGCTCACTGTTGGTCGGGGGCTGGGATCGAACCCACGATCTCATGATCCCCGCGGTCCCCCGGCCGAGGGTAAAACTGTGCTGCCACAGTGCTAAACCACTGCGCCAGTGAAAGGTGTATGCGTGTGTAAAAGTGTAGTGTGTGGTGTAGTGCTGGATCTGAGCAGGTCTTAGCTTCGCCTGGCAACCCTATGAACACAGAGCAGAAGTATTAGCGCTGCACCAGTGAGAGAGATGTAACAAGGAACTGCTACTTACTTTGCAGGAGGGGATGCAGCGCTTCTGCTTGCCTGACTGGCGGCTGCCAGGGAACGCGCGTCCTGCTCGGTGTCGTGAAGCGGGGAGTTGGCTCTGACGCCGGGGAGATACTGAGCTGCCGCCGGGGAGAGAGGGTCCACCGCCTGGGGGGGTCCACCTGTGCACAGGGGAGACAAGCTTGACAAGGTAAAGGTGAGGCGCGCTTACGTGCGTTGCCGTGTTGCTCTTCGGTGGCTGTAGGTACAGGACGAGACTGAAGACGGGCGATGTACCTTCCTGAGTGTGGCAGATGTCTCTGTGCAGAATCGCAGGCAAGGTTGGCTTTTAAAGGCCGCTGATGATCAGCAACAGGTGTGCGCACAGCTGAAACAGGTGCAGGCCCTACGGGCGCCATAACAAAGATTAAGTTTATTAGGGAAAAGTGTGGAAACATTTAAACCACATGTCACTTCAGAGGTTAAGGGAGTTATCTATAATGTGTCATCTGAAATAACTGACCAAGAGTTGCTGACCTGTCTGAGAGGGGGTGAAGTTGTTGCAGTCAGGGGCATAGGAAGGGGGGAGGGGAGTGGCGGCTCTACTCCTGTCCTTATTACCTTTAAAGATAAACTGCCAAGGAGAGTAATGCTGGGGTATGTCAGTTACAATGTAAAAGAATATGAAAGGCCCCCACTAAGGTGCTTTAAATGTCAAAAGTATGGTCATGTGGCTGCAGTATGTGGAGGTGGTCGGAGGTGCAGACGGTGTGGTAAAGATCATGGTGGGAAGGAATGCGAAGAGCCAATGAAATATTGTAACTGTAGAGGTAACCATCCAGCCTCATTCAAAGGGTGTGCCAATTATATTAAGGCAGAGAATGTTGAAAGGATCAAGAGAAAACAAAATCTCATATGCAGAAGCAGTTAAATGGATGGAGGGAGTGCAGGGAATCAGGCAGCAGCATGGCGAGTCATTGTACAAAGAACCAATAAGGGTGAATAGCATACCAGGAAATGATGATGCTGTTTTTGTGAACAGGAAAGTGCTATTAGCATTTATGGTGGAAGCAATGTGGAGAGTAAAATTGGTGGCAAATAAAAATCAGATGTATGGGAAATAACTTCTGCTGCTGAAAGGCTGTTGGATTTCAAAGGAACAGATCCAGAAGAAGTTTGGCAATTTACCTACTATGGTGGAGGCCAAGGGTAAGGAGGAAGTTGGTACCAGGAATTAGACTGTAGCAACTGTGAGGAAGATGAAATGGCCAGTAGAAATAGTGAAAATGGCGATGATTAGCTTCCTTGGCATAATGTTTTGTATTATGCAATGGAATGCTAGGAGCCTGATGGCAAACGGACAGGAACTTAAACACTTTTTGAGGGAGCTTGAGGAGAAGCCAGATGTAATTTGTATTGAAGAGACTTGGTTAAAACCACACCTGGATTTTGTAGTACCGGGATACAAGTGTGAAAGGAAAGATAGAGATCAGCTCAGGAGGCGGATATGCAACCTTTATCAGAGATGGGATTCAGTACAGGAGAAGGGAAATTAAAAGTAGGATAGAGAGCATAACAATAGAAGTGTGGACTAACCAAGGGAAAGTGTCAGTTGTAAATGTATATAATCCATGCATCAATTTAGAAAGTCATTTCCAGGAAGTTATGGATAAAGTTAGTCTCCGAGTAGTTTGGCTTGGGGACTTCTGTGCACATAATGAGTTATGGGGAAGCAGGAAAAGGGATAGAAATGGTAAGGTTGTAGAGGATTTCACTGATAAACATCATTTGGTCATGCTAAATGATGGGCAGCCTACTTGGTTTGGAACAGGCCAGGGAATGGCAGCCTTGACTGATATTACAGTTGCAACGGCTGAGTTGGCAGCTATTGGTACATGGAAGATAATGAGTTGGAACCTATTGGGCAGTGATCATGTGCCAATAATTGCCAAGTTTGGCAGAACTCTTGAGGCTCCAAATGTTCCCCCCTGATGTTGAACTATAAAAGACCAAACTGGGTAGAGTATAAGGAAAAAGTAAACCTGAAAGTAGAAGATATACAGAGTGAGAAAGGAGTGGATGAGTGGAACAGTTCTTTAACTAAAGTGATTTGGTCTGCTGCATCAGAGGTTATCTCTTGGAAGAAGATTCCTAAGGGAGGGACTATGGTCCCTTAGTGGAATAAAGAATGTAGTCTGGCAATTAAAGCCAGAAACAGAGCGCATAGCAGGTTAAAGAGGCATCCAACTGACAGCTTAGCAATTGAGTTTAAAAGACTGAGAGGTAAAGCAAGGAGAGTAACCAAAGAAGCAAAAAAAAAAACCAAAGCTGGAGAAATGTTTGTGAAAAATTGGGTCCAGATAATCCTGTTAAAGTCTGGAGTTTAGTTCGTAGAATGACGGGAGCCTTTAGGCAGAAGGTAATCCCTGTTCTTCAATATAATGGATGTGAGGCAGTAAATTGTAAAGAAAAATCAAAGGTATTGGTTAAATAATTTCAAAAGGTGCACAGCCAAAGTAATATAAGTGAGGAAAGCGGAAGAAGAACAGACTGTAGAAAACCAGCAGTACAAATTGCGAGTGAGTAGTGAGAATTCTGACATCGTTAATGCAATGTTCACCTTAAATGAACTTAAAAGAGCTCTAGATAGGGGAAAGGACATGTCTCTGGGAAGAGATGGCTGAGTGACCAATTATTTAAACAGGCTGGGGTGGTATTGCTAGAGGAGGTATTGGCCCTGCTTAACAGTGTGTGGGAAAGTGGGTGTCTTCCTAAGGAGTGGAAGCATGCTGTAATGGTTCCAATTTTGAAACCTGGGAAGGTGGCCAGCAGCCCAAGCTCCTATAGACCTATTGCTCTCACTTCAGTACTATGTATACTGTATGTAGATAAAAAAAGAAAAAGTCTAACCAGAGATTTCTTACTCCTTGGTTTAACTCAGAAACTCGTGGCTTGAAACAGAAGGCTCGTCAATTGTAAAGAAAATGGCATTCAACTAATTCAGATGAATTCTACTTGGCGTGGAGAAATCATCTCTTAATCTATAAAAAATCTCTTAGAAAAGCTAGCTCAAGCTATTATTCTGCATTAATAGAAGCAAACAAGAATAACCCCAGGTTTCTCTTCAACACTGTAGCCAGGCTTACAAAGAGCCATGACTCGGTCAATCCTCGCATCCCCCCTGAGCTTTCTAGTCAGGACTTTCTGAACTATTTCAATCTTAAAATTTTATCTATTAGAGATGAAATTAGTCAGATTCTTCCTACCGTAAACTCTAGTACATTAATTACTGCTGCTCCCTCAATTGATATCTGCTTGGATAGATTTACTCCAATCGACCTCTTGGAGTTGGATAGGGTAGTTTTCTCTTCTAAGCCTTCATCTTGCCTTCTGGACCCTATTCCTTCCAGGTTATTTAAAATTATTTTCCCAATTATTAGTAGCCGTATTCTTATCATTAATTCTTCTTTAACTCTGGGTTATGTTCCACTGGCTTTTAAAACTGCTGTAGTTAAACCTTTACTTAAAAAAACCCGACACTCGATCCTGGAGTTTTGGTCAATTATCGACCAATCTCCAATTTGCCTTTCATTTCAAAAATCCTGGAAAGAGTTGTTGCTGTGCAATTATCTGACCATTTGTAGGGAGTTGGTTTGTTTGAGGTGTTTCAATCTGGGTTCAGAGCTCATCACAGCACTGAAACTGCCTTAGTGAAGGTCTCTAATGACCTCCCGACTGCATCTGATAATGGACTTGTCTCTGTTCTTGTTCTTTTAGATCTCAGTGCAGCCTTTGACACTATCGATCATGCCATTCGACTTGATAGATTGGAACACTTTGTTGGACTCAGTGGAACTCTGTTACAGTGGTTTAGATCTTATTTGTCTGATAGATTTCAGTTTGTCCATGTCAATGATGGATTTTCTTCCAGCTCTAAGCTCAGTCCCAGAGTTCCACAGGGATCTGTGTTGGGCCCTACTCTTTTTAGTCTATATATGCTCCCGCTGGGCAATATCATCAGAAAGCACTGTATACATTTTCATTGTTACACTGATGACACACAACTATACCTGTCAATGAAGCCCAATGATTGTGATCAGTTGGCCAAGCTAGATGCCTGTCTTAAGGACATCAAAGCTTGGATGACTTGTAATTTTTTACTATTGAACTCTGATAAGACTGAAGTCATTGTTGTTGGCCCAAAACATCTTAGAAATTCCTTTTCAGATTATGCCCTTAATTTAGATGCTGCCACTCTCACTCTGAACAATTGTGTGAGGAACCTTGGAGTGATTTTTGACCAGGATTTGTCCTTTAATTCACATATTAAAACTGTTTCTAGGACCGCCTTCTATCATCTGCGCAATATTGCTAAGATCAGGAGCATCTTGTCTCTGGGTGATGCTGTGAAACTGATTCACACCTTTGTCAGTTCGCGATTAGATTATTGTAATTCGCTATTATCTGGTTGTCCTAGAGTATCTTTAAAAAGTCTTCAATTGATTCAAAATGCTGCTGCTAGAGTTTTAACTGGTTCTAGAAAAAGAGATCATATTTCCCCAGTTCTGTCCTCCCTCCATTGGCTTCCCATTGAATTCAGAATCAAGTTTAAAATCCTTACTTTCAAAGCTCTTAACAATCTGGCCCCCCAATATATAAAAGATCTGATATTACCTTGCCATCCTAACAGAGCATTACGCTCCCAAAATGCTGGCTTACTTGTGGTGCCCAGAATCTCCAAAAGTACGGTGGGAGGCAGAGCCTTCTGCTACCAAGCCCCTTCTCTCTGGAACTAGTTACCACTCTGGGTCCGGGAGTCAGACTCGATCTCTGTCTTTAAGAACAGGGTAAAATCCTTCCTTTTTAATATAGCTTTCGTTTAAGGAGGGTATTTGCGTCTTTTAACCCCACTCTTGTTCTATTGTTATCTGATCCATACTGCTGGTTGATCTCCAATATTGTACTTGGCATCTTACTGCTATGTTCTTTATGTCTGTCCTTTCCATCCTCCGTATCCCCTCATCCCCAGCCAGTTGCAACAGACGACTGCCCCTCCCTGAGCCTGGTTCTGCTAGAGGTTTCTTCCTTCCAAATGGGAGTTTTTCCTCTCCACTGTCGCCTAGTGCTTGCTCATAGGGGATCGTCTGATTGCTGGGTCTTTCTGTGACTGATTTTTTTTTTTTTTTTTTTTTATCTGCACTGTGGCGCCACGAGATGGCTTTTGTTGTGATGTGGTGCATTATAAATAAAGTTGAATTGAATAACAGAAAGGCTAGTGTGGAAGCTTGAGAATAGCGGGTTCTTTGTGGACCAAAGTGGATTTAGGCAGGGATGCTCTACTATGGATGCTGTCCTAAATTTAGACGCTGATATCAGGAAGGCAGTTGCCAGTAGAGAGGTGGTAGTGGCAGTCTTCCTGGATATTGAGAAGGCGTATGATATGCTGTGGAAGGAAGGGCTGTTGATGCTGGAATCCAAGGGAGAATGTTTAATCGGATCAAGAATTTCCTTTGTAATAGAACAACTCAGGTCCGGGTGGGGAGGGAACTCTCTGAGGAACATGAGGTGGAGAATGGAACTCCACAAGGAAGTGTGATTATCCCTGTCCTCTTTAATATTCTGGTGAATGGTATGTTTAGTAGAGTGTGGAAAGAATTTGGGGTTTCCCTATTTGCAGATGATGGGGCTATATGGAAACGAGGCAGGAGCTTGGCTTATGTATACAACCAGGTTCTGTCATGGATGTCCCTTGCGGGGCATCACTGAAACACTATAGGCCAACCAGTGAGTTTGCATGTTTTATTAACGAAAGACACAATGACAAAATAAACAGCCATGTGGGTCAAAAACACGAACAAAGGCTAAGACACAAGATCGAAGACTCTGAGGAGGAATAACACTTACAGAATGAAGAATCAAAAAGGAGACTGGAGTCGGGGATAGGGGCTCCAGTCACGTACGTGGAGGAGCCCATACTGTTGTGTAGGTCGCAGCGAGGAGTAAGCCTCAACTGCTCCCTTAAATGATAACTCAGAACCAATCAGAAAAGGGGAATGTAAATAAATGAAATGACAAACAGCTGTCACAACACGACTCGGCTTTGACAGCCGGAAGTCCCATCGTGGCGCTGTCAAAATAAGAGCCCAGACGAAGGCCACAATAACCAGGCTCGAAACGGGATGAAACGGGGAAAATACTGGACAACCCAAGCGCCGATGGAATCGGTGCTCGGGCCATAGCAGGTTCAGAAAGCCCTAGAGAATATAGGATGGGCTGATGAATGGGGCTTTAAAATATCAGTTGATAAGACCAAGTATATGGTATTTGGGCATAAAAAGAAATTACCTGCATGGCACCTGCGATTAAATGGAGAGGACATTGAAAGAGTTAAGCATTTTAAATTCCTTGGAGTGTAGCTGGATCAAAGGTTAACATGTAAGACTCATTGACAAAATTTGTGGAAAGTGTGGAAAAAAAATCATAAATGTGCTTAGGTGTGTTGCAGGATCTGACTGGGGGGGGGCTGAGAGAAACATTGTTAATGATATATAGAGCTATAAGATCAGCAATTGACTATGGGTGTATGGCTTATGGGTCAGCTGCACAATCTATAATTAATAAGCTTGATATAATTCAAGCAAAGGCACTAAGAGTGTGTAGTGGGGCATTCTGTACCACTCCCTCTTCGATTCCTCTTCACTTCCGCCCTCCCAAGAGAGCAGACGCTTTTTCCTTCTCTCTTGCTCTGACTTTTTTTCCTCCCCTCCCCCCAACTACTGGATCCCAGCTTGCTGTTGTCTGTCTGCGTCTAACTGCGACCGTCGAAAGAAAGAAATTATGGAGTTAATAAGCTGGGCTTTGAACACAATTGACACTATTTTTTCAACAAGGAAAAGTGCTCCGGGGGAAGCTGTCTGCCCCGCAGGAACGGCTCCAGCGGGCTATTTACGTGACACAAGTAATTGGAAGATCTTGTGTCTCACTAATCTCTCTATCGAAGATATTGAAGATTTGTATGTCTTCGTGATAATGGTGATCGGGATCTTTCTGATTGGAACTGGGATTGTCCTGGTGTACCGCAAATTGCTGAAGATGGATACAACCTATCAAAATGCTGGCCAGGCGAGGTGCATCTGTCAAATTGAAAAATTGGAGAAGACCCTCATAGCGACAAATGGAGAACTGTCTCGGAAGGTGGATTACATCATGGTCTCGCTTAGGTCTTTCCACGATGGACTTAAAGCCCCGCAATGAAGGATTAAGTACTGAATCTACAGAAGAAATAAAAAGCCTTCTCTGTGATCAGTCCGATTTGGCTCAATTTCCCCATGAAAATTCCTCCTGGCTGTCTGCAGTCTGTGTTTTCAAAATCATCGAGCACAAGGCCTTGGACAGCCATCTGGAGAGCCTGCCCAGATAATCGCAAGGACGATTGGCGGCAGCCAGACAAAACATCTCCTGCCAAGTGCCCTTGTTGTTCTCTTATTATCATCAACATTGCTCAACAGCGCACACACATTGATCCATGAACTGAATAAAGATACACACACTGCTCTCTTGTGTCTTGTGTCCTGTGAATCCTGTCTTGCGTATGTGCATCGAGAGCTTTTTTTTTCCTTGTAATCATAATATTGATTGATTATGCAACCAGTATTCTGAATCAATGTTTTTTTTGCTCCTTCCTATTGTTCCTCGTATTATTCTTATTCTTATGCTATCTGTACCCTCTATCCTGCTGGCAGGCTCGTCCCTGATGCAGCCGTGTCACTGGAAATGCAGGTTCATTTTCTGTGTCAAGTCAAATTCTCTTGTATGTTATCAGTGATCTGTTAATGTACTTGGCAATAAATCTTTTCTGATTTCTGATTTCTGATTTCCCATTCCAGCTCTTATAGAAATGGGTGAAATGTCTTTGCAGTTAAGAAGGTACAAGCTTAGATTGAAATATTTAAAGAAATTAAAAGGACAGGATAAAATTTCTTCTAAAAATATGTTGAGACAGCACTGGAAGTTCATGGGGTCAAACAGGAGTAGAACTAATTTTATTGAAAAGGTTAAATCACAAATCACTAGCAGAACAAATGAGTATTTTTAAGGCTAACGTGTGTCATGGTATGGCCCTCGCGGACCATTAATGAGATGCCTCAGGCAGCTGATGAGTTTGTGTATTTATTAATGGAAGATACACGATCACAAAATAATGAGCTACGTGGGGCAAAAACACATACATGGACTAGGCACAAAACTGACGACTAAGATACGGAACAAAGACCTTGAGGGAGAATACTGAATATGAAGAGGAAGGAAGACCGGAATCGGGGTTAGGGATTCCAGCCCAACGTTGTGGAAGTCCAACGTAGTGTGAGGTCGCAGCCCGGAGTAACCTCGGCTGCTTCCTTAAATAGGGCTTAGAGGATCAGACAATAGAAACTCATTAGTGGAATGTAATCCAGCTGTCACCGTGGAGCTCGGCTCTGACAGCCGGAAGCCCCGCCGAGACGCTATCAGAATAAAAGCCCAGAGAGGCCATAAGGAACTAACACAGAACAGGAGGAAAATACTGCATTATCGGAGCGCGGACAATATCAGCGCTCAGACCATGACGTGTGTCCTCTAGTCTGTTGGTCAGATGTACTGCCATGGATCTTCCCAGAACCCAGAAATGACCTCAGCATTCTTAAAAACGGCATGAGGAAAACATCAGGAGAAAAGATGAAGGAAGTGCGAACTCATTTAAGTAATTATTGGAGAGAATATTTACAAATATATACAGATGGGTCAAAGAGCTCAGAGAATGGGAGGGTGGCATTTCGTTTTTTTATTCCTGATCTCAGATTTGAAAGGGGGGTGCGGATATCAGTAGATTTAATGAATACATTTAATTTTTCAAACAGTATTCTTTCCAGTACTTTAGATATTATATTGGCTACAGCTATGGGCCTGTAATTGTCTAGGCTACACAGCTTGCCAGCTTTCTTTAATGACTCGTACCAACACAACAGATAATAATGATTCTGGTAACATCCAATGAATCATGAAGCTGGTGAAACAGATTACAAGAAGAGGAGCAATTCTTGAGCTAGCATATTTAAGATGCTCAGCAGAAATACAGTACAGTCTAAACCACTCGCTTTGTTATCTGATAGCTCTCTAATGACTTTGGTCACTGCATAAGTGTCAAACAGGAACAAATCGTCCCTCTCTACTTTCCCTACTTTGTAAGTTTCATCCTTAGTTGAATTCAACAATGAATAAAAATGCTGCCGCCATAAATCCACAATATTTTCTATAACTGAAATGCCTTCCAGAATACAGGGTAAAGATGTTTTACTGTTACTAATCCGTCTAAGCTCCTTCCAAAAGTCTGTGACATTCTTATCTAACAATTTCTCGGCCAAGGAATTACTTCTCATTAGCTGCTCATTTTTAGAAATATAACGAATAGCATACTTAAACTTTGCATTCGTACATTTCTTCATCTCAAATTCTGACCCTTGTCTGGGTCTCCCAGCCACCACCCATGCTTTATATGCTTCCCGAGCTTCAGAATAAGGCACAGCTACGGCCTCAGTCCAGCCAGGTCTTACATTATGTGTCTTGCGTATCTTCCTATAATAAGGCTTATTGTCCTTATACAGGGAGTTAACTGTAGCATCGTACATACTACAGAGATCTTATGCTCAACAATGCTACAGTTCACATCGTTGCACATCACAGCATCTCTAGGAAGACATACTTTACTCAAGGATTTTTCTGTACGGACACAGTATTCAACAATTTCTTTAGTGGCCCAGTCTAATTTTTCCACCTCATCCTGACTGACATTCTGACAAAGTGCAGGTAAACAGTCAACATTAATTATCATCTCAAACAGTATATGGTCAGACATTGTTAACCTATAATAAATATTTATGCCACCCAAAGTGGCATGTGCATCACCAGTGCCAATGCAATGGTCCAGCCAGGACGTAGTGTGCCAAGCCTCACTTATATAGGTATAACTATCAGAAGGCATTAACACCTTACTTGACAAAATTAAGTTATTTTCATAACAAAAATGATGCATATGTTTTGCAAATAAGGAGTCAATGTCAGATGTCCGCATTCAAGTCCCCTACAATAAAAATACAAGTATTATTATAATCTTGCATATAAGAATTAATAAAAGCAAGCTTATTTATTCATCCTCATTCTGTTGACATTCAAAGGGTGTATATACATTAATAATGAGAAATTCCTTATCATTACAATTAAACTGCACACCAATACACCAATCTACACCAAGTCGGATTACTTTTATCAAGGAGTCCAGCTTCTTTCTCCAGAGGATAGCCACACCTCCAGGTATCCTACCCCTGATAATCCCCTTGCTGAGGTCAGTTGTAGACTCCCCAGCACCATAGAAATCAGGGTTTAGACGGTTCAAACGTTCCAAGTCTTGTTCAGAAAGAAACATCTCCTGAAGGCACAAAATATCACAATAGTTACTGACAATAAATTGTCAGTAACTATCTTAGTCCGTAACTATCTTGTCAGTAACCATCTTAGTCCGTACAGTTTTAATATTACCAGAGCCCGTACCAACAGTAGCCGCGTTGCTGGCTTTATTCCTACGGCTGATTGAAGCAGAGGATGGCTTGGATTTAGCCGCAGCATGCTCAATTCGTCATCCCTTTTTCACCACTTGACTCCATTTTGGAGAGCAAAGAAGTCAGGTGTAGTGACTGGAGTTTGCAAGCATGGAAGAATGAGGAGAAATGTAAAAGAAGGTGTGGCGGGTCGGCACAACAGAGTTGTGAGTGGGCCAGACTGGGGAGATTCTGATGCATGGGATAGTGAAGACAGTATGGATACTGGGCAGGGAAGCAGAAAAGGGAAAGAAAAACAGAATAACTTTCCTGGAAGTAATGCAAAGAAAGTCAGGAGTAGTGGAAGTGGTGGTGCTGAGAGGAGTGCAGGAAGGAGACAAATTCAAAATTACTGTAAGATTTGAGGAAGAAATGGGGATATCCACAATAAGCCCAGTTAAATTGACCACAATATTGAAAAATCAAGGTGGAGAAATACACATGGTAAAGGTGCTGAGGGATGGAAATCTACTGATTGTGTGTGGGAGTGAGGAGCAAAGGGAGAGAGCTGACAAAATAAGGGAGATTGGGTGGCTCAGAGTGAAAAGTACAAGCTTTATCAATAATAGGTTTAAGTGGAACAAGGGTGCAGTTTGGGGGGTGCCAATAGGGGTCTCAATGGAAGAAATCAAAGCTAATTTAAAAGGGGGGATTGTAAAAGGAGCTCGTAGATTATAGGCCACTAGAGAGGGACAGAGGAGAGACACTGAGGGTGTGTTGATGTGTTGATTGAGTTTGAAGGGGATGTGCTCCCCAAAAATGTAACCCTGGGTTATCTGAGTTACGGTGTAAGGGAATTTTTTCCTAATCCAGTCCGATGCTACAATTGCCAAAGATTTGGAAATGCAGCTAAAACATGTAGATGGAGAAGGTGTGCAAGATGTGGGGGCGACCACCAGTATGGAGAGTGTAACCAAGAGACGCCAAAATGTTGTAACTGTGGTGGCAGCCATAGTGTGGCCTATGGAGGCTGTGAAAGGATGATGAAAGAAAGAGAAATTCAGGTCAGAGTGCAGAATAAAATCTCCTATCCCGAAGCAATGAAAAGGATGAGCCAGAGAGGAAGGAACGGGCAAAGGACTGGGGGGAGGTTGCTTGTAATGGAAAGAACTGGGAGGGAATGGGGAAATCCAGGTTGATCTGAAGAAACTGGTTATTTTTATAGCAGGAGTTGTGAATGTCACAATGGAAGTCAAGTCTAAAACTGAGAGAATTCAAATAATAGTGAAAGCAGCAGCTAATCATCTTGGTTTCAGTGGATTAACTTGGGACGAGGTGAGGAATGATCTTAGTAGTCAGACATCAGAACAAAGCATGGCTTGGATAGGAATTGCATTAATGGTCATTTTGGTTCAATGGAATGCAAGAAGCTTGCTGGCTAATGGGCAGGAATTTAAAAGATATCGAGGAGCTTTCAGACAAGCCATATGTTCTGTGTACAGGAGATATGGTTGAAACCCACTCTGGATTTTGAAATAGTGGGATGTGTCTCAATTCGGAATGATAGGAGGTGGATGTGCAACATTTGTGAGGGAGAGAATTCAGTTCAGAGAGATGGGTAAAGGTGCTGAACTGGAATATGTGGTAGTTGAAATTTGGACAGAAGAGGGAGAATTAGTTGTCATAAATTTTTATAATCCTTGTAAGAAGCTGATATTGAATCAATATCTCAGATGGAGGGGATAGATGGAAGCAGGGTGGTAATATGTGGGGACTTTAATGCCTATAATGTATTATGCGGGGCAAATCATACAGACATAAACAGTGAGACAACTGAAGAACTTTTGGGAGAGAAGAATCTAGTATGTTTAAATGATGGTAGAGCAACTAGAATTGATGTACATACGGGGAGTGTTTCAGTTCTTGACTTGACTTTAGTGACGAGTAATATTGCAGGTGTGTGTGAGTAGGAGGTGTCAGAGGAGTCCTCGGTGGGAAGTGATCATTTCCCAGTGTATTGTAATATTTTCATTTCAATGACTAGGGTAAGTGGACATAAAAAAGGGAGATGGTTTTTTAGCACTGCTAATTGGAAACTATTTTAATTTGTGTGAGAGAGACTTACCCCAAGTAGATGTTAATGAAGACATTGAGAGTGTGGAGAATAATAAAACTATTTTTCTTGAAGCAGCTAATCAATCCATCTCCAAAAGTAAAGATAAAATGCTAAAGAAAGCAGTGCCTTGGTGGACAGATGAGTGCACTAAAGCCATTAAAGAAAGGAATAAGACACTAAAGGTCTTAAGAAGAACTCAAAATCTGCAAAACTTGGTTAATTATAAGAGCACTAGCAAAAGCCAGGAAAACTATCCAGAGGGCTAAGAGAGAAAGCTGGCAGAAATACTGTAGCACTATAGGTAGATCAACAGGTGTGGGGGATGTATGGAATATGATCAAGGCTATGAGAGGAGTTAGGAGGGAATGACGGTATCCAGTGCTAAAAAGTGAGGGAGTGACTAAAGTAACTGATGAAAAAGAGGCTGAAGAAGGTAAGAGGAAGAAATAGGACAAGTTGAGCACACCCTGGGGCTCTGGAGGAAAGGTTTGACTTTAGTAGTTCTTTGGATTTTCCTTTAACTCCAGATGAAATGGAAAGAGCAAACAAATCGGGATTAACATCCCCTGGGAAAGACAATATGTTACATTATGCTAAAACATTTAGGGACTTTGGCAATGAGGAAGTTATTGGAAGTCTACAACAAAGTGTGGGAAATGGGAACGCTCCCAACTGCATGGAAGGAGGCTGTGATTGTTCCTGTAAGAAAACCAGGAAAGGATCCATTACACCCAGCGAGCTACAGACCTATAGCTCTACCGTCACATTTGGGAAAAGTAATGGAGAGAATGATTACAGACAGACTTTCCTTTTATCTCGAAAGTAGAGGAATTTTGTCACCGTATCAGAGCAGATTTAGAAAAGGAAGGGGAACTATGGATCCTTTTGTGTGTTTGGAGACAGAGATACGGAAAGCTCAAGTTAATAGTCGGTAATTGCAGTATTTTTTGACGTGGAAAAGGCATGTGACGTTGTGGAAGGAGGGGCTAATGATTAAGCTAAGTATGATAGGAATTTCAGGGAGAACATTTAACTGGATCAAAGATTTTTTGTTTACTACAGGTACATCTCAAAAAATTAGAATATCATGAAAGTTCAATATTTTTGTCACTCATTTCAGAAAGTGAAACCTATATAAGTGTAACCCATTCATTACAGAGTGGTACGTATAATTCAAGTGTTTATTTATTTTAATTTTGATGATTATGGCTTACAGCCAATGAAAACCCCAAATTCAGTTTCTCAAAAAATTAGAATATTACATGAAATTAATTTAAAAAATTAATTTTAATAATTCTATTAAATAGCTTTTTTTAATAGAAATGTTGCCTGACTGAAAAGTATGTCCATGTACACACTCAATTCTTGGTCTGGGCTCCTCTTGGATTAATTACTGTATCAATATGGCGTGGCATGGAGGTGATCAGCCTGTGGAACTGCTGAGGTATTACAGACGTGGACAAAATTGTTGGTACCCCTCTGTTAATGAAAGAAAAACCCACAATGGTCACAGAAATAACTTGAATCTGACAAAAGTGGTAATAAATAAAAATTCTATGAAAATTAACCAATGAAAATCAGACAATGCTTTTGAATTGTGGTTCAACATAATTATTTTAAAAAACAAACTCATGAAACAGGCCTGGACAAAAATTCAATTCAACTATTTATATAGCGCCATTTCACAACAACAGTCATCTCATAGCACTATCAACTGTAGGGGGAACCCCCACAGTTGCAGAAAGACCTCAGCAATCAGGCGATCCCCTGTGAGCAAGCACTTGGCAACGGTGGAGAGGAAAAACTCCCTTTTAACAGGAAGAAACCTCCAGCAGAACCAGGCTCAGGGAGGGGCAGTCATCTGCTGCGACTGGCTGGGGGGTGAGGGGGTAGAGAAGATGAAAAGAACAGACATGTAGAGAGCAAACAGCACGATGGGGACTCAATCTATGGGAGAGAACAAACAAATGTTAATGACCAGCAAAAAAAAAATATTTCATTGAGAGTGAGAAAAGGAGTGAGGCCCAGTGCATTACTGGAGGTCCCCCGGCTGACTAAACCTATTAGCAGCATAATTAAGGGAGGGTTCAGAAACACATGATCCCTCCCTAATTGTAGGCTATATCAAAAAGGTAGGTTTTAGCCCTATTCTTAAAAACAGAGATCGAGTCTGACTCCCGAATCCAGATTGGCAGCTGATTCCACAGGAGAGGAGCTTGATAACTGAAGGCTCTGCCTTCCATTGTACTTTTGGAGATTCTAGGTATTACAAGTAATCCTGCATTTTGGGAGCGTAGTGCTCTGTTAGGATAATACGGTAGTATCAGATCTTTTAAATAAAAAGGAGCCTGATTGTTTAGAGCTTTGTAAGTAAGAAGAAGGATTTTAAACTTAATTCTAAACTCTATGGGAAGCCAATGAAGGGAGGCCAGAACCGGAGAGATATGATCTCTCTTTCTAGTACCTGTTAAAACTCTTGCTGCAGCATTTTGGATCAGCTGAAGACTTTTTAAAGATGTTTTAGGACAGCCTGATAATAAAGAATTACAATAATCTAATCTCGAGCTAACAAAAGCGTGGATCAGTTTCTCAGCATCACTCTGAGACAAGATGCTCCTAATCTTGGCAATATTACGCAAATGATAGAAGGCAGTCTTAGAAACAAATTTAATATGTGAATTGAAGGACAAATCCTGATCAAAAATAACTCCAAGGTTCCTCACAGAGCTATTAAAGGCCAAATGTCACGTAATTTTTTTTTCTAAATGACAACGAATTTAGATAAAATACACACAGCTTAAACCAAATATTCATACCGGAGACCATATCACCCACCTGTATTTACATAATTGCACAAAATACACCAGGTGAAGGCCCCACCTTGCTTGCTGGCTTGTGACAGCCAGTCCAGACCACGCCCATGTTTTTGACATCACCAGTTGTACCCTGGCTGCCCTGCCTATCCACATTCACACTTATCAACATTGGACAATCATGACGGAAAGTGACAGCGATTGTGAACAAATTACTTTAGTTTTGTCTTTTTTTTTTTGTCTTTTTTTTTTGTCAGTGGTTCAGACAGTGACAGAGGCATAGAACCTTACCGGTTCGAGCCGTCCGAGACGGAATCAGATGCTTTGTCTGATGACAACAGTTCCAACGATGACCAGAGAGCAGAACCAGTGGAAAATGTCATTGAACTGGACATTAATCGCCTCCAGAATTGCGAAGCCAAAGGGGGTCTGTCGAGGGCGCCCCATAAATATTGATTTTTCGGAAGCCATTATTATTACAGTGGAGGAGAGCCGCTGCTGTCAAGAAATTGACCAGATCAATATGAAAATGGAGGCGCATACCTGTCAAGAGAGACGTTTTCGCTGTATTTTGGTGCCAAGCGCGGCTGTGGGGGACGGTGCAGTGGTTTGGGACACTTTTCTGGGAAATGTTTTAAATGTAGTTCGTGTTGTTATTGTCAAATATTTTAAGGAAAATACGGGGAAAATGCAATTTTAGCAAAAACGGGCGTATTGCCATTTCTGTACGCCCAAAAGAAAAAATATACTGGAAAAAAAACTGAGTGTCTTGAGGAGCAGTCCTGTGTGTGATCACTCACAGCTGGGGCGGGCTGATCGCTCAGCAGGAGCGCTTCTCACTACTGTTCGAAGTGTGGAGTCACTCATTAGTTTAATTGTCTGGGCGGGCTGATCGCTCAGCGGGAGCAATTCTCACTACCATGAGAAGTCATTAGGACAATGGTTTAACACGTTGAGCTGTGCAGCGGTTGCGGAACAGACAGAGATCCCAGAGAGGTGTGCCTTGTTGCTCCGTCGTTGCTTATAGCCGCTTTTTACGGTGTTGAAGTACGGCGAAAACGTCTCACTTGACAGGTATGAAAACATTTCCCAGAGAAGTGTCCCTTATTACCCAGCTGTCCCTGATAGTCCCGTTTTAAGGTATGGGTGAAATATCCAATTTTTTCTTTCTTGTTGCTCACTTCAACCTTCCAGTCTCCATATAAACAATCAATTGAAATACCCCAAGCATCAAACTAGGGTACAATCAATTTCGTCACTTCCGTCTTCTTCCCCAGGCGATTCCAGGGGCCGTGTCAGGCCAAGCGCGGCAGTTTTAAATTAACGAATATTCCGTTGTTACTGAAGCATATGCACCAAGACCCGAACGGATCGGTTCCCTTTTATATCTAGTTTCAAGATATTTAAAGTACCCTGTTACGTGACATTTGGCCTTTAAGAGAGAGTAACCGCATCCAAACTGAAAGTTTGATTTGGAAAGGAATTTCTAAGGTTTTTTGGACCAACAAGAATGACTTCAGTCATATCTGAATTTAATAGCAGGAAATAACAAGTCATCCAAGCTTTGATTTCCTTAAGACAGGCTTCTAACTTGGCTAATTGATTACTATCATCTGGCTTCATTGACAGGTATAATTGTGTGTCATCATAACAATGAAAATGTATACTGTGCTTTCTAATAATGTTGCCTAACGGAAGCATATATAAACTAAAAAGAGTAGGGCCTAGCACAGATCCCTGTGGAACTCCATGACTGAGCTTTGAGTTGAAAGAAAACTCATTATTTACATGAACAAACTGGAACCTATCAGATAAATAAGATCTAAACCACTGCAATGAAGTTCCATTAAGTCCAACATAGTGTTCTAATCTATCAAGTAGAATATTATGATTGATAGTGTCAAAAGCTGCACTAAGGTCTAAAAGGACAAGTACAGAAACTAGTCCATTATCAGATGCAATGAGGAGGTCGTTAGTGACCTTCGCTAAGGCTGTTTCAGTACTATGATGGAATCTAAACCCAGATTGAAACTCTTCAAGTAAACCATTTCCCTGCAGGTGGTCAAATAATTGTGTAGCAACAACTCTAAGATTTTTGAAATGAAAGGGAGATTAGAGATTGGTCTATAGTTAGCTAAAGCTCCTGGATCTAGCGTTGGCTTTTTGAGTAAGGGTTTAATTACAGCCGTTTTAAAAGCCTGCGGTACATGGCCTAAAGTTAATGAAGAATTGATTATATGAAGAATAAAGCTACCAATAAGTGGGAAGACTTCTTTAAATAACCTGGTAGGAATAGGGTCTAAAAGACAAGTTGAAGGTTTGGATGAGGAAACTATTTTGTCTAACTCACAAAGGTCAATTGGGGTAAACTCATCAAGACAGACATCAGTAGAAGGAGTTGTAGTAGTTACAGTATTTAAGTTAACTGTGGGAAGAATCTGATTGATTTTATCTCTGATGGATGGAATTTTATTATTGAAAAAGTTCATAAAGTCCTGACTAGTAAGCTCTAAGGGAATGCTAGGATTGACAGAGTCCTGACTCTTTGTCAACCTGGCTACAGTACTGAAAAGAAACCTGGGATTATTCTTGTTCTCTTCTATTAATGCAGAGTAATAACTCGTTCTAGCTTTTCTAAGAGATTTTTTTATAAATTAAAAGATGATTTCTCCAAGCTAAATAGATTTCATCTAAATTAGTAGAGCGCCATTTTCTTTCTAATTGACTAGTCTTCTGTTTTAAGCTACGAGTTTCTGTGTTGAACCAAGGAGTTAGAAATCTCTGATTAGACTTTTTCTTTTTTAAGGGGGCCACCAAGTCTAGAGTCTGATGCAGAGAAGCTGAAACACTATCCACCATGTTATCAATTACAGAAGGAGCAAGCTGTCTATAGCTTATTTCCGTTGTGTTGAAAATGATGGTACCCCTAACTTAATATTTTGTTGCACAACCTTTTGAGGCAATCACTGCAATCAGGTGATTTCTGTAACTGTCAGACTTCTGCACCTCTCAGCAGGCATTTTGGCCCACTCCTCATGAGCAAACTGCTCCAGTTGTCTCAGGTTTGAAGGGTGCCTTCTCAAGACGGCATGTTTCAGCTCCTTCCACAGATGTTCAATAGGATTTAGATTAGGGCTCATAGAAGGCCACTTTAGAATAGTCCAATGTTTCGCTCTTAGCCATTCTTGAGTGTTTTTAGCCGTGTGTTTTGGGTCAGTATCCTGTTGCAAGACCCATGACCTGCAACTGAGACCAAGCTGTCTGACACTGGGCAACACATTTCTCTCTAGAATACCTTGATAGTCTTGAGATTTCATTGTACCCTGCACAGATTCAAGACACCCTGTGCCAGATGCAGCAAAGCAGCCCCAGAACATAACAGAACCTCCATGTTTCACAGTAGGGACAGTGTTCTTTTCTTGGTATGCTTCATTTTTGCGTCTGTGAACATAGAGCTGATGTGCCTTGCCAAAAAGTTCCAGTCTTGTCTCATCTGTCCATAGGACATTCTCTCAGAAGCTTTGTGGCTTGTCAACATGTAGTTTGGCAAATTCCAGTCTGGCTTTTTTATGATTTGTTTTCAACAGTGGTGTCCTCCTTGGTCGTCTCCCATGAAGTCCACTTTGGCTCAAACAACGACGGATGGTGCGATCTGACACTGATGTACCTTGACCTTGGAGTTCACCATGAATGTGTTTAGAGGTTGTTCTGGGCTCTTTTTTTACCATTTGTATTATCCATCTCCTCCTGCAGCCATGTCCAGGGAGGTTGGCTACAGTCCCATGGATCTTAAATTTCTGAATAATTTGTGCAAGTGTAGTCACAGGAACATCAAGCTGCTTGGAGATGGTCTTATAGCCTTTACCTTTAACATGCTTGTCTATAATTTTCTTTCTAATCTCCTCAGACAACACTCTCCTTTGCTTCCTCTGGTCCATGTTTAGTGTGGTACACACCATGTCACCAAACAGCACAGTGACTACTTGTCACCCTTTAAATAGGCCGACTGACTGATTACAAGTTTGTAGACACCTGTGATGTTAATTAGAGGACACATCTTGGTTAACATGTCCCTATGGTCACGTTATTTTCAATCTTTTCTAGGGGTACCATCATTTTTGTGTTTCATGAGTTTGTTTTTTAAAATAATTCTGTTGAACCACAATTCAAAAGCATTGTCTGATTTTCATTGGTTAATTTTCATAGATTTTTTATTTATTAGCACTTCTGTCAGATTCAAGTTATTTCTGTGACCATTGTGGGTTTTTCTTTCATTAACAGAGGGGTACCAACAATTTTGTCCACGTCTGTATGAAGGCCCAGGTTGCTTTGATCGTGACCTTCAGCTCGTCTGCATTGTTGGGTCTGGTGTCTCTCATCTTCCTCTTGACAATACTCCATAGATTCTCTATAGGGTTTAGGTCAGGAGAGTTTGCTGGCCAATCAAACAGTGATGCCATGGTCATTAAACCAGGTGTTGATACTTTTGGCAGTGTGTGTGTGTGTGGGGGGGGGTACCAAGTCTTACTGGAAAATGAAATCAGCTTCTCCATAAAGCTTGTCAGCAGAAGGAAGCATGAAGTGCAATAAAATTTCCTGGTAGACGACTGTGCTGACTTTGGTCTTGATAAAACAGTGGACCAACAGCAGCAGATGACACGGTTCCTCAAATCATCACTGACTGTGGAAACTTCACACTAAACCTCAAGCAGCTTACATTCCGTGCCTCTCCACTCTTTCTCCAGACTCTGGGACTTTTATTTCCAAATGAAATGCAAAATTTACTTTTGTCTGAACAGAGGTCATCTGCTTGTGTTTCTCCACTGTATTTTATCAAGACCAAAGTCAGCGCAGTCGTCTACCAGGAAATTTAAGAACACTTGATGCTTCTCTCTGCTGACAAGCTTTATTAAATAAAACTATGCATTTAATAAGTAAGCACCAGACAGATGTGTGATTATTGAGAGAGAGGAAGAAACTGTTGAGCATGTCATTCTGCACTGCCAGAAGTACATGCAGGAGAGAGACATTAGTGGGGGAAATTAGGAAACTAGGGGTGGGAGATGTTAACTTAAGCGTGATATTGGGATTGGGTTAAAGAAGTTATTTGTTTACCTTAAAGATACGGGGCTAATCAATAGGATTTAGTTTGTTTTTTTTGGGGGGGGGGGGGTCTGGGTAGCAATGTCTGGCCCACACTCGACGCTGGATGGCGGTAATGCGCCTTTACACTGGTTGCCCCTGCCAAAAAAGAGCTCTCTGCTGGATCGTTGGGTTTGTGCTGCCTCATAACTACTGTTCTTGTTGTTTGGCAAATTTATTATCTCAAGTTCTTACCGTTTGTCCTCTCCTCCTCTTAGGTTTGCTGCCGCCTCCAGCAGTGTGTCTCTGGAGCTGTATGTGTACACTCGCCTGAACCATCCCTTTTCAAGACAATGGCTTCTCCACCCAAGTTCCTCAGCCCTTTCTCTTCCTTCCCTGCAGTCTCTAGATCCCCCTTCACCTTTCCCACGTTGGAGTTCACTGCCTGGCTCTCTGCCAGTATCGTAAGACCCATTCTCTGTTGTCATTTCCCAGTGTGTCATACTCCTCATTAATCATTCCTCTCCTCTCCTAGGCTGCATGTGGCTCCAGCGTGCAACTGTTTTCCTGTATATAGTTTGGCGTCTTGGTTGTGGGTTTCATTAATTGTGGTGTGTGTATTTATTCAAGTTAGTGTGTTTTGTATAGGGTTTTGGGTTTTCATTAAAGTGGTGTAAACGTTTCATCTGCGTCTGAGTGTTCTTCTGAAGTGGTTGCCCCGCATATAAGCCTCCTCAAAAACACCAAATCATGACAGTTTTGTTTTGATTTCAATTTGAGTACAAACTTTACTATATGTTGTTTTCTTTTCATATTTTAGAGATCAGAGATACAAAAAGAATTCAAACAAAAAAAACATGTTAGTCTGGACTGTGAATCAAATTCAACATCCAGATTTGCTCTTCCTTATCTGGCTTTACTTTAACTCTGGTTGCATGGTCAAACAAACAGGCCCACTATAGTCTAGTGATGGCAGAAATGGAACGTTCGAGAGATTGAATCATTTGGAACAAGTGATTAAGAAAGAATCGATCTTTCTGAACATTTGAAACGTCTCCCCAAAGCAACATCTGGTGACCAAATGTTAATACTACACTCAAACAGTCGAGTGTTTTCGTGTGTGTTTTTTATCTCTTAACATTTTGTTTTGTTTGGGCTTATATTTTTATTTGTATGAATTAATTAGTATTTGTAAAGGGTGCTTGTGTACATTCAAGTATTTTTATTCAGAAAAACAATCTGTTTAACAGTGCTCGGACTTAGACGGTTTCTCCCCTTAAAATCTCTTCTGCTTTTGAGAATATTCTCTGAAGGGACTGATGTGGCTGGAATGGAGAGATATGTCTTGACCTGCTGGAACATTATTATTTGGTCGCCTATGAGGCGAGCGACCACATCTCGGTCACCGAGATTCACCGAACATTCACTAAAAATGTTAAAAACTGGCTGAAAAATAAACAAGAATGTACTCATGTATGAATTATTTGTCTGCAAAGTGAGAGTGAATGAAGGGAAGGAATAAATGTGTTTGTTTATAGTGAGTGACGGAGGGAGGAAGGCCTGAAATAGGCAAATGTGAGTTATGTTATATGTGTTAAATGTGAGTCAGGCTGTTATATTTGTGTATTTATAATATTTATAATATTTATGTTAAATGTGAGTCAGGCTGTTATATTTGTGTATTTATAATATTTATAATATTTATAATTGTGTATTTATAATTTTTCTGCATTGATGTATGTGGTTATTGTGTATATTTTTTATCTTGATTCTTTTTTCTAAAGCCCATCCAGGGACAAGAGTTGCAAATTAGCTAATAGCTATACACTCTATGTGCAACACATCAGATTGATTGTCTTTGATTAATTGTCTATGTTTATTGCACTGTCCCTGTCAAATAAACTAATCTACTACTACCTTTCAAAGCTAATACAGGGCAGGGGTCGCCACTCCTTACTGCCCAGCTGGAACAGGTGAGGGAATATAGCGACGTGTTTCCAGTAATCTTGAGGGTCATCTCATCTGGGCAAGTATGGGGCTGAGAGATGGCACTGAACCTCGATTGATAGACAAGTTACAGAACAATAAATGAGAATCAAACACAATTACCACCTCAATCATTCTGAGCATAGTGGGTGTCTGGGGGTTGCCTACCTATGGCTTCTTCTAGTGATCAAATGCATAATTATATTTTTTGCAAATAAAGGTGTATAAATAATAAATGTATACTTGTATGTGTATTAAAAGACCATGAATACATACTATAAACACTATGCTTGCCATGGCTTGATTCAGGTTGTGTTGTGCTAGAAATGCAGGCATCAGGATGTTTTGTCCGTAGATGTCTCCACATACTACTTATATTACAAAATGCAAGATGTTGCATACAATGTATACATTTAACTTTTTTTCCCTTAAGGTCGAAGTGATCCCAGACATCTGACCTGGGACGCTTTCTACCCCCATCCATTTCCAAAGAGTGTAAATCCAAAAGCACGCTCAGTACAAGACACTCAGAGAGACAAGACTTTGCAAACAAACTGCACTTTAGAGGAGCTTTTAAATGTTTTAGGCATGTGGAGTGATGGATCAGCAGTCAATAAGGCAAGGACACAAGAAATTAGTATTTTACATATAAAGTATATCTATAATGCATATATTGTGCATAGAATAGGCATTTTCATATTGTGTAATGGTAGTATTTTATCATTCCATTTTAGAAACAGGATAACAATCACCGCATAAAACAATGGTGATGTAATGGAACGCGACATGGAACAGTCATGTGACATCCTCTTTCTGATACAGACCTCGAACAGTGGTTCGATTCAGAAGTTCCACCTAGGTTTCTATACGTACTAAAACACTGCTTCAACTTTGCCATCACTACTATAGTCCTTTAGTCCATCCAAGGTTTTGTAGGAATGACTTTGGTAGCAAATGACTAAAACATGCACCAGGCAGGAACATGGTTTATATTGAAGCACAAAATCAAAGATTTAAATGCTATGAAGAAAAACTGTTTTCAAGCCATAACAGGAAAAATTGTGAAAAAAAAACTGCCAGTGAGAACAGCCTCAACATTTAGGCTTTGATGCAAAGTCTTTATATCATTAAATGCATGCCCGTTCATATTTTCTTACTGAATGGGAGACAGTTTTAGTACTTTCTTCAGCTGCAGATTTGTCTTTATAAACTAATGAAAACATCAGGGATTTCTTTTTTCAATGTTCAAGTGTGTATCTGTAGGCTGACTAGCAACTGTAAGGTCAACAAGTGCAATTCTTTCATTTATCAAGATTATATTTCTATGGGATAATAAAATGGTTAATTTTTTTTTTACTAAATCTCCTGTCTCTAATAATGCTGTATTTTTTTCATTAATGCTCTTTAGACCAGTGTTTTTCAGTCTTTTTTGAGTTACCGTTCTGGGGCTCGTTTGGTGGACATCCCGATCTCTGAACACGCCCAGTCTCTCCTGCTGCCACTGTGGTTGTAACTTTACCGACATAACTGAAAACACTGGGAAACACCGGAGCCATTACTGGGAGGATATACTGATCACCGGGAGGCTGGGGAGGAACCGCAATGGCCGTTGCTTTGCTCCAAAAGTGCCATGGGGCCAAAGAAGGCACTGACAGCTGAGGAAGGTGATGAAATCAAAAACTCATTGGATTTCATGACAGAGGAGCTTTCTGCTGTCAAATTGCAGCAGAAGGCTATCCTGAACCTGGTGGAGGAAGTGAAAGCTCTCTGCCTTCAGAATGCTGAGAAGGATTGGCATCTGGCATACTTGGAAGAAAGAGTGACGGATTTAGAGCAGCAGAGGATGAATGATGTGTCACTGGACTTCAGATTAAACCCTGGTCATACGTTAGGACGTGACCGTTGACAGTGGTGGTGGTGGGGGATGTTACCTCAGCGGAGCGACAGGTGGTTTCCTTCCTCCAGTCCAAAGACGTTGAGGTGGACTATAATGACATCAAGGCTTGCCATCCTCTGCCACGAAGAAATGACAGCAACAGACCAGCAGTAATATTAGGTTTGTCAACAGAAAACATAAAACTGCACTGATTAAATAAGGAAAGAAACTGAAAGGGACAAACATCTTCATAAATGAGCATCTGACAAAATGAAATGCGGATATTGCCAGAAAAGCATGATACTTGAAAAAACAAGGGAAAATGCAGCACATTTGGACCACGAACTGTAAAGTCTTCATGAAACTCAATGGAGCACCAGAGCAAGCAAAAGTTCTTCTTCTTCTTCACTGTGTCGGCTGAAGGAGGAGGACGGGAATAGGGAACTCCGTGGTCTTTTGGACTTTTTTTTTCGTTTTCCCATCACTGCCCGCATAATTAATTTTTGATTTTTGGGGAGGAGGATGGCGACCTTGGAAATGCCACCTCCATCTATCCGCCAGGGGGTGCAGATCGTTCCCCCGGACGACACTGTTACTGTGAAGGGGGTCCTTATGGCTGTGGGTGCCCAGGTGGGCCCTGATGCGATCCGCTATGCGTCCAGGATGAATAGAGCTGTAGTTGTGTTTCTGGCTACTGAGGAGAATGTCCACGCTCTGGTTGCGAGCGGTATTGTAATCGGGGACATGTCTGTGCAGGTGTCCCCCTTATCAGTTCCATCAACGCTTATCACCGTCTCGGGTGTTCCACCTTTCATTACTGACGAGCAGTTGGCGACGGAGCTCCGCAGATTCGGGAAGTTTGCGGGCCCGTTTAGACACGTGAGTTTGGGACTCAGGGAAGCCGAGTTTAAACATGTGAGATCACTCAGGCGACAGGTGTTCATGTTTCTAGACTCGCCCACACAAACTCTGGAAGTGTCCTTCCGGGTCAAACACGGGGACGGCTGCTATATGGTGTATGCGAACTCGGGACAGATGAAATGTTTTGAATGTGGCGATGTGGGCCATAAACGTTTCGCCTGCCCGCACAGGCGCCCGGCGGGGGGCTCTGGTGGAGCCGCGGCTGGGGCGGCCGGTGCGGCTTCCGCTCACGACGCTGCTGCGGACGGCGTTGCGGGGGCTTCTGCCGTGGCAGAGCCCGGCAGGGCCGCACAGCCTGCCAGCAAGGCCTCCGCACCCGCCGCTGCTGCGGACGACGTTGTGGGGCCTTCCGCCGCTCGTGCTCCCGAGCCTGCCGCTGTGTCTGTGGACAGTCGCCCTGTGGCGCCCGCAGCGCGGCCTGCAGCTGGGGGTGTGACTGGTGATGGCGCCCAAGCAGTCAATGACGTTGACTCAGCATCGCGCTGTGTGACATCAGCGGCTGAGCTTCCACAGCCTGCTGCCACTTCAGAGCAGCAGGCGGAACAACCCAGGTCGCCTGATATAGGCGCCGCCCCGGAACACGTGGCGCACGTGGCTGATGAAGGATCAGCTGCACCAGCTGACGTGCCGGCTGGATCTAACAGTCAGCAAAGTTGTGCTGACGAGGGAATGGAGTGTGAATCTGACGCTGTGTCTGCTAAAAATGAGTCTATTGGGGCAACTGGCAAAGCCAATGAGGATTTGTATTCATTTGGCAAAGTAAATGCTTTCTGGATGGAACCTATAATAATAGGGCCGTTAACGTCGCTGATTACTTCAGTGACACTGACAAATTCATTCGGTCTGTTAATGTACTGACGAAGCAGGTTGGTGTTGACCTCCTGGATGAAAGAAAACGCTTCCGCCTGAAGAAGCACCTCACAGCCCTGCGTAAATCAGCAGGGGGAAAAAAGGCCAAGCGCGCAAAGATGGAATGATTTCCATGGCAACAGCACGGTGCTCCTCACATCGATCACCTAATGCAGAACATAAAGTTAGGGTCCTTAAACATCAAGGGTGGGAGGGGTAATCATAAGAGGGGATTCATTAGTGACCTGTTCAGACGGAAAGGTCTCAACGTTTTGTTTTTGCAGGAAACTCATACCACTTCCGCAGATGAAGTGGACTGGGGCTTGTGGTGGAAAGGCCCTTTTTCACTCAGTCACGGTACCAATCTTAGTGCAAGAGTGGCCATTTTGTTTGGGGAATCAGCAAATGCACAAGTTTTATCGGTGGTGGAGATAGTGAGGGGCAGGCTGCTTCTTGTTAGGGCCCAAATAGGGGACTCCGTGTTTTGCCTGGTTAATGTTTACGTGCCAAACAATGGCGCTGAAAGGGTTGCCTTTTTCAATATACTGACTACTGAATTGCAGCGCTATCACGGGCTGCACGGTGGCGCAGTGGTTAGCACCACGGCAGCACAGTTTACCCTCGGCCGGGGGATCGTGGGGACCGCAGGTTCGATCCCTGCCCCCGGCCAACAGTGATCTGTGTGGAGTTTGCATGTTCTCCCCGTGTTTGCGTGGGTTTACTCCGGGATTTCTCCGGTTTCCTCCCACATGCTAAAAACATGCAGGTTAGGGAGTTAAGGGGCGCTTGCGCATGCAGCGACCGGCAGCTGGTGGCTTGTCACCAGACTGCAGAACAAATCTACCTACGGGTACAAAGTAAGTCCAAAAAAAAAAAAAAATCACCAAGAACAACTTGTTGTTGCTGGTGATTTTAACTGTACCTTGGACTTCACTGTAGATCGCACTAATGCAGAACCTCATCTGCAGTCTTCTAGAATCTTGGAAAATTTCACTGTGCAATTCGACTTAGTGGACACGTGAAGGTCTAAAAATGCAAATGCGAGACAGTATACCTGGGTCAGGGTCACCGACGATGTTGTCAGTGCTGCTAGATTAGACAGGATATATGTTTCTAGAACCTTTAGCCCCGGACTCCTTCACAGTAACATAAGTCCCGTCGGTTTCACGGATCATCACCTGGCTACTGCGGTGTTATTGAACTCCCCAGGGAAACGGGCAAAATCTTATTGGCACTTCAATAACAAGCTCCTACAGGACAACGCCTTTTGTCAGTATTTTGTGTGCTTCTGGGAACACTGGAGGACCACAAAGGCTCGTTATAGTTCCCTCGAACAGTGGTGGGACGTTGGCAAAGTGCAAATTCGCCTTTTTTGTCAACGGTACGCTGCGAACTCAACTGCCATCATCAAGGCCAAGGTCAGTGAACTTGAGGACGCTGTCAAGAGGCTGGAGGCCAGCTTGGTTACGGGTCGGGATTCTATCGCTGGTCCATTGCTACAGGAGAAGAGATCGGCCCTGCGCACATTCATGCAGGAAAGAGTAGAGGGGGTGCTAGTGAGGTCACGCTTCACTCGCCTGCAGGACATGGATGCACCAACGTCCTTCTTCTTCAATTTGGAGAAGTCTACTGCGAAAAAGAAGTTGATGGCTTGCTTGACACTCCCAGATGGTCGCCTGACTCCGGACCCATCCGAGATGCGGCGCCATGCAGTGGATTACTACTGGGCCCTGTTTGCTGCGGGAACGTGTTGCAAAGAATCTCAAACTCAGCTCTTCAAAGCCCTTCCGGTACTCGGCCCGGGGGACAGGGCCGCTCTGGACTGTACCCTGACTTTGGATGAGTTGACTGTGGCTGTAAAACAGATGGCTCTGGGACATGCACCTGGACTTGATGGCCTGTCTTCAGAATTTTTTAAGCATTTTTGGAATATTATTGGATCAGACTTCTATGACGTTCTGTCTGCCTGTTACAGGGAGGGAACATTACTGGTCTCCTGCCGCCGTGCAGTGCTGTCTCTATTGCCCAAGCAGGGGGACTTGGCCCTGCTGAAAAACTGGAGGCCCGTGGCTCTTCTTTGCACGGACTACAAGGTGCTTTCTAAAGCCCTGGCAAACAGACTGAACACTGTCTTGGGTTTTATCGTAGATAAGGATCAAACATATTGTATTCCTGACCGAAACATTATGGACAATGTTTTCCTCATACGTGACGTTCTCCAGCTCAGTAAATGTCATGACTTACAGTTCGGGATTGTGTCTTTGGACCAGGAAAAGGCTTTTGATAGGGTTGACCATTCCTATTTGTTTTCAACCCTGAGGGGGTTTGGTTTTGGCAATATGTTTTTGAGGTGGGTCAATCTGCTATATACTGGAGCTGAGTGTTTGGTAAAGGTGGGGGCAGGCCTGAGTCGGCCAATCCCTGTACACCGGGGAATACGCCAGGGGTGTCCACTCTCGGGTCAGCTGTACAGCTTGGCTATTGAGCCTTTGCTGTGCAGGTTGTGCACTCGCCTGGGTGGTCTGGTTCTGCCGGGGCCTTCAAGCTGTTGCTGCCCGATCGTCTTGTCTGCTTATGCCGATGACGTCAACGTTTTCATCACCTCCCACGGGGATGTGTGGCGTCTGGTGGACACTTTGTCAGTTTATGAAAGGGCATCTTCTGCACAGGTGAATTGGGCCAAGAGTGAGGCTCTTTTGGTGGGCCACTGGTCACGTCAAGGCGTCCCTCGTCTGCCCGGCGGTCTTCAGTGGGGGACGGCCGGTCTCAAAGTGTTGGGGTTTTTTCTGGGTTTGGAGGCTTTTGAATGAAAGAACTGGGAGGGTGTTAAGGACAAGGTGTGTGCTCGCTTTTCTAAATGGAAATGGTTGCTACCACAGCTGTCATATAGGGGCAGGGTTCTGGTCACAAATAATCTGGTCGCCTCGGCTCTTTGGCATAGGCTGGTGGCTTTGACACCACCCAGGAGCCTCGTGGAGGACATTCAGAGGATCATCGTGGACTTCTTTTGGTCTGGTCGCCACTGGGTCCGTGCGCCTGTTCTCTACCTGCCTGTGGCCGAGGGGGGACAGGGCCTGGTGGACATACATTTCAAGATCGCCTGCTTCAGGCTTCGAAGTGCACAACGCCTCCTTTACGGATGCGGACCCTGCTGGATGGACACTGCTAAACTGCTCCTGAGGAGAGTTGGTCGCTTGGGCTATGATAAGCAGCTCTTCCTCGTGACATCTGGGGAGGTGGACCTTACTGGACTATCTGCTTTTTACACGTCCGTCTTGCATGCATGGCGAGTCTTCAACGTGGGCCGCATCCGTGATGAGACACCGGGCATGTGGCTGTTTGAGGAACCACTGTTTTTCAATAGACTCATCGACGCTGAAGTGCTGAAGTCTGTCAGTTTGCGGACTTGCTTGCGGGAAGCACGCTGTACCAAGCTTGGTCGTCTAATAAAGATGTCGACCACATCGATGGATACGCTGAGGCGGAGTGCCAACATTACATCTGTCAGAATGCTGCAAAGGGTGGTGGGGGACGTGTGCGCTGCCCTGCCACAACCGCTTCGAGCGTTTGCGACAAACCGCAGTTTTTCCAATCAATGGGATGACGACACTGTGTCTACCTTTCCTGCAATTTCCATAACTCCAGCTGTGGGGGAGTGGCAGGGAGGAGAGGATCACCTGCTGACCTTCAGAATTCCTCGCCTGGGCAAGTTCAAGTTTGTCGGGACAAGGGCAGTGTATCACATCTGTGTGAAGGTTCTGAATCTGCACTCTCTGAAGGATGTCACGGAGTCGAGGTGGGCGGGTTTTTTGGGGCCAGAGGTCTCCCCGAAAGGCAGCTGGCGGTGCATGTACAAGCTCCTTATTGAGAAACGGACAGCAGATCTCCAGTGGAGGATTGTGCATGGGGCAATAGCTACGAATAAATACAGAGCACACCTCGATCCGACTGTGGGGGGGGAATGTTTGTTTTGTTCCCAAGTTGAGACCCTCGAGCATTTGTTTGTCCAATGTTTTCGTTTATCTGGACTTTTTGATATTTTGCGCGAGTGGTTTCAGGCTTTGGGTGACCGTTTCTCTTCAAAGTGTGGGCAAGGAAGGCTGCCCACACTTTGATGAACTTCCTATCTGGTACTGCTAAACTTGCCATCTGGCTGACGAGGAAAAATCGGGCTAGCAACGCTGGCAATGTGGATCCTGTGTCTGCTTTCAAGGTCTTGTTGAAAGTCAGACTCCAGGTGGAGTTCTCTTACTATCAAATGGTGGACAATTTAGAGGCATTCATCAATAGATGGACTGTGGGGAACGTTTTGTGTTCTGTGGGTCAGGGGGATGAGTTATGTTTGCACTTTTGAGATGTGCCACACTTGGGCCAGTGATATTGGTCTTTTTGCATTTTTGGAATGTACAATAAAGCCTTTTTAAAAGTCTTCTTCTTCTTCTTCTTCTTCTCCTTCTCCTTCTTCTTCTCCTTCTCCTTCTCCTTCTCCTCCTCCCCCCTTAGGAGTTTCCACAACGGATCATCTGTCTGCATCTCATCCTATCCCTTGCATCTTCCTCTGTAACACCAGCCCTCTCCATGTCCTCCTTCACTACATCCATGAATCTTCTCTCTGGTCTTCCTCTTTTCCTCCTTCCTGGCAGCTCCAACATCCTTTGTCCAGTATCTCCACTATCCCTCCTCTGCACATGCTCAAACCATCTCAGCCTCAACTCTCTAACTTTGTCTCCAAACCGCTCAACCTGAGCTGTCCCTCTGATATACTCATTTCTAATTTTGTCCCTCCTAGTTCCTCCCAATGATAATCTTAGCATCTTCAACTCTGCCAGCTCCATGTCCTGTCTTTTTGTCAGCGCCACTGTCTCGAAACCATACATCATCACAGGTCTCATTACTGTCTTATAAATTTTCCCTTTCACTCTTGCTGCTACCGTTCTGTCACAAATCACCCCTGACACCCGTCTCCACCCACTTCACCCTGCCTGCACTTTCTTCTTCACCTCTCTTGTGCATTTTCCATTGCATTGGGTGGTTGACCCCAGGTATTTAAACTCATCTACTTTCACCACCTCAACTCCTTCCATCTTCACCCTTACACCTGCCTCCCTCTCATTCACACTCATGTATTATGTCTTGCTTCTACTGGTTTTCATTCCTCTTCTCTCCAGAGCATACCTCCACCTCTCCAGGTTCTCTTCCACCTGCTTCCTACTCTTACTACAGATCACAATGTCATCTGCAAACATCATAGTCCACGGAGACTTCTGCTTGACCTCATCTGTCAGCCTGTCCATCACCAGAGCAAGCTAAAGCGCTGATCATCAGAAATATCGAAGAACTGGATAAGTATTAACTGTCTTCATGGGAGGTATGAGTACACATGTAACATAGTCCACAACGCCGAAAATGGCACATGGCACTGCCTGAAAAAACTCTCCCCTACATCAGATGACACAAACATTATTAACTGGATTGCAGATTATGATCATCTTGAACTGAGAACATTTCAATATACAGAACATAATCATGTGGACATGGGAAATGATTTAGATGCAGAGAATGATTTTTTTTTTCCAATATCAACAACAACTTCTACTATTATACTGACGAACAGTTCAATCAGGGTATTGTAAAGGACAACAAATTATCAATAATCCATTTCAACAGTAGGAACCTTTATGCAAACTTCAATAACATCAAGGCATTTTTGAATCACTTTACAAAACCTCTCAAAATTATTGCTATATCTGAAACATGGATTAATGAAGAAAAAAAGGAATGGGCTTTGAATTAGATGGATATGAAATGAACTACATGAGCAGAAGGGACAAGAGTGGAGGAGGTGTAGCAATATATGTGGACAAAAACCTTGATCACAATGTGGTACAAAATATGACAGCTGTGATTGATAACTTGTTAGAATGAATAACAATTGAAATATTCAGTGATAAAATGAGAAATGTTATAGTTAGCTGTATATACAGAACACCAAGTTCTAACATTAAAGTATTCAATGACTGGATTGATGCTAAGTTTTCTAAAAATAATCAAAAAACTATTTTTTACCTGTGGTGATTTTAATATTGACCTCCTTAACCCAAATGTGTACCAACCAATCAATGATTTTATCAACATGTTTTACAGTGTGGGTTTATACCCAAAAATCACTAGACCCAGTAGGATCACAACACATAGTGCTACGTTGATTGACAATATATTTACAAATGAGATGGACAGTAACACAGTGAATGGATTATTAATTATAGACATCGGTGATCATTTATCAGTTTTTGCAGTCTATGACTGGAACTATAGGTGAAAACAGATTAAAAAAAAAACAAGATGCAGGCATATAAGGTTTGAAGATAATGTTACTGCATTTAAGAATTTGTTAATACAAAATTGGGAAAATGTTCACAATCAAACTGACGTTGACAATGTGTATAGCATTTTTTTGGGAACATTCATGTCTCTGTATAGTAAAAATTGTCCAATAATAACCTTCAGCAGAGAGCAAAAAAGGATAGACCAACCATGGATGACTAAGGGTTTACTAAATGCATGTAAAAAGAAAAATACATTGTACAGGGATTATTTAAAACAAAGACTTCCAGGGGCTGAAAATAAACATAAAACATATACAAATTAACTGATATTATTCGAGTTTGTAGAAAGGAGTATTATGGCAAAATTCTGAAAAACAACCAACACAATATTAAGGGATTATGGACTATATTAAACAGTGTTATTAAGAATAATTCTGGACATCGCAGTTACCCTCAGTAATTTATTGAAACAATATCAAAAAAGATGATGCTATAGAGGTGGTCAATAGTATTAATAATTTTTTTTTTGTAAGTGTTGGGCCAACTTTGGCAGATATGATCCCAGAGCCACTACCATCCGAAAACTGGAAAGATAACCTGATAGATGTCATGGCCTGGTGAGCGCACGCCCCCTCCTTCCCATTTTCTCTTCAGGCAGTCATCACACCTGGGAGATCAGATGCACCTGCTGCCTCTGCTCAGCCAGTGCTTGTAAGGATCTGCTCTTCAGTGCCTCAGCGTTAGCTTGTCTGGGTATACTGCCTCACAGTAGTCAAGTAATCAGTAATATTCTCAGTGCTTGGTGAAGTTTTTGTACTCACCTGAGTTGTGCTCTTTTGCTCTCAGGTTGCTGCCATCGGTGTGGGTGCATCTTTGGGGACTGCATGCGCTCACCTGGCCCTCCATCCACACTAAACGACAACAGTTCTCCACCCGATCAGGTGCCACCAGTTCCATCTCTCCCACGACCTGCTTCATCCTGCTGGTTCGTCTCTCCCTGCTGGGGTCCCTGCCGGTTCTCTTGTTTGACCCACGTAAGTGGTAATTTGGCTAGCCATCTCGCTGTTCTCCATTCCTCCTCTCACTGCTCTCATGTCTCTCTCTCCCACAGGCCACTTCCTCTGGCAAGTAATGTTTTCTGTAGCAGTGCTTGAGGTCTTTTTGAAATTTAATAAACATTTTCAAACTTTTACTCTGGTGTGGTTGTTCCATTGTTGTTGCACTCTGCACGTGAGCCGTAAGCTAATAAATCATGAGAATAGAAATGAATTTTCATTCAATGTTTCTTTTTTGCTATGAAAGAAAATGAAGTGTTAGATATTGTAAATAAATATAGATATAAAACATCCACTGATTGTAATGGGGTTGACATCACAATTGTGAAAAAGGTGATGGATGGATGGATGGATGGAGGGACGGATGGACGGACGAACTTTCTTGATCCCAAACTGGGAAATTACAGTGCAACAGCAGCATCACAGTAGACAACCAAAACAATAGAAACACACACAGCATGAAAGAAAAAGGGGCTACCATGGAAAGTAAAACTGCCTAAATAACTTGTATATACATAGCAGATGAATAGACGATGACCCGTATACATACATGAATCATACTCACTGTACACTGTAGGACTATCAGGCGCAGGATGCAATGTGAGGTACCAATTAGACTGCAAGGTGCTGTATGGCAACATTGTTCAGAATTCAACATCAGAGTGAGTTATTGTACAGTGAAATGGCATGTGGCAGGAAAGATTTCCTCTATCTGACCAATCAGCAGCGAAGCTGTAGCAGTCTGCTGGAGAAAGTGCTCCACTGTCTGGACAGTGTGTGGTGGACGGGGTAATAAGGATTGTCCATGATGGATCACAGTTTGTTCACTGTCCTCCTCTCCACCACGGATATATAGAGGGGATCCTAAAGCCACTTGCATACATCTGCAACTTATCATTTCAAACTGTTCAATTTCCAAATCAAATGAAAATAGCAAAAGTTGTGCCATTGTATAAAACAGGAAAAACACAACTTCACAAATTACAGACCTGTATCTTTGCTTCCACAATTCTCAATAATTCTTGAAAAACTGTTCAACAATCAACTAGACACGTTTTTATACAAACATAAAATACTTTCTGACAATCAGTATGGGTTCAGGTCAAACAGTTCTACATCACTGTCACTAATTGATACAACTGAGGAAATTACAAACTGATCAAAAACAGCATGCAGTCGGGATATTTCTAGATTTGAAGAAGGCCTTTGATACAGTCAATCATGAAATTTCGATCAATAAGATGGAACAATATGGAATCAGGGATGTGGTGTTGCACTGTGTGAGAAGCTATTTAAATCACAGATAGGTGGTGGGCTGAGTGGCTCTATCCGCTTTAGTTTTCAAGATGATCGATCCCCATCGAGAGAGCAGCTGAGTTTCACAGATAGGCTAACTCATATTTTTCAAAACATGAATCTGTTTGTTGGCACGTTAAGTATGTGCATATTTTTATGAAAATTAAACTTTAGTTACGAAACCTGATAAGACGGCTCTGAGGTGATCACCAAGGACCTCTTTATGCTTAACCAATCAAAACAGCGCTCCATGATCACTTAACTTGAGTTCGACCAATGAGCTGTGTCATTGTCGGAAGTAACCGCAAAGGAAAGATGGGCTGATGAGGCTGGAATTTCATCAGCCAGGTAAGCACAATAATGTTATATTTATGTCCCTGTATTTTCTTTTTGTGTTACAGATCTCCATAGTTAATATTAGAAACCAAGTGCTGCTCCCCATTGTCCTTCGTCTTGTGTAGCATATCGCTAAATAAAGTAATTGCACGTCCTTTGCGTTGTCCTACTGATGTTAAAGAAGTCCTGCTGAAAAAAAGGCATACAGCAGCATCAAACCAGCACCATCAAATAATAGTTAAGTATTGTAAATAGGACTTTTATGTCATGACTAATAAGCTGACAGCTCACGTGCACGATACGACAGCACAGGAGAACACCCACACGAGGAGGCACGTTTGAGAGTTTTATTGAATTTCAAAATGAACACACAGCTATGGAAACAGTCACTCGCCAGAGGAATCAACCTACGGAGAGAAGATGAGAGCTGTGAGTGGAGGAACGAAGTAAGGGGAAATGGGCAAGCCAAATTGCCACTTACTTGGGTTCCGAGGGAGAACTGGCAGGGCTCCTGCGAGGAATAGATGAACCAGTAGGGTGAGGGGGATGAGCTGGTGTTGCCTGACCGGGTGGAGGTTGGAAGCCGAGGAGAAGTGGAGATGTGGCAGGAGGGCGCACACAGTCCCAGAGACACACCTGCAGGGTGGCAGCAACCTGACGAGAGAAGAGAATCAAGTTAAGACAACGTGTCTATGCTTGTCAAAACAATACTTGCTTGTCCGTTGAAGGGCAGTATACCAGGACGAGCCAGTGTAGAATGCACGGAGAGGTCCTCCTTAAGTACGCTGGCTGATGAGTGGGAGCAGGTGTGTCCTCTGCCTCAGGTGCAGTGATGTGAAAGTGAGATGGGACGGGAGGGGCGCGCTCTCACTGCCCATGACAGGGCCCCCCCTTCTAGGAGCGCTTCCTGGCGGTCCAGAGGGCTTCTCTGGGTGAACTCGGTGGTAGGCTTGGAGCATCTCTTTGTCCAGGACCCATGATGTAGGGACCCAGGAGCATTCCTCTGGGCCATAGCCCTCCCAGTCCACTAGATACTGAAGGCCCTGACCCCAACAGCGGACATCCAGGATTCGGCGTACAGTGTAGGCGGTGTGGCCGTTGATGATCCAGGGAGGAGGAGGCGGCTTGGGGGGGGCAGACGGGACTGGCTGACAGGGGGCTTGATGTGGGAGACGTGAAACGTAGGGTTCACCCGCAGGGTTGGCGGCAACTTCAGCTGGACCGACACATTGTTTACCACCCATAAATGGTAAATGGGCCCAGGAAGCGGGGGGACAGCTTCTTGGATTTTTCCTTGAGAGGAATCTGGCTTGCTGCCAGCCAGACCTGCTGCCGGGACCCGCTTCCTGTCAGCAGCAGCCCAGGTACGTTCAGTGGAGCGGGCGAGGGCGGCCCGGTTAGACCTCCAGACGCGCCAGCAACGACGAGCATGGACCCCCATGGACAGAACTGTGACTTCCCTCTTGGCCATGGGTAGAAGCGGCGGCGTGTACCCCAGCAACACCTCGAACGGGGTGAGTCCAGTGGCAGAGGAGACGGCTGAGTTCAAAGAATACTCCACCCAGGTCAGATGCGTGCTCCAAGACAACGTGTTATCAGCTGCTACACACCGCAGGGTGGCTTTCAGGGACTGAGAGGCTCACCGTCATTCCCAGGGTCCAGCAAAAGGCCCTCCAGACCTGGGACGTAAATTGAGGACCCTGGTCAGACACAATTTCCATGGGAATACTGTGGATCTGGATGACATGATCGGTGAGCAGGACCGCCGTCTCCAAGGCCGAGGGGAGCATCGCGAGGGCAACCAGATGCACCACCTTCATGAAGCGATCCACAATGGTGAGGATTACCATCTTGCCTCAGGAGGGGGGAAGTCCGGTAACGAAGTCCACGGCAAAGTGGGACCAAGGACGACCAGGGATGGGGAGGGGATGGAGGAGACCAGATGGGGGAGAGGAGTCTGATTTCCCCCAGACGCAGGTCTGACAGGCCTTAATGTACTCCCATACATCCCCCCACAGCATTTGCCACCAGAATGCTCGCCAGACGAAGTCCACAGTCTGAGTGATTCCAGGATGGCAAGCGAAGCGACTGGTGTGACCCCACTGGATGACATTGCTGTGGAGGGTGGCCGGGACGTACAGACGGTTCTCCTTCGCACTCCTTCGTACACTCATGGTACCGGTTGTCCAACCCTACAGCTGATCTATGAGACTGTCAAGAGTCTCAGGGACAGGGTGAACCGCCAGATTGTCACTGAGATGAGCGTTTAACTCGTGGAAAAATATGCTGCGTAGAGCAACCTCATTCCACCCCGAGTCAACCGCTTCAACCCGGAACTCCACCGAGTGCTCGGCTGCTGACCGAGTGCCCTGGTAGAGCATCATCAGGAGGCTCATTACGTTGCACTGAATCTCTGTACGGCCAAACGCACAAGAGAAAGCATCCATGAATTGCTCAAACATGTATTGCCATCCCTAGGGGTTATCTATTGTGGACTGTGCCCAATCAAAATCCCGGTCTTTGAGCAAAAGAGTGAAAAACTGAATTTTAGCCACGTCCCCTGGGTACTTTTTTTCTGGAGTTGCCCCGGGCGAGAGGCGACGAGCAGGGGTGGGGATTCTTGTATGCCCCCACCTTGCTGCCTCTATATTGGAGTTTTCCCTGGTGGACGAAAAGGTTACTTCCCTGCGCCTTTGGGTTGGGAAATGGGTCCTGACCATCATTTGTGCCTATGCACCAAATGTTTCAGAGTATCCACCCTTTTTGGAGTCTCTGACTGGAGTGCTGAAGGGTGCTCCTCTTGGAGACTCCATTGTCCTACTGGGGACTTCAATGCACATGTGGGCAATGACAGTGAAACCTGGAGAGGGGTGATTGGGAGGAACGGCCTGCCCGATCTGAACCCGAGTGGTGCTCAGTTATTGGACTTCTGTGCTAACCACAGTTTGTCCATAATGAACACCATGTTCAAGCATAAGGGTGTCCATATGTGCACCTGGCACCAGGACACCCTAGGCCGCAGGTTGATGATCGATTTTGTTATTGTGTCATCAGACCTGCGACTGTATGTCTTGAACACTCGGGTAAAGAGAGGTGCAGAGCTGTCAACTGATCACCACCTGGTGGTGAGTTGGATCCGATGGCAGGGGAGGATGCCATTCAGACCTGGTAGACCCAAACGTATAGTGAGGGTGTGCTGGGAACACCTGGCTGAGGCCCCTGTCTGGGTGGTCTTCAACTCCAACCTCCGGAAGAACTCTGACCACATTCCGAGGGAGTCTGGAGACATGGAGTCTGAATGGGCCATGTTCTCCACCTCTATTGTTGAAGTGGCGGCCCAGAGCTGCGGCTGCAAGGTGGTCGGTGCATCTCGTGGTGCGTGGTGGCAACCCCCGAACCAAGTGGTGGACACCAGTGGTGAAGGGGGCCATTAAGCTGAAGAAGGCTTGGTTGGCTTGTGGGACTCCCGAAGCAGCTGAGATGTACCGGCAGGCCAAGCGGAGTGCAGCTCAGGTGGTTGCTGAAGCAAAAACCCGGGTATGGGAGGAGTTCAGTGAGGCCATGGAACAAGACTTTCGGTCGGCCTCGAAGAGATTCTGGCAAACTGTCCAGCGGCTCAGGAGGGGAAAGCAGCTCTCTGTCCACACTGTGTATGGTGCTGATGGGGCACTGTTGACTTCGACTGGGGATATCGTCAGGCGGTGGAAGGAATACTTCGAAGATCTCCTCAATCCCACTGATACACCTTCCACAGAGGAAGCAGGGCTTGTGGACGAGGTGGATGACTCGCCTATCACAGGGGCTGAGGTCGCCAAGGTGGTTAAAAATCTCCTTGGTGGCCGGGCCCCGGGGGTGGACGAGATTCGCCCTGAGTACCTCAAGGCCCTGGATGGTGTAGGGCTGTCATGGTTGACACGCCTCTGTAACATTGCGTGGAGGTCGGGGGCAGTGCCTTTGGCATGGCAAACCGGGGTGGTGGTTCCTCTCTTCAAAAAAGGGGACCGGAGGGTGTGCTCCAACTTTAGAGGGCTCACACTCCTCAGCCTCCCTGGGAAGGTCTATGCCAAAGTACTGGAGAGGAGAGTCCAGCTGTTGGTCGAACCTCGGATTCAGGAGGAGCAATGTGGTTTTCGTCCTGGCTCTGGCACATCGGACCAGCTCTTTACCCTCTCGAGAATTCTCGAGGGTTCATGGGAGTTTGCCCAACCAATTTACATGTGTTTTGTGGACTTGGAGAAGGCATTCAACCGCGTCCCTCGTGTTTTTTTGTGGGGGGTGCTTCGGGAGTATGGGGTATCGGGCTTGTTGTTACAAGCTATTTGGTCTCTGTACGACCGTTGTGAGAGTTTGGTTCGTATTGCCAACACTTGGTCGGACTCATTCCAGTGAGAGTTGGACTCCGCCAGGGCTGCCCTTTGTCACCGATCCTGTTCATAATTTTTATGGACAGGATTTCTAGGCGCAGCCAGGGAACGGAGGGTGTCATGTTTGGTGACCACAGGATCTCATCTCTGTTGTTTGCAGATGATGTTGTCCTGTTGGCTTCATCCAGCAATGACCTACAGTTCTTGCTGGGAAAGTTTGTCGTTGAGTGTGAAGCGGCTGGGATAAGAATCAGCACCTCCAAGTCCGAGTCCATGGTCCTCAGCCGGAAAAAGGTGGATTGTCCTCTCTGGGTTGGGGACAGGCTCCTGCCCCAAGTGGAGGAGTTTAAATATCTTGGGGTCTTATTCACGAGTGAGGGGAGAATGGAGCGAGAGATTGACAGACGGATCGGAGCAGCATCTGCAGTGATGTGGACATTGTACCGGCCTGTTGTGGTGAAGAGGGAGCTGAGTTCTAAGGCAAAGCTGTCGATTTACCAGTCAATCTATGTTCCTACTCCCACCTATGGTCATGAGCTTTGGGTAATGACCGAAAGAACAAGATCGCGGATACAAGCGGCTGAAATGAACTTTCTCCATAGGATTGGAGCTGGACTCACCCTCAGAGACAGGGTGAGGAGCTCAGTCATCTGGGAGAGGCTCAGAGTAGAACCACTGCTCCTCCACATTGAAAGGAGTCAGTTGAGGTGGTATGGGCATCTGATTCCGATGCCTCCTGGACGCCTCCCATGAGGTGTTTCGGGCATGTCCCACTGGGAGGAGACCCCGGGGCAGACCCAGGACTCGGTGGAGAGACTATGTCTCCCAACTGGTCTGGGAACGCCTTGGTATCCTCTCTGAAGAGCTGGAGCAGGTGGCTGGGGAGAGGGAAGTCTGGGCTTCTCTGCTTGAACTGCTGCCTCTGCGACCCGGACCTCCAGAAAAGCGGTAGAAGATGGATGGATGGATGGGTACTCCTCCCCAACCTGCTCCAAATACATACAGACCTGAATAAGGAAACCCTTGCATCTCCCCGCCTCCCCCGCGTACGTGGCAGGCGTGGGAATGGAAGTGGTACGACGCACCATAGTGCGGGAAGCAGGCTGAGGAGGAGAAGCCTGAGGAGGCACATTGGGCCAAAGTTGTATCATAGTCTGAATTTGCTGGGTCAAAACAGCCAGCTGGTGCTCAGTCGCTGCTAAGGGATCCATGGCGGTGAGCTCTGACGTCGATGCACCAGCTGAGCTGCTGTCCTGGCTGGCTTGTTCTGTCATGACTAATAAGCTGACAGCTCACATGCCCGATACGACAGCACAGGAGAACACCCACACAAGGAGGCCTGTTTGAGTGTTTTATTGAACTTCAAAATGAACGCACAGCTATGGAAATAGTCACTCGCCAGAGGAATCAATGTGCGGAGAGAAGACGGGAGCTGTGAGTGGAAGAACGGAGTAAGGGGAAATGGGCGAGCCAAACTGCCACTTACTTGGGTTCCGAGGGAGAACCGGCAGGGCTCCAGCGGGGAGTAGACAAACCAGTAGGGTGTGGGGGATGAGCTTGTGTTGCCTGACCGGGTGGAGGTTGGAAACTGAGGAGAAGTGGAGATGTGGCAGGAGGGCGCGTACAGTCCCAGAGACACACCTGCATGGTGGCAGCAACCTGACGAGAAAAGAGAAACAAGATAAGACGGCATGTCTACGCTTGTCAAAACGATATTTGCTTGTCCGTTGAAGGCAAGTATACCCAGACGAGTGTAACGGAGTCAAAAATGTACTTTAAGTATTTCTTTTTCTCAGTTATGTTTTTATTTATATTGTTGTGAATTTTATTTTACTTGAGTACTTTTATTTTGGCAGTAGGCTTCTCGCATCCGCTCTTCCTGTACCTCCGAGGCTCCGGTAGTCTAGTCTTTCCCCACAGTATCGCGTTGCTTTGCTGTGGGTAAGTTGTGTTCAAAATGCTGCTGGCACTAAATGATCGTATTGTTCGTTAGTTTTATCATTTGGACTGTAACCTTAGTTTGTAATTGTTCCTTATTAATTTGACATGTCACTGTAGTGTATTTTTTTTGTTATTTGTCTTATAAATAAGAGTTTTATGGATGTTTTGGCGCACATCGGGGGTCTGGTGGGTGCCATTTTAGGGTTTTGCGCCAATATAGGCTCTATAGTGACTCCAGCAGCTTGTGTCGTTGTGTAATTTATGTTTTTGTAAATGTAGGAGCCTGTGTGGGATCGAGGTACAGACGGAGCGTGATGTAGTTTGTTTTATTTCATCTACAGGTATGTTTGTTTTTGAAAAATCTTATTATTTGAAATGTAATTTATTTTTTTTTGTATTGTAAAATTATTTTAGAGCTCCTTTTCCACACAGTATTGCGTTGCTTTGCTGTGGGAGCCTGTGTGGGATCTAGGTACAGACGGAGCGTGATACAGTTTGTTTTATTTCATTAACAGGAGAAATAAATTGTGGAAACAGCAGTCTGGTGTCATCGTGGTCCCTATGCCGCACATACGCTTGTATTGATGTTCCCGATCACGGCCGCTTAAGGGTGTCCCAAAAGAAGAACCATTACACTTGTGACGAGATCCGTTACACGAGCCAGCGTAGAATGCGCGGACAGGTCCTCCTTAAGTACGCCGGCTGATGAGCGGGAGCAAGTGCGTCTTCTGCCTCAGGTGCAGTGATGAGTTAGTGAAAGTGAGACGGAACGGGAGGGGCGCGCTCTCGCTGCCCATGACAGTTTTAGTGTTGTGAGTTTTTGAGTGTTTATTGTTTTTGTTAGGTGTTTTGACGTGTTTTTGGAGCAGCATCTTTTTTCATATTGTCTTTTTTCACTGTATTTCTTGTTTTTATAGATTTTTTTTAAAGTAATAATTTGTAAATAGCTCAGCAAAAAATGTTGAGGAAATCAACTAGAAAGAAGAAAGCCCTGTGGAAGAGGAGGATATCTCAGGAGAAATGTCCCAACCTCAACCACAGTGATACAGTTTGTATCACTGGATATTTATTCCCAGCTTTGTTACAATAATTTTTTTCTATAACTATTTATATTGTTTCTATTTTTTTTCAATAGCTAGTGTATTTTTTTCTTATTAGCTTTGTTTCAAATTGCTTTGTCATTGTTATATTTATTACTTATTGTTGAACATTTGTTGTTGAAACAAGTTTCTTTTGGATAAATCTTATCTAATCTTATGCTATATATTTATACTGTACTTTTAGACATTCTTCAGATGAAGGGCCATCCACCAGGACCAGCAGTGGAACAGGAACAACTGGAGAGGAACTGATTCCTGAACTACCACAGAGTGATACTACCAAAACACTACCAAACACTACCAAAACGCCTCGACATGGACGCAGAAAACAGCCTGTAAACTGGACACTGTAAGTTCTGGGCAAATACAAATATTTGAGAACATGTATAAGGGGTTCAGTTTAATTTCTGCTATTGCAAAGCTTTTGTTCATGTACATTTGAAATATTTTTAAAGAGAAAACCTGTCATGGGCAGCGAGAGCGCGCCCCTCCCCTCCTGCCGCACCTTCGTCCATTCATCACTGCACCTGAGGCAGAGGACACACCTGTGCCCGCTCATCAGCCAGCGTATTTAAGGAGGTTTCCTCTGCGCAGTCAGTGCTGGTTCGTCTGGGTATACTGCCCTAAATTCAGGCAAGCAGGTCGTATTGTGCAAAGATTAGGCACGCTGTCTAACCTTCGCCTTTTTCTGTCCTTACAGGTTGCTGCCATTGTGCGGGTGTGTCTCAGGACTGCGCACGCTCTCCTGCAACCTCACCATATCCTCAGCAACGGATCTTCACCCGGTCAGGCACTACTAGCTCATTCCACCCTACCCTACTGGTTTGTCTATTCCTCGCTAGAGTCCTGCCAGTCCTCTCCCGGAGTCCCAAGAAAGTGGTAATTTGGCTCTTCCTTGGGCGCATGCGCACGCAGCGACCAGCAGCTTGGTGATATAGTGCGTGTGTGCGTGTGTGTGTTTTTTGTACTTTTTTACGTTTTTAGAAAATCCTCTGTGTCGTTTCTGCCCTGGAGCGTTGGTGGAATATATGGCGAACAGCTCCCTGGTATCTGCAACATGGATTTCCTGTCATATCTCGCACTACTGCTTTCTGTGCTGTGGCTCTTTGTCTCTGAGGTAAACGCGTTCGGCTCCATGGCGAGCAGAATAGCGGGCAGAATACAATATTCCAGGGACATGTTGCTGCGCTTTAACACAGCTGGTGCAGAGTCTCTGATTGCGCCCAGATTTCAGCTGCCGGACTTTATTTTGAGAGACGGACACAGCGGTGAAAAGAGAAGCGGCAGGAGGAAGCGTGGAAGACGTGGAGGTGTGAAATTGCGCCTTAGGAGACGTCAGTTTGGTAACATTCCTCTTCCTTCGATCATTTTTGGGAATGCACAGTCTGTGAGAAACAAGGTGGAGGAAATTCAAGGCAACGTACGTTACCAGAAGGATTTTAAGAACTGCTGCGTCATGGCTTTCACTGAATCTTGGCTTACTGCGCATGATCGAGACGCAGACCTGTGGATTGACGGCTTTGGAGCTCCGCTGCGCTCGGATCGGCAGGAAGAGGTAACGGGGAAACGTCAGGGGGGCGGAGTATGTTTATACATTAATAAGCAGTACTGCACATCTGTCACGGTCAGAGAGCGCATCTGTACACCCCATGTGGAGCTGCTGTCTGTGTCGCTTCGCCCCTTTTATTTGCCTCGAGAGTTTCCCCAACTTTTCATCACAGTTGTGTACATTCATCCGAGGGCAGACGCTGACTCCGCCTCCAGCACCATCTCTGATGTGATCCAGCGGCTGCAGTCAATTTCTCCAGAGGCGCCAAACTTCATTCTTGGGGATTTTAACCATGTTTCTTTAAAGAAGACACTTAAAAACTTTCATCAGTATGTCTCCTGCCCAACCAGGCGAAAAAAGACATTGGACCTGTGCTATGGATCCATAGAGAGGGCCTATAAATCACTCCCCCTTCCTCCTTTAGGATCATCAGATCACAACTGTGTTCATTTGCTGCCCACATATAAAACTGCTCTCAGAAGAGGCAAGGTGGAGATGAGAGACATTGATGTGTGGACAGAAGATTCAGAGCACAGCCTCCAGGAATGCTTTGACTGTACAGACTGGAAGATGTTCATAATGGCCTGCGGGGATGATTTGGACTCTCTGGCTGAGCTCACATGCTCATACATGGCTCACTGTCAAAATAAGTTTGTTCCACGTAAACGTGTCAAAATATATCCCAACAACAAACCATGGGTTACTAAATCAGTTAAATCCTGCTTACAGAGGAAAGCACTTGCCTTTAAACAGGGGTCTGTTTCTGCGCTACAGGTTGCCACTAAGGAGCTAAAGGCCGAAATTTTAAGAGCAAAACAGAATTATAAATCAGAGTTGGAAAGCAAGATGGCAGCAAATAAACTTGGTTCGGCCTGGGCCAGTATGAAAAAAATTGCAGGCCTTCAGAGCACAGAGCGCAGTAATCGTGTGTTTTTAGATGGTTTTAGTTCAGACACAGAGCTGGCTAATGCTCTTAATTGTTTTTATGGTCGTTTTGACTCCTTTGATTTTAGCACAGAAATCCAAGATTTGAAACAGAAACTCAAAGACAATCAGCACTTTAATATTGAGATGCAGGATGTTGAAAGGGAGTTCCGCGCTGTAAAAGTGAACAAAAGTCAGGGCCCTGATAATATATGTGGACGCCTGGTAAAGTCCTGTGCACATGAACTGAGTCCTATATTTCACTACATTTTCAATAAGTCCTTACAGACACAACATGTGCCTAAGATCTGGAAAGATGCCGTGGTTGTTCCCGTTCCAAAATCCAGCTGTCCTAAAACGGTAAATGACTTTAGACCAGTTGCTTTGACTTCAATTTTAATGAAAATTTTTGAAAAACTGGTCAGATGTGAGGTCCTAAAGCAGACTGAACATGCATTGGATCCTCTGCAGTTTGCCTATAGGCCTCACAGAGGAGTGGAGGATGCCACTGTCACTCTGTTTAACATGCTTTTTAAACATCTGGATTTTAATGGGACACACGCCAGGCTTTTATTTGTGGACTTTTCTTCTGCCTTTAATACAATCCAACCTCATATTTTAGTTGAAAGGCTCCTGCAACAATTTGATTTAAGCAATAATCTGGTGGGTTGGATTCTGGATTTCTTAACCAACAGGACGCAGAGAGTAAGGGTCAATGGTACATTGTCTGACCTAAAGTGCTCTTCTACTGGCTCTCCTCAGGGGTGTGTGTTGTCACCACTACTCTTCATCCTGTACACAAACATGTGTCGGAGCAGACATGACAACAGACACATTATAAAGTATGCTGATGACTCAGTCATTGTCAGTCTCCTCCAGGATGGTGAGAGTGGCCACGGCCCAGTAGTTGATGACTTTGTTCACTGGTGTGAGGATTCCTACCTGCAGCTGAATACAACAAAAACGAAAGATATGATTATTGACTTTAGGAGGAAAACTCCCAGGCACAAAGTCACCATACTAAAAGGCCAGACCACCGAATGTGTACAATCGTACAAATATCTTGGGACGATTATTGATAGTGGATTGAACTTTGAGGTGAACTGTGAAAGGGTGTGCAAAAAGGGTCAGCAAAATTTGCATTGTTTGAGGAAACTTGCACGCTTCCAAATTGACCGAACCATAATGACTATGTTCTATCGGGCTTTTATTGAATCTGTTTTATCCTTTTCTTTAATGTCATGGTTTGGTCAGATAAAACTGAAACAGAGGAAATCCTTGGATCAGGTAGTCAGATGGTCCAGTCGTTTGCTTGGTGAGTCACAGCTGAGCCTGACATCCCTGTACACCAGACAAGTACAGAGGATGGCCGACTCGATTTTAAATGATGACTCCCACCCTTTGCACTGCAACTTTCAGCTTCTTCCCTCCAGACGGAGGTTTGCTGTCCCAAAAAGTAGAACCCAGCGCTACAAAAACAGCTTTGTCCCTGCTGCTGTCAAAGAGTTGAACAAGCTATAAAAATTATATTGTACATATTTTATATTTACCTATTTTGTAAGATGTGTGCCTGTGTTTGTGTCTATGTTGAATGTAATTGTGGCTTGTAAATATGGATGTCACCAACTGCAAAACAAATCTACCTACGGGTACAAATAAAGTAACCTGAACCTGAACCTGAACCTTCCATATTCCCTACTCCACTTCTCCGCTGACAGCTCTCGCTTTCTCTACACAGGTGGATCGATCTTCTGGCGAGTGGCTGTTTATCTAAGTGTGCGCTGTTTTCTATATTTAATAAACTGTTGAACATTCCCCCCTTGTGTGATTCCGTCCTGTGCTAGCATCGTGCACGTGAGCTGTCAGCTTAATCATGACAAAACCGGTGAAATCAGTTTTTTTTATTACACACTGTTTTAAGCATTTGAAATAAATAATATTGACACATACTTGCCAGATTTTGAAATGTACACTTCTCCTGAAAAAACAGGGCAAAATATTTTACACAAAGGACATTTTATAAAATATTTATTAAAAAAAGATAAAAAGCACCAGGTGAACTATTATAATTATAGCACTAAAAGGCTTTAAAGCATTCCAGTGCGTTTCCAACCAATGTGAAATTTTAAGAGGTTAAAGATTAAATATTCAACATTTAAAACAGGAGTAGCTCATTTTTCTAAATTAGCTCTAACATTTTTATTGGTGTTATAATCACCACAAAATCACCAACAAACAAAGAACAAGTGAAGCACAACAACAACAACAAAAAAACCTTATTTCAATATACCACACCCAAAAGTACATATAGAGCACACAGTGTGTGTGTCTATGTGGCCTAGTCAGAAATGTTCTCACAGTCCAAGCAATAACACATGTCTGTGCATGGAAGCTCGTTCTGTCTGCATGTGCATCTCCCTTTCACAGTGTTGTTTTTTACAAGAGCAGTATACAAGCTCCAGAATGCTGAGAGGTGCAGGGGAAGAGTCGTCCAGTTGATCTCACAGGAGTCTCCCTCATCTTCCAGCCATGGGCCATTGGTGGAGGTATGTCTGGCTGACTCTGCAGGCATCTTTTATAGATGGCTGCCTGCTAGTTTGTTCATTGAATGTGTTTATACTGTATAAATCAAATCAAATCAACCTTTATTGTCATATTGCTGTACATACAACTGTAGTGCAGGCAAGATGAAATTGCGTTTCTCTCGGCATCCATATACCGTAAGTATAAAAAAAAAGAACATAATTTAAGACACACTCACATACATCCTCACTCCCCACCCCAACACAGCCATTCACATTTCCCTGAGACATACTTGAAAACTAACCAGAACTATAATATACAAATGATATACTGTACATAATGTCCATAGGTGCAGTAGTATGTATGAGAGATTCCGGATCAACTGTTCAGCATCCTAACAGCTTGTGGAAGGAAGCTGTTAATCGGTCTGGTGGTTCTGCCTCTGATGCTCCGGAATCGTTTGCCAGATGGCAGAAGTTCAAAGTGTTTATGCAGAGGGTGAGAATGGTCCTTGACAATGTTCAGTGCCCTGCTCCTACAACGGTTCTGAAAAAGTTCTTGGACAGAGGGGAGGGAGACTCCAATTACCCTCTCAGCTCCCTTAACTATCCTCTGCAGGGCTTTTTTGTCTGACATACTGCAGCTGGAGTACCATGTTGCAATGCAGTACGTCAGAACACTCTCCACCACACCTCTGTAGAAGGTCCTGAGGATGCAGATGCAGAGAGAGGCCTGTTTGAGTTTCCTCAAGAAGTTCAGTCTCTGCTGCGCCCGCTTCCTGATCCCCAAGGAATTCTTGCTCCAGGTCAGGTCCTGCGAGATCTGCACTCCGAGGAACTTGATGTTCTCCACTCTCTCCACTAAATGGCCGCCAATGCTGAGAGGGACGTGTTCAGGCTGTGACCGCCGGAAGTCGATAATCATCTCCTTCGTTTTGTCCACGTTGAGCACCAGATTGTTCTCCCTGCACCAGCCCTCCAGGTCTCTCACTTCTTCCCTGTACATTGATTCCTCATCCCTCTGAATAAGTCCCACCACCGTGGTGTTGTCTGCAAACTTAATAATCTGGTTCCCCTCTGGTTCCCCTCGAGTCATGTGTTAGAAGTGTAAACAACAGTGGACTGAGTACGCAGCCTTGAGGGGATCCGGTGCTCAGCGTGATAAAGTTGGAGATGTTATTTCCAACCCGGACAGACTGAGGTCTCTCAGTCAGGAAATCCAGGATCCAGAGACATGTGGCAGTGTTCAGACCAAGAAGCAGTAATTTCTCCATCAGTCTCTGGGGAATAATGGTGTTGAATGTTGAATGTATTTTCATTGCTTAAGTTTCTTTCTTAGCCTCTTTCGATTATATTTTTGAGCTGTATACTCTTCCCTTATGCATATGATGCATTGGCTTGGGAGCAGATGTGGTGGACTGGAACCTCTGTTTTTGTTGACCGGAGAACCTGGTTTGGTTGGGCATTTGTAGTGGAAGTATATGGTTCTTCATCTAAAATATTGTAAAGGAGACAAAATTGGGTGGGATGCTTAATTTGGGACAACTCTATATTTACTGCATAAGTGTTCATTCTAAAGATAACTACATTGTGTTAACATTGTCTGTTCTGTTCTACAGGTAACTCCAGCTGCTCAGACATTCCTGACACACTCCTGGACCTGTCTGGATCTTTCTGTCTTGTCTTAAATTGACTATTGGAGCAGTGGCTAGCCCTTGCTTGGAGCTGGTCTAGAATGGAGAAGTAAAGGGCCTCCTTCCTTCCACTAGCCTGGGTGTACACCTTGGGCAAGTGTTGGCACACCCTTGGCCTCCCTTGGTCGGGGATACGGCCTAGGTCACTACACTCGGCGGTTCTGCTTGTCAACTCGGCATCAGTCCCGGCAATTCTTTTTGTGAGCATGCCACTTCTGGGCCTTCAATGGACCAAAAGTAATTGGACAATTGACTCAGAAGGCTGCAAAAAAAAATTAACAAGGCTGCGTGGGCTCTTCCCTCGTTAACCTGTCATCATTTAAGCAGTTAAAAGGTCTGGAGTTGATTCCAGGTGTGGCGTTTGCATTTGGAAGCTGTTGCTGTGAACACACAACATGCGGTCAAAGGAGCTCTCAATGGAGGTGAAACAGACCATCCTGAGGCTGAAAAAAAAGAAGAAATCCATCAGAGAGATAGCAGAAATATTAGGAGTGGCCAAATCAACAGTTTGACACATTCTGAGAAAAAACGAGTGCACTGGTGAGCTTGGGAACTCAAAAAGGCCTGGACGTCCACGGAAGACAACAGTGGTGGATGATCACAGAATCCTTTCCATGGTGAAGGACAACCCCTTCACAACATCCACTCAAGTGAAGAACACTCTCCAGGAAGTAGGTGTATCAGTATCTAAGTCTACCATAAAGAGAAGACTTCATGAGAGTAAATACAAAGGATTCACCACAAGGTGCAAACCATGAATCAGCCTCAAAAATAGAAAGGCCAGAATTGACTTTGCCAAAAAACATCTGAAGAAGCCAGCCCAGTTCTGGAACAGCATTCTTTGGACAGATGAGACTAAGATCAACCTGTACCAGAATGATGGGAAGAAGAAAGTTTGGAGAAGAATTGGAACAGCTCATGATCCAAAGCACTACATCTTCTGTAAAACATGGTGGAGGCAGTGTGATGGCATGGGCATGCATGGCTTCCAATGGCACTGGGTCAATTGTGTTTATTGATGATGTGACAAAAGACAGAAGCAGCCGGATGAATTCTGAAGTGTATAGGGATATACTTTCTGCTCAGATTCAGCCAAATGCAACAAAGTTGATTGGACGGCGCTTCACCAATGATCCAAAACATACTGCAAAAGCAACCCAGGAATTTTTTAAAGCAACGAAGTGGAATATTCTGCAATGGCCGAGTCAATCACCAGATCTCAACCCAATCGAGCATGCATTTCACTTGCTCAAGACAAAACTTAAGGCAGAAAGACCCACAAACAAGCAACAACTGAAGACAGCTGCAGTAAAGGCCTGGCAAAGCATCACAAAGGAGGAAACCCAGCGTTTGGTGATGTCCATGGGTTCCAGACTTCAGGCAGTCATTGCCTGCAAAGGATTCTCAACAAAATATTGAAAAGTAACATTTTACTTAGGGTTATGTTTATTTGTCCAATTACTTTTGAGCCCCTGAAATGAGGAGCGTTTGTATAAAAATAGTTACAATTCCTACATGTTTAATCATATATTTTTATTCAACCCCTTGAATTAAACCTTAAAGTCTGCACTTCAATTCCATTGTAGTTGTTTCATTTCAAATCCAATGTGGTGGCATGCAGAGCCCAAATCATGAAGATTGTGTCACTGTCCAAATATTTCTGGGCCTAACTGTAAATGTATTATGCGCTATAATTTTGCACTTGTGTAGTTGTTTTTTCAACAACCAATACATGTTTTTTTGTAAGCTAATTAAATTCTTGAAAATGAATATTCATGTCAAACCTGCTGCATTTTGATTTTTTTTTTTTACCCTGGAGGCAGATGGGGGGGGGGGGGGTCCTGATTAAGTTGAACGTGATTGGTGTATGCGGTCACCTACCGCAACCAGACTGGTTTGTCAGCTAAAGCTGTTCTGAGAGATGCTGGAGAGGACTGACAATAAAAATGTAAGTTTATTAAAAAAATTGGGGGCAAACCGAGGCGTCCATCAAATTTTCTCAAATTTACCAAAAATAGAGAAGACTATATTTTAAAAAATGGCATACTCTGCCGATGCGGATCGATCAATGACACACACTTGAAAACGCACTTGGCCCACCACCTAAGAACACAATTTGTGAAGTTGGGTGATAAATTTTCCTCATGTTTGGACATTGTTTGTGGAGTCCCCCAGGGGTCAGTATTTGGCCCTAAATTGTTTCTTATATATATATATACAGTATATATATATATATATATACAGTATATATATATATATATATATATATATATATATATATATATATATATCCTGTCCTGCCAGGATATGTCTAGGATGTGGCGAATGCAGCGCAAGCGGAAGGAGTTCAGTCTCTTTTCGTGCCGGGCGTATGTTGTCCACGTCTCACTCCCATAGAGCAGTGTGCTGATGACGCAGGCGTTGTACACTACCATCTTTGTCTTGACAGAGAGTTTGGGATTCTCCCACACTCGTGTGGTGAAGCGAGCGAGTGTGAAGACTGATTTTCCAATCCTCTTGTCGATCTCTGTATCAAGGGAGAGGTTGTTTCTGATCGTGGACCCCAGGTACGTGAACTGATTCACGACCTCCAGCTCGCAGTCGTCGATGGTGATGGTTGGTGGTGTTTCCGTGCCTTGCGCCAAGACGTTAGTCTTCTTCAGGCTGATGGTAAGCCCAAAGTCCTTGCACGCCTGGGAGAAGCGGTCCATCGGGGTCTGAAGCTCCTGTTGTGTGTGGGTTGTGACTGCAGCGTCATCTGCGAACAGCATCTCTCTGATTAGAGCCTCGCGTACTTTGGTTCTGGCTTTCAGGCGGGCGAGGTTGAAAAGCCTGCCTTCAGATCTTGTGTGCAGGTAGATTCCCTCTGTTGCTGTGCTGAAGGCATGCCTCAGGAGCATAGCAAAGAAAATCCCAAAGAGGGTTGGCGCAAGCACACAGCACTGTTTCACTCCGCTGCGTATGTTGAATGGCTCTGAGACATTGCCGTCGTGCTGCACTATCCCCTGCATGTTGGTGTGAAACAATTCGATGAGGCTTTGCAACTTTGGTGGGCATCCTATCTTTGGCAGGATCTTGAAAAGGCTCTCTCTGCTGACCAGATCGAACGCTTTGGTGAGGTCGATGAAGGCGACGTACAGGGGCATGTTCTGTTCTCTGCATTTCTTCTGGAGTTGGTGAATGGAGAATATCATGTCTACCATTGATCGCTCAGCGCGGAAGCCACACTGACACTCGGGGTACACACGCTCGGCAAGCTTCTGTAGACAAACGAGAACAATTCGTGTGTAGACTTTGCCAACAACGCTGAGGAGGGAGATGCCCCTGTAGTTGTTGCAGTCGCTTCTCTCCCCTTTGTTCTTGTAGAGCAGTGCTTCTCAATTATTTTTTGCAAAGCCCCCCCCTAGGAAAGAGAAAATATTTTGCGCCCCCCCCCCCACTCGCCGCGGTGACTATAAATAAGATCATTATCTATAAAAATTGTATAAGTATACCTAAAAATGTATCCTTTTTAACATTAACAAAAGAAAAAAGCAATATAAATCAACTTTCAACAATTATTAACTTTATTTTGCCACACAGAAACCCTGCTATATTCTAAAAAAGAAAAAAAAACAAAAACTTAAAGTGCATCAAAGTGCCTGAAATAAAAAATATGTCAATCCTTATTTAAACTAGAAACATTTTTGACCAACTGAACCATTTGATGCTGAGAAAAATAATTCAATCAATAAATAATATTAAATGTAAATTGATCTGGAACATTAACACAGGAGCACCAATATATTTAGCATTTTAGTCTGAAGAAAAAGGTATAAAACATTGTGCTGATTTTTTTCTAAATCACATTAATGAAGTAAGGTTTTTTGCACTGCGCAATTTGGTACGCTACTTTAAATGATGCTAAAAGTGCTCGCTGGTTTACTGATGTAGCGTTCACAAAGCGGGATGATTGTTGGCCGTACTCCGCACGTTTTCGCTGGAAAAAATCAAGCGGCTTATCAACGTGTTGAGGATGTAATGTCTGTAGGTGACGTCTTAATTTATTTGGCTTCATGCTGTCCGCTGCCAACATTTTCAGACACAGTAAACACACCGGTCTTTCCTCGTCTCCCACCGTAGTCACAGTGAAGCCAAGCGCTAGATAAGCTTCGTCATATTTCCTCGTCTTAGCTTTTGGGAGACTTTCATTTGTCTCTTTACCTCTGTCTCTCTCCGGCTTTCTTTTCGTTACTGTTAAATATTTCTCCATGGTGTCTCTCGAGGGGTTTGTTGACAGCAATTTAAAAAGTTTTCAACTCCCGCACAGACTTTGACAATGAGAGCGCCACTGCACCACCTGCTGCCGTGGATGTGCAATAACACTTTACACGGCAAAAGCAAAGCCTGTTCCCCGGGGTCATACGCGCCCCCCCTGGTATCGCAAGAAGGACTGTTGTAGAGGGTGATGATCTTGGCGTCCCTCATGTCCTGTGGTACGGCACCTTCCTTCCAGCACTGGCAGAGGACGTCATGCAATGGCAGCAGTAGGGCAGTCTTGCAGTGCTTGATCAGGTCGGGGGGTATGCCGTCGTTGCCGGGTGCCTTGCCAGCGGCCAAGCTATCAATGGCCTTGCTGAGTTCATCGATGGTTGGCTCTGCGTCAAGTTCGTCCATGGATGGCAGGCAGTCGATGGCATCAAGGGCTGACGGTGTCACGGTGTTCTGTCTGGAGTAGAGGTCGGAGTAGTGTTCCACCCATCTCTCCATCTGCTTGTTCTTTTCTGTGATCATCTCCCCAGTGGAGGATTTGAGGGAGGCCGTCTTGCTCTGAGCCGGACCAAGTGCTTTCTTGATGCCATTGTACATACCACGGATGTTCCCTGTTATGGCAGCGGTGTGAATGTCTTGGCTGAGCTGAGTCCAGTACTCGTTGGCACAGCACCGAGCAGTCTGCTGAACTTTGCTTCTTGCAGCCCAGAGAATCTGGAGATTCTTCTCGTTTGGGTACTTCTTGTACTCAGCAAGTGCTGAGCGCTTGGCTTCAATGACAGGGGTCATCTCGGTCAACTTGGCATCAAACCAGTCCTGTGACTTCGAGGTCTTCCTCCCAAAGGTAGCCAAGGCTGTGCGGTGAATGGTGTTTCGCAGCTCTTTCCACTTCTGCTTTGCAGATTCTCCTTCTTGTGGTACACCAAGTTCCTTCTCAAAGGTGGAGGCAAACTGCTCAACAAATTCTGGTTGGGCCATCTTGCTGGTGTCAATCCGTGCCTTTCCAGGCTGTCTATCATGATGGAATTTCTTCAGCTGCAGCTTGACCTTGCAACACACCAATGAATGGTCTGTGTCGCAATCTGCACTCTGGAACGAACGGGTGATTAGCACGTTCTTCAGTGAGGTGCGCCTGGTCAGGATCAAGTCCAGCTGGTGCCAGTGCTTTGAGTGCGGATGTTGCCAGGAAACCTTGTGTTGGGGCTTGGTCTTGAAGAACGAGCTTGTGATGCACAGATCGTGATATGTGCAGAACTCGAGCAGCCACTGTCCGTTGTCGTTCATTCTGCCCACGCCAAATGGTCCAAGACAGGAGGGCCAGGAGTTATGGTCAGCACCCACTCTGGCATTGAAGTCTCCAAGGAGAATGAGTTGTTCAGAATTGGGGATGATCCTGACAGTTGTTCCGAGATTCTCGTAGAACTCGTCTTTTGCTTCTGGTGTGGCTGTCAGTGTTGGGGCATACACACTGACGAGGGTGACTGGGCCTTGAGTGGTGTTCAGGCGGAGGGTGAGGAGTCGTGCAGAGCCATTGCTGCCCGGTTCCACCATCTTCAGCAAGGTGTTCTTCACTGCGAAGCCCACTCCGTGTTCCCTGTGTTCGTCACTGCCCTTTCCCTGCCAGTAGAATGTGTAGTCCTTCTCTCTCAGTGTACCTGCATCAGCCAACCGTGTTTCCTGGAGAGTGGTGATATCCACTCCCAGTCTCTTCAGCTCATTATTGATGATGGCAGTCTTCCTGGTGTCGTTGATGTCCTTGAGGTTAGCAGCGAGTCCTGTCATCATAGTGCGGACGTTCCAAGTTCCCAGTTTTAGAGTTGGTCTCTTTTGTTTTTTTGTCTTGCCTGGTGCGAAGGTTCTCAGCCTGCTGTTCGGACTTCTCCTCATCCCCATGCACCCAATGAGGAAAGCAAGCTGTGGCGGGACAACACCTTATTGGCTGGGGGCTGCCCAGCTTGAGGCGGGCGGTAGCTGTCCAGTGAGATCCGATGATCCCTCCCACCGTCGGGAACAACCCCTGGCGCCGCGCTCTACACCAATTGAGCGGTGGCTTATATATATACAGTGGGGAAAAAAAGTATTTAGTCATCCACCAACTGTGCAAGTTCTCCCACTTAAAAGATGAGAGAGGTCTCCAATTTTCATCATAGGTATACCTCAACTATGAGAGACAAAATGAGAAAAAAAAATCCAGAAAATCACATTGTCTGATTTTTAAAGAATTTATTTGCAAATTATGGTGGAAAATAAGTATTTGGTCAATAACAAAAGTTCATCTCAATACTTTGTTATATACCCTTTGTTGGCAATGACAGAGGTCAAACGTTTTCTGTAAGTCTTCACAAGGTTTTCACACACTGTTGCTGGTATTTTGGCCCATTCCTCCATGCAGATCTCCTCTAGAGCAGTGATGTTTTGGGGCTGTTGCTGGGCAACATGGACTTTCAACTCCCTCCAAAGATTTTCTATGGGGTTGAGATCTGGAGACTAGCTAGGCCACTCCAGGACCTTGAAATGCTTCTTACGAAGCCACTCCTTTGTTGCCCGGGCAGTGTGTTTGGGATCATTGTCATGCTGAAAGACCCAGCCACGTTTCATCTTCAATGCCTTTGCTGATGGAAGGAGGTTTTCACTCAAAATCTCACGATACATGGCCCCATTCATTCTTTCCTTTACACAGATCAGTCGTCCTGGTCCCTTTGCAGAAAAACAGCCCCAAAGTATGATGTTTTCACCCCCATGCTTCACAGTAGGTATGGTGTTCTTTCTCCTCCAAACACTACAAGTTGAGGTTTTAGCAAAAAGTTCTATTTTGGTTTCATCTGACCATATGACATTCTCCCAATCCTCTTCTGGATCATCCAAATGCTCTCTAGCAAACTTCAGACGGGCCTGGACATGTACTGGCTTAAGCAGGGGGACATGTCTGGCACTGCAGGATTTGAGTCCCTGGTGGCGTAGTGTGTTACTGATGTAGCCTTTGTTACTTTGGTCCCAGCTCTCTGCAGATCATTCACTAGGTCCCCCCGTGTGGTTCTGGGATTTTTGCTAACCGTTCTCGTGATCATTTTGACTTCACGGGGTGAGATCTTGCGTGGAGCCCCAGATCGAGGGAGATTATCAGTGGTCTTGTATATCTTTCATTTTCTAATAATTGCTCCCACAGTTGATTTCTTCACACCAAGCTGCTTACCTATTGCAGATTCAGTCTTCCCAGCCTGGTGCAGGTCTACAATTTTGTTTCTGGTGTCCTTTGACAGCTCTTTGGTCTTGGCCATAGTGGAGTTTGGAGTCTGACTGTGTACAGTTGTGGACAGGTGTCTTTTATACTGATAATGAGTTCAAACAGGTGCCATTAATACAGGTAATGAGTGGAGGACAGAGGAGCATCTTAAAGAAGAAGTTACAGGTCTGTGAGAGCCAGAAATCTTGCTTGTTTGTAGGTGACCAAATACTTATTTTACCAAGGAATTTACCAATTAATTCATTAAAAATCCTTCAATGTGATTTTCTGGATTTTTTTTTTCTCATTTTGTCTCTCATAGTTGAAGTATACCTATGATGAAAATTGGAGACCTCTCTCATCTTTTAAGTGGGAGAACTTGCACAATTGGTGGCTGACTAAATACTTTTTTGCCCCACTGTATATATATATACACTACCGTTCAAAAGTTTGGGGTCACTTAGAAATTTCCTTATTTTTGAAAGAAAAGCACTTTTTTTCAATGAAGATAACTTTAAACTAATCAGAAATACACTCTATACATTGCTAATGTGGTAAATGACTATTCTAGCTGCAAATGTCTGGTTTTTGGTGCAATATCTACATAGGTGTATAGAGGCCCATTTCCAGCAACTATCACTCCAGTGTTCTAATGGTACAATGTGTTTGCTCATTGCGTCAGAAGACTAATGGATGATTAGAAAACCCTTGTGCAATCATGTTAGGTCTGCAATGCTGTAATTGCTGCAAATGGAGGATTCTTTGACGAAAGCAAGGTTTGAAGGAAAAAATTATTATTTCAAATACAAATCATTATTTCTAACCTTGTCAATGTCTTGACTATATTTTCTATTCATTTTACAACTCATGGTGGTAAATAAGTGTGACTTTTCATGGAAAACACAAAATAATTGTCTGGGTGACCCCAAACTTTTGAATGGTAGTGTATATATATAAGATAAGATAAGATAAGCCTTTATTAGTCCCACAATGGGGAAATTCCAGGATTGCAACAGCACAGGGATAGCAACACTCAGAGCAATAATTAAGAAGATATGGAAAATATAAATAAGAGCAGTGGATATACATACATACACATAAATATATAAATATATATACAAAGTGCGGAGCATTGTAGCAAGATGGAATAAACAGCATAACCGTCTACTTAGTTATCCTACATAGTATGAATATGTACCTATATATTGTCACCCTCCACAGCGAATGATATTGTCCTAGTTGTATACTGGAAGGGACCATTTGTGTAAGTCTGTTGCGTCTTTTGCATTCAATACAACTAGGTCATCACGTTTTTTTGCTATCTCTGCGAGCAGCCCTGCTTAGGTTATACAGTCTGACAGCCATAGGTAGGAAGGACCTGAGAAACCTCTCGGTTGCGCACCTAGGATGATGTAGTCTACTGCTAAATGAGCTCCTCAGTGCGTTCAATATGTCCTGCATAGGGTGGGACTCGGACTCCAGCAGAGATGACAGTTTAGCCACCATCCTTCTCTCTCCTATCTCCTCCACTGGGTCAAGGCGTTGCCCCAGGACAGATCTAGCTTTCTTGATCAGTTTGTTCAGTCTCTTCCTATCGGCTGCTATAATGCCGCTGCCCCAGCAGACCACTCCAAAAGTGATGGCTGATGCCACCACTGTGTCATAGAATGTCTTCAGCAGCGCCACTTGTACACCAAAAGACCTGAGTCTCCTCAGTAGGAACAGCCTGCACTGTCCCTTCTTGTAGAGTGCGTCGGTATTGTGTGACCAGTCTAGTTTATTGTTCAGATGAACACCAAGGTACTTGTAGGATGTCACCATTTCAATGTCTGTTCCCTGGATGTTTACTGGTGCTGTGAGGGGTTGTCCTTGCCTGCGGCAGTCCACCACCAGCTCCATAGTTTTCCTCACGTTGATCTGGAGGCAGTTCCGATGGCACCAGTCCACGAAGTCCTGGATAAGTCCTCTGTACTCAGCTTCATCTCCGTTGGAGATGAGGCCGATGATTGCGAAGTCGTCAGAGAACTTCTGTAGATGGCAGTGTGTTGTGTTGTGTGAGAAGTCCGCAGTATAAAGGGTGAACAGGAAGGGAGCCAAAACCGTTCCCTGGGGGGCCCCTGTGCTACCGATGATCGTGTCAGACACACAATCTCGGGTTCTCACAAACTGTGGCCGGTTAGTGAGGTAGTCCAGGATCCATGATGACAGGTGCTGGTCCACTCCTGCGCACAGCAGCTTGTCCTTCAGGATCATCGGTTGGATGGTGTTGAAAGCACTGGAGAAGTCAAAGAACATGATCCTCACTGCATTCCCGGGCTTCTCCAGGTGGGACAGAGAACGGTGAAGGAGGAAGATCACTGTATCCTCCACCCCAATACCATGCTGGTAGGCGAACTGGAGTGGATCCATCGCTGGTCTCACCAGGGGGTGGAGGTGAGCAAGGAGCAGTCTCTCCAGGGTCTTCATCGTGTGAGACGTCAGGGCCACTGGTCTGTAGCTGTTCAGATCTTTGGGGTGAGAAGTCTTTGGTACTGGTACCACACAAGATGTTTTCCACAACTGTGGTACCCTCCCCAGCTTCAGGCTCAGGTTGAAGATGTGCTCCACAATCCCACACAGCTGGTCTGCACAGGACTTGAGGAGCTTCGCGCTAATGCCGTCCGGTCCCGAGGCCTTCCTCGCCTTGATCTTCCTCAGCTCCGTCCTCACCTGGGTCTTAGTGAGGGTCAGGTTGGGGGGCTGTGTGCTAGGAGTGTGTGTGGGGGGGTGTTGGTGGAGTGGGGTGTGGACAGCAGGTCTCGATGACTTTAGAGGCAGCAGTGGTTGGTGTGCAGTCCGGGGGAGGGCGATTGGTCAAACCTATTAAAAAACAGGTTCAGATTGTTCACCCGCTCCCTGCCCCCCACGGCCTGGGGGGAGGTATTCTGGAGCCCAGAAATGGTTTTAAGGTTTCTCCAGACCCCGCCGATGTTGCTCTGTTGCAGCTTGTCCTCCATCTTCTTCCTGAAGCTGTCCTTGCCTTCTCTGATCTTCCTCCTCAGCTCCCTCTGTACGGACTTCAGCATCTCCCTGTTCCCCTTCCTGAAGATCCCCTTCTTCTCTCTCAGAAGTGTTTTTATCTCAGGGTTGATCCAGGGTTTGTTGTTCGAGCAACACCGTATGGTCTTGGTGGGTACGGTGTTGTCCACACAGAAGCCGATATAGTCTGTGATGGTGTGAGTGAATCCATTGATGTCCTCACCATGTGGATCGCAGAGCTGCTCCCAGGCAGTGATTTCAAAACAGTCCTTTAGCGCGTCCATTGCCTCCTCAGACCATAACTTCACCGTGCGCATGACCGGAGGTTGTCTGTGTACTAAGGGTTTGTACACCGGCAGAAGATGAACCAAGTTGTGATCCAATCTCCCGAGTAGGGGGAGTGGTGATGAGGTGTACACCTCCTTAGTATTTGCATAAAATATGTCCAGTGTTTTATTGCCTCTAGTGTGGCATGTGACATACTGGGTGAGCGTGGGTAGAATGGGGGACATTGAAATATGGTTGAAATCACCTGAGATGAGGAGGAGAGCATCTGGGTGTTCTGTCTGCCAGTTACTGAGTGGATGAAGTCACGCGCTGTCCCAGTGTTCGCCGTCGGATTTGCATAAATAACAATGCAGATCACATGTGAGTATTCCCTCGGGAGATATGTAGGCCGCATGCTAACAGCTAGCAACTCAATGTCTTTGCTACAGTGCTGCTCCTTAACCGTGATATGTCCCGGTCTGCACCAGTTGTTATTGACATACATTATCACTCCTCCGCCCCTTGTCTTCCCACTGTCTGGTGTCCGGTCTGCCCGTATTGCGTGGAAACCCTCCAGTTCGATGTTAGCATCTAGTGCTAATTCTGTTAGCCACGTCTCGCTGAACAACAACAGGTTACTCTCTCTGTACACACTCTATTGACATTAGAGTAGCTACATTTACATTTCAATGTTTCCATACATTGGCGTATTTTTTACATGATTTTGGGTTTTAAATGACTCAGCTTATGACACAGACCCACCACAGAGACAGAAAACGTTTCAAAGGTTTTTATTGTGCAAGTAATGTGTATTGAAAGTTCTGTGGCTTGGCAGTCCTATGGAGAGAGGATAATGAAGAACAGCGCTTAGTAATGATTGAGAATATTTGACTGGCAATTAATTTGGCTTTCTTACTCAGGCTGTTGTGCTGATTGGCGGTGGAGAGATTGGACTGGAACAGCAGCACACCACAGATGCTGACAGGAATAGGCTGGTGAAAGATGACTGGTGGGGAAATCTTCAACTTGACCAGTTTGGGGAAAAACATTTAGCAGAGATTATGCTGGCTTACTTGTGAAATAGTCCATGTACTGTTTTCCAGAGTGAATCGTTAAGGAAGAAGTCTAGCTGCACCCAATTAGGAGAGAGAGAGCTGCAGATGGTGAGAAGAGAGATGGGTGCAGCTTAGATCATGACAATTTTTGGGGGCCACTGCAATACCAGCTAGAAAAGCACTCAGAGAGCTCATACTTTTGCCAGGGCTTCTTCCGTCCATCATGGATCACCTCCAAAATGCAGTTGGTTTGTGTGTAGGCCACGAGCCAGTTCTGGTGAAAATTGCAGCAGTTTGTTCAGTAGTTGTGGAGGATTCTTGCTCATGCACTGAGAAAATAAGAGCCTTGGTGGAGGTCTGCATTCTCGGCTCATCACCAAAATGTTGTGAGTTCCTCTGTAGCCCAAGAACCACCTCTGGTGAAAATTTCATCCAAATCCATCCAGTAGTTTTTGTGTAATACTGCTGCACAAACTGAGGTGTGTACTCTCAGATCATGACTAAAATTTAATGGGTTCATCCTTGGCCCAAAGGCTGTCTCTATTTTGCTATTTTCATCAAAATCCATCCAGTAGTTTTGCATAATTCTGCTAACAGATGGACAGACAAACCACCTCGATTGTATTACCTCCTTGGCAGAGGTAACGATCACGGCCACTCATTGACCACATTTACATCGGTAAACATATTATCAGGCAGTAAACTAGGTGTGTTTGACACCTCATCAGCGGTTAGCTGTCAGTAGCAGAGCAAGTCATTCAGTCATTTTGTTTCTGTGACTATTACCACCCAGGGACGGTTAGTTTATCATTAACCAGTCAAACCACACATCTCTGCATCTGATAATGCTTTATTCAAGGCCTTAAATGCCAAGATCCAGCCAATATTTGTCAGTATTTTGATTAGGCCAACAACTGACGCTAAAAGCTAATGTTAGGACTTCCAGATATGGCGGCTGCGTAGGAGGGTGTGCTCCACTCTGCTCTGCTCCTAATGATAAAAAAGTAGGCTAAAACTCTCCCAATTGGAACAAAAACCTATTCTAGCATTTGGGGGCGGGCATGGTAAAAACTAAGGCTGTGAAATCAGGCGGAGGAAAAACTGATTCGTCGAGACAAGCCAAGTTAACAGATTTCCACGCTCGTGACGCAGCAGATAAATCGCCTGTGACCATGGCTGAGGAGGGAGCTAGCGGTGGTGCGGTGACTGCCGAAGGAACGAATGCGGTCCTTGCTGCCATCAGCGCTATGAGAACAGACTTTTCGTCTAAGTTTGATGGGATTATAGCTGCGTTAGAAGTTATGAGAAAAGAAATAAGCGACTGTATGGAGCGAATATCGCAGGCAGAGCTCCGGATCTCCAACGCTGAAGATGACGTCAACAGTCTGCAATTAAAGGTCCAAACATTGGAATTAAAAAATAAACGTCTGGAAGATAACGTCTTGGACTTAGAATCCCGGTCGAGATGGAATAATTTAAGGCTTGTGGGCCTTCCGGAGGGGGCGGAGGAACAGGATGTGTGTTCCTTTTTGGAAAAGTGGATTCCAGAAGCGCTGAATAACGCAGATCTACAGTCATCAGTCGTCTTGGAAAGCGCACACCGAATCGGCCCACCGAGAGATAAGAAGACAACACCGAGGATGCTGATTATGAAGTTTCTCAACTACAGGGACAAGATGACGGTCTCCAACGCAGCGCGTACTAAAGGAGAAATTAAATACCAGGATCAACAGGTGCGGTTCTACCCAGATTTGGCCGCAGGAATCCAACAATTAAGGAAACAGTTTGACCCCGCCCGTAAAGAGCTGCACAGCCTTGGGATTCGTCACGGAGTGATTTATCCTGCAAGACTGCTGGTCACGTATAAAGGGAGAACCCAAGTCTTTAAGACCCCTCAGGAGGCGCAGGAACTCATTAAGCAGATCCAAGGAGAGACTGGCGAGAGCAAGCATGAAGCAAGAACAAGATATAAAAGGTAGAATATTTAAGCAAGTGTTCAAGTATCTGACTGATTTGAAACATATAGCATGTCTACAAAATATAGATTGTATTATATATAAAAAAAAGAAAAAAAAAAGAAAAAGCTATGATGTACAAAGTTGCTATAAAATTTTGGAGTTAAATTGGAAAAACTACAGAAGAGAGTTATTGTCATGTCATTAAAAGTAGTAGAGTCAGGGTGATTGAGAGGAGGAAAGAGTGAGTGGTTTGACTGATCCTCACGGGGGAGGAGCAGATTCAGGCTATAACGGGAGACGGATTTTTTTTTTTGATTTTGGGGGGATTACCACGAATGTGGGAAGGGGGAATTTGTTTGTGTGTAGTTTGTGGGAACGAATGTTCAACCATCGATGTTTTTGCTTCTCTGTATGAGCATGTTTATATTGCAAGGTAATCTCAAACTCTTTATTGATCATAGACCAAAGCGTTAAGCTTAATTTAACATCATGAAATTGCAGAGGTCTACAAAATCTAAAAAAAACTTAAACAAGTTTTGAATAAAATAAAAGACATAGGTTCAAAAATTGTGTTTTTACAAGAAACTCATCTAATAGAGGAGGATGTAAAAAGAATAAAGAGTAGATGGCAGGGAAGTGTATTCACCTCATCATTTTCATCTCGAGCCAGGGGAGTCATGACTCTCATACATAAATCAGTCCCATTTCAAGTGAAAAATGTAATTGGAGATAAATTGGGAAGATATCTAATCATCCAAGGATCTTTGTTATTAGAAAATATAAATCTGGTGAACTTATATGGTCCCAATATAGATGATCAAAACTTCTTCATTAATTTATTTCTACTTTAGCATCACTCACAGGACTATATATAATAGCAGTGGATTTTAATTGTACATTGAATCCCAGTATAGATAGGTCAACAGGACAGGACTGTACGCACAATTGATGTAGGATGACCATTAATCATTTTATGAAAGAATTGAGATTGCTAGATATATGGAGAGAAATGAAAGCACAAGTCAAAGCCTATTCTCGTTATTCTAACACCTACAAGACATTTTCACGTACTGACTACTTTTTGATCTCCACAGAATTAAGGTCCAAGATTCAAAATTGTTTCTATGATAACATTGTGATCTCTGATCACGCACCCTGCTGTCTAATATATGTAGATAAGAAATTGACAAAGGTTCCTGGTAGGTGGCAATTTCAGCATAAATGGCTTCAAGATGAGGAATTTGTTAAGTACATAGAAAAACAGATAGATGAGTTCTTTGATATCAACACTACACAAACATCAGCATGTATAAAGTGGGAAGCTTTCAAAGCTTTTATTAGGGGGCATATTATTAGTTACACAGGTTCAAAATCTAGGAAGACTCGAGAGGAGAGAATCCAATTGGAACGTAAAATAAAAATTCTTCAAGAAAAAGTGTATGCAGGAAGTAATCCCAAATTAGAGAATGAATTACTGATTCTGAGAACTGAATATGACAAAAAATCAACGAATAGAGCTGCCTCGAGTCTTCTAAGATTGAAGCAAACCTTTTATGAACAAGGTGAAAAATCAGGAAAATTATTGGCATGGCAGATTAAACAATTAGAATTTAAAACACCAATTACCAGTATTATAAGTAACGGACAGGCAGTCGTAGATCCTTTAGAAATTAACAGTGCCTTTAGAGATTATTATGAAAAACTATATGATACAAAAAATGAAACTGACTTAACAAAACTAAAAGGGTTTTTGGACGGATTATCTATACCGTGTATTCCAAATGAAAATAGGGAGATACTGGAGTCAAAAATTAGTCAAGAAGAAGTTGGACTAGCCATTGATAATATGAAATCAGGAAAAAGTGCGGGACCTGACGGTCTTCCAGTTGACCTCTATAAAAAAATTTAAGAATAAATTAATAAAACCATTTTTGGAAATGGTTTTAGAAGCATTTCAAAATAGTAAATTACCGCCATATATAAATAATGCCTTAATTATACTGTTGCTAAAACCAGGTAAACCTTCTAATAAATGTGAAAACATGAGACCAATAAGCCTATTAAATGCCGACCTTAAGATAATCTGTAAAATTTTAGCAAGACGACTACAAGAAATATTACCAAATATAATTAACCAAGATCAGAATGGCTTTATAATGGGAAGACAAGGCTTCCATAATGTAAGAAAACTATTTAATATTATTTATTCTAATAAAGAAGCACCGGATACAGCTCTCCTATCATTGGATGCTGAAAAGGCCTTTGATAGCGTTGAACGGCCCTTTCTTTTTGAAGTTTTACAAAGGTTTGGACTTGGAAAGAATTTCATAAAATGGGTTCAGATAATATACAATAATGCTACAGCAGAAATCCTAACAAATAGCAATATCTCAAAATCAATAAAAATTAATAGAGGTTGTCGACAAGGTTGTCCACTTTCACCTTTACTGTTTACTATGGCAATTGAACCTTTAGCGATGGCAGTACTTTTACATCCACAAATATATGGAATTAAAGTAGGATCAACAGAACATAAAATCTCCCTGTATGCTGATGACATAATTTTGTTTATGTCGAATCTTAAAAAATCAATTCTGACCTTGTTAAATTTAATAAAGAACTTTGGGGAAATATCAGGATATAAAATAAATAAAACTAAATCTTCAATATTAATGCTAAATGAGACCCAGAGAAAGCACCCAGCTCCTGAGGTAAATCAATTCAATGTTGTAAATCAGTTTAAATACTTAGGAATTTAAATTGTGCCTAAGTTAGAATCAGCCGCTAGTATCAACTATGAAGCCTTAATGACAGATATTAATGAGTTACTTCAGAGATGGATGTCACTACCAATGTCGATGATCGGGAGAATTAATATACTTAAAAGTAATATCTTACCCAAAATACTATATTTATTTCAATACATTCCTTTACCACCACCTTCAGATCTATTCTCAAGAATTAAAAAAAAGTTAGTGGAATTTATATGGAACAATAGGAGGGCTAGATTACGTCTGTCCTTACTATATTTACCATTTGATCGTGGAGGTCTGAAATGTCCAAACTTTATGTTGTATTACTGGTCAGCACAACTGAGGTCTATGACATATTATTTTTCATCAAATGATCTCCCTCACTGGACGGAGATGGAATCATACAATTTACCTTTACCTCTTCCCTTATTCATATACTCAGACTCGACTAAAAAATTACAGAAACAAGTTAAAAATCCTATTGTAAAGCATATGACCAAAATATGGTATGAAATCAAAAAATATTTAAAAGAACCACACTTATTGTCACAATTTAGCCCAATATGGGGTAATCAATATTTTACACCAGGGAGAGCGGATGCTGTATTTAAATTATGGAATTTAAAAGGGATTCAAAAGATTCAAGACTTACATTTGGCACGTTCAGACAACATAATGTCTTTTGAAGAACTGAGGGCCAAATTTAATCTTAATAGAGCACATTTTTTAAAATATCTTCAGCTTAGGAATTTTATTTGATCAAATCAAAATAATGCTCTCACCCGACCTACCTATTCATACGTGGAAAAAATTTTGACGAAAAATAGTAAGAGAAAGGGTATTATTTCAGAGTTCTATAACTCACTGATATTATCCTCAAGTGAAAACTCACAGAAAAGAATGAATTATTGGAAAGAAGACCTGCAAATTGAAATTTCAGAGGAACAATGGGAATTGGCTTGCACAGAAGCTCAAACCAAATCAATAAATGTACGTCTTAAATTGATACATTTTAAATGGTTAATGCAGATGTATGTTACACTGGTGGAGTTAAATAGATATAACAAAAACATACTAGATATATGCACAAAATGTATGGAAAGTAAAGGAACTCTATTTCATTGTTTATGGGAATGTAGAAAAATTAGAATGTTTTGGGAAGAGGTGAGGGTAACAATTGAAAAAAATAATTTCAAAACAACTCATATTGAATCCTAAATTGTTTTTGTTGGGTCTGTATCCAGAAAAGCATAACTTTAATAAGAGTGAAAGAACATTCATAGACCTCAGTTTGCTTAACGCCAAAAAATGTATTGCACAAAAAAAGACTCATAGACCAGATGTGACTCAGTGGTTAAGACAGATGTTAACAAACCTTCCACTAGAAAGAATAACATACATATTGAAATCAAAGGAAAATGTGTTTGAGAATGTATGGAGACCTTTCATTGATTATGTAAAGAAACTAAACATAACTTCTGAAGAAGAAGGTGAATGATATGTGTGGACCTTGTAAATTCCAAATTGGTGAATGTATAATATGTATACTTATGTAATGGATTACCTAGGCTAAACAGAGGAGCATTGTTTGACTTGTTTTGTTAATGGTTGTTGGTGTTTTTAGAACATTTATTTTTAATTTACTTTAGTGTTAGGGTTTGATTGTTGGTGTCATGTTTGTTAAAAAAAGGTTCAATAAAAATATTGTGGAAAAAAAAAAAGCTAATGTTAGTCTCAAATGTGGTGTCGCCATCCAAACACCATGTCAGGGGAATGAAGAAAGAAGAAGGGTGGGATGAATTAGTTCTCATGAGGATTTAAAGCAATGTGCCATTAAAAACAGCTCATTTTGAGGACAACTTCCTCCCCATGTGTAAGATGGTACTGTTGTATAAGGAGTAAGGGAAGGATGCGGAGGCGAGGCAGGAGTGCAGGTCGACACAGGTTCTTTATTGACCCTCTAATTTATATTAGAGGGTCAATAAATTATACAGCCGGTGGACCCCAGCGTTGCCCGCTGGGGCTGGGTGTCTGGTAGGAGGGTAACTGCGTTGCTGAGGCATGTATAACAAGCTCTTTTATACAGTTATACAGACAAAGAGAATGCATGACACATTAGCGTAGTGATTGCCATCTCTTACATATCAGTCAATACATATCATTAGCACGACATCAGCTGGCACCCAGATGCCCTGTCCGTCGTTCGGGGACGTATACATAACAGTCCATTGTTCTGCCCCTCTTCCTGCTTCTGGGTGTGAGAAGAATGTCCACCCGCTGTGTCTAGTGTCCCCCACACAGCCCCCCCCCGAACACCCAGAAACGGCTGTGACCCCCACTGTCATTTGGGCTCAAGTTGACGCCAATGTAGGCTGCAGCGGGGGGTTGCCGCTCCGGTCGAACTGTCTGCTGGTGAGGAGTGTCGGAGGGCATGTAAATCTGTGTGTGTGTGTGTGGTGGGGGGGAGACAGTGTGCTCTGCTCCGAGTTCCAGCATGTTGAATGGCCGTGGATCGTGGGCGCACGGGGCCGGTACGCGTTGTGCGTAATGGAACAAACCGGTGATCGGCCGGCTTTAGGGAGTGAGGTGCGGGAAGATCGATGTGGAGGAGGAGGGGGAGGTGGATGGGAATAATTGAGTGCCGGCCCGAGACGTCAAAAGTGTCTGGGCTGCGCAAAAATTGCGTGTGGATCTGCCATGGTGAGGGACTTTCCCAGTAAGCCAGGCGGTGATCCTCAGCGGCTGTGAAAAAAATTAAGTTTCTGACTCCTCTTGTGGCTCAGTCCTGCGAGGATGTGGGGAAGACGAACGGCCAAATTCCCTGAGGATGCGTAGTGGCTGTGAAAAAAAAACTGAAGCTGTGTGAGGGACTTGGTGGTTTGGCTTTAGGTGCGGAAGCAGACCTAAAGTCGTCAGGGAAAGCCATCGGGTAAATTCTTGTTGTGCGCCGTGGCTGAGAAACCCATACAAAGTCCCGTGTGCGGGCTGCATGTCTGCTTCAGTTGCATGAGCAGCCCTAAAGGTTCTGAGGATGGCGATCAGCTGTGTTTCTCGGCCATGTGCAGCGGCGGAGGATGATGTATAAGTCTGTGGAGCCGGTTTGTCCTTGGTGTGTGGTGCGTGCCTGGTGCAGTGACCACATAGCTGGAAGTTATGCTGTCCTCGTAATCCTGCGGTGTGTGCGTTGGGCTTCTGTGCGCAGAAAGTCCGCTGTCGGGAGGTGAGTCAGGGTCGGGGAGCTTGATGGAAATCAACGCAGATGGCGCCGATGATCTTCCCCGTTCAGGCTGTTTCTGTGCGTTGCTCGTGTCGCTGATCCTCGTGTGTCTCGGTCCCAGCGCCACACTCTCCGTCCGGCCCTGGAGGTCGCCATCGTGGAGAAAGGATAAGGCGCGCACGCTCCAGTGTGGATGCAAAGGATGTAGTGATCCCTGGTCTCTGGAATCCACAGCGCGGTGAAAGGGAGCAGACGGTCATCCCACGTCAGGTCACCATGTGGTGTGCGGCGTAAAGGAGAGACAGTTTATCTCCGTCAGGTCACCAATGTGGAGAAAAAGGAATCCACAGCACGGCGAAAGGGAAAGATAGTCCATTTCACATCAGGTCACCAATGCAGAGGGTGTAAGGGAAGGATGTGGAGGCGAGGCATGAGCGTAGGTCGACACAGGTTCTTTATTGACCCTCTAACATAAATACAGCTGGTGGACCCCAGTGTTGCCCGCTGGGGCCAGGTGTCTTGTAGGAGAGTTACTGCGTTGCTGAGGCATGTATAACAAGCTCTTTTATACAGTTATACAGACAGAGAGAATGCATGGCACATTAGCGTAGTGATTGTCATCTCATGCATATCAGTCAATACATATCATTAGCATGACATCAGCTGGTGCCCAGATGTCCTCTTCGTCGTCCGGGGACATATACATAACAGTCAATTGTTCTGCCCCTCTTCCTGCTTCTGGGTGTGAGAAGAATGTCTGCCCGCTGTGTCTAGTGTCCCCCACACTGTATTTATTAAACCCTGAGGTGCTGTGACCAAAGCATGTCACAGACGTTTCATTAACACCTCTTGCAGCTGTGTCAACATGTGGGAAAAGTGCATAATAAGGGCACTTTAAAGCTGGATTCATGCTGCACCTCCGCTGGCCGCATACGTACAACTGGAAACCTCATGTGACGAAATTTATGTCTTTGTCTCCACTCCGTTAGTGTACGCAGGGCTGTACTGCAGACGACCGCGTGCAGCCCAAATTTTATAACCGCGGGGCCTGCCCATGATCTGAACGCGTTGAAGGAGCATGCACAAGACTGAACGTCCCATTCACAAGATGGCACTACCAACACAGTATACAAAGACAAAGTAGACGAGGAAGACAACGAGGAGGCGGAAGATGAGAATAAACCTACATAAATCCTTTTGCCGGAGCAGCAGCTTGAGCGGAGAAGAGCACTGGAAAACTGTAATTCCTCCTTTTCCTTGAAACAACGCCATTGTTGTTACTACCAAAAAAAATGTGCGTCACTCTCATGTTTATAACTGGTGAACAAACTGGTATGTTACCTCAAGTAGGTTCATTTTGTCTTCTTTTAATTATTTACCTTTTGTTCTTATTAAAGACAAAAATAGAAAGGATATGCTTTTACCTTCTTTACATGTTTCTGCTGTTCACTGCAGCCTTTGTCAGAAGTGTCAGCTGATTGCTGCCAGGTGTCATTTTATCAGCTGACTTTTGTAAGCGGGGCCAGCCCAGCAGACCTGTCAGATCCACCGAGCCGGCCCTGCTTTCCTCTGTCCGATGGTCTCTGGAGAATGTGGTCCCAGGTGTGGGAAAGCATAAAGGCCCCCTCGTCCCGGTTCATGGTATCTTTTCCCTGCTTCCTGATTTTATGGCCTCCTTGATCCAGCATTTGTGTCTGTTGCTCTCCGATCCAATAATTTTTGCGTTGTCCCAGTCCATGATATGATTATTTCTTTTGCAGTGATCTGATATAGCTGATTTTAATGTTTCTTGTTCTGCCTTTTCTTTTTGTGATCTTGTGAGTAGCCCTTGTGTTTCCTTCTCACATTCCTTATGGTGTTCTTTTTTCCTTGTGGTGAACGATCTTCCGATTTCTCCAATGTAGGTTTTGTTGCATGATCTGCATGATGTTTCATATATTACATTGCATTTTTTGTCTTGTTCTATTTTGTCCTTGGGGTGTACTAATAACTGTCTTAATTTTTTGTGTGGTCTTACTGCTGTGTTTATTTTGTATTTTTTCATGATCCCTTGAATTGGTTCCATTATCCCTCGGATGTATGAAATAGTTATGGTGTCCTTGTTTTTGATTTTGGCTTTTATTCTGTGTTTTGTTTCCTGTTTGTTTTCTTTGTTTTTGACTTGCTGTTTCCCTTTGTTTATGGCCCATACTGGATATTGGCAGCGTATGAGTGCATGTTTTATGTGGTTCTCCTCCTCCTGTCTGTCTTCTTGGTCTGTGATGATGGTGGCCTGCTCATATAACGTCCTGACAACTGATAGTTTGTGTGCTGTGGGGTGTTCTGATGTCCATAGTAGGTATTGATCTGTGTGGGTTGGTTTCCTGTAGACTGTGATTTTTATACTGCCGTCATTGTTGTGGTGGATTTTCATGTCCAGAAAGGCTATGATGCCATTTTCTTCCTCTTCGTGTGTGAATTTTATATTCCCAGTGTTGTCCGTGCTATTCAGATGGTCAGCGAGTTCTTTTTTTTTTTTTTTACTTTTCGTCGTCGGCCTCCGTCGGTCTATGATGACCATGGAAGAGAATCCTAAACGTCTACTCTGCTGGAACAGCACCGCCTGTGGCTGAACAGGCCGATGCGCACCGGTGTTCTACCTTCCAGCGTTGGGCGTTGGTAGGATTCAAGCCTGGGCAGGAAGATATGGAGGACAAGATGCTACTACCCATGCAGCATGTCCCCCCTCTCCACGTCACTGATGAATCCAAAGGAACAGCAGGGCTGCTATAGTTTGGCACCAGCGCCGTCGCAGGAGCTGCCAGAACAATGTTGAGCACAACAGAGAACTGCCTTAGGGGCTCCGACTCCGGATTTTTCCTCAGGGTTGACTCCCGAAGCCTTTCCCGTGACCGGGTGTGCCGCAAGGCAGCGGAGGTTTGAAATCAGGGTTTACCTTCCCCTAGATGGGCTACCTTCCCAGGTTGACGAGCCACCATCTACCCGAAGCATCTGGTTTTAAGGCGCCAGAGATCCGCCCTCGCCCCTTCTCCTATTAGTAAAAGCAGTTCCACCGGGCTTAGAGACTAAACCACACGGGCAGGCTAGGAGTTGGACTTAGTTGTCAGAGGCTTTTCGAGACGCACGCCGTAAGGAGCATTTTATGAGCACTGGGAGCTTAACCCCAGTGCCACTCCTGGCTATGACAACCTTGGAACCTTTACTTTTAATACTTTATTACCTCCGCCAGGCCAAAAGGCCAGGAGGAGGTAATGTTTTTGCCGGGGTTTGTCTGTGTGTTTGTCTGTGTGTCTGTCTGTGTGTTTGTCTGTTTGTCTGTCTGTCTGTTTGTCTGTTGGTTAGCAAGATAACTAAAAAACTTTTGGACGGATTTCAATGAAACTTTCAGGCGTTGTTGGAAATGGTACAAGGAAGAACTGATTAAATTTTGGGGATGATCCGCATCACCGTCTGCATACAGGAATTTTTTAAAGCATTTTTCCACACTGTGACATACGGCCATTTTCAACATGTGCGCAGGCGCAATGGAGGGCGCTGGGCGTCGTGTCTGACCAACACAAACTCCGCCTTCTTCAACGTTTTAGCCACAAAAGCATGCGGAAAACACTGCTGGCCTGGGCCCGCCAGCGTGCCTGTGCCAGCCATAGGCGCTGCGCACATTGCGCTGGTCGTCGTGTCTGACCAACACAAACTCCGCGTTCTTCAACGTTTTAGGCACAAAAGCACGCGGAAAACACTGCTGGCCTGGGCCCGCCAGCGTCCCTGTTTTTGCGCCACGCTGCAAAACCTGACACGGCCACCTGACCGCCGCCCGATTATTTGCCACAAATTCCCTGCCCAGCTATAGGCGCTGCGTAAAAATGACCTCTCTGCCGGAGAAGATTCTAAATTCTGTTTTGCCGCGGAGCGCAACCCCAATATAATATAAAACCCACGGCAACCTGTCTAACCAATCTGCATCCGTCAGTGGAGGAGATGGACACACCAACACTTCAGTTTATTACCTCCGCCAAGGAGGCAATGCTTTTACAACCGTAAAACGGGGCTATAAGGGACGGCGGGGTAATATGGGACACTTTTCTAAATGTAATTCTGCTTTTTAAATTTTGCTTCCGCCTAGATTTGATGAAGGATTCATGGATATTTGACAATAACAACACAACTCAGCGTCCTGCTCAAAATAAAAAAAGCAGAATTACATTTAAAACATTTCCCAGAAAAGTGTCCCTTATTAACCCGCCGTCCCTTATAGCCCCGTTTTACACTACTGAACCACTAATCCTATCACTATCACATTGATTGTCATTCATTAATCGTCTGTTTATTGCACTGTCCATGTCAAATAAACAAATAATCATTGTGAATCCAATTGCTAGTCATATCTTTTCATGCTCAGGGAATCTGAAAACGTACACACAAACACTGTATGGGGGGAACTGTGCCGCTTGGCGGAGGTCTGCGCTCTCCAAGTGCTTTTCTAGTTTTAATTGTTTTACCCATGGAAGACCCAACAGGATGGGGAAGAGTGAAAGGAAGTGTGTGGAGGGGAAAAGAAAAGGGAGGGGAACAGACAAAAAAAAACAAAAAACAAACAAACAAAAAAAACAACTAAAACAAAAGACAAACTGCTTCTTCCACCAAAGATGTCTCAACACGAGTCTGGTTTCCGCACCTGTTAAAGGAGAGACACTTGTGTGTGTACAGTATGTCTGCGTGCATATATATGAGAACGCGCGCAAAATAAGTGTGTGCATGTAAGTGGTTTGTCAGGAAACATACGAAGCGGAGGGCCGGTCGCAGCAGCTCTCCCCCCAGGAACCCCGAGTAGGCAAGGCAGCGCCACCAACCCCCACAGGGCACAAATGTCCGAGGTCAGCAAGCCCCAGGAAAGCCAGGCATCTGCCCCCGGAGAGACAATCAAGGGAGGCCAGGCTGCTCGGCGGCCGGCGTGGTGAACCCACCCCCCCGGACCCGCCCGACCCCCACCCCCCCAGTGGGGCCAACGTCTGCCCCCGGGCCCCAGGGAGCCAGTGACCCCACCCCCCACAGCGGGCCCGCCCCAGCGCCTCTGTCGCACACCCCGGGGACCCCCATGTCCAAAGAAGTCCCCCTGCCCAGGGGAGCCCACGTTGCCGAGAGGCACTACTCCCCTTAATCCAGCACCTCCCGACTCGCAGACACACCCCTCCCCACACCTTCACACCCACAAGCTCCCATGCGCACCCCTCTCACTCACCCAGACCGACCCATTCTCTCTCACTCCTGTACCCATTCAAACTCACCCCTCATTCACCATTGTTTCATAAGGCGGCTGTGAAGCAGATGCAGCAAGCCTGAACACGCACCAGTGCCCGGCAGTGACCAGGGAGACTACCGGCGCTGGCCACAGAAGCAGACCCCCACCCCCGGCGCCCATCTGAGCGAGCAATCAGCAGACCACCGCAGGCACCCCGAGATGCCACCCGACATGCAAAGCGCCGCACAAAACCGACCCACCATCACCACCTCCATTCATCACCCCCTCACTCTCAATTACACTCAAATTCAGCCCCCCCTCTCACTTCCTTGGTTGTATCTATATATTCAGTAGCACCCAGGGATTTTGACAACATGATAGGTCCCAGGCTCCCCACCAGGCCCCCACGCCCCCAGCAAGAGCAGGGCAACAGGGATGGGGGAAGACCCCACCCCCTTCCCCCACACAGAACATGGTGGGTATGTGTCGGTTATATGATATAATTGTGTGTAAATGTGTGGACTACCAAAGTGCAATTAAAATTGGGGGATAGTGATTGGAGCACCGCTAGCCACTACGATGGGCAGCAGGGGCCCCCATCCCCCCAAGCCCTCAGTGTCTAAAATGCAATTAAAATTGAGGTGAGTGCAGCCCCACCGTGCAGCAAAGGTATCCCCTTCACTGACACAGTGTGGCACACCTCCACCCCAAAGCCCTAAATGTAACAAAAAAGATGTATATTCCACCCAGAGTCAGGGGGAGGGCGGGAAATAAGACTGGGAGGTAGGCGGTCTAAAAACGAGGCCGTCCCCCCGCAGAAGCCAGCTTGCAGACTGGTTCATGAGGCCACCCACTGCCCCCAAATCCCAACCCAGGGCGAGGGCCGCCAATGGAAGCAGCCCAGGACCCACCAGCATCACACCCCGGCGCTCCCAGTACCACTAACATGATGGGGCAGCAATACATATTTCCACTCATTTTACACACACAAACATGGACAACAACAGTCACAATAGTGAACAATGGGCCAGACCCACATGGCGCCCAACATGCCAGGCGACACCCCCGAGTGCCCACACAGGCCCACGACCACCCACCCCAGACGCACACTGACAGCCGCAGGCCACCCTGCAAACACAGCCACCCCGGAGCAACCCGACGGAAACACGGCCATCAACCCGCGCCAATGGCCCCCCAACCACCCCCAAGAACCAACACACACCCGCCGCCAATGACACCTGGGGCAATGCAACAAGGCACCTCACCCAGCAACACAACAGCAGGGCGGCCGGGACAAGCAAGCCCCGAAACGCCAGCCCCCATGCCACTAGATGGACTGCCCAACCCCTGCAACCCAACAAAGTTCTCCTACCCATACACACATCCTCCACCCCCCAGACATCCACCCACAAGTAACCGCTTCCATACACACACGTACACCACCCACCATCACACATGCCCACCTACACCCACACACAGCCCCACCTACCCACTCAACACACACAAACCCACTTCCGCATGCACTCATACACAAGCCCCCACTCACACCCACTCTCTCACACACACACCCACACACACACCCACACACACACACACACATGCACACCCACACCCGCAGACCCCAGTGGACAGGGAGGACGACCCAGGATGCAGGCACCAACCCCAGGGTGCCACCAGGGCCCCAGGGAAAACACGACCCCACCGTGCAAGGATGCACCGGGGGCCAACCCGCACCACCAGTGCACACCCTACCCCGGCCCAGGGGGGGGGAACGCCCCCCCCCAGCACCAGGGGCCCAGGACCAGACCCAGTGCCCCCCTGAGGGGCGAGACCAGCCGGCCGGGGGCCACAGCCCCCCCCCCCCGCAGCCCCCCCCCCCCAGGGCCAGACAGACGGCCACCCCGGAACAGGACCCCCGGACACCCGCGGTTGGAGCACAGCCAGCCACCAGAGGTGCCAAGGAGAGTGAGCCACCACCCGCCACCCCTCAGATTATAGAATTAATAAGCAGAGACCAGAGAGAATTGAATTCCGCCAATTGATTATTTGAGGAGGCTGACATTCTCTCCAGGCTAATATAATCCTGTAGTAAGTTATTATAATAAGTCATGCATAAGTTATTTCTTGATTTCCAATCCATGAGGATAGTTTTCTTTGTGATGCATAAGGCAGTGAGAACCATGTGTGACATCCTTGCATCTATATTTATTTCACTTAAATCACCTAATATGCAAAGTGTGGGTGAGGGTGGGACACTATACCCAAACCAAGTTGACAAGACCTCACATGTCTTCTGCCAGAACTTTTGAACCAGCACACAGGACCACATAGCATGCATATACAGTAACTATCTGGGACGTTGCAGGTGCAGTGAGAGCAGATATTTGTGTGACTCAGGCCCATTTTGAACCTCCTTTGTCCTGTGTAATGAATTCTATATAGAACTTTATACTGTATAAGTTGTAATTTAGAGTTTTTAGTCATCTTAAAAGTGTTCAAACATATTTGTATCCAGAAACTTTCCTCCTTATTAATCGATAAGTCTGTCTCCCATTTTGGTATTGGAAGAGATACGGACTCAACCAGCTTTGATAACAGTCCATGTATTTTCGATATCAATTTAGGGGAACGGAGATTTAGAAACTCTGCCACCTTAACTGGTACCTCTAAATCTGTCTGATTAAGATTAAATCTTGCTTTTATTATGGATTTAAGCTGTTGATATTCAAAATACTTTTTATCACTGATGTCGTACTGTGACACTAGTTCCTGAAATTGGATAAAATTTCCACATTGAATAAGGTGTTCTAAGTTATTTATTCCCTTCTCTTGCCATAGTGGAAATTTTAATGTCCTCTTTTGTTGCAAGATATCAGGATTATTCCAAATGGGCGTGAGTTTACAAGGGACAAGTGAAGACCCAGTTATCTTTAAAAATTTCCACCAAGCCGTCAGAGAGGAGCTGATATTAATACTTTTAAAACAGTCATGGCATTTAATACAGGGACTTATAAAAGGTAAATCAGAGATATTTAGTGACCCACAGAGAGCCTGTTCAGCATCTAACCATGGGTTTCCTAGTGGGGTTGATTTTGTCCATTTTGAAACAAACTGCAGTCTATTGGCTAAAAAGTAATTAAAAAATTTTTGGTAAATCTAAGCCTCCGCACTCTTTCGCTTTTTGGAGGGTTTTTAAACTAATCCGTGATGGTTTATCCTTCCATAAAAATTTACTTATATTTGAGTCTAGAGACTTAAACCAGGCCATTGATGGTTGGGTAGGGATCACTGAGAACAAATAGTTGATTTTAGGAAGGACCATCATTTTAACAGTTGCGACTCTTCCCATTAACGATAAAGGTAGTGTCCTCCAGCACGTAAGGTCATCTTGTATTGTTTTTAAAAGGGGAATGTGATTTAGTTGCACTAACTCTGAGAGCCTGGGGGAAATAGCTATTCCTAAATATTTAATATTTCCTGATTGTATTGGAATAGTAGATGTATTTGAGAAATTGCAATTTATAGGTAGAACTATTGATTTTACCCAGTTAATAGAGTAGTCTGATAATGATGAAAATTTGTCAATGAGCGCCAATGTCTGAAGAAGAGATTTTTGTGAGTTTTCAAAGAAAATCAATACATCTACAGTTTGAATACCTCTGATGTCAACATTTTGTCGTATGGCTGCTGCTAATGGTTCAATAAAGATGGTAAAAAGTGAAGGAGAGAGTGGACACCCCTGCCTAGTACCTCTCTGGAGATTAAAGCTTCGGGAAGTCTGATCATTTGTTCAGACATATGCAGCAGGACACCTATACAGTGTTTTAATCCAGTTTATGAAAGATGAACCAAACCCGAACTTGTTTAACACCATAAAAAGAAATTTCCAGTAAACACGGTCAAAGGCTTTCTCTGCATCCAGGAACAAGATTGTAGTTTCTATGTTATTGATCTTGCAGTAGTCTATTAAATTAAATAGCCTACGTGTTTTATCAGCCGAGTGCCTACACTTGATGAAACCTGTTTGATCTGGGTGTATAATAAACGGAATTATCCTTTCCAGTCTTTTGGCGAGAGCTTTGCAAATTATTTTAAGATTGACATTCATAAGTGAGATGGGACGGTAGCTGGATGGAAGCGTAGGTTCTTTTCCAGGTTTAAGGAGCAGGATAATACTAGCCAAATTCATATTTGGAAGAATTACATTATCTTTTTTAATTTGGTTCACCATTTTAAAAAATGTAGGTGCCATCACAGGCCAAAATTCTTTATAAAATTCTACTGGAAAACCATCTGGTCCCGGGGCTTTGTTGTTTGGGATGTGCTTAAGTGCCTCCTGGAGTTCAGACACCTGAAGGGGTGCATCCAGAGCAGCAATCTGTTCATTATTTAATTGTGGTAAATTAATATCGTCCAAAAATTTATTTATCTCTGAGTCAGATGGGTTAACCTGAGATGAGTAGAGGTTTTCATAAAACTTTCTGAAGGAGTTATTTATTTCTTCAGGCTCATGGGTAATATTTCCAGTCATATCCTTGATAGAGTGGATAGTTGTTTTTTCTTTATTCAATCTAAGCTGGTTCACAAGACATCGCCCCGATTTATTACTGTGTTCAAACTTCTCAAGACGCAGTCTTTGTATTAAAAACTGTGGTCTTTTGTTTGTAATTTCTTTTAATTCCAGCTTTAATTTTCTCAGATCGCTAAGTGTCTGTTCCTGTGGGGAAACGGCACAGGTTGTCTCCAGTGATTTAATTTTCTGTTCTAAGTCCAGTACCAGTGCTTTTTTTTTCTTTTTTATTCTTATATGAACAGTAAGAGATTATTTTACCTCACATGACCACTTTTGCTGCTTCCCAAAGAACACCTGGGGATATTCCTGGCACATCATTATATTCCAGATATTATTCCCACTCTTTATTAAAGTAGTTAATAAAGTCTTTGTCTTTCAGTAGTGATATAATAAATTTCCAGCTCCTAGTTTCCCTTGTAGCTTTCCTACTTACTAGTGTAAGAGATACTGGATGGTGATCACTAATAGCTTGATTTGAACATATTTCAGTGTCTGTGATGTCCCTCACAATACAGTTAGGCTACTGGCTAAAAAGAAATCTAGATGCGAATGTGAACTATGAATTGATGAAAAAAAGTGTATTCCTGAAGAGTTGGGCGAAGAGAACGGCATTCATCGCTAAGACCAAAATCATTCATGTGCTGTTTGAGAGTGTCAGTAGTCTGCCATTTTCGGTGATTCCCCGAAGTACTGAGCCTGTCGATTGCATGGTTTAATACCAGGTTGAAGTCCCCTCCTATTATAAGTGTAGTGTCCAAGTGCTCAGAAAGAGAAGTGAAAAAAGTGTGAAAATAGGATGGGTCGTCAACATTTGGGCCATAAACGCTTGCAATACATAGATCCAAATTTTGGACTGAGATTTTTAGTATTATAAATCTACCTTCCGGATCTGTTATGGTGTCATTCACAACAAAGCGTATTCTTCTGTTTACCAGTATAGCTACCCTCCTTTGTTTAGAATTAAAGCCGGCTGAGTACATGTGGGGGAATTCCGGGGAGGTGAGCACGTCTACAGACGACTTAGAAACATGTGTCTCCTGCAATAAGACAAAGTCTGCCTGTAAATCGTTCAGTCGATTCAAAAGTTTTAGACTCTTCTCCCTGGTACCAATTCCACGTATGTTCCATGTGACAAACTTAAATGTGGACATGTTTTCACTAACTGGTTATGTACTAAAGATTAACTAAATGTGCCTATGTGATTATATGTCTGTAATGTATGCATACTGTATATGTGTATATACAGTATATGTTGTGTGCAAAGTATACACCTACGCATATATAATTGGGTGTGTGAGCATGATGTCTCTGTGCCATTTGCCTGCAATTGCAAGCAAATGGGGTATATGTATTTCAAGTTATTTCCTATAAACCAGAAGTATGAGAAAAAACAGACATAGAGGTTAGTAAGTGGTGAAAAAATGCAGATAACATACAACAATGACCTAAGAACTTCAAAAAAAAATTAACTACAACAGACAGACAAACAACAACCTCAACAACAAAGAAATAAACGTTTTGACAAATGTTAACAAACTAAACTGAGATCGAGTAACAGACCTGCGCACAATCACACTCTTTTTCCACCTGTAGCTAAAAAACAAACCCAACAAAAAACAAAATAGGCTTTAGAATAACCAGAGCGTTATAGTTTCATCCATAAACAGCTTGCCATCTATATACAGTCTATCCACAGAAATAATAGCTTGTTTACCTTCTTGGATGTTTTGTTTCCTAATGGGAAAAAGCTTCCTCCTCCTTTCCAAGATTTCCTGTGGAAATTGATCATTTAGCCCATAATTGGTATTTTTAAGCTGCTTACCCTGCCTCTGTACCAAAATTTTTTGCTTAAAATGCTCAAATTTGGCAACAATAGGTCTGGGATGTTTATTCTGAGAATTTTTTTGCCCAATTCGGTGGACTCGGTGGAAGGTAATTGAATTTGTGACTTTGGGGGATAGTTTTAGTTGTGATGAGATAAATTCATGGACCAGCTGTTCTGGATTTTCATTATTTTTTTCAACAATTCCAGAAAAAACAAGGTTATCTCTCATGCAGTGTGACTGCAAACTGAGAACTGTTTCCTTCATTTTTCGGTTTTCTCCCTCAACAACGCCAAGCTGCGTGGTTAGTGTGTTTACTGACTTTTTCAGGCTGTTATTTTCCTCTACAAGAGAGACGAGCTGTGCTTGGCTGAACTCTAAACTCTCCCGCAAACTCTGGAACTCTTGATGAAGGAGCTCAACCAGCGCCAGTCTACCATCCATGCTGGTAAGTTTATTCTCAATGGAGAAAAGGATGTCACTAACCTTGGTACCCTGCTGTGATTTCTCAGGCGTTATTTTTGGTGAATCTGTGGGTCTCAGTCGTTTAGACTGAGAAGCAGCAGCGGAACACACACTCGCCTGCTCCATGACACAGCAACGGTAATACAACTCATCGATGTAGTTCTCTAGTTCCTCCAGCTCCGTACAAAAAAAGAAAGATAAACACAGACAATTAGTTAATGAACTAATTACAAAAAAGAAAAAAAAACTACCTGTGGAAAAGTTTTTTTTAAGCTCGGTCGACAGCGGTCCCCGTTTGGATTATTGCGCAAATTGTCTCGAGATGTCTCGCGATCACAGCATAGGTGTTACATGAACACCTTTGAAGCAGAGTGATACATATCCATGGTCAGTGAGTTCTTGCGTGTGTCCTTTCCTTATTTTCTTCAGAATGTCATCCATGTATCTCTTCCAGAGGGTGGGTTTACATTGTGTAGGTGCTGTGTTGAGGGCTTTGTTTTCCAGATCCCCCATGAAAAAGCTGCTCGTGATGGCCGATAGTGGGTCTCCCATTGCAAATCCTTCTTTTTGTCTGTAGATTTTTTCTTTGTACTGAAAATAGGTGAGTTTTTTGCAACAAATTGTAATCGTTCAGATATGTCGTGAACTGGGAGATTGGTGTGTCTTTTTAGGGTTCTGTCATTTCTGAGGCATTCTTGCACTATGTGTAATGTGACATCAACAGGGGTCTTTGTGAATAGTGAAATGACATCATGTAAAATGAGGATCTCGTCTGATTCTATTTTCACATTTTTGAGTTCTTGTGCCAGCTCTTTTGAGTTTTTGCAGTGGTATTCTGATAGTCCAAGGAGGGGTTTGATGATTTCAACCAGGGCTTTTGATAAGTTGTATGTAACTGATCCGATACTATTATTGGCTGCAGTGGGATATCCTTCTTATGTATTTTGGGGGTTCCATAGATCCGGGGAGTGATGCTGGCTGTGGGTATCAGGTGATCATATGCGTCCTTTGTGATTTTTTTCCTTTCTTATTGGGGTTTAAGAAGGGCTTTTAGCATTTTTTATTTTCTTCTCCACAGAAGAAAAGAAAAAAATGCTGTCAGATCCGCCAGCTCGGTGCTGATGGGTCTGCTGGGCTGGCCCCTGCCTACGAAAGTCAGCTGATAAAATGACACCTGGCAGCAATCAGCTGACACTTCTGACGAAGGCTGCAGTGAACAGTCGAAACATGTAAAGAAGGTAAAAACATCTCCTTTCTATTTTTGTCTTTAATAAGAATAAAAGGTAAATAAACTGGTGTGTTAGTGCATCTGCGCTACCCATAGGGCTAGGGTGAAACTACAAATAAGTTGTGCGCATGTGTCAACTGCTTGGCCTGGTAGACAAAAAAAGTGAGCATGCACAACGCCGCATGTGCGCTGGGCTCATCCAAAGCGCACGCGGACCAAAGCAGATCAGAGGGGAAATGCAGTTAAGTGCCATGACTTGGGGAAGACTACAGGGATGCAGAGGCTAGAGCCTCTGTGTGTATGGCAGCCCTGCTGCCATCAGTGTGTGAATGTGTGCGTGAATGGGTGGATAGCAGGATCTGTAAAGTGCTTTGGTCATCCATAGATGAGAAAAAGCGCTATATAAGTGAACATTTACCACTGTATGTGTGTGTGTTCCTCCACCCCTGTGACCCTGCCCCCGGAAAAAAAGTTCAGGCTCAGGAGTTTTTTGGGGTTTTTTTTTTGCTTTAACCCCTGAGAGGACTGTTTAAATACCAATTCTTATTGAACCAGAAAATGTATTGGTCAATTCATGGATCAAACACCTGTTGTGAATTTTGCTGTTAAGTGCCTTGTTAGAGAACAGCAAGTTATGCAAAAAGTACTGAAATACTGAGCCGTTGGACATGTGCATTCAAAAGGTTAGAGAAGGTCAAATTAAGTTCACCTGCAAAGGTTATCATGCATTTTAGGTGCATCCTGAAATTCCATCCCAAAGCCGAATATCCCTAACTTTTTGTGAGTAGTGTATGTTGCACGTGCGACGTGAAAATTGGTCTGTGCTAAGAATGAATGAACTGAAGTAGCACCAATGTGATGAGAAACAGACCCGCTTCTCATCGCACTCGTAAAACTACAACTGGCTAGCTGCACTCTTGAGTTCTGTCAGCATAAATTCACACCTCAACAATGTCCCGCAGATAACAGTGCATTCCTTCGGTATATCAAGTTTCATGTGCTCACATTGCTGATCACACAAGGCTCAGCCCAGATGCTGGTGATGCAGGCCGCTATGGAGTTACTGACATTTTAGTCTTAATTTTGTTACCTTGTGTCAAACACAGTGTAGGCTAGTGCTCAATGGTTCCTGCTCTTTGTCCTCCGTTACAACGGAGAGAATTGCAATCCTTGACACCGATACTTGACACTTCCAATGATTTTTGACTATAGAACATGTAAAGCTCTCTAGGATCACCAAACTTCAAATGGGTTCACCTTGGGATCCTGTCCTACAGCTGTGGGTTGTATACTTTGCTGTATATTTGTGGATGATGGGTTTATCATAATTTGGTCCTGCCACAGCAATTATATTGAAAAGTTGAAAACTGCTCTCTGTCAATAAGTATTGTGATCTCCAAAGAAAACAGAGGCAGGGGATATTGCACTCACCTCAGAGTGCTCTTGTTAAAATTACACTTGTCAAGCCTTTATATAACCAGATTTTTTCTGGGGTTTGAAAGATCCAAAGTTTGTTTTTTACTTGTACTCATTTCTAGTCTGCCTGTCAGTCTAGCGCCTGTAACAATAACAAATTTTGATGGCTGATAAATTTTTTTCTCCTTCGGGACAAACTTTATATTGTGAGCGTACCCCAGCTCTCTGCTTCAACCTTTCTGGCTGTCCCCACTTTGCGAGCATGAGCCCCGCCTTGCATGGGGAGTGTGCGGACAGAAGCAGCGCTGGTGCTTTAGTGGTGGATTATGTAAAAAAAGTTTAACACACACGTAAACTGCGACTTATCATGGCCAGAAAACTTATCTTAGTCATTTTTTTTCTTATCGTATGATTAATCGTTTTAGCTATTATTGCTACAGGCCTACTCATATCTATTCAGCAAAACACTATGTAAATAACCACATTTATTCGATTGTCATTATGCTCTCACATGTCAGGGGATATACTGTATACAGGTGCATGTTTTTTTTCCTTCTTGCCTTGAGAGAGAGCAGTCGCATTTTTCTTCCCTCCTCCCCTGCCTTTCTGATCTATTCCCAGCTTTTGCAATGTTGCGTTTTTGTCTGTGTTTAGTCGCTCTTCTTCTGCTGAATCTTAATCTAAACGGAAATTATGGATTTGGAAGCGGCTTAAATGTGCTATTGTCACTATTTTCAACAAGAATTGGGCCAAGGGGGAGCCCAAAAATTGGAACCTACGAGAGACTCATGGACATTGGAATCCATGCGTCTATGGCAATATTATTGGCTATGATCTCAGGACTTCTATTTTTGGCTGTGGAGTTCCCTGATGCATCAGAAATTGAAGGAAGGTGAGAGAGCGGATCAAGCGGACCCAGCCAGCTCCTTCATCAAATTCGACCAGTTGGGGAGGGCACGAGTAGCGGCAAACGGTGAACTGAATGACAGTGATTCAGTGAAGGAATACATCTGAAAGCCCTGTGCTCTCTATGGAAAAACAGTTTAAGCCTGCATATATAATGGAAGCACAGAATTACACGGGTGAGGACAAATTCTACTCTCTGAGTGCACTGTGCTGATTTGATTTGATTTGACCTTGTTTGCCCCGTGTTTACATTCCTCCTGACTGAGATTAGCGGAAGAACCGGCTCTTATGTCTACCCATACAATCAACAATCAGTTGTTGTCGTCAGCGGATTGGACTCTCAAGGACAATGCCCATGTGCCTTCTGCAAGCAAGAGAGAAACAGAGATAGACTCTGAACTCTGGACTTGTTTATAAGTCACATGATTATAACATCTATTCACTGCCAGGAGGCGCCCTCTGCTGCTCACTAACAACTGTTACATTTACACTACACAATGACATGCAAATATACACACACTGCTCTCCCTCCCTCTGCTGTGTGATTGTCCACTACTGCTAAATATGCATTGAGGTTTTTTTTTGCCTGCAATCAAAATTTCGCTTACCCATTAAGCGTCAGTTTGATAAAACATGTTTTTTTCTCTCGCCTATTGTGTCATATCATTTCTTTTCTTTTTTTCTTTTCTTCTTTATGACTGGCGCCTAGCGGCTGCCCCGGCCTTGGATGCGCTCTGCAGAGCGTGCCCAAATGCCAAGTCACGTTTCGTTATCTTGTATTCATACATGTGTAATGACAATAAAGTTGAATCTCATCTCATCTCATCTCATGTTAATAAATTAGAATGTTATCAAAGTTGATTTATCTCAGTAATTCAATTTAAAAATGAAACTCGTATAGATTCATTACACACAGAATGATATAGTTCTGTCATGACTCCCCATGCGCCTTTACGCAGCGCACGGGGAGGGAGGATGAAATAACGGATTTACGTGCAGGTTACACCACACAACACATTTATTAAAGCGATGACAAACAGTCCAAAATAGTGAAGACTTACAAAAACATGAAGGTACACTTACGGTTGGCATTTGGGGGCCGGCATTGCCCCGCGAACACAGGAGGAGAAACGTGTAACCACGCTGGCGTCCCACAGCCGGTATCGCTGTGCAGACATGAGAGGACCACGACAAACGCGGAGTGGCTAACATGTCAAAATACGGTGGCTAACACTCTGGAAGCCGCCCAGAGTCTCAGGCCCAGTAGGAGGTCAGGTGGAGGGAGTCCGGCAGCCTACCGGAAAACATGGGCCACCTGACCCGGATAGTCAGTCCTTCTGGCGGCCTGCCCACACCATAAAGCCACCAAGACCGGGAAGGGGCAAAGAAGGCCAAGATGGCATCCGGCAGAAAGGTGTAGGCCCCGGCGTCCTCAAGCTGACCAGCCGTGCCCCCGATGACCTTGACCTGGGAGGGAGTAGCGCCTGCGGTGGTCCCGACCTGGGGCCTCGTAGCACCCGCAGCACGGTCCGACTGGACCAGGGCTGCACCCACGGTGGACTCTGGCTGGAGCCCTGCTGCGCCCGTGGTGAAGCCTGGTTGGGCCCCTGCTGCACCCATGGTGTACTCTGGCAGGAGCCTTGCTGCACTCGCGGTGGAGCCCGGTTGGACCCCTGCTGCACCCACGGTGGAACCCGGTTGGGCCACTGCTGCACCCGCAGCAAACAGACCAACCCACAGGAGCACCAGGCTGAGGAGGAGGTTGATGGGGGGAACCCTGACGACCTTGGCCGGAGGAGCTGAAATGGCGGCATTCTCCTCCGGTTTGACTGGACCCTCGGCAACCTTCAGCAATGATACACCCTCTCCGGCGACCCTAAATGAAGGCTCAGAGACAGCAGGAAAAGAGAGGTGGTCAGGGCGCCGGCAGCAGCGGAGCCCGGCGGGTTCAGATGCAGGACTCTCCTCCCCAAGAGCCAGGCAAGATCTCTCAATTACAGACATAAAAAATACAAGGGAGAGAGCTTGCCTGAGCTGGAACTCCACCACTGTCCAGGACTCTGTCGAACTTGACGATGACATCCCAGGTCCGGCCTCAAGGAGGTCCATCTCTGGTTCCCACTCTGCTGCAGAAGCCTCCACAGCAGGCGAGATGGTCATTCCAGTCCTTTCATATCCCTGCAGTGGCTCCAATGCTGGAAACTCCACTGGCGTGACTGCAGGGAAATACCTCTGTGCGGGCCCCTGGCCAGGATCATCCAGGGCCCCAAACTCCTCCAACATCTGACAGCTCGGTTCCAGAACCAACGTGCACTCAGGAATAAAGAGAAGACACACAGAGGAAATAGAGGGCGAGCTAACAACTGCAGCTGGAGGAGAGGACCCAGCGGACCGCTGAGGCTGGGTCTCTCCCTCAGGAGACAGACAAGATCTTTCATAGTTTAATTGAATAGAACAAAAAAAAACACTTGCCTGTCCTCCTGTAGTTTGTTGTCCACGGCTGCAGCAGGCTGATTGCTGTCCCTCTCCATCGAAGGTAAGGGAGCCATCCCCCTGGTGACAGAGGTGGGCGTTCCGGGGTGGCCCTGTCAGACCTCGCCGCAGCTGGAAGGACGGCGGCAGCTGAAGGAGGAGAAGGCTCCTCCCGGCACTTCCACGTGGGGTGACGCTGTCCCTTGTTAGCTGGCAATGAGCATGCTGGAGTGGGAGGAGAGTCGGGTGAAGCGTCACAGAGGGTGGGAGTCTGCGGGGACCAGTGCCTCCGTCTCGATGCTGTGGAAAACGTAAAATCGGGGAATGAGCGCTGGAGCGTGCAGACTGTGGCCAGCAGGTCGGCGTACTGTGGGTACTTCCATAACCCGGGATGCACCTCCAGGATTCCCACTGCTCCGTTCAAACATTTCAACATTTTCTTTGGTCCCCGGGCAGCGAGGGCTTCATCCACGAAGCTCTGGATAAATTCGGCAGCCCATCCCTCCGCCACCGTGGGAATCCTCACTGCCGTTCCTCCTCTGCTTCAGCGAGACTGGTGAGCCTGGGGAATGGTGCACTCCAGAGACAGGTGAGTCCCAAAAAATGACACAAAAAAGAAAAAAAAGGATGTGTGAGTGTAACCCACTAAATCTTCTTTTTTTTTCCGTGCGCCTTTACACAGCACATGGAGAGGGAGGATGAAATAATAGATTTACGTGCAGGTTACACCACAACACATTTATTAAAGCAATGACAAACAGTCCAAGAGGGTGAAGACTTACAAAAACACAAAGGTACACTTACTGTTGGCGTTCAGGGGCCGGCATTGCCCCGTGAACGCAGGAGGAGAAACGTGAATCCATGCTGGCGTCCCACAGCCAGTATCGCTGTGCGGACGTGAGAGGACCACGACAAACATGGAGTGGCTAACACATCAAAATAGTGCTGACAACAGACTAATCACTGACAATGCAATGACCCAGCAATGCATGACTGGCAGAAGGCTGCTTAAGTACACGCATTGCTGGTGAAGGTGAGATGGGGAACACCTGGGCGAAGAGCGGGGAGAAGGCAAATTGGAATGGGAACAGCTGGCGGTAATGAGAGAGGAGGCGTGGTTGGACCGGCAAGTTGCCAGCCAGCACTCACACAATAGTGAGCCAAAGAGGGCTGCCTCACAGCTGCCGGCCAGAGAGAAGTGGCTATGGGTAAGGAAGCAGCACAGAAATACATAATATACACATACACAGCGGCATCTAAACCCACAGGGAGGTCAGGACCGAGTCGGGGGGACCAAGCCGACTCGGCTCCTGACAATTTCAAGTGTTAATTTCTTTTAATTTAATGATTATGGCTTACAGCTCATGAAAACCCCAAATTTATTTTCTCAAAAAAATTGAATATTACATAAAATTAATTTTAAAAAATTGATGTATATGTTTTTTACAATAGAAATGATGGCCTACGGAAAAGTATATCCATGTACACACTGTACTTGGTTTGGGCTCCTTTTGTCTGAATTACTGCATCAGCCCAGCATGTTATATAGGTTAGGAGCCTGGAGGAGCCTGTGGTACTGCTGAGGTGTTATGGAAGCCCAGGTTGCTTTGATAGCAGCCTTCAGCTCATTTGCATTGTTGGGTCTGGTGTCTCTCATCTTCCTCTTGATCACAGTGATACCATGGTCATTAAACCAGGTTTTTGTACTTTTGGCAGTGTGGGCAGGTTCCAAGTCCTGCTGGAAAATGGAACCAGCATCTCAATAAAGCTTGTCAGAACAGAATTCAAGTTGCTTGAGGTCCAGTGTGAAGTTTCTACAGTCAGTGGTGATTTGGGGAGCCATGTCATTTGCTGGTGTTGGTCCACTGAGCTTGACTGGCCAGCAAACTCTCCTGACCTAAACCCCACAGAGAATCTATGGAGTATTGTCAAGAGGAAGATGAGAGACACCAGACCCAATAATGCAGACGAGCTGAAGGCCACTTTTAGGGCTGTCATGGTGGAGGAATTTCCCCTGCAGTGACGGTGAATAGCTCAACACCATGATAGGCACTATTTTTGCAGATGTTTTTAGGACCCTGTGGTCTTGTAATTTAAACAGGGCTCTTAACTTATGTGGCAAATGATGGAAGCTGTGAGAAACTCACTGCAGCTCTGCCCTCAACTATGTGCGTGTGTGACAATTGTGCGGCGTGCCGGTCTTTCTACAGGCATGAACTGCTGATTCTGTTACAAAAACAACATCATTTTCATAAAGCAGTGGCAGTAACTCCAGTATCAATCAATCCATCAAACTTTATTTGTATAGCACTTTTCAAACATTACATGTTGCGCAAAGTGCTTTACATAGATGAAAACAGACACATTTTGTTACATATATTTACGAGATACATCCCCACCCCTTCCAACCCTCCTATAAGCATACCCACAAAACGCGCACACACACACACACACACACACACACACACACACACACACACACAGGTCTGTTTCCTGTCCTGCCCAAGTTCACATCACAACCCGGTGAAGAAATCAAGAAATCACATCCGGGCCAAATTAGCAAATGTATAGGCATACTGGGGAAGACAAGACACTTCTTGGACTATAAATCATTGGTCTTATTGTACAATTCACTATTTTTACCTTATCTTAACTACTGTGTAGAAGTCTGGGGAAACACCTACAAGACCAGCCTACAGTCAATATGCACATTACAAAAAAGAGCTATAAGGATAATAAACAATGCAGGATATAGAGACCATACCAATGCGTTGTTCTTAAAGTCACATGTCATAAAGTTCATCGATTTAGTTAAATTTAAGACAGCACAAGTAATGTACAGGGCAATTAATAATCAACTACCAACTAATATACAAAAAATATTTAAAAAAAGAGACAATGATCATAATTTGAGAGGAGACTTAAACTTTACAAAACCCAAGATACGTACAACCAAGAAAAGTATGTGCATATCTGTCTGTGGGGTGGATTTGTGGAACAGTCTGGAGCCGGAACTGAAACTATGTACAAACAGAAATCAATTCAAAAAGAGGTATAAGCACCATTTGCTGAAAGGGTATATGTTAGAAGGGTAGTAGTTATATGTACGATTCATTATGTTCACTCTGGGATATTATGGGACACTATGGAATGGTGGGTGGGACAGCACTGTGTATATCTGTGTTGTTTGAGGCTGGTTTTGATGTATGGACATCATTGTATATTAGAATGGATGGGTGTTAATGTTGATTTGTAAAAAATACAGTAAATTGTTTACTTGGGGTCTTAAAGGTGGTAATTTGTATAAAATTCACATGGGTGTATCTATGGAAAAGAGGAGATGGAATTAATAAGTGTTCACTTCTTCCTTCTCCCTTTCGAACAGTGTATACTGTTACTTTATTGCATTTGCCATTTGCTTGTATTTGTTATATTTTTGTGTTCGAAATAAACTATCTATCTATCTATCTATCTATCTATCTATCTATCTATCTATCTATCTATCTATCTAAATGCGGTGGTGGTGGCAGCTTCTCATACCAAGCCCTGATCCCCTGTTGTCCGAGCGGTGAGTAGCCCCTAACAGCTCCTACCTCTGTGGTTAAACATAAGTATTTTTTTGAGTAAGAAGCTTGCATTTAATGGCCACAATAAATGCATTTAAAGTTTTATTATACACAGAGAAAAAGTGACTGTGATTTGTTGCAGTAAAGGATAGCTTCTTCTAAGTGGTGAACTTTCATTTATCTGTGCTTTCTATTTTATTTTATCTTATTCATTTATATGTTGTGGTGATATACAACTATGTCATGGAAGTAGCCCATCCCAGAAGCTTTGTGGCTTGTCAACATGCAGTTTGGCAAATTCCAGTCTGGCTTTTTTATGATTTGTTTTCAACAGTGGTGTGCTCCTTGGTCGTCTCCCATGAAGTCCACTTTGGCTCAAACAACGACGGCTGGTGCGATCTGACACAGATGTACCTTGACCTTGGAGTTCACCATGAATGTGTTTAGAGGTTGTTCTGGGCTCTTTTGTTACCATTCATATTATCTGTCTCCTCCTGCGGCCACGTCCAGGGAGGTTGGCTACAGTCCCGTGGATCTTAAATTTCTGAATAATATGTGCAATTAGATAGATAGATAGATAGATAGATAGATAGATAGATAGCCTTTATTGTCATTATACAAACAAATGTACAATGAGATTTAAGCATCTCCTTCAGTGCAACATATGTAAAAGAGAAAAATAAAAAGCATAAAAACAATAAATTCCTGCAATAAATAATGTATAATGTGTACAATGTACGTAATCTAAGATAAAATAAGTTTTATATACAATATAAAAATAAAAATATTAAAAAGACTACACAGCATTCTGGACCGTAAATGTCAATTACACAGTGATGTGTTTAGAGGTATACTGAGAGGGTCAGGGAGGGTTGGACTGAGAATTCAGAGCCATGATGGCTTTTGGAAAAAAACTGTTCTTAAGTCTATTTGTCCTGGCTCTGATGCACCTGTAGCGCCTCCCTGAGGGCAGCAGGTCAAACAGGTCAGCTCCAGGGTGGTAGATGTCCTTGATGATGTATTGTGCTCCCCTAAGGCAGCGGGTGGTGTAAATGTCTGTCAGGGAGGGGAGAGGGCGGCCGATGATCTTCTGTGCTGCCTTTACTACCCTCTGCAACCTCTCCCTGTCTACCATTGTGCAATTCCCATACCACACTGTAATGCAGTATGTGAGCAGACTCTCAATGGATGAGCGATAGAAGGTCAGCAGCAGGGTGGAGTTGAGGTCGTACTTCCTGAGGACTCTCAGGAAGTGTAGCCGCTGCTGAGCCTTCTTAATAATCGCCGAGATGTTGTCTGTCCAGGAGATGTCAGAGGAGATAAGGACGCCGAGGTACCGGAATGTGTGGACCCTCTCCACACACTCGCCGTTAATGAAGAGGGGGGCTGGGTCGGTATTGGTCCTTCTGAAGTTGACAATGATTTCCTTGGTTTTCTTGGTGTTCAGAGTCAGGTTATTTTCTAAACACCAAGTTGCCAACTTCAGGACCTAATTGTAGTCACAGGAACATCAAGCTGCTTGGAGATGGTCTTATAGCCTTTACCTTTAACATACTTGTCTATAATTTTCTTTCTAATCTCCTGAGACAAATCTCTCCTTTGCTTCCTCTGGTCCGTGTTTAGTGTGGTACACACCATGTCACCAAACAGCACAGTGACTACTTGTCACCCTTTAAATAGGCCGACTGACTGATTACAAGTGTGCAGACACCTGTGATGTTAATTAGAGGACACATCTGGCGGTGCGGTGGCGCAGTGGTTAGCACTGTGCCAGCACAGCAACTCACCCTTGGCCATGGAATCCTTGGTTCGATCCCAGCCCCTGACCAACAGTGATCTGTGTGGAGTTTGCATGTTCTCCCCGTATCTGCGTGGGTTTACTCCGAGATTTCTCCGGTTTCCTCCCACAGGCCAAAAACATGCAGGTTAGGTTAATTGGAGACTCTAAAGTGGCCCTAGGTGTAAATGTGTGTGTGAATGGTTAAGGGATAGCGCCGTACCGTGGCTGCTTCATCCATCCAGGTGGATGTCCTCAATTTCCCCTCTGGGGATCAATACAAAATCAAAAAAAAAAAAAATCTTGGTTGAACGTGTCCCTATGGTCACATTATTTTCAATCTTTTCTAGGGGTACCATCATTTTTGTCCAGGTCTGTTTCATGAGTTTGTTTTTTAAAGTAATTCTGTTGAACCACAATTCAAAAGCATTGTCTGATTTTCATTGGTTAATTTTCATAGAATTTTTATTTATTACCACTTTTGTCAGATTCAAGGTTATTTCTGTGACCATTGTGGGTTTTTCTTTCATTAACAGAGGGGTACCAACAGTTTTGTCCACCGCTGCATTGTTATTTTTTGTAAAAATTGCAGGTCTTAGAACTTTATCATTTTTTCAAATACATCTCAATAGAGGGTACATAGTTTGTCCAGCTAGCAGTTCCTACAGTTTTCAAGCTTGGACATTTTCATTTCACACATTTGTACATGCATTAAAGATGTGCATATTGCAATTAAATTGTTATTAGCTCTACCACAGATCTAGAGTATATTGATTATTGAATTTATAATACTTTTTTGTTGTTGGTGTGCTCGTCCTGCATTATCGACAATGACTGTAGATGGCATATACAGTCGTGAAAAAAATTTGGACTAAAATATTCAGTTCTTTATTAAGAAATGTTCACATATCTATGTCTAGCCTTGTTTTTATTTTTATTTACATTTTTAAAAATTTATTTTAGCTAGTTTAAGTGGGAATTAATGTGGAGTTGTCCTAAAAAAGATGGGGGTGTCCTAATTTATTCCTCACTATTTGTTTAGAATTACATTTTACAGACAATTTGAAAAGTCTTTAATTCATTTCTAATTGTTTAGTTATATTATGTATATAATATATATAATACTAATATATCTATATCTATATCTATATCTATATCTATCTATCTATCTATCTATCTATCTATCTATATATACAGATATATATATATATATATATATATACAGTATATATATATATATATATATTAGTATTTTTAACATTGATATTGTCATGGGCAGTGAGAGCGTGCCACTCCCGTCCTGTCTGGTATTCACCAACTCATCACTGCACCTGAGGCAGAACACACACCTGCGCCCGCTCATCAGCCAGCGTACTTAAGGAGGCTCTCTCCGCGCAGTCAACGCTGGCTCGTCTGGGTGTACTGCCCTAAATTCAGGCAAGCAGGTTGTTTTTGCCAAGCTTAGACACACTGTCTAAACTTTGCTCTCCTTTCTTTCTTACAGGTTGCTGCCATCGTGCGGGTGTGTCTCGGGTCTGCGTGCGCTCTCCTGCCACCTCATCACTTCTACAGGAAGGACAAGTACTCTCAAGGACAAGAACAAGTACCCTCTACCCTTGAGCAATTCAGCGTTCGAGCTCCTTCAGCGTTCACGGGTGTTTACTAAATTGGATCTTAGGAACGCATATCATTTGGTCCGCATTCACGAGGGCAATGAATGGAAGGCGGCATTTAAGACACACCAGGGGCAATTCGAGTATCTCATCTCAGCGGTTAATTAACGACGTCCTCCGAGATATGCTGTATCAATTCGTGTTTGTACAGCTTGATGGCATTTTGATCTCCTGCTCACCAGAGGAGCATGAAGCCCACGTAAGGGCCGTTTTACAACAGCTCTTGGAGAACCGGCTCTACGTCAAAGCGGAGAAGCGTGAGTTCTCAACTACATCTACCACCTTCTTGGGCTTCATTGTAGCCAAGGGGAGACTGATTGCCGACCCGGCCAAGGTGAAGGCAGTGCTGGATTGGCCAACTCTCCACTCCCGTAGGGAGCTCCAATGCTTCTTTGGGTTTGTGAACTTTATCACCTATTCATAAGGAACTATAATAGGGTGGCACTGCTTTTAACCCAGCTGACCTCCATTAAGATAAGATAAGATAAGCCTTTATTAGTCCCACAACGGGGAAATTCCAGGATTGCAACAGCACAGGGATAGCAACACTCAGAGCAACAATCAGAAGGCAAGAAAAAAAACAAGCAAGCAAGAGCAGCTAATAAACATATGTACGTATTACTATAAAATATATATATATACACACACACACAGACACACAGTGCAGAGCATTGTAGCTGGATGGAATAAATATATGAATATATGAACACACAGTGCAGAGCATTGTAGCTAGATGGAATAAATATGTAAATATATAAACACCCACAGTACGGAGCATTGCAGCTAGGTGGAATAAATATGCAAGTATATAAACACACACAGTGCGGAGCAATGTAGCTAGATGGAATAATATGTAGATATATAAATATATAAACACCCACAGTACGGAGCATTGTAGCTAGATGGAATAAATATGCAAATATATAAACACACACAGTGCAGAGCATTGTTGCTAGATGGAATGAAACAGCATAACCGTCTACTTAGTTATCCTACATGGTATGATTATGTGCCCATACATATTCTCACCCTCCATAGCGACCGGTATGTTCCTAGTTGTATGCCGGAGAGGACCATTGTGTAAGTCTATTGCATCTTTTGCATTCAAAAAACTATTAGTTTGTTACGTCTTTTTGCTATCTCTGCGAGCAGCCCTGCTTAGGTTGTACAGTCTGACAGCCGTTGGTAGGAAGGACCTACGAAACCTCTCGGTTGTGCACCTGGGATGATGTAGTCTGCTGCTAAATGAGCTCCTCAGTGCATTCAGTATGTCCTGCATAGGGTGGAACTCGGACTCCAGCAGAGATGACAGTTTAGCCACCGTCCTTCTCTCTCCTATCTCCTCCATCGGATCAAGGCGCTGCCCCAGGACAGAGCTAGCTTTCTTAATCAGTTTGTTCAGTCTCTTCCTATCGGCTGCAGTAATGCCACTGCCCCAGCAGACCACTCCAAAAGTGATGGCTGATGCCACCACCGTGTCATAGAATGACTTCAGCAGCGCCCCTTGTACACCAAAAGACCTGAGTCTCCTCAGCAGGAACAGCCTGCGCTGTCCCTTCTTGTAGAGTGCATCAGTATTGTGTGACCAGTCTAGTTTATTGTTCAGATGAATACCCAGGTACTTATAGGATGTCACCATCTCGATGTCTGTTCCCTGTATATTTACTGGTACTGTGAGGGGCTGCCCATGCCTGCGGCAGTCCACCACCAGCTCCTTAGTTTTCCTCGCGTTGATCTGGAGGCAGTTCCGATGGCACCAGTCCACGAAGTCCTGGATAAGCCCTCTGTACTCAGCTTCATCTCCATTGGAGATGAGGCCAACGATCGCAGAGGTCCCCTTAAGAGGACCTTAAGAGGTCCCCTTTCGCTGACCGAGGCAGCAGCACAGGCATTTATCGAATTAAAATGCCTGTTCACGGACACACCCATCTTGGCACAGGTCGACACGCAGCTCCAGTTCGCCCTCGAGGTGGACGCATCTGATTCGGGGGTTGGCGCTGTGCTGTCTGGTCCGTCCTCGAATCGGAAGCTCCACTCGTGTGCATATTTCTCTCATCGGCTCACACCGGCTGCGAGGAATTATGATGTGGGGGACAGAGAGCTGCTGGCCATTAAGTTGGCACTGGAGGAGTGGAGACATTGGTTGGAGGGTGCCATTCACCCCATCGTTGTGTGGACCGACCACAAGAACCTGGAGTACTTGTGGTCGGCCCGCCGACTTAACGCCAGGCAGGCTTGCTGGGCTTTATTTTTCCAGCGGTTTAATTTCACCATCATTTACCGGCCTGGCACCCGGAATGTCAAACCAGACGTGCTATTGCTCTAGTTTGATTCCAGGGAGGTAGACACCCCCCCCCCCCAAACCATCATCTCGCCTTCGTGCGTCCTTGGATCCCTTACTTGGGATATCGAGTGGAGGGTCCGCCAGGCCCAGTCCCGGGAGCCTGTGCCAGCAGGGTGCCCCCGGAACTGTCTGTATGTCCCAGCTGCCCTCCGCAGTGACGTTCTCCAGTGGGCCCATGCCAGCCGCTTCGCTTGTCATCCCGGCATTGCCCGCATGGTGGACTTCGTCCAGTGGGGGTTCTGGTGGCCCACGGTGTGGTGGGACACACGGGACTACGTCAGGGCCTGTCAGACCTGCGTCCGGGAGGAAGTCGGACTCCTCTCCCCCGTCGGGGCTCCTCCATCCCCTTCCCACCCCGGGTTGTCCCTGGTCACACATCACCGTGGACTTTGTCACTGGACTCCCCCCCTCCTGTGGGAAGACTGTTATTCTTACTATTGTGGATCGCTTCTCCAAAGGGGTGCATTTGGTGGCCCTCCCGAAGCTCACCTCAGCCTTGGAGACAGCGGTCTTGCTGACAGACCACGTAATCAAGGTCCACGGCATCCCCATTGATATCATGTCTGACCGGGGTCCACAATTTACGTCCCAGGTCTGGAGGGCCTTTTGCTGGACACTGGGCACTACTGTGAGTCTTTCGTCCGAGAATTTTCCTCAAAGCAACGGGCAAGCAGAGCATGCCAATCAGTCCTTGGAGGCCACCCTGCGGTGCGTAGCAGCCGAGAACCCGGCTTCATGGAGCTCACACCTGACCTGGGTGGAGTATTCCCTCAACTCGGCCATCACCATGGCTTCTGGACTCACTCCATTCGAGGTGTTGCTGGGATACACCCTGCCTCTTCTTCCCATGGCCGAGAGGGAGGTGGCGGCTCCATCCGTGGAGGCCCATGCTCGTCGATGCCGGTGCATCTGGAGGTCTACCCATGCTGCCGTGGCCCGCACCAAGGAACGCATTCGGGCCGCTGCTGACAGGAAGCGGGTCCCGGCTCCTAATTACATGGTTGGACAGCGGGTCTGGCTGTCGGCAAGTCAGATTCCCCTGAAGGAGAAGTCCAAGAAGCTGTCCCCCTCTGTTTCCCATCTCCCGGGTGATAAATGACACGTCGGTCCAACTGAAACTGCCTCCTACTGTATGGATGAACCCCACTTTCCACATCGCCCACATTAAACCCCTCTTGGTCAGTCCTCTCTGCCCCCCCCCCCCCGAAGCCGCCTCCTCCTCCTCGGATCATCGATGGCCACCCTGTCTACACGGTACGCCGTATTGTGGATGTTCGCCATCAGGGCCGGGGACTGCAGTATTTGGTGGACTGGGAGGGCTACAACCCAGAAGAGCAGTCTTGGACCCCTTCTTCGTGGGTTCTGGACAAGCAGATGCTCCAGGCCTATCACCGTGCTCACCCGGAGGAGCCCTCCGGACCGCCAGGAGGCACTCCTAGAAGGGGGGGCCCTGTCATGAGCAGTGAGAGCGTGCCCCTCCCGACCTGTCTGATATTCACCAACTCATCACTGCACCTGAGGCAGAAGACACACCTGCGCCCGCTCATCAGCCAGCGTACTTAAGGAGGCTCTCTCCGCACAGTCAACGCTGGCTCGTCTGGGTATACTGCCCTAAATTCAGGCAAGCAGGTCATTTTCTCCAAGCTTAGATATGCCATCTAAACTTTGCTCTCCTTTCTTTCTTACAGGTTGCTGCCATTATGTGGGTGTGTCTCAGGTCTGCGTGCGCTCTCCTGCCACCTCATCACTTCCACAGCAACTATCTCCACCCAGTCAGGCACTACTAGCTCATTCCCCCCTACCCTACTGGTTTGTCTATTCCCCGCTGGAGTCCTGCCAGTCCTTCCTCAGAACCCTGAGTAAGTGGCAATTTGGCTCGTCTATATTCCCTACTCCATTCCTCCACTGACAGCTCTCGTTTTCGCTCCACAGGTGGATTGTTTCCTCTGGCGAGTGGCTGTTTAATTAACTGTGTGCTCTTTCCATATTTAATAAACTGTCGAACATTCCCTCCTTGTGTGGTTCTTTCCTGTGCTAGCATCGTGCACGTGAGCTGTCAACTTAACCATGACAGAAGTTAAATATCCATATGTCCAAATATGTAAAAAAAAAAAACCAACAACACACAGGCTTATACAGGGTGTACTAATTTTTCACATGACTGTATGACATGTACCTTGTGTGGTGCTCTTGTGATATTTTATGGTCTGTAAACTCAAACAAGTCAATTTTCTATAGACATATTCTATCCATTCCCTCAAGACACCCATTTTCCAGTCAAATCATCTATCAACCTTTGCCATTCATTCATGGGCATTATTTTTTAGCTTATTGTAGTTTATTATACTTTGGACTGGACACCTTCTCCTTAGTTACTGCCAGCAGACTTGAACATTCAGTCATTCAAGACCATTTCTGTGCTTATTCCACCCCAGGGGACTGGTCACATGACCACTCACACTATACACCCTGTCTCTGATAATGCTTTATTTGGGTTTTAAAACTGTAGCATTTAGCTCGTGTTTGTTAGAATGTTAGCTTAGTCTGACAACTGACGCTAAAGCTAATGGTATTCTCAAACACGGTGTTGCCTACAAAACCGATGTTGAGGGAAACGACTAAAGAGCAACAGTGGTGTGAACGGGGGATCATTGACATTTAAAGGGATCACTGACTGAAAAATTGTGGTTTTGTAAGTTTTAACCTTCTGAAAAGTGTCTGTTGGTCACATAATTATAAAAAAAAATATCAGTGTCCATTTCTCTTAAAAAACATGCAGCCTTTATTATATAATTTTTCACTCCAAAAAGCATAATTAATTGTTCTGCATTTGTCACAGGATGTCACTTGCATAGTAAACCCAGCCCAGTGCCATCCTTGATACCAGCCCACTGCTCTATTATTGGCCAGCCTAGGTGTCTGTCATTGAGCTAGCAAGTTTCCTGACCAAGCCTGGTTCATCTTATTTTCTTTAGATTTCAGTCACCCCAATAAACACCCCTGTTTCCACCTGGCTCACTAATCCAGTCAATAATATCTTGTGTCGTTCTGAGTCATTAAGACATGTGAGCTGTTAAAATGTGGAATAAAGTGCAATCAGTGACCCCTTTAAAGCAATATGCTGCAAAACAGCCTGTTTGAGAGCTCCTTCTTTATGTGTAAAATGCTACTTCAGTAATTAATCCCTGAGGTATTCTGACCAAACATGTTAGACATAACATCTGGTAGCTACAGTCATGTGAAAAAATTAGGATACGCTGTATATGCCTGTGTGTGTGTGCTTTTTTAAACATATTTGTACATATGGATATTTAATATCATTGTTTAAAATACTGGGAGATTCATGTACTATAACTAAACAATTAAAAATGAATTAAAGACTTTTTTCAAATTTTCTGTAAAATGTAATTCTAAACAAATAGTGGGGAATAAATTAGGACACCCCCACATTAATTCCCACTTAAAATGGCTAAAATAAATGTTAAAAAATGCAAATAACAAAAACAAGGTTAGACATAGATATGTGAACATTTCTTAATGAAGAACTGAATATTTAATGGGGTATCCTAATTTTTTCATATGACTGTATGTCAGCATGTGGAAAAGGAACATAATAGGGGCTTTTCAGTATTATTCCGTCCAGTTTTTTTTAATGAAGTTGACAAATAAATATATTTGTCTTTTTATATATATTTTTTTCCACACAGAATAGCTATTTTTTTTATTAACATTGGGCTTTTCATTTTTTTTACATTGGATAGCAAGATTATTGCAAAGGTCTGATTTAAATTAATAATTGTACAAGGGGGATTTTATTGCTGCCTTAAAAGATGAAATGCTCTTTTGTCCCGCTAATCTGTCTGACAGCAGTGATGGTTGCGCGAGATCACCAAATGAAAAACGTGCCTCACCTGTGTGGGAACACATAAGGGAAGTTAGGTTTTACTCATTTAAAGTTAAGAGCTACTCAGAGGGCTGTGGCAGAACTGGCAGAGAGATCGTAGGTCCGGTATAACCACGGAATATCGCTGCGGCTAGCCGCAGGAGCGTGCACCCTCCTCCAGACATCACAAACTGGTATTCAAGACAACACGTAGTTTTTACACTGTAGCCACACATGTGACTTACTTAATGCCTTACATAATGCCTCACATCTTAGATAAGAACAAAGGGCAGAGTTTCCTTGGAGATAACAGGAAGCTGTGAAAGTGTAATCTTTTGTGTGCCAAGAGACTGCTTGGAGGATCCTTTGGGGCCAAAGACTGTGAGGGGGATGCTAAGGGATTAAAGAGGAAATGTAATGTTACCTTTGATGTGAATGCAATATGACTTGTGAGCTGTGGGGAGACCTGGGTATATATAAGGGACGAGTTTTTTCTGAGATGTTCTCTTTCTACAATGCTCATGTTGGAGACGTGTAATAAACTGCTTTGAGAAAAACCTGCCTCGTCAATTACACACTCCACAACACCTGTAAAAGCAGTTTTAAATGTCCGACCTAAATAAAACCTGCTGACGAGCAAGATGCTGTCTTTTACCCTTTGAGTGTGTATGGTGCTAAACTGCGACATATCCCTTAGTGGTCAAGAGTGGCAAATATTTTTTGTAAATAAATTAGTTCAGATTTCCAAGGCTATACCTTGAAAGTGGTAACAGATGATGGCTTACTGTCAATTAGAAAAATGTAAAGTATGATCCATGGTTTCAGATAGGAATAAATGTATGCATCTAATTTGCATAATGTCACGGCACCTCTTTAAATTCCATAACTCAGTCAAAACTGGACTTTGGATGTATTTACACAAAAAATGGTTCAGTCTTTTGACACCATTTTTTGTACAGAGGTAGCTCATCAGCTTATCTTCAAAGTGTATGAACAAGAAATCAGTACATTAAAAAAAAAACCAGAAATTTCTCACTTACTTTTGACAAAGTCATAGTGAGAAGGCAGGCGCAGTGCCGCGCTCTGCCACTAGAGGCACGCAAATTCTCACACTCAGCGGGTTAAGATATTGTCTAGACCAGGGGTTTTCAACCTTGGGGTCGCAACCCCACGTGGAATTCAAATGGGGTCGCCTGAAATGTCTAATAATTGATAAAAAAAAAAAATTACTGATAAAAAATTTTTTTCAACTAATTATTATTCTTTTAAAAATTTTGATTAAAGCTCCACACACACTCTTAAAGAACTATATTCTTTCACTTTCAATATAAATCAGTTCAAATAAAATGTAGTATTGTGGGACATCCCCCACAGACTAAGGACAGACAGCTCACTACTCCTGGTTATTTTCCACAGCGCTAGTGTGATGTTAATGTGCCATTCATGCTTTGTGTTCACACGTCCTGTCCTCACTGTTGACCTAGAGACAGATCAATATGTAGGTGTGACTTGTCACCTCTTTGTCCTGCAAGCTGGAGCAGGGACTGGCAACCTGCCTATTTGATATGTATGTCTCTCTCATATGCAAATGCACATGCTCTTTCATGCTTTGTCTGTAACCGGTATAAATACCGCACGTATCATGTAACTCACTCTCTCTCTGCTACTGCTCAACTGACTGCACCTGTCTTCACGCTACTGAGAGCCCTCAGGGCTCGCTCTGGGCCGCTCTGCACAGCACCAGAGTGAGCTTGTGTTGGCGATGTGACTTAATAAAGGCACTTTAAACTCCTCAGTTCGCCGCTTATTATCCCATGTCGCCACAGTATATAAAAATATCGGAGCTGGCACATCTTGATTGACGGCGGCGATCACGTGACCCCTATTTGAGTTCCCGCTAACTGTGTAAACACAGCTTAATCATTAGGGAAAAATGGAGAGATTTCTTCGTCTGCCTGCCCCTGTGAAGACAGTTCCAGGAGGAAAAAGACAGAGAAACTATGACGAAAGCTACCTGAAATATGGATTTACGAGTGTCATTGAACACAATGACCAGAGGCCAAAGTGTTTGCTGTGTGGTAGTGTCCTGTCTGCGGAGAGCATGAAATCCAACAAAATCAAAAGGCATTTTGAGACAACACACAGAGAACATGTCGGCAAGCCGATATCTTTTTTTCGAAAATAAATACACAGAGTTGAACAAGCAGCGAGTGTACTTTAAAAAAGCTGTGACTGTTAGTGAGCGGGCCCTGAAAGCATCTTTTGAGGTGAGCTATCTCATTGCTAGGGCTATGAAGCCGCATACTATCGCTGAGACATTAATATTGCCAGCTGCCATCAAGTAGGCAGTGGAGAGGCAGTGGACCTGCCTGCCACCGCTGTTGAACAGCTGATTGAACTGTCATGTGACAAAACGCATCAGGGAATACATTCGCGAGTGGCCGTGGACAAATTCTGGTTTGGAGCAAGAGATGAGTACCCAGAGATCTCACTGTGTGCTTTAAAAATGTTGGTTCCTTTTGGAAGCACATATTTGTGTGAAGCTGGATTCAGTGCCCTTGTGTGTATGAAGTCCAAGTACCGCTCCCGACTGGATGTTACGTCAGAGATGAGATGCGCTGTGTCTATTACAGCACCCAACTTTGAAAAGCTGCAGCGAGGTGTGCAGGGTCAGCCATCCCATGCCCTGGCCTGGGCACAGACAGTTGTTGATGGTCCCGAGTATGATTCTTACACTTACCACCGGTTTATCATGGAATTTAAATCTCTTTTTTACCACTCAGATGCCGAGGGGAATGCCACAAATAGGCTTTTAAATCTCTGGCAGGGTATGCTGCCAGTAGCAGAATATTCCATACATTTTCGCGTCGTGGCAGCCAAATTGGGCTGGGGTGATGTGTTGCTAAAGGGGCTTTTTACCTGCTGTCTGAGCTCTACGCTCCTGAACGAATTTGCCCACCGTGATGAGCTGAAATCCCTCGAGGCACTAATTACTCTGGCCATTTGCCTGGACAATCGCCCTCCTGAATGCATTTTTGAACAAGCCCAGGAGTGTACACGGCCACCGCATTACACAGGTCGCTTCCCATCACCATCTGCCCATCCTCGCATCTTTTCGCCCTCTCCCAAAGCTGTGGAATTAATGCAGCTGGGACACTCACCCCTGTCCCCCGCAGAGCGTCAATGCCGCTCTGATAATGGGTTATACATGTACTGTGGGTCCATGAGGCACCTTCGAGCAAATTGTCCGGTGCACCCTAACGGGACGAGCCCGTCTATCTCAATGGGGGACTGACAGGTGAAATCACTACCCATTCCCCGCGCAAGTTAACACTCCCTATTCACATTCACACATCAGTCACTGAGTATTCGGGTCATGCACTCGTCGATTCTGGGGCGGAAGGAAATTCATTTCCACAGCAGTTAGTGTCCAGATTACAGATTCCCACACAGCCACTCCCATCCAATATTAATGTACATGCAATCACTGGCAGCACTATTCTCACAATAAGTCACCAGACGGCACCCATCTCCCTCCTAGTATCAGGCAATCATCGAGAGCAAATACAGTTTCTCATCATCCCCTCCGGGGCTATGGAAATAATTTTGGGTTACCCCTGGCTTAAATTACGCAACCCAACAATCGATTGGTCCAAAAATCAAGTTGTTTCCTGGAGCACCTTTTGTCTCTCAGCGTGCTTGCAATCCTCCATCTGCTCTCCCTCTCTGCCACCATCCAACACGCCTCTTGAAAGCTCCAACCTGATTGGCATGCCTGCGAAGTATCATAGCCTCACCACAGTATTCAGCAAGTCAAGAGCTCTGTCACTTGCTCTGCACTGCCCATATGATTGTGCAATCGAGCTAATCCCAGGCGCCTCGCTTCCTACAAGCCGCTTATACAATCTGTCGGGTCAGGAACGAGAGGCCTTGGAAAATATATATTAAGGAGACTCTAAATGCTAAATTATTACTCTAAATTATCCAACCCTCCACCTCTCCAGTCGGTACAGGCTTTTTCTTTGTCAGTAAAAAAGACGGCACCCTCGGGCCTTGCATCAATTACCGTGGTCTCAATAAAATCACAATCAAAGACAAATATCCACTCCCTCTCATCAACTCTGCTTTTGGTCTCTTCCGCAACACCACCATCTTCACTAAATTAGACCTCTGTAATGTGTATCATCTAATCAGAATTTGTGAAAACAACGCATGAAAGAACGGCTTCAACACTCCGTTTGGACACTTTGAATACTGGGTGATGCCTTTGGACTCACTAACGCGCTTGCTGTGTTCCAACGCCTTATTAATGATGTGCTCCAGGACTTCCTTAATGTCTTTGTTTTTGTCTATCTAGATGACATCCTGGTCTTTTCTCACTCACCAGAGGAACACAGAGTTCACGTGCGCACCGTGCTGTAGAGAGGTTGTTGGAGAACCAGGCTTTCGTCAAAGCCAAAAAATGTGAGATCCACACCATCTCCACCACATTTCAAGGCTTTGTTATTTCTAAGGGGCAGGTAAAACCCGAGCCGGCTAAGATAAAAGCCATCACTGAGTGGCCTACTCCTACATCTAGGAAACAGCTACAGAGGTTTTTGGGGTATGCCAATTTCTACCGGCGTTTCATTAAGAACAACAGTGGTATTGTTTCCCCCCTCACCAGGTTCACGTAAGTTAACCCTTTGACATCCTTCTATTTATGGACATAAAAAGCACCCTCACTGTCTATGTCGCAGTGCTGCGCCTGCCATGTGATGTGTCATGTGATGTCATAAACCCCCCCAGTTGTACTAAGTATTGCATCTCACAAGGTGGCAGACATGTTTAACTTGCTGCTATTGCCTTGAAGGACCAGTGGCCCCCATATAGTCCCCCCCCCACTTCTGGACACCAGAGAAGAAGAGTTTGTAAACAAATGTTGATCGATCGCAAGACGGATCGCAAGACGGAGGAGGCATTTGCTCCCAAATTTGCCAACTATGATTCTAAAAAGAAATTATTTAGCTTATGAACGTAAATATCTACATTTTTTTTAATAACAGAGGGTGGGCAAAGCTTGTTGATTTGCACCTGCCATCGACCCCCAGCGCCATGTGACTGGACAGAACAATCGTGGTGGTTCCTGGGCGTCATATGAGATAAATTGCAGCGGAATAAAAGCGAAATTACGGTGGAATAATCATAACAGTTTCTGGATGTGGGAGAGAAAGCAAAAATGACCGACAGAAGACAAAATAACGACCAGGATGGACGAAAATGGACAAAGCGTGCCACCTGGCCAGCGGTAAGTGACAGATTTCTTTGTTTGGTTAAATTGTAACTGGTTTTCTGGTTTATATACTTTAAAGATAAGATAGCAAAATCCCCAAAACAACAAACGGTGACAAAAAAAAAATCCTTTGTGTAAATATGTCCAAAGTCCGCTTTTGACTGAAAGTTATGTAATTCGATATGGCTGCCGTGGCATTATGCAAATTAGATGCGTAAATTTACTCCTATCTCAAACTTTGGATCATATTCTACATCTTTCTAATTGACAGTAAGCCATTATCTCTTACCGCTTTCAAGTTATAGCTTTGGAAATTTCTGACATCTGAACTGAATATTTTCTTGAAAAAAATCTTGACCACCAGGGAGAAAGAAGGAAATGGAGCGCCATAGGCAGTCATTGGGTTAAACTCCCCTTCAAATAGTTAGAGCAGAGGTGTCAAACTCATTCCATGGAGGGCCAAGACCCTGCATGTTTTACTTCCACCCAGTATCTTCAGCAGGTGTTTTCACTGATCAGCAATCAGTGGGAAGACATTCAGTGAAATCACCTGTTGAAGGCACTGGGTGGAGGTAAAACCTGCAGGGTCTTGGCCCTCCATGGAATGAGTTTGACACCCCTAAGTTAGAGGATGCAGAGGCAATATTCCAGCAGCTAAAGGTTAAGTTCAGTGAGGCACCCATCCTGATCCAACCTGACCCTCCAGTTGTTCGTGGAAGTGCATGCTTCCAATTCAGGGGTTGGGGCGGTCATCTCCCAGTGCTCGGTCACCGATGGCAAATTACACCCCTGTGCCTTTTTCTCCTGGTGCCTGTCATCTACCAAGAGAAATTATGGGGTTTATGACCGAGAACTGCCAGCGGTGAAACACGCTCTGGAAGAGTGGCAAAACTGGCATCCCTACAGACATAGTTTCTGACAGAGGATCTTGATTTGTGTCCTGAGTGCAGAGGGCATTTTGCAAAACTACTGGCACCTCAGTGAACCGGTCCTCTGGGTTTCATACTCAAACAAATGGACAATGCGAACGGGTAAATCAAGAGCTGGAAGCGGCCCTTCACGATGTCACCTCTCTCAATCCCTCGTCCTGGAATTCCTACCTCTCCTGGGCAGAATACGCCCACAATATAGCTGCATCTTCCACCACGGGTGTATCTCCTTCGAGGCCTCCCTGGGCCATAATCCCCCTCTTCTGCCCATCACTGATGGTGACATCACTGTTTCCTCTATTCAGGAGCACATTCACTGTTGTCAGCATATATGGAAAACCACCAGGGAGGCTCTTCTCTGCATGGCACAGCGGAATACCACCATCTCAAACCGCTGGAGGACCCCGGTCCCAACTACAACCCCAATTACACCCCCAACTACACCCCAACTACACCCCAGGACAAAAGGGGCTTTCCATACACAATATTCCCCTCAAGACTGTTTCCAAAAAGTTATCTCCACAGTACATTGGTCCATTCACCATTACTGGTCATCAACCCTGTTTCAGTTCATCTCAGTCTGCCCCCCTCTCTCCACATTAACTCTTCCTTCCATGTGTCACACCTCAAACCTGTCTCTTTCAGACCCCTCTGTCCTCCTTCTGAACCTCCTCCCCCTCCCAGGATCATCAGTGGCAACCCTGTTTACAACATAAGGCGCATTCTGGATGTTCGGCGCCAGGGTCGGGGCCTCCAGTACCTGGTAGACTGGGAGGGCTACGGGCCAGAGGAACAGACATTGATTCCTTTCTTCTATTTCAAGGATCCCCGTTTGGTACAAGAATTCCATCAGGCACATCCTGACAAACCAGGGGGGACGCCGGGTGTGTCCCTTGAGGGAGCGGGGCACTTTATTATGGTCCAGGGCTGAGTTACTGTTTTTTTTTTTTTTCTGCTGCAGCTCTCTCTGTCCCTCTACCTGATTAGGTGCAGCTTAATTAATTGCTTCACCTGAAGCTAATTATGGGCTACCTACTTAACACTTAAAGAGGCTACCACAAACTGTGGGATTGTCAGATGTCATCCATGCTGTCAACCTCACTCCTGCTTCCTGCTAATCGTTACCCTGGTGTTTGCCGTTGCTGCCTTCCTGCCTGAGTTCCCTCAGCCTGCTCCCCTGAGTGCCCAGTCCTGGCTCTTCAACCTGTGTGCTTCCCTGCCTGTGACTACCTCCTTGGATCAAGTAAGAAGCACTCAGCAAATAATTCTGTCCTACTCACCTGTGCACAGGTCTGCTCGCTGGATCCTCCCGGCAGACCTGGATTCATCTCTTGGCGGATCATCCCCGAAGGACATGTAAATAAGATCTGGAAATTGTGCATCCCTCTCTTCTCCTCATCTTCACTGCACAGTTCTGCCAATCTGTGGCCACACCTCCTGCTCCACCAATCTTCCTCTGTCCTCAGCAGCAAGCAAACATTTGAAGGTGATCTCCTCCCCACCTGGGATCACTCCACCCTGTGTGAGGGTTCAGATTATTAAACAATATTATTGGCTTCATCCTGTCAGGTGCTCCTACTCATATTCTCCCCTTATCTCCCAGCAGGGTTGCCAACGCACTTCCTGCACAAGCACATTTACAAATAAACTATTATTGTCACTTGTGTTGGTCTCTGAGTCTGCTCTCAATTCAGGTACAGCCATGCATGTAAAATGCTATAATAATGAAAACACGTGCTGATGCCTCGGTGCCAGAGCCTTGGCGGAGGGATATGTTCCCAGATCATCACCAAAAGGTTATGGGTTCCTATCTTACCCAAGGACCACCTCTGGTAAAAATTTCATCCAAATCCATCTCGTAGTTTTGGAGTACACGCATGCGCAGTGAAAATAATCTGCGGTTCACATGCCCGTACTGTCGGCAGCAGCCAAGAGCCACCAAACTGATTTGAATAGCTGCAATCCAAACACAGAAGAAGAGCATGGTGGCAGGCATTTTAAGTGGCGGAAGCGATGGAAGTACGTGAATACAATAACAATCAAGACGAACAGGAGCTTTTGCTGTTTAGGGGCAGAAGAAGAAAACAGATGGACAAAAAGGTGGACATTTGTTTACCCAGTATTGGCAGATTGCTGAGTAGTAGTGATATGCGATATTGCAAGATTTGGTATTGATCCAATACCAAGTAAATACAGGGCCAGCATCGCCGATATCAATACAATACTGATACTTTTTAATCATTAAGGTGGATGGCATCATCAAATTACTAAATCTGAATGAATTTTCATGAGCTTTAAGTGTTTTGTGATTTTTCCTTTGGATTATTAATTAGTTAAAACCCAGGACAGAATTTGGGCAAAGTTTGGAGGTAAATACATAGAGTATCACTTTCACAGAAGAGTGAAAGTGAACTCAAAGAGTTAACACAAAAGGTTATAATTATATTCAGTATATTTGTTTCAATTCCAGTAAATATATTCATTTAAATAAAATGTTTCAATGGGATAAATGTATTATACCAAGGTCTTAACATAATTTATACTTTTTGAGTTGGCTAAAGTAACAAATGACCAGTTGCTCTTTGAAATTTAATATTAACTAATGCCGAAGATGACTAAAATATCTGGATAATCTCTCCCATACTAAAAGGCCTCTGCCAATGATCTCTGCTTCTGGGTTGGGGTCTGTCAGGTCCTTATATAAGTACAGGTCTGTGTCTGTCGGGGTCTGGGGGTGGAGTATTTCTCTCCTCCTCTCTCCGTTTCTGTAGCTCGACGTTTTCTTTTGGATGATTTTTCATATGCTTGTATAAATTAGTCCTGTTACCACTGTATTTCACAGCCTTTTTTACAAATTGTACAGCTTGCTGTTGTTTCATTTTCGGCCTGGAAATATAGTCACATGACATGGCGCTCGTCTTCCTCTCTGGCATTTTTCTGCTCTATCTCTGTGCTGTGTGTGCGCTCTGTGGTAGCACATCTCGATAAGTGGCATAGAACTACTGCTTGCTAGCTAGGGATGAGTGTATCGATACTCAAGTACTGATACTTCAATACCAGCTGGTCGATACTTTGTAGTCGATACTTTTTAAAATATTGCGATACCACTGTGTTAATACCAAACATGCAATTTGTTTTCACTTCTGAGAGTTTTAGGCATTAAATTTATGTGTGTAAACCAGTGAAAAACCAGCCCAGGCATATTTTAGAGATGGTCTGCCATGTCACATGATTATGGCAGCCTATCAGATGTCAGAGCTGAAGACTCACTGTGCACTGCGCGGCCAAGCCCCCATGCAGAGTGAGCTCAGCAGCATCGGGGCGGCAGAAGAAGTATTAATTCTGAAATGTTACACCATTCATCCAAATTCTATGGTGAAACCAAGCAGCATAAAATTTAAAAAATAAACAAGCTAAGCACTATTTAAGTTTGTAAAATAATCAGTATCTGTATTGAAGAAAAAGTCCCATAATTTAATGGTATCGTATCAAAAGGAAGAATGCTGGTATCGCCCATCCCTATTGCTAGATTGTTTACTTGATGCTGCTGAGTCACATGATGGTAGAAGAGGGAGGAGGTAAAACCACAAGAAGAAGATCAGCAACGTGTGGCTGAGTGTGCCTGCTCCGTGCTGTGACAGGAGCGGCAACACAGACAGAGTATCGATCTTGTTACACATCATTATCAATACCAACGTTGGTATTGATATTATCAATATTTGGATCGATCCACCCACCACTACTGAGCACTTTCCTCTGGCAGGAGTTTCCAGGTGCATGCGCAGTACCATTCTACTGACGGTAAAGGTGAGCTATTTTTGTGTTTATTGAAAAAAAAAGCGTTATTTCAAAATTCTGGCAAAATAAAAGTCGAGAAAATATGACGATTCAATGATACAAGCCTTTAGTTCCTTTTAATTTTGACCGGGTGAGCTGAAACAGAGAGGCTACAGACAGACAGATGGACGGACAAACAGATACACACAGCTGCAAAAACTGACTACTCAGTTTCACCAGGGCATAATAGGCCTCTTTCACGCTTCTGGGTTCATGACACCAGAAGCAGTCATTGTTATGTTTAGCAACTTCCGGCTAGCATAGCCCAGAATACTATAATGGCTCAGGCCACATCTAGATGTCATTGCAGCATTCCTATTTGTAAAGCAAACAAACAACGATAACCTTATTTAAGTTTTCATGCTTTTACCAGTGACATAATGGCAAAGAAGAAGTGGATTGAGGCAATTCATTGAGATGAAGGCTCTTATTTTACAATAAGCAGGGAAGTACTTTTGTTTGTAGCCTTCACTTCATGGAAGAAGACTTCACAGAACTGACTCTTCGCAAACGGCTTAAAATTGGGACAATCCCAAGTTGTTTTGAGTGAAATAACTGGGGATCATCAAAACGTGAGTCTGTTTATGACAGAGCAGCTACTTGATTAGGCCGTGAAGTCCGTCTGAAGCTTGAGTGCCATCACGAGGAGGACATCTTTCCTGGGATTACAACCGGAGCTGATCATGACTATGCTGCTGCTCCCACTCCAGGTAGATTGCCTCAGAGTTAATATTATTTGTCAGTTGTTTTATAAGCAATATGAATAAATAATAATCCAAATAATCAATAATCCACTATGAATAAATTCTGTATGATTACTGAATAAGCTATGAAACCAGAAGACTTATAGAGGCAAATAAGTGTCTATTTGCATGTGGTTTGGTGTTATTAAACACTACTTTTAATCGTGGTGATAATGAGTTGGAAAAATTCAGACTTTAAAGTAGAACTGAACTGAACGGCATTGAACGGCACTGGGTGGTAGTACATACAATTATAAAGATAATTTATCATTGGCACCCCGTCCACAAATCCCGGAATCTTGGAGAAAATCGCGATTTTGAATTTCCCGCCCTGAAAAATCAGACAAATCCGCTGATTAACCGGAAGTGCAGCCGGAGTTCCGCGTGACGTCACGAGTGTGACACAGTCCTCCATGTTTACCATTGCGAGCACGTCGACACTAGTTGTTTTTGGTGCATTTTGTCGTGATAGTCGACTACAAAACACTTCCAACACCTGGGAAGATCTGTTCAGTGGCCAAGGAAAGCTGTCATGGCGACGAAAGAAAAGAAAGGGGGAGGAAAAGCGACCGGGAAGCGATGCGTTTCTAGATATAGATATTACAGTGATCCCTTACTTATCGCGTTTAATGGGGACCAGAACCGACCGCGAAAAGTGAAAAACCGCGAAGTAGCGCCCCCCCCCCCCCAAGGGCGTCACAAGCACTATTTTGCACAAAAAGGCACAAGAGAACAGCGAAAAGTGCCACTAAGCAACACGAACGATAAAGAAGCTGGGTAAAACGTCTCGGCCAATCAGCTTGCGAGATTCCCGAGCGGTGAAGAGGTGGGCGGAGAGGAGTGGAGCGGTGGTCAGAGAGGTGGATTTTGAGTTGTGCGGGCTCTCCGTGTTGATGCCTGATGTTCTAATGTAGTAGACTACATTAGAACATTAGAACACATTAGCCCGTGTTGATACCTGATGTTCTAATGTATCAGGTATCAACATGGAGAGCCCGCACAACTCAAAATCCACCTCTCTGACCACCGCTCCACTCCTCTCCGCCCACCTCTTCACCGCTCGGGAATCTCGCAAGCTGATTGGCCGAGACGTTTTACCTCACAAGCTGATTGGCCGAGACGTTTTACCCAGCTTCTCTCCCTGCAGAGCGCACATACCCAGCGAAGGAAGACCGCATTCATTGTTCTTTATCGCTCGTGTTGCTTAGTGGCACTTTTCGCTGTTCTCTTGTGCCTTTTTGTGCAAAATAGTGTTTGTGACGCCCTTGGGGGGGGGGTGATGCTACTTCGCGGTTTTTCACTTTTCGCGGTCGGTTCTGGTCCCCATTAAACGCGATAAGTGAGGGATCACTGTATTCCCCGGCGGCGGACCTCGCCTCTGCATCGCCGTCTGCCAGCTGCTGTCACAGGTGCATTAGGTCTCTGTCTCCCGGGCTCGCCCTTGTGCACGCCTGCCACCTGCCACACTCCTGCATCCTCCTCTGTCTCGTCACCGATCCTGAATGCCTCTTCACTCTGAAAACTCTGGTTTTCTTGACTTCTGGAACTGCTATCATCTGCCATTGTTGTTTTGTTTAGGGATCACACTTGTGACGTCACGCAGCGTCGTCTGCACTACTTCCGGTTTGTTTGGCACTGCCAGCCAGAGGCAAAAGTTTATCGGCTTATAGCTTGGCCATCGCACGGCCTAAAAATTTCTTTTATATGTTGAAAAATACAATAGGTAATAACTAACTAACTAACCTGCACTTATATAGCGCTTTTCTAGTCACAAAGACCACTCAAAGCGCTTTCACTAGTACTAACCCTCTATTCTAAGGGCTTATAGGAAACAAATATCTAGGGACAATTTAGAACAACCAATTAACCTAACATGCATGTCTTTGGATTGTGGGAGGAAACCGGAGCCCCCGGAGTAAACCCACGCAGCACAGGGAGAACATGCAAACTCCATACAGAAAGGTTCCAACCCCTGCCAGCCTGGGGATTCGAACCAGGAACCTTCTAGCTGTAAGGCAACAGTGCTAACCACTGCACCACCGTGCTGCCAACCACTGCACCACCGTGCTGCCAATAGAAGATTAATAAGGAATTAATCTGCTATTCTACTTTTTGCGCCAAAAGGTGGGTTCACTTCTACTTTAAGATTACGTTTTCGCTTGGATTTAAAGATATAAAATGTGAAGAGTTTAGAGATAATTAAACCGTAACTGTGTTTACATGGGCAAATGTTTACTGGTGTAAAAGGCTGTCACCTGTATTTTTTTATCCTGGTTATGATAACACTGAGGAGGGAAAAAACTAAGGTCCTACTCTCCCCAGCTTGTCAGAAGGGCTGGGATTAAATAGGGATTGTAAAGCAAATCAGAAAGGCACCAGCACACTCTAACTGTGGAAAAAAAATCATTGATTTGCAAGCAAGCTAAGCAGTGATTGAAGGGTAGTTTTGGAATAAAGAAATTATCCCCCAATAAATAAACAAAATGACATGAAATAAAATAAGGAAAATGCTAATTATCTCTACACAAATTCTGATTTGGCTTGCAGTTTGTTTGTTTGTTTGTTTTTTTTTCCGGGGGGGGGGGTGGCTCTACATCAAAAGTAAAACTCTCTTAATACCAAGCTGGCAAACTGGAGTATGCCGATCTAATTTATTCTGATCAAGATGTCAAATTCTACTCTTTCATCATGATGTCTTCTCAGGTGCTCTGGATGCTGCGTCTGCGTGCATACAGCAGTTGCAGGTAGAGGTAAAGAAGCTGGAAGCAGAGCTGCGAGAGCTAAAGCTGGACCCTCTACATTTTAGCAGGTTTTGTATCTCTGATGAGGACATCTGTTTTTAGACAAGATTTCCATCACAGGAAGTGTTTAATGCCTTTTGGGAGGTGGTCAAATCATCTGCATCCATGCTGGTGTACTGGTCAAATGCACAAAAAATAGCACAAACATTTGGATCAGCCTGTCCCAGTCCAACTCGCAGCTTGAAACTAATTGATGAATTTTTCTTATATTGTTGTCGTGTTGTTGTGGCTTGAAGGAAAAAGTGCTTGCTGGCATCTTTCAAGTCAGTGTGTCCACAGTCTGCCGCATCGTGATAACCTGGGATAACTACCACTATCTGATTCTTGGCTCCCTTCCCATCTGGATGAGTAGCCAGCAAGTGAACTCAACCATGCCACTCAAATTCAGACAGTACTGTCCAGAGGTGAGGGTGATCATCGACTGCACAGGGGTGCGTTGTCAGAGCCCATCATCTCTCGCAACGTGTGGTGCCATCACTTTTGTGTCCAACCTCTACATTGGATCAATCTCAGACAGAGAAATCACTGAAAGGAGTGGAATACTGGACTTGTTGGAGCCTGGAGATGGTTGCATGGCTGACAAGGGGAAGATGTTGGCAGACCGTGGAGTAAAACTGATCATCCCCCCCTTCAAAACCACCACACAGTTCAGCAAAGAGGATGTACTAAAAACACAAGCCATAGCTCGGCTTCACATTCTTGTGTAAAGAGCAATACGCAGAGTGAAAGAATGTCATATCTGGGACAGCACTCTACCTCTAATTTTGTCAGGGACAGTCAACCAGCTGTGGACCAACTGTTGCCTGTTGACACTGTTTCAAGGACTGCTTGATTTAAAAGGACACACCCTTGTTGCTTAAAGCATGTGCATATTATTGTGACACTGAGGCCAATAGTGAGAATCTGGTAAAGTGTTGAATCAGTTTTATTTCATTTCAGTGAACCTGTAACCACGTGACACCGATCCTCAGGGTAGGAACATTATGTCAAATTAACCACACCTGGGGATGCACATCCTATATATACCCCCTGCATCCACGTCCTCTTCCTCTTTCTGATGACTGGGAGGAGCCTGCCTCCACCGACGAAGGACAATGAATGGTTACAGGTTCACTTTCATTCATAAAACCGCATTTACATGTGTAAACGTACATTCTGCATGAAACTGTTGAAATGTTTTCATGTAATTAACATTTTAATATTCTGTAATATCCATTGACATTTTAGTTCCAATACATTAGAACCATTTTGAATTCAACATGTTTATATACGTATATATAGTAATTGTATAAAAGTTTATGGAGCTTAAAGTTTGAGCTTGTTTTTGAAGTACTCATTGTTCTAGTTCTGTACCTTTGTAACCCTTTTGTTCGAGCTAGAGTCTGGACGGTATTCTGACAGCTATAGCTGTTGGCCTATATGCATTTTATTCAGATCTTTTAAACTCTTGCACTCCGGTGTACCGCGGGCGGACACGTCTCTGCGTCCTAGAGCGCACGAGGGCACACAAGGGCGCTGCGTCCTAGAGCGCACTGAAAAAAAAGCTGCATTTCCGTTCTTCCACTACAGACACAGCCGCGAACAGAAAACCAAAGGAAATTGTGCCATTTGGCACAATTTGGCACAGTTCAAAAACGCCTGGGAACAACCTAAGAAAAAAGCTGTGTAATATATTCATTTTTTGTGGTATTGTTACAAAATTTTGACCTGAGCTGGATAACACTTGGTTCTACATTTCTGTTGCATTTTCCAGCCAGTATCTGAAGCTGTGTGTTATTTGCAAGCATTTGTATCCAAAAAAACACCCAGGCGAACTTTATTTTCTTCAAGTTCAGTATATTTCGATGACTGTTACTCAGTGGCAGGAGCACTTAGAGAGTTTATGACTGTTTTGCCAAAAAATTCAAAGTGTTTTCTTTTAAATGAGACCAACCCCGTGAAAATGCTGCAAAGGGTTGAAGAACACCTTTTGATTTACTTTGGGTACGTTATTTTTTGGCGTTTTTAGGGAAATTGACCAGAGTGCAAGGTGTTAATCAGTTTTTTCACATGTTAAATATAGTTCTTAATACAAACTCATTAAATGTCTAGTTGTGTATTACCTGTAAAGAACAGTCATGTATTAGCAGTAAAACATTTTATTCTTTTTAAAACTGTTTAGAAAAAAAAAATCACATCAAACAAAAATTATTTACAAAAAATATAACTGTTAAGTGTTCCCTTGAGCTCCTTTCATTTACAAACATGCACACAAATAATTTACAGATTTGCATTCTTCAGTGCTAGCATACAGTAATTCACACATTCGGGAATTAAAATGTTGCTTATTTGCAGTTATACCCCCTTTAGAGATCTGGTCAGTTTTTGATATCTCAATGATCTTCAGTCATCTCCACAGTCACCATGGCCTCCTCAAAGTTTTGACTCAGTCCAAAACACACAAGGATCTCTTAAACAATCTCAAATATCAAAAATTGTCCCAATTTATCAATGATCTCTGTGTTGTGTAATGGCCCCCTTAGCATTTAGCTGTCTGGAGATATACAGTATATCCATATATGTACCAAAATACTAACTAACTAACTAACTAACCTACACTTATATAGCGCTTTTCTAGTCACAAAGACCACTCAAAGCGCTTTCACTAATACTAACCCTCTATTCTAAGGGCCTATAGGAAACAGATATCTAGGGACAATTTAGAACAGCCAATTAACCTAACATGCATGTTTTTGGCATGTGGGAGGAAACCGGAGAAATCCCGGAGTAAACCCACGCAACACGGGGAGAACATGCAAACTCCACACAGATCACTGTTGGTCGGGGGCTGGGATCGAACCCACGATCCCACGATCCCCACAATCCCCCGGCCAAGGGTAAACTGTGCTGCCGCAGTGCTAACCACTGCGTCATCTCATTAATCATTTCATCATCCCTACAGACTTTTTCAGCAGTGATGTTCTCCTCAGTGTCAGTAATAAAATTACACCAGCTCAGTCCAGTCACCACCAACTGACTCTGAACTTGCCAGTAGTACTTGTGTTTTTTTTTTTTAGTTTTGTCTGGCCATTTACAGCTCTTACTGTCATAGGCAGCGGGAGGCACCCCTCCCCTCCGGTCTCACCTTCTCCAACTCATCACAGCACCTAAGGCAGAAGACACACCTGTGCCAGCTCATCAGCCAGTGTACTTAAGGAGGCCTCCTCCACGCAGTCTACGCTGGCTCATCTGGGTAGACTGCCCGTATTCAGGCAAGCTGTGTACAAATTTTGGACCGACCACAAGAACCTTGAGTACTTGCGGTCAGCCCACCAACTGAATGCCAGGCAGGCTTGCTGGTCATTTTACTTCCAGCGATTTAACTTCACTATCACTTACTGGCCTGGCACCCGGAATACCAAACCGGACGCGCTCTCGCGTTAGTTTGATTCCGAGGACGTAGTTCCCCCCCCCCCCCCCAAAAAAAAACCCATCGTGCCACCTGCATGCGTCATTGGAGCCCTTACTTGGGATATCGAGCAGAGGGTCTGCCAGGGCCAGTACCAGGAGCCTGTGCCAGTAGGGTGCCCCCGGAACCATCTGTGCATCCCGGCTGCCCTCCGCAGTGATGTCATCCAGTGGGGTCACACGAGTCGTTTTACCTGCCACCCTGGAATCGCTCGGACCATCAACTTTGTCAAGCGGGTGTTCTGGTGGCCCACGCTGCAGCGGGATGTCCGTGAGTATGTTAGAGCCTGCTAGACGTGCGTCCGGGGTAAGATTGGCTCCTCCTCCCCATCGGGACTCCTCCATCCCCTTCCCAGCCCTGGTCAGCCATGGTCGCACATTGCCGTGGATTTTGTGACCAGGTTGCCCTCCTCCCACGGCAAAACGGTTATTCTGACCATCGTGGATCGCTTCTCTAAGGCAGTCCATCTGGTGGCTCTCCCTAAACTCCCGTCGGCCTTGGAGACAGTGGTCCTCCTCTCTGACCACGTCGTCCGGATTCACAGCATCCCAATTGACATTGTGTCTGACCGGGGTCAGAATCAGAATCAGAATCAGAATCAGATTTATTGCCATTGTTCATGTAGTACACAAACTAGGAATTTGTCTCGGTGCAATGCTGCAACATTAAACATGATAAAAATAAAAGATAGAAATAAAAAGCTATACATGCAATAAAATGTAGAATATGAATGAGTAATACTAGACAAAGCAATTTTCAATTCAATTCAACTTTATTTATATAGCGCCATTTCACAACAACAGTCATCTCATAGCACTATCAACTGTAGGGGGGAACCCCCACAGTTGCAGAAAGACCCCAGCAATCAGGCGATCCCCTGTGAGCAAGCACTTGGCGACGGTGGAGAGGAAAAACTCCCTTTTAACAGGAAGAAACCTCCAGCAGAACCAGGCTCAGGGAGGGGCAGTCATCTGCTGCGACTGCCTGGGGGGTGAGGGGATAGAGAAGAAGAAAAGAACAGACATGTAGAGAGCAAGCAGCACGATGGGGACTCAATCTATGGGAGAGAACAAACAGATGTTAATGACCAGCAAAAAAAAAATATTTCATAGAGAGTGAGGAAAGGAGTGAGGCCCAGTGCATTACTGGAGGCCCCCCGGCTGACTAAACCTATTAGCAGCATAACTAAGGGAGGGTTCAGAAACACATGATCCCTCCCTAATTGTAGGCTATATCAAAAAGGTAGGTTTTAGCCCTATTCTTAAAAACAGAGATCGAGTCTGACTCCCGAATCCAGATTGGCAGCTGATTCCACAGGAGAGGAGCTTGATAACTGAAGGCTCTGCCTCCCATTGTACTTTTGGAGATTCTAGGTATTACAAGTAATCCTGCATTTTGGGAGCGTAGTGCTCTGTTAGGATAATACGGTAGTATCAGATCTTTTAAATAAAAAGGAGCCTGATTGTTTAGAGCTTTGTAAGTAAGAAGAAGGATTTTAAACTTAATTCTAAACTCTATGGGAAGCCAATGAAGGGAGGCCAGAACCGGAGAGATATGATCTCTCTTTCTAGTACCTGTTAAAACTCTTGCTGCAGCATTTTGGATCAGCTGAAGACTTTTTAAAGATGTTTTAGGACAGCCTGATAATAAAGAATTACAATAATCTAATCTCGAGCTAACAAAAGCGTGGATCAGTTTCTCAGCATCACTCTGAGACAAGATGCTCCTAATCTTGGCAATATTACGCAAATGATAAAAGGCAGTCTTAGAAACAAATTTAATATGTGAATTGAAGGACAAATCCTGATCAAAAATAACTCCAAGGTTCCTCACAGAGCTATTAAGAGAAAGAGTAACCGCATCCAAACTGAAAGTTTGATTTGGAAAGGAATTTCTAAGGTTTTTTGGACCAACAAGAATGACTTCAGTCTTATCTGAATTTAATAGCAGGAAATTACAAGTCAACCAAGCTTTGATTTCCTTAAGACAGGCTTCTAACTTGGCTAATTGATTACTATCATCTGGCTTCATTGACAGGTATAATTGTGTGCCATCTGCATAACAATGAAAATGTATACAGTGCTTTCTAATAATGTTGCCTAACGGAAGCATATATAAACTAAAAAGAGTAGGGCCTAGCACAGATCCCTGTGGAACTCCATGACTAAGCTTTGAGTTGAAAGAAAACTCATTATTTACATGAACAAACTGGAACCTATCAGATAAATAAGATCTAAACCATTGCAACAAAGTTCCATTAAGTCCAACATAGTGTTCTAATCTATCAAGTAGAATATTATGATCGATAGTATCAAAAGCTGCACTAAGGTCTAAAAGGACAAGTACAGAAACTAGTCCATTATCAGATGCAATGAGGAGGTCGTTAGTGACCTTCGCTAAGGCTGTTTCAGTACTATGATGGATTCTAAACCCAGATTGAAACTCTTCAAGTAAACCATTTCCCTGCAGGTGGTCAAATAATTGCGTAGCAACAACTCTTTCTAAGATTTTTGAAATGAAAGGGAGATTAGAGATTGGTCTATAGTTAGCTAAAGCTCCTGGATCTAGCGTTGGCTTTTTGAGTAAGGGTTTAATTACAGCCGTTTTAAAAGCCTGCGGTACATGGCCTAAAGTTAATGAAGAATTGATTATATGAAGAACTAGAAAAGCACTCGGAGAGCGCAGACCTCCGCCAAGCGCCACAATTCCCCCCATACAGTGTTTGTGTGTACGTTTTCAGATTCCTTGAGCATGTAAACATATGACTAGCAATGGGATTCACAATGATTATTTGTTTATTTGACAGGGACAGTGCAATAAACACACAATTAATCAATGACAATCAATGTGATAGTAATAGGATTAGTGGTTCAGTAGTAAAAGCATTGCCTCCTTGGCGGAGGTAATAAACTGAAGTGTTGCTGTTGTGTCCATCTCCTCCACTGATGGATGCAAATTGGGTAGACAGGTTGCCGTGGGTTTTATATTATATTGTAACGTGCTGCTCGACATGGCGACGTCCCACCGGGAGGTTCGAACTTACGCCTCCCGCTCCGGAGTCCCGCACTCTACCTGTGTCGCCAATAGGGTCAACCCACTTGGCAAGCCAAGTAGGGTGCTCATATTGAGTTCGCTACAATATTATTTTTTGGGGGGGTTGCGCTCCGCGGCAAACGAGAATTTAGAAGCTTCGCCGGCAGAGAGCTCGTTTTTGCGCAGCGCCTATGGCTGGCCGGTGAATTTCTGCCAAATGCGCAGCTCCTATGGCTGGCCGGGGAATTTCTGCCAAAGAATCTGTCGGCGGACAGCTGCCCGTGTGAGGTTTTGCAGTTGCGCGCAAACACAGGCACGCTGGCGGGCCAAGGCCAGCAGTGTTTTCCGCGTCCTTTTGTGCCTAAAACGTTGAAGAATGCAGAGTTTGTGTTGCAGACACGACGACCAGCGCCCTCCATTGCGCCTGCGCACATGTTGAAAATGGCTGTATGTCACAGTGTTGAATGAAAAATGCTTTAAAAAATTCCTGTATCCAGACGGTGAACCGGATCACCCCCAAAATTTAATCAGTTCTTCCTTGTACCATTTCCAACAACACCTGAAAGTTTCATGGAAATCCGTCCAAGATTTTTTGAGTTATCTTGCTAACCAACAGACAAACAGACAGACAGACAAACAAACAAACACACAGACAAACCCCGGCAAAAACATAACCTCCTCCTGGCCTTTTCGGCCTGGCGGAGGTAATAAAGCTACCAATAAGTGGGAAGACTTCTTTAAATAACCTGGTAGGAATAGGGTCTAAAAGACAAGTTGAAGGTTTGGATGAGGAAACTATTTTGTCTAACTCACAAAGGTCGATTGGAGTAAACTCATCAAGACAGACATCAACAGAAGGAGTTGTAGTAGTTACAGTATTTAAGTTAACTGTGGGAAGAATCTGATTGATTTTATCTCTGATGGATGAAATTTTATTATTGAAAAAGTTCATAAAGTCCTGACTAGTAAGCTCTAAGGGAATGCTAGGATTGACAGAGTCCTGACTCTTTGTCAACCTGGCTACAGTACTGAAAAGAAACCTGGGATTATTCTTGTTCTCTTCTATTAATGCAGAATAATAACTCGTTCTAGGTTTTCTAAGAGATTTTTTATAAATTAAAAGATGATTTCTCCAAGCTAAATAGATTTCATCTAAATTAGTAGAGCGCCATTTTCTTTCTAATTGACGAGTCTTCTGTTTTAAGGTACGAGTTTCTGTGTTGAACCAAGGAGTTAGAAATCTCTGATTAGACTTTTTCTTTTTTAAGGGGGCCACCAAGTCTAGAGTCTGATGCAGAGAAGCTGAAACACTATCCACCATGTTATCAATTACAGAAGGAGCAAGCTGTCTATAGCTTATTTCCGTTGTGTTGACACATGGCATAGAGGAAACAATCTGCATAAATTTGGAAACAGCATCATCTGAGAGGCATCTACTGTAATAATATTTTTCTTTAGGAGCCAAATAGTCAGAAATAGTAAAATCAAAGGTTAACAGACAATGGTCTGACAGTACAGGGTTATGAGGAGACACTACAAGATTTTCTATTTCTATGCCATATGTCAGAACAAGGTCCAATGTATGGTGGAGGTAATGAGTAGAATTTCCTACTTTCTGAGAAAACCCAATCGAATCTAATATTGAATTGAATGCCACATTAAGGCAGTCACTATCTACATCCACATGTATATTAAAGTCCCCTACTATAATTATTCTATCAGATTTCAGCACTAAATCAGCTAAGAAATCAGCAAATTCGGATAAAAATTCTAAGTAGGTTGATGGGGGACGATAAACTATGGCAAATAAAATTGGGTTTAACCTAAAATTGCTAAAGTGCCCAATACTGAGGACCAGGCCCTCAAAGGAATTATAACATGTTTTTTGCTTTACATTAACTAGTAATTTGGAATGGTAAATTGTTGCTACTCCTCCTCCACGACTAGAGCTTCTAGGATTTTGACAGTTTAAATAACCAGAGGGAGTTGATTCATTTAAACCAACATAATCCTCTTGTCCTAACCAAGTCTCTGTAAGGGAAATTAAATCAATCTGATGATCAATTAACAAATCATGGACTAACAGAGACTTGGGAGTTAGAGACCTAATATTTAATAAACCACATTTAATTTTTAAATTATGAGGAGGAACAGAGGCCAAATCATTCAATTTAGGGGCTTTATGTTTAATTTGAGTTTTACCAATATTTTGCTTTATCACTTTGGGATGCTTATACATTATATTTTTATTCACTTTGGAGGGAGCAGACAACGATTCTCTGATGGGGAAGTCAGGGGCTAAGCTGAGGGGTGGCGGATGAAGAGGAGCTGCAGAGAGGCGTGTAAGACTGCGACTCTGCTTCCTGGTCCCAACTCTGAGTAGTCATGGTTTTGGAAATTTGGATAAAAAAGATGCCAGATTGTTAGATAAATGAGAAGCACCATCCAAAGTGGGATGAATGCTGTCTCGTCTCATAAGACCAGGTTTTCCCCAAAAAGAGCTCCAATTGTCAATGTAGCCCACGTCATTTTTAGGACACCACACAGACAGCCAGCGGTTCAAGGATGACGAGCGGCTAAACATGTCATCACTGGTCAGATTGGGGAGGGGCCCAGAGAATACTACAGTGGCAGACATCGTTTTGGCAAAGTCACACACCGATTCTACATCAAGTTTCGTGACTTCCGACTGCCGGAGACAGATGTCATTAATGCCGGCGTGAATAACAATTGTGGAATATTTACAGTTACTTTTAGCCAGCATTTTCAAATTTGACTCGATGTTGCTTGCTCTGGCCCCAGGAATGCATTTGACTATGGCCGCTGGAGTCTCTAGGTTCACGTTTCTGACTACAGAGTCGCCAATGATCAGAGTTTTTTCCTCAGCGGGTGTGTCGCTGAGCGGGGAAAAACGATTAGAAATGTGAACAGGTTGGTGGTGAACCGGGGCTTTGCGACTAGGCTTCCTTCTCACCGTCACCCACCCAGTCTCCTCGCTGCTGAGGAGAGCCGGGGGACCGCTGACAGGGGGGCCTAAGCTAGCTAGCTCCGCTGCAGCTAATGGGTGTCCGTCAAGATTAACTGGCGCAGACGGTGTTTCAATGCAGCGGAGCCGGGATTCCAAATCAGACAACCTCGCCTCGAGCGCCTCAAAAAGACAACATTTATTACATATACCGTTATCACTAAAAGAGGCAGAGGTGTAGCTAAACATCTGACAGAGAGAGCACACCAGAGGAGGAGAGGAAAGGGAGCTAGTAGCCATAGCTAGTGGCTAGAGAGCAAACCACACAGGCAGACCACACAGGCAGACAGCAAAACAGGAAGTGACAATACGTTACCACAAGGAAGTGACGATCCCCAGAGAAGAGGGAGGGATCTAATTTTAGATATATTAGCGAGCAGCAGATATTGTGGAGTACCACATAGTGCAGTCGGTAATGCAAAAAGAAAACAGTGATGATTGACATGAGTCTGGTTGAGCTGCTGTACATAGTGCACGAGAGTCTAATAAGTCACTTAGTGTTCAGCAGTCTGATGGCAGAGGGGAAGAAGCTGTTCAAGTGACGGGAGGTTTTAGTCTGAATGGACCGAAGTCTTCTACCTGAGGGGAGGGGGGCAAACAGTACATGACCAGGGTGTGAAGGATCGGCTATGATCCGGCCTGCACGCCTCCGGGTCCTGGAGATGTACAGATCCTGGAGGGATGGGAGCTTGCAGCCGATCACCTTCTCAGCAGCGCGCACGACGCGCTGCAGCCTTAGTCTGTCCCTGGCAGTGGCTCCTGCGTACCACACGGTTATGGAGGTGGTGAGGACGGACTCGATGATGGCCGTGTAGAACTGCACCAACATCTTGGTGGGTAGCTTGAGCTTCCTCAGCTGCCACAGGAAGAACATCCTCTGCTGGGCCTTTTTGATGAGGGAGCTGATGGTCGGCTCCCACTTGAGGTCCCGGGTGATGGTGGTGCCCAGGAAGCAGAAGGAATCTGCAGTGGTGATGGGAGAGCCTGTGAGGGTGAGGGGGGGCAGAGGGGTTGTGACTTTCCTGAAGTCCACGATCATCTCCACTGTCTTCAGAGCGTTCAGCTGCAGGTTGTTATGGCTGCACCAGGACGCCAGCTGGGCCACCTCTTTCCTGTAGACGGACTCGTCGCTGTTGGAGATGAGCCCGATGAGGGTGGTGTCATCCGCAAGCTTGATCAGCTTGACAGACTGGTGGCTGGAGGTGCAGGAGTTGGTATAAAGGGAGAAGAGTAGGGGGGAAAGTACACAGCCCTGGGGTGATCCGGTGCTGATGCTAACAGAGTCTGAGACAGTCTTTCCCAGCTGCACATGCTGCCTCCGGTCCGTCAGGAAGTTGGTGATCCACCTGCAGAGGGAGTCAGGCACGTTGAGCAGGGACAGCTTGTCCCGGAGCAGAGCGGGGCGGATGGTGTTGAATGCAGAGCTGAAGTCCACAAACAGGATCCTGGCATAGGTTCCCGGGGAGTCCAGGTGCTGCAGGATGGAGTGGAGGGCCAGGTTGACTGCGTCATCCACAGACCTGTTGGCTTGGTCGGCAAACTGCAGCGGGTCCAGGAGGGGAGTGGTGATGGACTTGAGGTGGGGCAGGACTAGGTGCTCAAAGGACTTCATGACTACAGAGGTGAGTGCTACAGGTCTGTAGTCGTTAAGTCCAGTGATCCGTGACTTCTTGGGGACAGGGATGATGGTGGAGGTTTTGAGGCAGGTCGACACGTGGCATAACTTCAGGGAGGTGTTAAAAATGTCTGTGAAGACAGGAGTCAGCTCATCCGCACAGTGTCTCAGGGTGGAGGGAGACACGCCATCTGGACTGGGGGCCTTGCGCGGGTTCAGTCTGGAGAACTGTCTGTGCACGTCCTGCTCACTGATGACAAGGGCAGGGGGGGAGGAGGGGGGGCGCCTTTGATGAAGTGGGGACCATGAAGGCAGTGGCACTGGGGGGAGGGGGGAGATGGACACAGCTGACGAGGTGTCAAAACGGGTATAATGTTGGGACAGTCTTTGACAAAGGGCTATGTCATCCTGACCTTTAGAAGCCTGAGGCTGATAGTTGGTGATTTGCCTCAGTCCTCTCCACACAGAAGCAGAGTCGTTAGCAGTAAACTGCTGCTGGAGTCTCTCAGAATACACAGATTTAGCTCTCCTCAGCTCTCTGCTAAACCGATATTTGACTTCCCTGTAGCAGTCCCTGTCTCCACTTTTCAACGCTGCTTCCTTCTCCTTCCTGATCTGTCTGAGCTTAGCTGTGAACCAGGGCTTGTCATTTGAGTACCTCACCCTTGTGTGCGATGGAAGAATGCTCTCCTCACAAAAGTGGATATATGAGTTCACAGTGTCCGTATACTCATCCAGATCATGCGTGGCTCCTTTAAACATGCCCCAGTCAGTTATTTCCATGCACGTGCTCAGCTTCTCCCCAGCTTCACTGGTCAATTTCCTCGTAGTGCTCACAACAGGTTTAGTGAGCTTTAGTCTCTGTCTGTATGTGGGAATGAGGTGGACCATCACGTGATCAGATAGTCCGAGCGCAGCACGGGGAATAGCGCGATACGCGTCCTTCACTGTAGTGTAACAGTGATCCAGTGTGTTCTTTCCTCTGGTGGGGCATTTAATAAACTGTTTGTATCGGGGGAGATCGTGGCACAGGTTGCTCTGGTTAAAGTCGCCAACCACAATAACCAGAGAGTCCGGGAAAGTGCGCTCCATTTGTTGAATGTGATCTGCGAGCGCGCGCCGAGCCTCGCGCGCGTCCGCGTTGGGCAGGACGTAAACAGCGGCCAGGATGAATGAAGCGAACTCCCGCGGGGAATAAAAAGGCTTGCAGTTAATGAATAAATATTCCAGAGCGGGAGAACAGTATTGGGAAATCACCGTTACATCAGAGCACCAGCTGCTGTTAATGTAAAAGCAGACTCCTCCTCCTGAGGACTTACCAGAGAGCTCTGTGTCTCGATCAGCACGAAACATCTGAAATCCCTCGAGGAGGAGCGCACTGTCCGGAGTCACTTCCTTAAGCCAGGTCTCAGTAAAACAGAGGGCAGACGAGGTAGAGAGGTCCTTAAATCGCATCAGCAGTCTCAGTTCATCTACCTTGTTAAAGAGAGAATTGACATTGGAGAGAAATATGCCAGGCAAAGCCGTGCGCGTGCCTCTCCTGCGAAGCCGCACGAGAGCGCCCGCTCGCCTTCCTCTCCTTCGCCCTCTCACTTTTTGGGCCAAAAAGTGAACCAGATCGGCGGCAGGAGCCAAAAAAACCGGGAGTAGGTCCGTGGGAGTGAAAGTCCTGATATTTAGTAGCTCTTCACGGGTGTAAGAGCAGGCAGACACACAATTGACGAACAGAAACATACAAAAAAAGGCGCAGCGAAACACCATGGCGGCCACTGTGGGCGCCATCTTGGATCGAAAAAGGGGTCCTCAATTTGGGTCCTCAATTTACGTCCCAGGTCTGGAGGGCCTTTTGCCGAACTCTGGGAACTACAGTGAGCCTCTCATCCAGAAATCATCCCTAAAGCAATGGGCAGGCTGAGCGTGCCAACCAGTCCCTGGAAGCTGCCTTGCGGTGCGTAGCAACCGACAATCCCTCATCCTGGAGCGCACACCTGACCTGGGTGGAATATTCCATGAACTCTGCGGTGTCCTCCGCCACCGGACTGACCCCCTTTGAGGCGTCATTGGGGTACACGCCGCCTCTTCTCCCTATGGCCGAGAGGGAGGTTTCGGCCCACGCCCAGCGCTGCCGGTGTGTCTGGAGATCTACTCGGGCTGCCCTGGCCCGCACCATGGAACGCACCCAGGCCGCTGCTGACCGGAAGCAGGTTCCGGCCCCCAAGTACATCGTGGGACAACGAGTCTGGCTGGTGGCTAGCCAGATTCCTCTCAAGGAAAAGTATAAGAAACTGTCCCCCTGCTTCCTTGGGCCTTTTTCCATCATCCGAGTGATGAACAATGCGTTGGTCCAGCTCAAGCTGCCCCCGTCCCTACAGGTGAACCCAACCATCCACGTTAGTCACATCAGGCCCCTCTCCACCAGTCCCTTTTGCCCCCTCCAAGCCTCCTCCTCCTCCCTGCATTATCGATGACCACGCTGCCCATATGGTTCGGCGGATTCTGGATGTTCGCCGCAGGGGCCGGGGCCTTCAGTACCTCATCGACTGGGAGGGCTACGGGCCGGAGGAGCAGTCCTGGACTCCCTCATCACGGGTACTGGACAAAGGAATGCTCTGGGCTTTTCACCATGCTCACCCGGACAAGCCCTCTGGACTGCCAGGAGGCGTTCCTAGAAGGGGGGGCCCTGTCATGGTCAGCGGGAGTGTGACCCTCCCCTCCAGTCTCACCTTCTCCAACTCATCACAGCACCTGAGGCAGAAGACACACCTGCGCCTGCTCATCAGCCAGTGCACTTAAGGAGGCCTCCTCCACGCAGTCTACACTGGCTCGTCTGGGTATACTGCCCGTATTCAGGTAAGCTGTGTACAAATTTAAACATTAACACGTTGTTAACATTTATTCTCTTCTCCTTCTCAGGTTGCTACCACCGTGTAGGTGTGTCATCGGGACTGCACATGCTCTCCTGCCCCACCACACTGTCCTTCAGCGACCTCATCCACCCGGTCAGGCACCATCAGCAAAACTACCCCTCCTTACCCTACTGGTTCGTTTGTTCCCCGCTGGGTCCTGCTGGTCCTCTCTGGATTTCCCAAGTAAGTGGTAATTTGGCTCGCCCATTTCCCCTTACTCCACTCCTCAGCTCACGGCTCTCGTCTTCTCTCCACAGGTCCTTTTCCCTGGCGAGTGACTGTTTCTGTAGCTGGGCGCTTTTGTATTTTGCTATTAATAAAACTGTCAAACGTGCCCTTCTGTGTGGTTCCATCCTGTCTTTGGCATCATGCATGTGAGCTGTCAAAACTTAATACGTCATGACACTGACATGCCCTGCCTCTGAAATGTTAGAGATGCTCGCACATTTAACTTCAGCAAGCACAATGCAAGGGGCTCCATTTGGGTCATACACTTTTGCTTCTGGGCTGGCACCAAGTAGGGCACCTGTGGCATATATGACAAAGCCATGGGGTGAGACATTTACATTCATGATTTTTGAATATTGTTCCAGCACCAGAGGTTCATGTTCAAGGCCTCTTTTCATTGCAGAAGTTTGTCATACTCCCTTCAGGATTCTTGCTGCCAGTGCCTGACTAGAGGACTCCACTCGGACATGACAAACCTCATAAAATCTACTGGCTGTAACTCTGGGATGGCGCACTTCTTTCCATAATGGACATTTAGACTGCTCTCTGGTGCTTTCCTCTTTCAAAGCTGCCATGTCATGTGTCACAGTGAGGCTCTCCAAATGGAAGTACTGATGACAATTTGGACCAAAGTTTAAGGTGGTGGACAGTTTAGAGTCCTCAACAAGCAGTCTAGGGAATGCAGGGGCATCTTGGTGGACACTGTGACTTGTTGCTGCAACAGGAGGCACTGATATGACAAAGGTGAACCGCATGGCACAGGTCCAAACCTTGAATCAACCAGTGAAAGTTCAGAAAAGTCAGGCAACACTGAGGATAGCAGGGGTTGAGGTCTGAGATGTTTTAGTTTTTCCCCAAGGGGAAACACTGAAGGGTCAGGAAGGGCTCCTGAAACAGAGTAAGTACAACAGAAACCTTAAAAATTCTTCATTGATTATCTTCCAAGTTTAAACTTGTAAACAAATGAATAAATAAATCAAGTTAATTCATCCATGACTGTAATCAATAGTAGCAGTATAACAGATGAATACTGACCTGTGGTCTATACAGATAATACCCTCTGCGCACACACTGCCATCCAGGATCCACAGAAGAGTGGCAAATTTTAATAATCATAACGATTAAAATTTATATTATTTTTAAATCAATAACGCTGAAAACTTGGGGGCTCTAAACCATAAATTTTGTGATGTATTACTCCCCTAATTAATTATACAAAAAATAATAGCCACCACTCGTATGGGCTTGGTACAGTGTTGATTTGCACAGGGTCTTGTTAGATGGTTTAGGCTTCCTTACAACCAGGTCCTGAACAGGTTCTGCACAGATGCCCTGAAATCTGTCATGTACGCCCCTACAGGGCAGAGAGACAGACCCAAGCGCTGAATTGTATTTGCAACATTTATTGACAAAAATAACATACAGTCCAAAAATAGTGCCAACAATACAGAAAAAAAAGAAAAACAAGAATAACTTACAGAATGAGCCTCAGAGCTGGGAGCGCTCTGGAGAAGTAAAAACACTTCAGAGGCTGGGAGGAGTAGAATGATGAGTAGAAGAACCAATATAGCCACAAGGACAAAATGAACAGGCAGGCTTAAATAGTGAGATGCACAATGAGTAGCAGGAGTGGGGAACAGGAGCGGACTGGTGACCTAATTACAGAGTACTTGCAGCTGCGGTGACTAGGAGAGCAGGCAGTGAGTAAGTATCATAGTGGCGATGTCTGGAAAGGAAGAAATAATGACCTGGTCACAGGAAAAAACCAACAATCATAAACTACATAAATAGACAACAAAGTAACAATACTGACAAACAAATAATGAATAAAATGATAAATCATCAGAAATCAAAAACACAGGAAAACGCCACAAGGCTAGGAAAAAATGCAGAAAATAGTCAGAAATAAATTGCAAGCCTGAGCCCGGAAGAACCCGTACTCAGTCCTGTGACAGAAATCATACACATATCAACTATGATATCATAGACTTTTTACAAAAATATTAAACAATTTTTTTTTGAAATACAAAACATTGCATTAAAATACCTTTGTCCGTGGTCGATGCCATGTTTGCAAAGTGCTTGTGCAGACCACAGCTGATGGAACTGCTTTCCCCTGCATCATGCTGTAATGGGCATTCTGAAACAACAAGGCAACACGGTGGCTGCACAGGACTTTGCCTGCAGCACAGGTGCATGATGGTCCATTCAGCTGAATGGGATCTGTGCCAGTTTGCAAAACAATGTAGGGTAAAGACATAAACAAATGTCATTCACAATTTTTAAATGGTGAAAACCAATTAACCAGCCATTTTGAATGAAAAAATAAATATAAAATTAACCAAACATGAATATATGAATGGTATTTCAGAACACCAAGGTCCAACTTCATTTTGAGTCAGAGTAAATCTGCAACAGCAGTAACATTTTAACTCCTTACACTCAACACAGCTGCTTCAGCATGAGTATGGTATTGAAAGCTATACATCTACCATATACCTTTTAATATTTTAACTATGAACAAATATCAGTTCTTACACATTGTTGGGTGTGTAATAAATACAGCTGATAAATGACTAATAGAAATATCTCAAACCAAAAAGTGGAAGGGGTTAAAAAAACAACGTTTAGTCCTTATCCTATCATAAAAACCTGTAATGAGTGTGGGACTTCTGTCTTCCTCATGGACCGCTGACACCTGCATCTGACTACAACCTCCCTGTCTTCAACATTAGAAACGGACAGAAAAGTACAGTCATCATAAATAAGACTGGGTGACTTTTTAAAAGGGCTGAATGTATTTTCTGTCAGATACAGTCACAGCAGTACAGTGGCGTAGTGGTTAGCACTGCTAACCACAAAGTACGTAATGTGGGCGTGAAAAAGGCCTGTAATTAGAGGTGGGTAGTAACTAGTTACCTGTATAGCAATTCTAGTTTATGTATCTTTTTTCACAAAATTGTACTTTTGTGAGTAGGTTTACTGCAGGATTCTTTTTAATCTTGAGTAACTTATCACAGAAAGTTATAAATTTGTAAGAAAAAAGTCACAAATGTATGCTGAAAATGCAAGTGTATGAAATTTTCAAATTTAAAAGAAAACTGTAAAGCATTTATATGAAAAACCTGTTGGCAAGAGTAAATGCGTTACTCGCTACTGAAGTATCTTTTTTTAGAAGATACTTTCTTTTTCAGGAATTGACATTAACTTTTTTGCTCACCAGCCACTGTAGCTAGTGATTTTCCAAAGTTACTAGCCACTCAGCCTTTTCACTAGTCACAATTTTGTGGTTGGAAAATTATGTTTTAATGTCATGAACTGGGCTCTATGTTCTAGCCCAGTTCTGTGACGCTGTGGCTATTTGGCCTCTTCTTATGTTTTGCTGCCGAATTTTCTTCAGGCACTCCCTTAGAGCTTTTTTTGGTCCACCCACTCTTTGACAGCGCAGCCACGCTCCCCTCCTCTGTCAGTGGAACCAGCTGTGTCCTTATTGGCGTTCGCCCACGAACACATCCACACCGGCAATCTCTTTCATGATTAGGCTTGGCACTATTTCTGCCCCTGATCTGTTGGGAGAGATTGCCGGATCATTGTCAGGATCAAACACTGTCCTGTTTACTCTCAGTGTTTGTACTCCGCCACACATGTTAGATGCCCTGCCTGTTCCCGGTACCGCAATACTCTGTGTAGCGTGGATTATTCCCTCCTGTTTGGTTTTCATTTTGCCTGGATTAAAACTTGGACTTACTCGGACTGCTCCAGAATTGTGGGTACAAACTTTTTGCCCCTGCCGTCTAGCTGTCCTGGCGGTTCTTTTCCCGGGCTCCTAACCCATTCTTTCCCTGCAGTCCTGTCTGCCATGGAACATTTCTCAGTGTTTTACTCACCAGTCCTGTAGAGCATCCTTGAGGGCATCCTTGTATTTTCTGTGCAGGTTCACCCATTATGTTGTACTGTTTAATCTTCTTGTCATTAAAATGCATGCAATCATCTCCTGCATGTGGGTTTTAATTCCTTCCTCCGTGTGCTGCGTAAAAGTGCACGAGGAATCATAACAGTTTAAAATGATCAAATTTGACTGTTGCATGCTAAAATTTGCTTGAATTAATTTTACAACCTTTTCAAAAGTACGAAGAAGTGGGGACTGAAAAGTTCATAGTTGTCAAATTTGACCAAATGTAGTTTATTTTTCAACTGCAGGGATCCAAGTGCTGCAACACCGATGGGAGAAATGAGACCAAACCGGAGACTATGTTGAAAAATAAACCACATTTGGCCAAATTTGACCACTATGAACTTTTCAGCACCCCCCTTCCTGTAAATGACCCTTATTCATCTATCTATAAATGCACCAAATCTCTGCTTGTTTGTATTTATGTCTGTTCCTCAGATATCTTCCAAACCATTCATCGGACTGGCCTCAGATTTTATGTGTTTTGCTGAGGTTATGAGGGTGTGCATCCCCTAGTATAGAGTTGTTCAGTCAAAATATGTAATTTTTATCAATAAAAGTTTAGCCACCGCTCCGTTTCCTCATGCTCTGGCTTCTAGAAGTGTGGGTGGAGTTTCAGATTGACTCCGTCCTGATTGGATAATACACGGCATCACAGCCAGTCACCAGAGCGCTCCGTAAACAAAACAAGGAAGTGAAAAGCAACAAATTTGACCAGAACATGAGAATACTGAAGATTTAATGCTTTTTACCCCTTGTTCTGTCAAGCAGCTAGGTAAGCAGAACAGAAATCTGCTTCCCTTGTTGTACCAAAGAGATTTACTTTTCCAAAAGGAGCTTTATACCGCACATATACTGTATATGTACTGTATATTATTTATAAGCACCTTGTAATAACTTTTAATACTTTATTTAGATTGTTTTACCTGAACGGGGGGGGGGGGGGGTGAGGAATAGAGGCCCACCAAACATCCGCCGTTCTTTGGACCACCAGATCAAGTTCACATCGCGTCAGTTGGTCCAGGACCATATCTGCACGTCTATTTGACCTCCAAAATAGGTTGTGAATCTAAACGTCAAACTACGACGACCTCTGGATATTGATCTAATGTTCAACATTTGACCAATTATGTAGTTAATTTTTTCGACGTCTTCTGGATGTGCAAGTCAGGTGCATATCAAAGTGCAATATGTGCAAATAGACATCAGCGTAGGCTACTGCCAGGTTAGCATAAAAACAGCTTTTTTCATATTTTTCTTATTTTGTTACATTTATTGTATTTTATTGTATTTATTTTTTATTATATTTTATTATTTTATTTTATTTCTCTTGAATATAAAACTAAAACAGCCTCTGTCATCTCGCAGCACCACTGACTGAAATGGAATCAAGCCTGTATAAGCATCCTGTATTATTATTTAGCATACCGTATTCTGTGCAAGCACAAATCTGCAGACGTGACTTTTTTTTTAATCAGCCTTCAGCTGAAACGCGGACAAGAATCAAAGGGATATTGGACCTGGAAGGTACAGGACCTAAGTAGCCAGAAGTTGACAGTAGTGCAACAATTTGGATGCAAGCTGCAAGAAGAAGAACCACGCACATGCTCACAGACATTGGATGAGCAGCTTGCTAGATATGTAGTTATATTTATTAGCTTATAGTTATGTATATTAGCTTCTATTTAACGTTTATATTTCAGTGATTTGGAAACCAACGTACATTTTCGTTCCTGTGTTCATGTCGTCATCTAGCTAACAGCTTTCAGTCAATTCGATTTCAAACAAAGATATTAGCGAAATGTATTGTTTAATTTTGGTTTCACCTTTGGGACCTGTAGCATTTATCAGTTTTGGTGAATGGTAACGCATATGTGAAGTTTGACAGGTAGGCTTAGCTGCAAGGTAGTGTTATGTCTGGAAACAGCCGTGGACACGTTGGCTGTGTGTTGAAGGACAGCTAATGAACCTAAGCTAGCAACACGTGGAACATCAGTAAGCTAATACAGGAAAAAGTTAATTAATTAGCTTAAGACAGAGGAAAAGAAATTTATTCATCTTTTATTAAGCTGGGTTCACACTATAATGTTTGGACCGACTTTTACAAACATTTTAAAAAATCAGAGAAATTAGTCCAAATGTTGGTGAAATTACATTTGTGAGCAGTTTTTTTTTAAAATCCAGCACACACCAACATTTACGAACTTTAACAAACTTTTATGAACTTTTGCTAGCATTTGCCAGCGTTGCATCCAGTGTTGGCAAACTTTTGCCGACTTAGGTTTACTAATTACAACAGTAACACTACAACCAATACAGTAACTTCACACAACAGATAATCAGCAAAAGTCGCAACATTATCTGAAGCTCTTCAGTTTGCTCATGTCAAGGTTGGTAACACGAGTAACGTCACAACGTGAGTAATTGTAATACATTATGAAGATCAATATAACATGAGTAACAGTCTTTTATCTGAAATATGAGATATTCAGCAAGTACTGAATGCTGGGTATTTCCTAATTAAGATGACTGATGAATAAAATTCAATTTACACAAAAATCTAAGATATCCACTTTTACTTGATATTTTTGGCAACACAAGTAAAGCATTTACCGGAACATAGTGTAATTACAACAATCATAGCACCGAAGTGGTGGCCTAGTGGATAGAGCATTCGCCCCACAACCGGGAAGTTGGGGGTTTAAATTCCAGCTGGGTCATACCAAAGACCATTAAAAAGTGGTACTTCCTGCCTTCTAGCTTGGTGCTCAGCCTAATAGAATGGGGGAAGGAGAAGTTGTTTGTGGCGGCGCCTTGCATGGCAGTGGCCCCTCTGATTACCTCCGCCAAGGAGGTTATGTTTTTGCTGGGGTCTGTCTGTCTGTCTGTCTGTTGGTTAGCAAGATAACTCAAAAAGTTTTGGACAGATTTTGATGAAACTTTCAGGCGTTGTTGGAAATGGTACAAGGAAGAACTGATTAAATTTTGGTGGTAATCCAGATCACCGTCCAGAAGAAAACAGCCATTACGGAAAATGCCATTTTCGTGAATAACTACTGAACCACTAATCCTATCATTGTCAATCCAATTGCTAGTCATATGTTTTCATGGTCAAGGAATCTGAAAACGTACACACAAACACTGTATGGGGGGAACTGTGGCCGCCATTACGGAAAATGCCATTTTCGTCAATAACTACTGAACCACTAATCCTATCATTGTCAATCCAATTGCTAGTCATATGTTTTCATGGTCAAGGAATCTGAAAACGTACACACAAACACTGTATGGGGGGAACTGTGGCCGCCATTACGGAAAATGTCATTTTTGTGAATAACTACTGAACCACTAATCCTATCATTGTCAATCCAATTGCTAGTCATATGTTTTCGTGGTCAAGGAATCTGAAAACGTACACACAAACACTGTATGGGGGGAACTGTGGCCGCCATTACGGAAAATGTCATTTTTGTGAATAACTACTGAACCACTAATCCTATCATTGTCAATCCAATTGCTAGTCATATGTTTTCATGGTCAAGGAATCTGAAAACGTACACACAAACACTGTATGGGGGGAACTGTGGCCGCCATTACGGAAAATGCCATTTTCGTCAATAACTACTGAACCACTAATCCTATCATTGTCAATCCAATTGCTAGTCATATGTTTTCATGGTCAAGGAATCTGAAAACGTACACACAAACACTGTATGGGGGGAACTGTGGCCGCCATTACGGAAAATGTCATTTTTGTGAATAACTACTGAACCACTAATCCTATCATTGTTAATCCAATTGCTAGTCATATGTTTTCGTGGTCAAGGAATCTGAAAACGTACTCACAAACACTGTATGGGGGGAACTGTGGCCGCCATTACAGAAAATGCCATTTTCGTGATTAACCACTGAACCACTAATCCTATCATTGTCAATCCAATTGCTAGTCATATGTTTTCATGGTCAAGGAATCTGAAAACGTACACACAAACACTGTATGGGGGGAACTGTGGCCGCCATTACGGAAAATGCCATTTTCGTCAATAACTACTGAACCACTAATCCTATCATTGTCAATCCAATTGCTCGTCATATGTTTTCATGGTCAAGGAATCTGAAAACCTACACACAAACACTGTATGGGGGGAACTGTGGCCGCCATTACGGAAAATGTCATTTTCGTGAATAACTACTGAACCACTAATCCTATCATTGTCAATCCAATTGCTAGTCATATGTTTTCGTGGTCAAGGAATCTGAAAACGTACTCACAAACACTGTATGGGGGGAACTGTGGCCGCCATTACAGAAAATGTCATTTTCGTGAATAACTACTGAACCACTAATCCTATCATTGACAATCCAATTGCTAGTCATATGTTTTCATGGTCAAGGAATCTGAAAACGTACACACAAACACTGTATGGGGGGAACTGTGGCGCTTGGCGGAGGTCTGCGCTCTCCGAGTGCTTTTCTAGTTCTACATGTGATTAACATTGTAGATAGGAGAAACGTAATTTCGTTCTACTGTACATGATTGGCTGTATGGACTGAATGACAACAGAGATTTCTTCTTCAATGACTCATTTTTGTATTGTGTAGTTCTGAATTGATGTTTTACAGTTAAAACTATTTTAGCAAATATTTGATTAACTTTTGCTAAGTCATGTTTCATAGTTAAAGGTAACATGAGTAACGTGAATAACACACAATCTCACTGATACATTGTAACACTGAATTAATTTTTATTACAACTGCTTTTGTTCTGCTGATTATACTGTAGATGAAGAATTTTCCTGTCACGTTAACTGATAAAAGGCTGCTACTTTTGTGTAATGTGACTAATGTCTCAGGCCAGGAGAGAAGACCAGGAGAGAAGGATTCCACTAAGTTTTTTATATGTTGACATTTATGTTGATTGACGACTTCTAATATATAACAATCACAACGTTTCCACAATTATCTTAACAGTAAGATAGCTCTTTATCAATGTTTAGAATGTAAATGTAACGTGAGTAACACTGGAATTGCCCACTTGTGTCATGAATCGCCCCTGCAGGGCAGAGAGGAGACCCAGGTGCTGAACTGCGAGTTTGTGGTATTTAATAAGAAAACACTAGTCCAACCAGTACACAAAATAAAAATTACAAGTTAGACGACACAAGGAGTTGGCAGGGTAAACGTCAGAACGAAACAGGGTTCCAATGGGGATTGGAATTGACTAGACTCCAGCAAAGAGTAGATGAAGAAGCAGTCTTTAAAGGCCAAATGTCACGTAATTTTTTTTTCTAAATGACAACGAATTTAGATAAAATACACATAGCTTAAACCAAATATTCATACCGGAGACCATATCACCCACCTGTATTTACATAATTGCACAAAATACACCAGGTGAAGGCCCCACCTTGCTTGCTGGCTTGTGACAGCCAGTCCAGACCACGCCCATGTTTTTGACATCACCAGTTGTACCCCGGCTGCCCTGCCTATCCACATTCACACTTATCAACATTGGACAATCATGACGGAAAGTGACAGCGACTGTGAACAAATTAGTTTAGTTTTGTCTTTTTTTTTTTGTCAGTGGTTCAGACAGTGACAGAGGCATTGAACCTTACCGGTTCGAGCCGTCCGAGACGGAATCAGATGCTTTGTCTGATGACAACAGTTCCAACGATGACCAGAGAGCAGAACCAGTGGAAAATGTCATTGAACTGGACATTAATCGCCTCCAGAATTGCGAAGCCAAAGGGGGTCTGTCGAGGGCGCCCCATAAATATTGATTTTTCGGAAGCCATTATTATTACAGTGGAGGAGAGCCGCTGCTGTCAAGAAATTGACCAGATCAATATGAAAATGGAGGCACATACCTGTCAAGTGAGACGTTTTCGCCGTATTTTGGTGCCAAGCGCGGCTGTGGGGGACGGCGGAGTGGTGTGGGACACTTTTCTGGGAAATGTTTTAAATGTAGTTCGTGTTGTTATTGTCAAATATTTTAAGGAAAATACGGGGAAAATGCAATTTTAGCAAAAACGGGCGTATTGCCATTTCTGTACGCCCAAAAGAAAAATATACTGGAAAAAAATTGAGTGTGTTGAGGAACACGTCCTGTCTGTGATCCCCCACAGCTGGTGCTGGCAGATCGCTCAGCGTGAGCTATTCTCACTACAATGAGAAGTCATTAGGACAGTGGTTTAACACGTTCAGCTGGGCAGCGGTTGAGGAACAGAGAGATCGCCTTACAAATACAGAATTCTGCTTTTTTTTTTTTTATTTTGCGCCGGACGCTGAGTTGTGTTGTTATTGTCAAATATCCATGAATCCTTAAAATATTTGACAATAACAACACGAGTTGCATTTGGGGCATTTCACAGAGAGGTGTCCCTTGTTGCTCCGCCGTCCCTTATAGCCGCTTTTTATGGTGTTGAAATACGGCGAAAACGTCTCACTTGACAGGTATGAAAACATTTCCCAGAGAAGTGTCCCTTATTACCCAGCTGTCCCTGATAGTCCCGTTTTAAGGTATGGGTGAAATATCCAATTTTTTCTTTCTTGTTGCTCACTTCAACCTTCCAGTCTCCATATAAACAATCAATTGAAATACCCCAAGCATCAAACTCGGGTACAATCGATTTCGTCACTTCCGCCTTCTTCCCCAGGCGATTCCAGGGGCCGTGTCAGGCCAAGCGCGGCAGTTTTAAATTAACGAATATTCCGTTGTTACTGAAGCATATGCACCAAGACCTGAATGGATCGGTTCCCTTTTATATCTAGTTTCAAGATATTTAAAGTACCCTGTTACGTGACATTTGGCCTTTAAATAGGGTAGGAAATCAATGATGAGAAACGACAGCAGGTGTGGATCATGTGAGCGGGAAGATAACCTAATTATAAGACAGGTGTCAGCTCTGACGACTCGTGAACTTGAACCAATGACAGGAGACAGACTGAGCTACAAATACAGGATGATACCAAAGTAGGAGTGACTGAAGGAAGAGGTGGGGCGCTCATGTCAAAATAGGAACCTAATTTTAAAGCTAAGAACTAGATAGAAAAGGACGCCTACAGAAACTGACAGAATAATAAGAACAAGAATTATATAAGCAGAAACAACTGGCAACTCAAAACACATCCTATCTCCTAAAACAACACACAGTAAAATAAACACACAAAACTCAGGAAATAACCAGAAGTGAATTGAAAGCATGAATACGGTGGAACACTGCACGCAGCCTCATGACAACTTGCTTGTTATTTGAATATGCTTAAACAAAAAAACAGCCTTCATCTCTGCTTACCATTAATGTTTTTTTTTTTTAATAAAAAGGTTGTGATATAAATGTCTCAGGAAGGCAACAGTGAAGAGGGTGGGTTTGGTCCATGACTTCTATAATATAGGCTAAAATTGTGTCTTATATCCTACTGTAGCTTTCTGGCAGCTCATTCTTATGGTTTTATTGTTTAGAGTATAAAAAGCTGCCTTGTTCACGACAGCAGCACTTCTGGTGTTGAGACTACGTATAGTACAGTCAAGTGCAAGCTTCATGTGATGTGGGCTGTATTCCAATATTTAGATTTCTCTGCAGGCCTGGGCCAATTAACAATAGATTGCTGGCTGTAGTTGTAACAAATTTGGCGTACAATTAATTTTTGCACAGCTGACACTTTTTTGTCTTCCAACTTTTCCAGATGCAGTACTAAAATCTTACAAAGAGGCAATAGAGGATGCTGTCTGAAGACGTGCTGCGAAGCATGCTCCAGGAAGATTTGGGGAGAGATGTACAGGACATTCAAGGGTGTGATTTTTTTTTTCCAAGATTATTCAGGATTTTAAGGTTTTTATTTGTTGTTGCTTTTTTGTCCTTGGCCAATCTCATGCCTGAACATTATATATACATTTTATGACGCCCTTCTATGCTCTCTCCTTTCAAGAGATTAAATTTGTTTTCTGAATGCACTTCACTGTGGAAAAACAAGGTGGGAAATAGACCATACATTATGTCTAAGGTAGCGATCCTCACAATTTTTTTTCCACAAAATCCACATTGGCAGAGCAAAGTGAAAGCGAGAGACGCTTTTACAACAGTACATCAAGTCAGCCACACAGATGGGTATTTCTACATATAAATTACCATTAGTGTTATCCCACAAAAAAAAAAATCAATTAAGACCACTTTTCTTGCTTTTCTGAGTTCACTGCCAGGTGGTTAACTTTCATTGAATTTTGTATGTGCTGTTATGAAATGGTACTCCAATTTGCTTGTTTGAAACAGGTGTGGGTTTGCTTGCATACTAAGCAGAGGGTTCATACGTCGAAGAACAAATACGAATTTGTCCATTTCTCTTGAAATGTGTTACGCTCATCTTGCATGCCTTGTACCTGGAGAAATAATGTGGATCCTTGCATGTGTGTAGTGCAGTGTTTATAGTATTTTTATGTAGCATATTTTTCATGTATTGGCTGTTTATAGAGAACCTAAGTCATGCCCCCTCTACTTCTGCATATGGGACATTAAATTTAAAAAATTCTCCATTGAAATGAATAGCAAGAGTGAAATTATCCTTTGATCCTGATCAAATTTTGCCATGAGTTACACATATGATGTTTGTCAATTTAAAAGACAATTTTCCATGTAATTAAAGTTGTCGGTTGTCGTATCATGACAGAGTAATATTTAGTTTTTGTTTAAACTATTAGCGGGCAACAACTCCCATCATCCCATATCACTAAGCACGATTACAATTTAGTGCTGTGGACTCAGTGCTGTCTCCGTAGGGTAATCAAGCCAGGCCCTGTGGATAAGATGACAATGCTATCTGCTAAACCCAATTTTATTTGCCATAGTTTATCGTCCCCCATCAACCTACTCAGAATTTTTATCTGAATTTGCTGATTTCTTAGCTGATTTAGTGCTGAAATCTGATAGAATAATTATAGTAGGGGACTTTAATATACATGTTGATGTAGATAGTGACTGCCTTAATGTGGCATTTAATTCAATATTAGACTCGATTGGGTTTTCTCAGAAAGTAGGAAATTCTACTCATTACCTCCACCATACATTGGACCTTGTTCTGACATATGGCATAGAAATAGAAAATCTTGTAGTGTCTCCTCATAACCCTGTACTGTCAGACCATTGTCTGTTAACCTTTGATTTTACTATTTCTGACTATTTGGCTCCTAAAGAAAAATATTATTACAGTAGATGCCTCTCAGATGATGCTGTTACCAAATTTATGCAGATTGTTTCCTCTATGCCATGTGTCAACACAACGGAAATAAGCTATAGACAGCTTGCTCCTTCTGTAATTGATAACATGGTGGATAGTGTTTCAGCTTCTCTGCATCAGACTCTAGACTTGGTGGCCCCCTTAAAAAAGAAAAAGTCTAATCAGAGATTTCTAACTCCTTGGTTCAACACAGAAACTCATAGCTTAAAACAGAAGACTCGTCAATTAGAAAGAAAATGGCGCTCCACTAATTTAGATGAAATCTATTTAGCTTGGAGAAATCATCTTTTAATTTATAAAAAATCTCTTAGAAAAGCTAGAACGAGTTATTACTCTGCATTAATAGAAGAGAACAAGAATAATCCCAGGTTTCTTTTCAGTACTGTAGCCAGGTTGACAAAGAGTCAGGACTCTGTCAATCCTAGCATTCCCTTAGAGCTTACTAGTCAGGACTTTATGAACTTTTTCAATAATAAAATTTCATCCATCAGAGATAAAATCAGATTCTTCCCACAGTTAACTTAAATACTGTAACTACTACAACTCCTTCTATTGATGTCTGCCTTGATGAGTTTACTCCAATCGACCTTTGTGAGTTAGACAAAATAGTTTCCTCATCCAAACCTTCAACTTGTCTTTTAGACCCTATTCCTACCAGGTTATTTAAAGAAGTCTTCCCACTTATTGGTAGCCTTATTCTTCATATAATCAATTCTTCATTAACTTTAGGCCATGTACCGCAGGCTTTTAAAACGGCTGTAATTAAACCCTTACTCAAAAAGCCAACGCTAGATCCAGGAGCTTTAGCTAACTATAGACCAATCTCTAATCTCCCTTTCATTTCAAAAATCTTAGAGTTGTTGCTACGTAATTATTTGACCACCTGCAGGGAAATGGTTTACTTGAAGAGTTTCAATCTGGGTTTAGAATCCATCATAGTACTGAAACAGCCTTAGCGAAGGTCACTAACGACCTCCTCATTGCATCTGATAATGGACTAGTTTCTGTACTTGTCCTTTTAGACCTTAGTGCAGCTTTTGATACTATCGATCATAATATTCTACTTGATAGATTAGAACACTATGTTGGACTTAATGGAACTTCGTTGCAGTGGTTTAGATCTTTTTTTTTTTTTTTTTTTCGGTTCCGGTTCCGCCGGACCGGTGGCGCCACACGAGTAGGCTGCCCGTTGCAACAGCCTTTTTTTTATCTTCCTTCTTCTTTCTACACCTTTCACTCTGTATATATATCACGGACGCACGGATCGCCCCGGGGATCTCCCGGGTCGGCGGACGGAGCCACGGTTTGCAGCGGGAGACGCTACAGCGGGGAGGAGCTAGTGCTAGCTAGCACTTGGCCGCCGCCCGGTGCTAATGGGAAACTCAACATACCGGGAGCTGTAGCAAAAACGACGCGTGTGCCGGGCTGGAGTTTAGGCGGCGTGCAAGAAATATAAGACAGAATAATAAAGAGCGATGGCAAGAACCAAGCAGACCGCCCGTAAAATCTACTGGAGGAAGAAGCCCCCCAGGAGACAGCTAGCCACCAGGGCTGCTCGGAGAGGCGCTCCGGCCACCGGCAGAGTGAAGAGGCCTCGCCGTCACAGGCCCGTGGCTCTGAGAGAGATCCGTCGCTGCCAGAAATCCACGGAGCTGCTCATCCGTAAGCTGCCCGTCCAGCGCCTGGTGAGGGAGATCGCTCAGGACTTCAAGACCGTCCTGCGTTTCCTGTGCTTCGCCGTCATGGCTCTGCAGGAGACCAGCGAGGCCCACCTGGTGGTCTCTTCTTCGCTAAGGGGGTCACCATCATGCCCAAAGACTTCCAGCTGGCCCGCTGCATCCGCGGAGAGAGAGCTTAGACTTTCTGCTGCACATTCACCAACCAACCATAATGCTCTGCACTGTGTGTCTATATATATACATTTATAGTAATATGGACATATGTTTACTAGATGTTGTTTTTTCTTGCCTTCTGATTGTTGCTCTGAGTGTTGCTATCCCTGTGCTGTTGCAATCCTGGAATTTCCCCATTGTGGGACTAATAAAGGCTTATCTTATCTTATCTTATCTTAAACCAAAGTGTGAAGCAACAACGGAGGGTGTAAGGTAGGGATGTTCTCTGGGTCCAGTTTAATCTATCCCCCCCCCCTTCCCCGGAGATTACAAAGCCCAGGAACAACGTGGTGTGCACAAAAAAATTCCCATTTTTCCGCCTTAATGAATACCTGATTCTCTAAGAGCCGCTACAGGACTGCTCGGACGTGAGTGACATGTGAGAAGATGAGGATGTCATCAAGGTAAACAAAGACTAAAACATTAAGCATGTCTCTGAGGATGTCATTAATGAGACTTTGGAAGACAGCAGGGGCACTGGTTAGGCCAAACGGCGTGACCAACATGTCCAAGTGCTGTTTTAAATGCCGTTTTCCATTCATGTCCTTCCTTGACACAAACCAGGTGATAAGCTTTACATAAGTCCAATTTTGTGAAGACTGTGGTGAGCTGGAAGAGCTCGAAGGTAAAACTGAACAAGGGCAGCAGGTATTTATTCTTTACATTGATGACTCTCTGCCTGTGCATTAATCTTTGCACAGGCAATGAATCCTATCCCTTTCCCCCACCAAGAAAAACCCGGCTCCCACTGGGGACGATGCCTGTACACAGGGATTCTTTAATGTATTTTTCCATGGCTTCTCTCACCAGACCCGACAGATAATACAAACAACTGGAAGGGAGCTGTGCACCCGAGAAGAGACCAATAGTGCAGTCATAGGGCTGCTGAGGTGGTGAAGATAGGCCCCTAGATTCACTAAGAACCTCTGCTAGATCTTGAAAAAGCTGCCGAGTCAAGCAAGGCAAAACCTGAGATTTTAGAGTGTGGCTATTGAATCATGGCAGAAAGAATAAAACTGTTAAGCTGGGTTCACACTGTAATGTTTGGAATGACTTTTACTGACGTTTTGAAAAATCAGAGAAATCAGTCCAAACGTTGGTGAAATTACGTTTGTGAACACACACCAACTTTTATGAACTTTTACAAACTTTTAGGAACTTTTGCTAGCATTTGCCAATGTTGCATTCAGTATTGTCAAACTTTTGCCAACTTAGGCTAGTGCATGTGTAGCAGTTGCCAGCTTAGGTTAACTTAAGCAAAGGGGTACTGAGCGCAGGTCAGCTGACATCAGCGTCCGGCAACGCTCATATAAAGATCAGCATTTGTTGAGGCATCCTGCCATCCTGGACCTGCTTTTTTGGGTGGATTCAAACTACAACGTTTAGACCAACTTTTACTAACATTTTGGCAAACGTCTAGCTCTGCTGGCAAATGTTCATAAAAGTTAATGACAGTTGGTGTTTGTTGGCAAACGCTGATGAAAGTTGTATTCGTTGAGAATTTTCAGCATGCTGAAAATTTGGTGACATTTTCAAATAAACGTTGGTGAAAGTTGTGCTCAGTTTGTAATAGTTCCTGAGCGCTGGGCTAAGTTATGCAGAGTTCGCCTAAGTCAGCGTAAGTTAAGCTCCAATGGCAAACACTGACTGAAATTCTGGTGAAAACAGATATTTTTAGATCAAAACTCAGTTCAGACATGCAGGAATGAAAGAGAAATAGAGAGAAGGGGGAGTTACAAAAATAAAATATATATGTAAGAGAACAATGTAGAGTATTTGTTTGGTGATAACATGGTGGGTATGACATGTTTTTAATTTTTTAATGTATGGTATATATATATATATATATATATATGTGTGTGTGTGTGTGTGTGTGTGTGTGTGTGTGTGTGTGTGTGTGTGTGTGTGTCTGTATGTATATCTCAGACGTGTGTGGATTTGTTTGCAGGTGATGGGTGTGGTTTGGTGGGTGTTTTCATGTTGTTGCAGTGTTATTTTTCTACCCCGAGGCTGTGCTGTTGCTTAAACGTGTCTTTTGCCAGTACCGATTACTGGTTGCCTTGGAAACCACATCTTTTTTTGTTTTTTGGCTGTCTGAAAAAACATTTTCTTGGTCCGTGGACTAAAGGTTTTTCTTGAAAATTTTAGTCAGTCTGTCTACTGTCTGGCAGCTACACATACATACATACATACATAATCTCCCCAAAATGTGACAGCTCAAAAGAAAAAAAAACTCTCCTCATTGAGAAATTTACTGTTCTTAATTTTCTGCTCTGTGTGTAATCATTCTCCAGGATTTATTAATTTACTTCCATTGTGGGATCAAACAGCGCTGATATGGTGTCAAAAAGTAAATGACGTTTAACAGGATTTTATGTTATTTTAATGGAGAGGGTTTTAACAATCAAAATATAATCACTCGTCATTTTATTTATATGATGATTCTTTAATAGTTTTTTTAAATTCCATCCACATTCCCATTTTAATTGCAGACTTAGTGTTGGAGTCTATAGCATTATTTTATTATTTTTTTACGTTAATGCATAAATGAACAGGAGAAAAGGGTATGCAGAAGTAACTACATAGGAATATAAAACGAAAATAAATACTGAAACGTAAGCCCAAGGGAGATGTGTTCACTCTAGAAGCAGGTCCAGAATGGCAGGAAGCCTCCACAAACACTGATGTTTATATGAGCGTCACCTGATGCTGATGTCAGCTTATCTGCACTGAGTATTTCTCTGATTTTTCAAAATGTCCGTAAAAGTCGGTCCAAATGCTATAGAGTGAACCCAGCTTTAACTTTGGCTGACTTAGGTAAACTCTTTATAACGTAGCCCAGCGCTCAGGAACTTTTACAAAATGAGCACAACTTTTACCAACGTGTATTTCCAAATGTCGGTAAATTTTCAGCAGGCTGAAAATTTTCAAAGAACACAACTTTCGCCAGCGTTTGCAAACAAACATCAGCAATCATTAACTTTTGCCAGCAGAGCCAGACGTTTGCCAATATGTCAGTAAAAGTCAGTCCAAATTAAATTACCCTTTATTGTCATTCAACTGTACAACCAATCATGTACAGTAGAACGAGATTGTGTTTTACCTATCTACAGTGTCAATCACACACACCCCAAGTGTAGAATCAGAGGGCCGCTGCCATGCAAGGCGCCGCCACAGATTTCCCTCCTCCATCCATTATTGCTGAGCACCAAGCTGGACGGCAGGAAGTTCCACTTTTATATGGTCTTCGGCATGACCCGGCCGGGATTTGAACCCCTGCCTCCCGGGTGTGGGACGGATGCTCTACCAACTGAGCCACCACTCCGGTATGTTGAAGTGTGAATCCACCTTTTGGAGGATCCCACCAGGATCTCTGCGGTCACTGTTGGGCATTTGCTTTTGGTTGGACTGGACTGAAAAGGTCTGGGGGAGTCAAAATATAAGCACTCATTTGCCAAAATATAAGCACTCATTTGCCTTGTATCAGTTCTTTAGGTGGTGGCGCTGATGAGGGTAGAACAGAGAGATGCGTAGGTAGTAGAGGTGGTGGTGGAAGTATTGAGGAAGATGGTGTTTGCATATGTAGCACTTTTTCTCATCTCAGGTTGCCCAGAACACTTTAAACATCCTGCTATCTACCCATTCACACACACATTCAAATGCTGATGGTGGCAGAGCTGCCATACAAGGCGCTGGCCTGACCCACAGGGAACAATTCGGGGTTCAATATCTTGTTCAAGGACACGTCGACATGCAGACTTCAGAGAGAGCAGGAATCGAGCTGCCAACCTGCCGATCAGAGATTGATCACACTTTACACCTGTGCCACAGCTGCAGGTTTAAAGTGTGGACAGTGTGGTAAACCAGGTGGACAGAAGGCTTCTGTGCTCTCAAGTGCACTCATGGAAATGGTTGTCTAATCTAATGGTTGTCTAGTCTAATGGTTGTCTCTTTAACATACCTCTTCACTCATCATTACATTATAATTCCTGTTCTTAATCAACCTAATCTGCTGCACATCCTTTCCAGCTCAAGCTCTCGGTCTAGTCAATTGATACAAGTCCTTTTCTCCTTCCTTAGTGTTTAGCCTCCCATACAACTCGCTATATGACTTTTCCTTCGCTAACCATCTCTTTGCCATATTCCAAGACTCGAAGTATTCGTGTCTACTTTATCTCCCTAAATATCTCACTTTTTCTTCACCAACCTCTTCCTTTGAATACTTTCCTGTACCTACTCATTCCACCACCCGGCCTCCTTGTCTTCCTTCCTCTGTCCAGAGGATACACCACATACCTTCCTGCTTGTTTCCCTCAATACTTTAGTTGTACTTGTTCAGTCCTCTGGTAATTCTTCCCTACCACCCAGAACCTGTTTCAACTCCTTCCTGAACTCTGGGCAACCTTCTTCCTTCTGTAACTTCCACCATTTAATCCTTGGCCTTTTCAGCAGTGATTTTCTTAATCTAGGATTTTATCATATCATAATATCATTCTGAGCTAAGAATGACAAGCATCATGGTGAAAACTACAGGATATTTGCAGATTGTTAAAATGCACATCTCCATGCACTTCCACTGAAGATTCAAGACCAACTTCAGTCTGCCCCAGGAAAACTCCTGAAAACCTTGAGCACCTCTCTGCCATCTGGCCATAGAGCCTTTTATGCCATGAACAAAAATCTATGAACAATAATAATCTAAATTAAAACAAAAAAACCCTTGAAATTCCTGTTGCTTATAAGAAATATAAGAAGTGAAAGCCGACATTTGGAATTAAATTAAATGTCATGAAATGCCCTTCGGGGAAGAGAGGTGAGACCCACGCGCTGTACTGTGAGTTAGTGCAATTTATTGAAACAAACATAAAGTTCAACAAAGTGCTCAAAAACCAAAATGCAAATGAGAGGAAGATAACTTACAGGACTTACTCACCAGAGCAAAGCAGGGCTCTGGTGGAGAGGAGGATAGGAAAACCAAAGCGGCGACAAGGAAGAAATGAAAATCGAGACCTTAAATAGGGCTCAAAACCCATTACATAATATATGACAGGTGCGGGTACCTGAACGGGCAATGATGCATGATATGGATCAGCTGGGCCAGTGAGAGAGAGGCAAACCCACACTGACAGCTGACAGGGCACACCCACACAAAGCTTCACACCCCTGACAGCTGTCAACAGTAAACATACCATACTAAGGATATAAAGAATAAAATAACATGCCAAAGTACAATTATAAATAAGTACCAAAAAATAAAACTATAACACTAACACAAACAGAAAAATGGCAAGCCCCAAAAGGCATAAGTGCAACAGATAAGTAAATAAGCAGAAAAAGCCATGAGACCGAGTCTGGCGGAGATCTCCAGCACTCGGCTCATGACAGCGCCCCCCTCTCAAGGGGTGGTTCCAAGACACCCCAGAGTAACACCAAAGGAAAAGGAAAGAGCAACTCCCCCCCCCCCCGCCCCAGCAAAGGCACTACAATAACCCAACCAGGGTGGGTGGTGGGGGGAATAGGCTATGAGGGAACAAAACAAACCCCGCCCAGGACCCACACCAGTCGAATTCAATAATTACCCCCCCCCCCCCAGATCAAAGAGCTAGAAAGTTCAGCAGGTGACCAAAGTCCCAGACGTGGCAGACGGTGAGATGGTCCCAGCTGGGTCGCCTGCCCGAGAACATGGGCCAGCAAACCCAATGGCTCAGTTTGTCAGGCAATCAAACAGAGTCCCAGGCCTGCCAGGTGGCCCAATGGATTGAGTTGGGTGGCCTCCCAGAGAACATGGGTCAACCCACTCTGCGGCGCCGCCTGTCGGGTGGTCTGCCTGAGTCTTTCAACCAGTCGAACAGGAGAGGTGGTCCAGGAGGCGGCCGCCCGACGGGAAGGGCAAGCAGTGAGCAGGATGGAAGAGTCGGGGGAACCACGACGGCATCTGGCAGAGGAAGAGGGGAAACCACCGTGGCATCTTGCAGGCACTCTCGGAGGTCCCGGATTGCGACAAAGTTGCACCCGTGGTGGCTCCGGGCTGGAGCAAAGCTGCACCCGCGGTGGGCCCGGACTGGAGCGAAGTTGCACCCATGGTGTGCCCAGACTGGAGCGAAGCTGCACTCGCGGTAGGCCCGGACTGGACTGAGGCTGCACCCTCGGTGGACATGGACTGGACCGAGGTTGCACCCACGGTGAACTCGGACTGGGCCACGGCTGCACCCATGGGGGCCCCCAGGCTGGAACATAACGCCCACAGAGGGCCAACACTGGGACGCAGCACCCAAGTTGGCCTCAGGCTGGGATGCAGCGCCCCGACGGTCCCCGCCTGGGACACAGCACCCATGGAAACCCGGACTGAGAAGGAGCTGCACCCACGGAGGTCCTGGGCTGGGATGGAGCACCTGCGAAGACCTCATCTGGAGGGGGAGCAGCACCCACGGAGGTCCAAGGCTGGGACGGAGCACCCTTGACAACCTCACCAGGGGGAGCTGGACCCATGGTGATCTCGGGTGGTGAACCTGGATCCATGGAGACATGTGGCACAGGTGGATTATCCTCGGTGACCCTGGGAGAAAGCTCAGACAACACAGGCAAAGAAACAGGGTCAGGGTCACTGGCAGCGGCGGAGACCAGCGAGGTGAGCTCAGGTGCAGCTGACAGCTGCATTTGACTCTCCTCACCAGGAGCCAGACAAGATTTCTCCAAAACAGATATGAGAAAAACAAAGGAGAGCACTTGCCTGAGCTTGAGCTCCACCGCCGTCCAGGACTCCACCGATCCAGGTGATGGTACTCCGGACCCGTCCCTCTGGAGGTCCAGCTCCAACTCTGCTGCAGTGGCCCCCACAGCAGGCTTGGTGGTGGATGCAGTCTCTATGACCCCAGGCAAAATGATCCACGCAGGAGGCTCGTCCGATGTGGTGGCTAGGGTTCAGCTCACCACTGGTGCTGGACTCCACGTAACCGAAGCCAGGGGGCGCACTGTCAACACTGCAGGCTTCGGGTCGCAGGAAGCGCTCTCCCTCTGTCCCTGGTGTGGCTGTGGGGCTGGAATCTGGTCCTCCAGGGCCACAGGCTCCTCCATCATCTGGCGGCTCTGTTCCAGGGCCGGAGGACACTCAGGGATAGTAGGAGGAGACATGGAGAGGGCAGGTGAAAAACTGATAATTGCAGCAGGTGGTGAGAGCTCAGGGGACTGCATACCCTGAGACTCACTACCGGGAGGCTACTCAGGAGAGGCATATCATCATAAAATGAAGTGGAATAAAATGACACTTGCCTGTTATCCTGGAATTCGATGTTTCCTGCTGCAACAGGTGTAGTGTCATCCCTCTCCGTGGCTACGGTGGAGATGGGCTCCTCTGAGGATTGTGGAGGAGCAGCCCCAGGAGGCACGGAGGCAGATGGAACCGGGGGAAGCACCGTCGACCTCTCGGCAGTGGAATAAGGTGCCTGAGAGAAGCAGGGGACAGCAGCTGCGGGAAAATGAAGAGGTGGCAGAACAGCTGAAGAGGAAAAACACAGGGTATGCACTCCTGAGGGAGGCTTCTGCTTTGGCGAGGGGAAATTTGCTGCCCAAGAGGCGGGGATTATTCTTCCGGCGGTCCTGAGCTGGATGACGCTGACTTTGTGGAGCTGGCAACCCGGGAGAGGGGAAGGACGTCTGTCGCGGCGAGTGCTTCTGCGACGGCTTTGGTCCTGCTGGAGGTGGCCCCATCATCAACCCAGAATAAAGTAACATGCCAAAATATAATTATAAATAAGTACCAAAAAAATAAAATTATAACACTAACACAATACAAACAGAAAAATGGCAAGCAGAACATTAATACATAAACCCAATAAGGCATAAGTGCAACAGATAAGTAAATAAGCAGAAAAAGCCATGAGACCGAGTCTGGCGAAGATCTCCAGCACTCTGCTCATGACATTAAATCACAAATTCTCCCAATATTCTACAGGCACATTCAGACTAAAAGAAAAGTGAATCTTTCGCACAGCATGATTACATGTTAAGTCAATGTAAACACAGAAATACATGCAAATTTGTGCATTTACTTCCGAGTGAGTTGGTTAGAAAGCTCGAGCGCCTTGAGATTCCACCATCACCAGAATAAAAGTACAACACAGGAAAATAAACTATCTTGAAAATTAAACTACCACTCACCTGCAGACAGATGGACTGGGAGTTCTGCAGCTGTAACAGAGTGTCGGGAGTTTATCCATCTACGTATTCCTGCTACCGATATGCTAACGAGGGCCAGCAGTGTAAACAACCACCATCCAGGTGCAGTTTCTGGATGAGGCAGTGACATTTTCCCAGTTGTGAGCCCCTCCTGATAAAATTGCAAACCTAAACCTGACAGCATTTTGTGAGATTTCCACAGCAGGTAGAAAGTAGCTGTAGAAGCTATGAAGCCAACTCCGCCCCTCTGCAACTTTCTCAGATGTGAATTTTCATCTCGTCGCATCTTTACATTAACTTTACATGTAATTGTGCTGCATGATAAATGTGCATTTGGTCTGAATGCAGCATAACTGTTTTGAGATGAACCTGTATAATGTGCATGAAATAAGTGCATATAACACAAAACGAGCAGCAAATGACATGTATTAAATCATTAAGAAAATAAAATATTTGGTTGTCTCGTGCATATCATTTCACACAACAACAGAAAAACAACCCACAGTCACCATTCCTTCTTCTCAACCTGCACTTCAACAGTAAAGTGGTCCTTTGTTATTAAATTGTTTCCTTGAACTGTTTAAATGAAGCTAGGTCATTATGGGTTTTTTTTAAATGCAAAAGTAAGAGTCATTTTATATTAACTGAAGGATTTTTACTGACCTTTAATAACATGTTGAGGAATAACAATGTTGTTGGTTTTTTTTTTTTTTAGCTCCAGTGTGGAACATGATGTTCTCAGGGAGGATAATTGACAATGAGCAGCAGTGAAGCCAAGCTGGGGGTGATTTGACTTCTAAATTCAACAATTTTGCTGCTGTTTGACAAAAACCAAGAAAGTGCAGCTGAAAATGTCATTACTTTGTTCATGTTGTGGATGGAAGCATTCCAGAGTCTGATGCAGTGACAAACCCATATATACTGTAGTGTCAGGGCTGTGATAAGGGGGCTGGGATTCTTCCAGCATGCTTGCGCCGCGGAGGATTCAAACACTATTTTCCGTGTGTTCTAAGTGTTATTGCTGTGCCATTATAACTGTGTTATAAGACCAGTTAGCGTTGTTTCCCTGTATGTGATAGATCATGTGTCTTTTTCACCATGAGTGAGATGGGGGTCTGTGTGAATGACCTCCCCTCCATTCTGTGTTGTGAGTGTGTGCTGAATAAAGCCTGTTGCATCACAGCCATCTCTCCTTATTGTGTGAACCCATATGAAACATCACACTTGTGTCAGGAGTGGGATCTTGGAGAGATGGAAGCGAGGATCGACATAGAGATTTGGTGACTCCACCAGCTCATCAGCAAGATAGAGACGGAGAGTGACGAAAGGAGCAGCGGACCCGACAGGGTCAGCATACCAGGCCTTCTGCCTATGTCAAGGCAGGGTGGGCCGAACAGAGCAAACCTGCCCCACTTCCCACCCTTTTCAGGGCAGGACAGGCTGGCGATTCCACTGCGACTGGGGGCGGTGATCGACCAAGAGGTGACCGTCCCACCGACCCGCCAGCGGGTCAAACTCCCCTGCTTTGGTGGCGAAACCCTGATGGATGGCTACCTTGCCCAGGTCGAACTGGCTGCTGCGCTGAACAGCTGGACACCTGGAGAGATGCCATGCAGGCCATGCAGGTCTCCCTGGCCCTAGAGGGCGGGGCTCTCTGCACGCTGTCTGACCTCCGGCCTGAGGAACGTTGCAGCTGGCCAGCGTTACAAGGAGTGCTTCCGAGGTGCTTTGGGAAAGCGACCAACGCTGAGCACACCTGGGAACAGCTTGCCGACCGCCGGCGAGACAGCCGAGAGAGCCTGGGAGCCTACGCAATGGACATACGGCTACTGACACAGCATGGCTACCTGGATTTCAAGCCAGGGGTGATGGGAGAAGCTTGCCCTCCAGCACTTCATCTGTGGGTTCCAGGAACACATCTGGATTCACACAGCAAGCAGCTGGGAGATAGCCGTGGCAGAAGCGGAGCGGGTGGAGCTGATGATGGATCATGCAGCTGGTGTGTCCTCACTGAGGCAGAGAGCTTTCCAGGCCACAGATGAGGAGGAGGAGGAGGAATTACACTGCACCACAGCTGCATGGTCAGCAAGACTACAACAACGGTAGTGCGAGGAAGGATGCATCCGCTGTGGGGAGCCAGGACACATCGCGCGTTACTGCCCGGCACCCACCCCGCGACAAACCGCCCTCTCACCGGCTTTAACCTGAGAGCGAGGTGGCACAGCTGGGGACCTGCCACCTCCCACGGACATTTTCCCCGATGGACGGAGGGGCCGACTTGGACAATCACCAGGGCTGTAACTACAGTGCAGCCTGGACAGCACACCAATCTGGGTCCTGATTGACACCGTTTTCACCGTTTCCATGATCTGATCCGGGGCTCTCCCCCGCACAGATGAACTCAGAATGCAAGGGTGGGAACCTACCCGGCGCTGCATCCTCACAGCCACCGGTGAGCATGCCAGGTTGGGGGGGCGACGGATCCTCGGGGTGGGAGTGGCCGGTCAGAACGCGAACCACCTGTTCTGGCTGGCTGACATTCAGGACCCGTGCATCATTGGACTAGATCTGCTCGCAGCATGGGGCATGAAGATCGACACCGCCAACTCTTCTCTCCTGCTGGGGGCTCAAACCATCACACTCTGTGGCAACAGCCAGATGAGGAACCAGGAGGCCCACACAATCGGAGGGCCGGTGCCATCAGCGCAGGTCGAGGATCATTACCCAGCAGTCTCACGGGCTTTCCAGACTGCTATGGCCCAGGATAGCGCAGCGGATCACAGCTCTTCTTCAGGGACCAGACAGCTCTCCCCGGCAATGACACCATGGAGGCCCTTGGCATGTAGCAGCTTCGGAGTGAGCAGGATAGAGATCCTGTCATCTCCCAGGTCTGGCAGTGGTTGGACACGTACCAGTGGCCCGACTGGGAGGCTGTGGCTGTGCTGGACCCAAAGACCAAGGCCCTGCATTCCCAGTGGTCAAACCTCTGCTGTCACGAGGATGTTTTTTAAGTCTTCAGCTGGGCAGCATCACGTCTGGCAGCAGCTGATCCCCTGATGACTCTGCCCTGAGGTGCTCCAGTTGGTCCACGGGCCAGTGGGGGCGGGCCACTTCAGAGTGAGGAAGGATGCGTCCACTGCGGGGAGCCAGAACACATCGTGTGTTACTGCCCGGCACCCACCCCGCCACAAACCGCCCTCTCACCGGCTTTAACCCAAAGAGGTGGCACCTCCCATGGACATTTTCCCTCATGGACGGCTGGGAATTTCTCCTTACTGTGTGAACCCACTTGAAACGTCACAATACTAACAACTCACAGCAGGCGATTGGTGCCTTATTTCTGCCCAGAAAGGGCCAATTATGACTGTAGGTCACTGCCAGTAGGTGTCAGCCACTGTGAGGTTCCCTTTTTTTCCTTTCACCACTGTTCTATTTTTCCCCCTTTTTCGGGTGCCTTTTTTTCTGGAATGGCATTCATTGAGAAGGGGTACCCAACGAGCCTGGGGTTTGAGCTCTGCCAGGCTCTAATGGAGATAGATGACCTTCTAGCCATAGCTCGTCGTTATTCCACCCCGAAAGATGCTTTGTGGTACCTGGACTTCGTGGAGGCAGCTGTGCTGCGTCATCCTCACCTTTCGGAGCATGCAGAGGAAGAGAGAGGATATCCCTGATGTCGGTTCTGCAACGGGAGAACCCTGAGTTGGAGAAGAATTCCATCAGGAAGCCTAGATCGGCGGCGACGGGAAGGCGATTCAGAGACTCTGACCAATCAAGTCCTCGGCAGGTTCCATCTCCGGCTCAAGCCTTCACTCCTCCAGCCCGTAGATGCGGCCTCCCAGTGCAGACCTCCACTCCTCCACGTGGCATGGTTGTACCAAACCAGATGGAGGAGAGTCATCAGGTCCAGTCGTCGCAACTCTCCGGTCATTACCCAGCTCCGCCTGCCACTGTTCCTGCAGGGTCAGCTTCTCAACGTTACTCTGAGGGGCCCACAACAACTGTAGTCACGGAGAGGGCTGTTTCCAGACCGGCTGCAGCAGATGACATCGGGCTCCGGGAACACAGGCAAGTGTTTTTCCTTCTCCAACATTTCCACATGAATTATCTTGCCTGAATCCCGAGGATGAGACTCAGTTATTGCAGTCCACTGAGTCCTCACTTCCTGCTGTAGCCGCAAAGACTTCACCTGCTCTCTTTCTGTCTCCTCCAATGCCTCCTGAGTGTCCGCTGGTTCAGGGATTAAGTTGCCAGACAGAGGGAACGCCTGCGGCCCTGGAAAACCTGGTTCCAGCCCCACAGCCATGGTCCGGACAGATGAGGAGGGTTGCCTGCAATCTGGAGCCTGTGCCGACAAGGAAGTGTCCCCAGGTTTCAACTGTGCAGGATTCAGCATCAACAGGGAGTGGATCTCCTGTTGCCAGGCAAGCCACCTGCATGGGTCACATTGGCGGGGGGTTCCGGGACTGCATTGTCCATCATGCCTGCTGTTGTGGCCACCGCAGCAGCGTCCGAGCTGGACCTCCAGAGGGCCGAGACATCGTCATCTGGGTTGATGGAGTCCTGGATGGCGGTGAAACTTGAACTCAGTACTGTCCTTTGTTTTTGTTGTTTCTGTATTGGAGAGATCTTTCCTGGATCTTGGTGGGGAGAGCCGGGTGCAGCCATCAGCTGCGCCTGCACTTGCCTCATCAGGTTCCACTGCCGCCAGTGACCCTGACCCTGTTCCTCTTCCTCTTCTATCTGAGTCTTCCCTCACGATCACCGAGGATCATCCAGCTACGCCAGAGGTCTTCGAGGGTCCAGCTCCTCCGGCCGAGGTTGTCATGGAGGCTCCATCCCAGTTCGGGACCTCTGTGGGTGCTGCTCCCCCTCCTGCTGAGGTTGTCGTGGAGGCTCCAATCCCGGCTCAGGACCCCCGAGGGTGCAGCTCCTCCTTAGTCCGGGACGCCGTGGGTGCTATGTCCCAGTCAAGGCCATAGTGGGTGCTGCATCCCAGCCTTAATCCGACATGGGTGCTGCATCCCAGTCTGTGCCCGCTGTGGTCGCTGTGCTCCAGTCCGGGGGCCACCGTGGGTGCAGCTCTGTCCCAGTCTGGGGCCATCCAGTGTGCCACTACGCCTCAATCCGGGGCCACTGAGGGTACCGCTACGCCTCAGTCCAGGGCCACCGAAGGTGCTGCTTCATCCCAGTTCGGGGTCACCGAGGGTGTTGCGCCTATGTCCAAAGTTGCGGCGGGTCCTCTGTCCTCATCCAGTTCTGTCATGGGTCTTCTCCCGCCATCCCTCTCATAGGGTGCCCATCTTCTGGTCCCAGGGGTCCGTGGTAAGCTCTGGTTCCAGCTGCCGCCTCCAGGGAGGGGGGTCCTCCGCGACCCACTGGCTCAGAGATGCGGGGAGACCGCCTGAACTTTCTCGGCTGCTGGAACACCACTCGATGGACTCTCTCATCCATTTTGGTGGATTTGGAGACCTGGTAGCATGCTCAACCTTTTCCACCTCATGGTCGGGTGGAGCCAGGACTCCGGGAGGCCATCTGACCTGAGCCGTTGTTACCCAGTATTGCCTAGTCATCCTAGCACCTTATTTTGTCAGTGTGGTGGGTCATGTGTGTTTGGTTTGTTTTTTGTGTCTCTCCCTCCAGGCCTGGATCTCCCCCCCCCTCCCAGGGTCTGTTTTTGATTTTTTTCTTGTTTGGGGGGGGGGTACTTTCATTCCTTTTGATGTTACGGTGGGATGTCTTGGATCCACCCGTTAAGGGGGGGGGCACTGTCATGATGCCATGCGCGGGACAGTGACATGCTCGGGTCTTATGGTTATTATTCATTTTTCTGTATATGGGTGTGTTCATATTTATATATCTATATATTTATTCCATCTAGCTACAATGCTCCGCACTGTGTTTTTATATATCTATATATTTATTCCATCTAGCTACAATACTCCGCACTGTGTGTTTATATACTTACATATTTATTCCACCTAGCTGCAATGCTCTGCACTGTGTTTATATATTCATATATTTATTCCATCCAGCTACAATGCTCTGCACTGTGTGTCTGTGTGTGTGTGTATATATATATTTTATAGTAATATGTACATATGTATATTAGCTGCTCTTGCTTGCTTGGTTTTTTTTTTCTTGCCTTCTGATTGTTGCTCTGAGTGTTGCTATCCCTGTGCTGTTGCAATCCTGGAATTTCCCCGTTGTGGGACTAATAAAGGCTTATCTTATCTTATCGTATATGTATTTGTTCTTGATTTTCTTCTGTTATGGTTTGTGCTTTTATTTTGACAGTGCCGTGATGTGACTTCCGCCTGTCAAATCTGTTCGCGGCCTGTCACAGCTGGTTTGTGTCTTTAATTACTTCTCACTCATGCATCCACACCTGATTCTCATTTTGGTTGTTTTCCCCATTATTATTTAAGCTCGCTCGCGGGGTTTATTCCTCACAGCAACCTTGCCTTTTGCAGACAGGAACTCCCACGTCTGATTCCTGTTTTAGTCTCTGCTTTATACTCTGTCTCATAAGTTAAATTGTAAGTATCCATTCATGGTGTTCCTTTGTTACATTTTTCTGTAGTCATCCTTCATGGTCTATATTAATTGCCTTTTTGTAAATCGCCCTTCATGGCTAGTATTTGTGTTTTCCCTTAATAAATGTGCAAACTTCTACCAAATCTACCTACGGGTACAAATAAGTAACAAAAAAAAAAAAAAACTCACAGCAGGCGACTGGTGCCTTATTTCTGCCCAGAAAGGGCCAATTATGACTACATGTGCTCAGCCAATTGGTCTTGCACCACATCATCTTCCAGCGGCCCAAAATAGCACTCACTAGCTAGCTTCCTAAGGTCAGCAACATATTGATGAATTGGCTCACTGACACTGGCGTGGGGTGAGTTGAGGGACGGGGTGGGAGGGCTTGGGGAGGGCTCTCTTTGTCTTTTCTTGTTCTGTTTTTGTTTTATCAGGAATTGCCTGTTTTTAATTGTAAAACACCTTGAGTTGTACTTTGTTGCATGAAAGGTGCTATATAAATAAATAAAGTTTGAAGTTTGAACAAAGTGATGACAGATATCCTGCTGGTCAGATGAAAACACACTAAATATCCCAGCAGTAGAATTTAACTGTCATTAATCACAGTTGTGTTATCCTAAAAAAAGAATCTTTGGAGTGGAAAGTGTTAGTACTCGAGTTGTTATGATACTCTGACTAGAATGGTAAAGATCACAAGCTGCAAGCAATGAAAATTGTTCACATACTGCCTTAGCATTTAACCACCAAGTATCACTGATGTAAACAGACTCGGCCACCATATACAGTGGCATGCTTTCGTCATTGTCCATTTGGAAGTGTCATGAGTCTGAGCTCAGCGTTTCTCTGGAGCTCAGACTCTCATTATATTTCTGTTAATTTTATGACTGTTGTGATTATTCCTGTCTAGTTTTTGTGTTATTTTGGTTTTTTGACACGAGCCTCCTTCCTCTGCTCCCAGACACACCCACCTTCCTCATAGTCTGTTTTCCCAGTCACCTCAGCTGTGAGTGATTTAAGAATTAGGTCACTGCCCACTCCTTGCCACACCTGCTGCTTATCATTCCCCATTACCTCCGTGTATTTAAGCTCTGCCTTTTCACTGTGTTGTTGCAGTTATATTGGTTTTACTCCTGTTCACTCCCGTTTTCCCAGCCTCAGAAGTATTTCGGCAACTTCTCCAGAGCGCTCCCTGCAATGAGGCTCATTGTTGTAAGTTATTTGTTTCCTTTTTGTACCTGTCGGCACTATTTTTGGACTTTATGTTTTTTTCTGTTAATAAATGTCACCAACACAATTCAGCATCCGGGTCTGTCTTCCAGCCATGAAGGGGCATTCATGAAAGGAAGCGATATTTGTAACCAAGCTTTAACTTACTGGCTGATGACTTGAGATGTTGCTTCAATATTTCGACATAATATTCTTCCCACATGATGTCATCTATTTTGTGAAGTGCACCAGTCCCTACTGCAGCAAAACAAACACAATATATGATGTTGCCACCTCCGTACTTCAGATTTGGGATGGTGTTCTCAGGCTTGCAAGCGTCCCCCTTTTCGTTTAAATGTAACAATGGTCATTATGGCCAAACAGTTCAATTTTAGTTTCATCACACCATAGAACATTTCCCCCCAAATTAATGGCTTTGTTCCCAGCCAGCATACCCATGTGGGCTCCACCGCAGGTTTAACCTGGGCTGTCTTATGGGCCCCATGTGGGATTCTCCATGGGTTTCACATTGCCCCCATGTGTGTTTGCCCACATAGACTTTATCCATGGTGCCAGTGTTACTGAAACCTGCTCATCCGCATTAAACCCATGTGGGGCTCAGATGGGTTTAAAGTGGGTAAGTAGATTTCCTGCTTACCTGTACCACAGGCAAAGTCCACATGGAAAGGTTAAACCTATGGTGGGGCCATGTGGCCATGCTGGCTGGGTCCCTGTGCGCATTTGCAAACTCTGGCTTTTTTTGTTGTTGCTGTTGGACTTCTTCTTTGCTGAGTGGTCTTTCAGCCCATGTTGGGACAGGACTCATTTCATTGTAGATAATGACTCTCTTTTACCAGCTTCAGCCAGCATCTTCACAAGGTCTTTTTCCTTTGTACTGGAGTTGATATGCACATTTCACACCAAAACACATTCATCTCTGGGACACAGAACCCATCTCGTTCCTGAGTGGTATGATGGCTGGACATTCCCATGGTGTTTTTACTTGTGAATGCGCCTTAGGCTTAAGGCATAAGTTTGGCTCAGTAGTGCATCCATCCTCCCAGGGGCTAGTTGAAAGAGCAAATGGTACATTGAAAAGAATGCTAGCCAAACAATGCATGGGGACAGGCATGAGGTGAGTTGATGCACTACCATTAGCGCTGATGACGCTGCGATCTACCCCCAACACGGCGCTCTGCCTGACTCCCCATGAGCTGCTAACAGTGAGAAAAATGCCAGGGCCATTTGTTGATTCACCTTTGACTCCTAGGAATAGTTAAGCTGTAGAATTGTCACAGTACATTAAGAGTCTAAAGAAAATATCTGAAGCTCTCTCTCAACAGGTTCTGGACATTCTCAACAAAGGCATACATGAGCAGACTGCTCCACTGGAACCTGGTAACTGGGTGTGGCAAAAAGTGATAAGACCCCACAGGGATTCTCCTAAGTGGCAAGGACCTTTTAAAGTAATAAAAGCCACTTCACATGTAGTGTAGGTCTGCTAGAGCTGTTGAGCCAAATCAACCTCTACTGCAGACTGTTGCTGACATAGTCAGTGCAAATAACAGTAATGCCATCTATACTGCTTAACTGCACCTTAAGGGGGAAGTTTTATTTATTTTATTTTATTTGTTTATTTGACAGGGACAGTGCAATAAACATAGACAATTAATCAAATGACAATCAATCTAATGTGTTGCACAAAGAGTGTATAGCTATTAGCTAATTTGCAACTCTTGTCCCTGGATGGGCTTTAGAAAGAAGAAACCGATAAAAAGAAAGAAGGATAAGGAAAAGAAAAAATGAAAACAGAATAAACAATAACCACATACATCAATGCAAACAAGATTATAAATACACAATATAAAAACCTGGTTCACATTTGCCTATTTCAGGCCTCCCTCCCTTCGCCACTCACTATAAACAAACACATTCATTCCTTCCCTTCATTCACTCTTACCCTGCAGACAATCATTTCATACATGGGTACATTCTTGTTTATTTTTCAGCCAGTTTTTAACCTTTGTAGTAAATGTTTTAAAGTCCGTTATTATTTTAATTTCATTTGGCATTGTGTTCCAGATATGACTGCCCTTTATAGAGAAAGCTGTTTGTCCAAATGTGGTTCTGCGGTGGGATATATTACAGTTATTGTTAACAGAACTCCTGGTGGCTCTGCTGCTGTCCTGTCTTTGGATGAAACCAGCAAGTGGCTCTGGCGCTGATTTATGGAAACATTTGAAAATTAATTTCAGAAAACAGAGGTCAATGAAACTCTCAAAACTCAATAGACCCAATAGACTCAATAAACCCACCTAATGGGCTTTTTATCCAAGATTTTTAGAGTTTGATTATATAATTAACCTATATGTTTTATTGTGGAAGGAGCTGCTTGAGCCCAGACTGTCAAACAGTATGATATATGAGAAAAAACCATAGAATGCATATACAGTACAGCTGCTTGGTATGGTATGTAATATCTAATTAATTTAAAGCAGTTCAGATTTTTTTTTACTGTTTTAGAAATTTTCTTTATATGAAGATTAAATTTGAATTGAGGATCTAGTACAATGCCAAGGTATTTAAATTCTGTAACTAAACTGATGTCTTGATCATGTACATTAACTTTAAAATGTTGCAGGTTACATTTTTTGATTGCCATAGAGGCCTTAGAAGGCCTGAGAACAGAATTCGGACAAAATACTGGGTATGAACCAGATGCTTTTACTGCATGGTTGCAGTCTATATTTGGACGTTGGGCAGGAGTGATATGTTCAGTAATACTGATAGTTGTCATCTCTATTGCGATGATTCTTACAGTGGGCTGTTGCTGTATCCCATGCTTGAGAACACTGTTGGAGAGATGCATAGTTACCACCCCGTCCAAAGAGTCAACCCACAGGATGATGGCTCAAGTCCACTCCCAAGAGGAGAAAAGTCTCTTCTCCACGACAAGGATCATTGTTAATCTAACAATGACAGTGATGAAGGAGAGGTTGTTGTTTGAAATGTCTATATATTATGTCTTTCTGCTATCCACTGTTCTATTTGCTGCTCATACATCTAACACCTCACTCATACATATAAAATTACATGAAAAAGGGGGTGCGCTGAAGGCATCTCCCTATGGTGGGTCATGTGCTAGTAACCTCTGGCCCCTTCTTATTCCTTTGCTTTCTTACAGGTATACCAAGAAGAATACTGTGCTATTTGCAGTCATGTAGTCAGAATAGATGTGAAGGTTACAGGCCCTGTTGTATAGCAGGTCTTGAGGCTTGGCTACAGCATACATGGATAGGAATATCTTCTGATTTGAATGTGTTGCTTTGCTCATTTTCATGATTTATATCATCTGTTCATTTCATTATCTGATCATTTCATTAATAAAAGTTTTTGTAAAAGGCCGCCAAGCACAGTGGGGCTGCGATGAGAGTTTTTTGCCTGTAAATATGCATCAATGAATAAAGGAAATGCATAACTATAATTGTTTCATGAAAGTTATACTGCCTACAGGTTTTTCGCTCATCTCATAATCAAACGAGCAACATATATATCTGGGTCTGTCTGCTAGTGTACCTGCCATAATTGTTGACTCCATAAAATGGAGTCAAACGAGGGAAAGTGTGATAGAAAATTTAGTTAGATAAGGGGATACACAATGTGCTTATTGTTGCATGAATATGTTGCACTGCTCACATATCAGGCTGCACCCCCCCCCCCCCCAGTTGCTTAGCAATGAAGTAACAGCTTCTGCTCACATACAGGGTTATTCAAGGTTGGGTGGCGTGATAGTGGAAAGATACTGGACATCTGCAGGGGAGTCACCTGATGAAGAAAAGTTCCTCTCGCTGCCATGGGAAGAAACAAAGAATTGGTTTAAACCTCTTTTGACAGAGACTGGCTATTGAGGGAGGACACTGGGAACGCCCAGGGTGCAGAAGTATATGTATCAATGAGTTTTTTGTTTGGGCGCTTTTATCAAGTTGTGCTGAAAAGACCCACAATTGTGTCTGACTCTTTGTGTGCTTCAATAAAAAAGATAAGTTGAGGAATAAAATCTCTTGTCATTTTTGGTTGGTAAAATGAACAGATCCTGCTAATGGTTTAACTTTTTGAACTTTTACAGTATGGCATGTTAAAATTTACTTGAACTAAATTTAGGCAACCTTTTTAAATGTAAATGACCCTTATACATACATAAAAAATAGCAAGAGAAACACTGCCTGTTTAATTATTTATTAACACCAGTAAATGATTGCTGGGGCCTTTCTGCAATTGTGGGGTTTTTCCCTAGAGTTGAAAGTGCTATGAGATGACTTTTGTTGTGAAATAAAGTTTAATTGAATTGAATTAAATACTGTAAAACAGAAGAGAAAAATATTTGTAATGTAAGAGTGAAGTACAGGTAGATTTGGGGTCCGTCCCAATTCTCATTTGTACCCCCACCCCTATAAACTGGGACACCCCTTCATGGCTGCACTATGTCATTAGTAGTTGCTGATGGATTTCACCTAACCTGTTTTCACCAGAAAAAAGAAGAGAAAGAAAAAGAAAACTGATGAGAAAAAAGTCTCATCTTAAGGAGAAAAATGTCTCAAATTTACATGAACAATTCTAATCAGTAGAAAAGGTCAGAAATTTACTAAATAATTCAATTCAATTCAACTTTATTTATATAGCGCCATTTCACAACAACAGTCATCTCATAGCACTATCAACTGTAGGGAGGACCCCCACAGTTGCAGAAAGACCCCAGCAATCAGGCGATCCCCTGTGAGCAAGCACTTGGCGACGGTGGAGAGGAAAAACTCCCTTTTAACAGGAAGAAACCTCCAGCAGAACCAGGCTCAGGGAGGGGCAGTCATCTGCTGCGACTGGCTGGGGGGTGAGGGGATAGAGAAGAAGAAAAGAACAGACATGTAGAGAGCAAACAGCACGATGGGGACTCAATCTATGGGAGAGAACAAACAAATGTTAATGACCAGCAAAAAAAAAAATATTTCATAGAGAGTGAGGAAAGGAGTGAGGCCCAGTGCATTACTGGAGGTCCCCCGGCTGACTAAACCTATTAGCAGCATAACTAAGGGAGGGTTCAGAAAACACATGATCCCTCCCTAATTGTAGGCTATATCAAAAAGGTAGGTTTTAGCCCTATTCTTAAAAACAGAGATCGAGTCTGACTCCCGAATCCAGATTGGCAGCTGATTCCACAGGAGAGGAGCTTGATAACTGAAGGCTCTGCCTCCCATTGTACTTTTGGAGATTCTAGGTATTACAAGTAAACCTGCATTTTGGGAGCGTAGTGCTCTGTTAGGATGATACGGTAGTATCAGATCTTTTAAATAAAAAGGAGCCTGATTGTTTAGAGCTTTGTAAGTAAGAAGAAGGATTTTAAACTTAATTCTAAACTCTATGGGAAGCCAATGAAGGGAGGCCAGAACCGGAGAGATATGATCTCTCTTTCTAGTACCTGTTAAAACTCTTGCTGCAGCATTTTGGATCAGCTGAAGACTTTTTAAAGATGTTTTAGGACAACCTGATAATAAAGAATTACAATAATCTAATCTCGAGCTAACAAAAGCGTGGATCAGCTTCTCAGCATCACTCTGAGACAAGATGCTCCTAATCTTGGCAATATTACGCAAATGATAGAAGGCAGTCTTAGAAACAAATTTAATATGTGAATTGAAGGACAAATCCTGATCAAAAATAACTCCAAGGTTCCTCACAGAGCTATTAAGAGAAAGAGTAACTGCATCCAAACTGAAAGTTTGATTTGGAAAGGAATTTCTAAGGTTTTTTGGACCAACAAGAATGACTTCAGTCTTATCTGAATTTAATAGCAGGAAATTACAAGTCATCCAAACTTTGATTTCCTTAAGACAGGCTTCTAACTTGGCTAATTGATTAGTATCATCTGGCTTCATTGACAGGTATAATTGTGTGTCATCTGCATAACAGTGAAAATGTATACAGTGCTTTCTAATAATGTTGCCTAACGGAAGCATATATAAACTAAAAAGAGTAGGGCCAAGCACAGATCCCTGTGGAACTCCATGACTAAGCTTTGAGCTGAGAGAAAACTCATCATTTACATGAACAAACTGGAACCTATCAGATAAATAAGATCTAAACCACTGCAACGAAGTTCCATTAAGTCCAACATAGTGTTCTAATCTATCAAGTAGAATATTATGATCAATAGTATCAAAAGCTGCACTAAGATCTAAAAGGACAAGTACAGAAACTAGTCCATTATCAGATGCAATGAGGAGGTCGTTAGTGACCTTCGCTAAGGCTGTTTCAGTGCTATGATGGATTCTAAACCCAGATTGAAACTCCTCAAATAAACCATTTCCCTGCAGGTGGTCAAATAATTGCATAGCAACAACTCTTTCTAAGATTTTTGAAATGAAAGGGAGATTAGAGATTGGTCTATAGTTAGCTAAAGCTCCTGGATCTAGCGTTGGCTTTTTGAGTAAGGGTTTAATTACAGCCGTTTTAAAAGCCTGCGGTACATGGCCTAAAGTTAATGAAGAATTGATTATATGAAGAATAAAGCTACCAATAAGTGGGAAGACTTCTTTAAATAACCTGGTAGGAATAGGGTCTAAAAGACAAGTTGAAGGTTTGGATGAGGAAACTATTTTGTCTAACTCACAAAGGTCGATTGGAGTAAACTCATCAAGACAGACATCAATAGAAGGAGTTGTAGTAGTTACAGTATTTAAGTTAACTGTGGGAAGAATCTGATTGATTTTATCTCTGATGGATGAAATTTTATTATTGAAAAAGTTCATAAAGTCCTGACTAGTAAGCTCTAAGGGGATGCTAGGATTGACAGAGTCCTGACTCTTTGTCAACCTGGCTACAGTACTGAAAAGAAACCTGGGATTATTCTTGTTCTCTTCTATTAATGCAGAGTAATAACTCGTTCTAGCTTTTCTAAGAGATTTTTTATAAATTAAAAGATGATTTCTCCAAGCTAAATAGATTTCATCTAAATTAGTAGAGCGCCATTTTCTTTCTAATTGACGAGTCTTCTGTTTTAAGCTACGAGTTTCTGTGTTGAACCAAGGAGTTAAAAATCTCTGATTAGACTTTTTCTTTTTTAAGGGGGCCACCAAGTCTAGAGTCTGATGCAGAGAAGCTGAAACACTATCCACCATGTTATCAATTACAGAAGGAGCAAGCTGTCTATAGCTTATTTCCGTTGTGTTGACACATGGCATAGAGGAAACAATCTGCATAAATTTGGAAACAGCATCATCTGAGAGGCATCTACTGTGATAATATTTTTCTTTAGGAGCCAAATAGTCAGAAATAGTAAAATCAAAGGTTAACAGACAATGGTCTGACAGTACAGGGTTATGAGGAGACACTACAAGATTTTCTATTTCTATGCCATATGTCAGAACAAGGTCCAATGTATGGTGGAGGTAATGAGTAGAATTTCCTACTTTCTGAGAAAACCCAATCGAGTCTAATATTGAATTAAAAGCCACATTAAGGCAGTCACTATCTACATCCACATGTATATTAAAGTCCCCTACTATAATTATTCTATCAGATTTCAGCACTAAATCAGCTAAGAAATCAGGAAATTCGGATAAAAATTCTGAGTAGGTTGATGGGGGACGATAAACTATGGCAAATAAAATTGGGTTTAACCTGGAATTGCTAAAGTGCCCAATACTGAGGACCAGGCCCTCAAAGGAATTATAACATGTTTTTTGCTTTACATTAACTAGTAATTTGGAATGGTAAATTGATGCTACTCCTCCTCCACGACCAGAACTTCTGGGATTTTGACAGTTTAAATAACCAGAGGGAGTTGATTCATTTAAACCAACATAATCCTCTTGCCCTAACCAAGTCTCTGTAAGGGAAATTAAATCAATCTGATGATCAATTAACAGATCATGGACTAACAGAGACTTGGGAGTTAGAGACCTAATATTTAATAAACCACATTTAATTTTTAAATTATGAGGAGGAACAGAGGCCAAATCATTCAATTTAGAGGCTTTATGTTTAATTTGAGTTTTACCAATATTTTGCTTTATCACTTTGGGATGCTTATACATTATATTTTTATTTACTTTGGAGGGAGCAGACAACGATTCTCTGATGGGGAAGTCAGGGGCTAAGCTGAGGGGTGGCGGATGAAGAGGAGCTGCAGAGAGGCGTGTAAGACTGTGACTCTGCTTCCTGGTCCCAACTCTGAGTAGTCACGGTTTTGGAAATTTGGATAAAAAAGATGCCAGATTGTTAGATAAATGAGAAGCACCATCCAAAGTGGGATGAATGCTGTCTCGTCTCATAAGACCAGGTTTTCCCCAAAAAGAGCTCCAATTGTCAATGTAGCCCACGTCATTTTTAGGACACCACACAGACAGCCAGCGGTTCAAGGATGACGAGCGACTAAACATGTCATCACTGGTCAGATTGGGGAGGGGCCCAGAGAATACTACAGTGGCAGACATCGTTTTTGCAAAGTCACACACCGATTCTACATTAAGTTTCGTGACTTCCGACTGCCGGAGACGGATGTCATTAATGCCGGCGTGAATAACAATTGTGGAATATTTACAGTTACTTTTAGCCAGCATTTTCAAATTTGACTCGATGTCGCCTGCTCTGGCCCCAGGAATACATGTGACTATGGCCGCTGGAGTCTCTAGGTTCACGTTTCTGACTACAGAGTCGCCAATGATCAGAGTTTTTTCCTCAGCGGGTGTGTCGCTGAGCGGGGAAAAACGATTAGAAACGTGAACAGGTTGGTGGTGAACCGGGGCTTTGCGACTAGGCTTCCTTCTCACCGTCACCCACCCAGTCTCCTCGCTGCTGAGGAGAGCCGAGGAACCGCTGACAGGGGGGCCTAAGCTAGCTAGCTCCGCTGCAGCTAATGGGCGTCCGTCGAGATTAACTGGCGCAGACGGTGTTTCAATGCAGCGGAGCCGGGATTCCAAATCAGACAACCTCGCCTCGAGCGCCTCAAAAAGACAACATTTATTACATTTACCGTTATCACTAAAAGAGGCAGAGGTGTAGCTAAACATCTGACAGAGAGAGCACACCAGAGGAGGAGAGGAAAGAGAGCTAGTAGCCATAGCTAGTGGCTCGAGAGCTGGAGAGCAAACCACACAGGCAGACAGCAAAACAGGAAGTGACGATACGTTACCACAAGGAAGTGACGATCTGTTCATAGATAGAAAGGTATAAATTCACAGAGAAAAAATTTGACCCCCTGGTGGCCAGTTTTGTCCCACAAGCCATATGTTTGACACCCCTGGACCATTTAGAGGGTAAATGACAACTTCTTGCTCTAAAAAATAATCAAGTTTAACCACAGAAATAAAAGCTGATGTGGGGGGAGTACAGGGATGAGGTACTCACTGTTGGGACAAAGGGAATCAGGGATAGTTCTCCTGATAATATGATCACTGAGAGCAGAGACAGGTGTGTTCTGCCGGCTGCTGTCTGTTCGTTGCCATTTCTCCAGACTGCCTGCAAAATGAACTCACTGTGGGTGGAGTCTGGCTCCACTTTGTACTTGGTACAGGATTTTTTTTAAGTATTTATTTAACCTTTATTTATACAGGGAAGTTCCATTGAGAGACAACCTCTCTTTTTCAGGGACGTCCTGTTCACACTCACACAATTACACATTCACAACTGGAAGCTGTCCAATACAACCACAGACTGACCTGTGGCCACTGAGCAGCTCCACTGGAGCACTTGGGGTTAAGGGCCTTGCTCAAGGGCACCACAGTGGGGTTAATGAGGATGGGGCAAACACTGCTATGTCATCTGTCCCACCCAGATCTGATCCTGCCAGGCAGGGGATTGACCCAGCGACCGTTTGCTCACCAGTCCACATCCCTAACCATTACCTGTGGTGGGTGAGAAGCTGCCACCCACCATGGCATTTCTTCCCACCAGTCTGAACAGGGGCAGGACGGGGGACCGACCCGCAGAGTAGGCCATCCGTGGCTTCTCCAGACTACATCCACAGTCAGTGGATCAATGAACACACACTGTGTGCAGATAGTGCTTATGGGAGCTGGTAGATTCGTAGTCTCACATTGCAGTAGGTTTATTATTTTATATGCCATATGAGAAAACTACAACCTGCCAAAGTAGCTAGTGAGAGTGGCTGCCTTACTGGCCACTGCTGAAATCCAACGGCCATTGCCCAGTTGGCCGGTGTTAATGTCAAGCCCTGCCGGTGACCCTTCTATGTGTTTGCATGTTCTCCCTGTGTCTGCGTGAGTTTTCTCTGGGTACTCCAGTTTCCTCACACAGGCCAAAGACATGCAGGTTAGGTTAACTGGCATCAACTGGGGATTCTAAATTGTCCTTAGGTGTGAATGTGAGAGTGAATGGTTGTCTGTCTGTCTGTGTTGGTCCTGTGATGGGCTGGCGATCTGTCCAGTGTGTACCATGTCTCTCGCCCAAAGATGCTAGGATAGGCTCCAGCACCCCCCCCCATCTCCCACAACCCAAAAAGGATTAAGGTAAGATAAGATAAGCCTTTATTAGTCTCACAGTGGGGAAATTCCAGGATTGCAACAGCACAGGGATAGCAACACTCAGAGCAATAATTTAGCAGATAAGATAAAAAAAGTAGTGAATATACATACTGTATGTACACATAAATATATAAATATATATACACGGTGCGGAGCATTGTAGCTAGATGGAATAAGCAGCATAATGGTCTATTCAGTTATCCCACCTAGTATGAATATGTACCTATACAGCATATTTTGTATTTGAGTCAGCCTAGTTGTCACCCTCTGTAGCGATTGATATTGTCCTAGTTTTGTAATGGAGGGGACCATTATTGTGCAAGTTTGTTGCGACTTTTGCATTCAATGCTTATTAAGTCATAAAGTTGTTGTTGTTTTTTTGTTTTGTTTTGTTTTTTACAACCTCTACGAGCAGCCCTGCTTAGGTTATAAAGTCTGACAGCTGTAGGTAGGAAGGACCTGCGAAACCTCTCGGTCGCGCACCTAGGATGATGCAGCCTACCACTAAATGAGCTCCTCAGTGTGTTCAGTGTGTCCTGCATGGGGTGGGACTCGGACTTCAGCAGAGATGACAGCTTAGCCACCATCCTCCTCTTTTCTATCTCCTCCACTGGGTCGAGGCGCTGCTCCAGGACAGAGCTAGCTTTCTTAATCGGTCTGTTCAGTCTCTTCCTGTCGGCTGCCGTGATGCCGCTGCCTCAGCAGACCACTCCAAATGTGATGGCTGATGCCACCACCAAATCGTGAAAGGTCTTCAGGAGCGCCCCTTGTACACCAAAAGACCTGAGCCTCCTCAGTAGAAACAACCTGTGCTGTCCCTTCTTGTAGAGTGTGTCAGTATTGTGTGACCAGTCCAGTTTATTGTTCAAATGAACACCCAGGTACTTGTAGGATGTCACCATCTCAATGTCTGTTCCCTGGATGTTTACTGGTGCTGTGAGGGGTTGTCCTCACCTGTGGCAGTCCACCGCCAGTTCCTTAGTTTTCCTCGCATTGATCTGGAGGCAGTTCCGATGGCACCAGTCCACGAAGTCCTGGATAAGTCCTCTGTACTCAGCATCATCTCCGTCGGAGATTAGGCCGACGATTGCAGAGTCGTCAGAGAACTTCTGTAGATGGCAGTGTGTTGTGTTGTGTGAAAAGTCTGCAGTATAAAGGGAGAACAGGAAGGGAGCCAAAACCGTTCCCTGGGGGGCCCCTGTACTGCAGATGATCGTGTCAAACACCCAGTCCTGGGTTCTCACAAACTGTGGTCGGTTTGTGAGGTAGTCCAGGATCCACGATGACCGGTGCTGGTCCACCCCTGTGCACGGCAGCTTGTCCCTCAAGATCACTGGTTGGATGGTGTTGAAAGCACTGGAGAAATCAAAGAACATGATCCTCACCATGTTTCCAGGCTTCTCCAGGTGTGACAGGGACCGGCGTGGGAGGAAGATCACTGCATCCTCCACCCCAATGCCGTGCTGGTAGGCAAACTGGAGTGGATCCATCGCTGGTCCCACCAGGGGGTGGAGGTGAGCAAGGAGCAGTCTCTCCAGGGTCTTCATCAGGTGAGAAGTCAGGGCCACTGGTCTGTAGCTGTTCAGATCTCTGGGGTGGGAAGTCTTTGGTACGGGTACCACACAAGATGTTTTCCACAGCTGTGGTACCCTCCCCAGCTTCAGGCTCAGGTTGAACATGTGCTCCACAACCCCACACAGCTGGTTTGCACAGGACTTGAGGAGCTTTGCGCTGATGCAGTCCGGACCTGAGGCCTTCCTCGCCTTGATCTTACCCAGCTCCGCCCTCACCTGGGTCTTAGTGAGGGTCAGGTTGGGGCAGGGGGGCTGTGTGCTGGGAGTGGGGGGGGGGTACTGGTGGAGGGGGAGGGGTGGACAGCAGGATTAGATGACGGTAGAGGCAGCAGTGGTTGGTGTGCAGGCGGAGGGGAGGGCGGTTGGTCAAACCTGTTAAAAAACAGGTTCAGATTGTTCACCCACTCCCTGCCCCCCGTGGCCTGGGAGGAGGTATTCTGGAGCCCAGAGATGGTTTTGAGACTTCTCCAGACCCCGCCGATGTCACTCTGTTGCAGCTTGTCCTCCATCTTCTTCCTGTAGCAGTCCTTACCCTCTCTGATCTTCCTCCTCAGCTCCCTCTGTATGTACTTCAGCTCCTCCGTGTTTCCCGACCTGAAGATCCTCTTCTTCTCTCTCAGAAGTGTTTTTATCTCAGGGTTGATCCGGGGTTTGTTGTTTGAGCAGCACCGTATGGTCTTGGTGGGTACGGTGTTGTCCACACAGAAGTTGATGTAGTCCGTGAGGGTGTGAATGAGGCCGTTGATGTCCTCACCATGTGGATCGCAGAGCTGCTCCCAGGCAGTGATTTCAAAACAGTCCTTTAGAGCGTCCATTGCCTCCTCAGACCATACCTTCACCGTGCACATAACTGGAGGTTGTCTGTGTACTAGGGGTTTGTTCACAGGCAGGAGGTGAACCAAGCTGTGATCTGATCCCCCAAGTGGGGGGGAGTGGCGATGAGGTGTATGCCTCATTAGTATTTGCATAAAATAAGTCCAGTGTTTTATTGTCTCTGGTGTGGCACGTGACATAGTGGGTGAACATGTTAATTTGTTAATTTGTGTTAACTGAACATTAATCAGTAGAAAATGGATGGATGGATGGATGGATGGATGGATGGGTTACCTACATTTACTGTAATGCTGCAACTTCAATACTATTTGAAGATACTTCACGGAATTGTCACATCAAATTGCCAAAACACTATAGGTTTCAAAGGTTTCAAAGCATAGACAGATAGATAGATAGACAGATAGATAGATAGATAGATAGAGATAGAGAGATAGAGAGAGAGAGATAGAGAGAGAGAGAGAGAGAGAGAGAGAGAGAGAGAGAGTTGAGTTTTAAAAAATGGCTTTATTGTACAATTCAAAAAAGTAAGAACACCAATATCATGCCCCCAAGTGTGTCACATCTCAAAAGTGCAAACATTTTTTTTTTTTTTTTTTTTTTTTTTTCGGCGCCACACGAGTAGGCTGCCTTTTGCAACAGCGGCTCGATTCCGAGTCTTTTTCCCTTCCTCTCTCTTTTGATCCGTCTTTTTTTTTCACCCCACTTATATCACGGACACACAGATCGTCCTAAATGTCTCCTGAGCCGGTGGACGGAGCCACTGTTTATAGCAGGATACGATACAGCAGAGAACAGCTGCTAGCATTCAACCGCCACCCGGTCCCATTGGAAAAACTCGACATACCGAGAGAACTGAGGCGAAAACGCCGCGGCTGCCGGGCTGGAGTAAGGCGGAGGACAAAAAATATAAGGTACAGACCCTCCCTTCCATCTGTTGTCATGGGAAATGTACGGTCGATACTGGGAAAGTTAGATGAGCTAGCGGCTATCTCCCGTTATGATAGCACATACCGGGAGTGCTCTCTCCTTTTGTTTACTGAGACGTGGCTAACTGAACTAGCAGCAGATGCTAACATTGAGCTGGAGGGTTTTCACATGATACGAGCTGACCGAACACCAGACAGTGGCAAGGCAAGGGGCGGTGGAGTGATAATGTATGTTAACAACAACTGGTGCAGACCGGGACATATCACTGTTAAACAACGACACTGCAGCAAAGACATTGAGTTGCTAGCTGTTAGCATGAGGCCTACATATCTCCCGAGAGAACACTCACACGTGATCTGCATTGTTGTTTATGCAAATCCGACGGCGAACGCTGGGACAGCACGTGACGTCATCCATTCAGTAACCAGCAGGCTGCAGACAGAACACCCAGATGCTCTTCTCCTCATCTCAGGCGATTTCAACCATGTTTCACTGTCTCCCATTCTACCCACGTTCACCCAGTATGTCACATGCCACACTAGAGACAATAAAACACTGGATTTATTCTACGCAAACACTAAGGAGGCGTACACCTCATCACAACTCCCCCCACTCGGGAGATCGGATCACAACTTGGTTCATCTCCGGCCGGTGTACAAACCCCTAGTGCACAGACAACCTCCGGCCATGCACACTGTGGAGTTATGGTCTGAGGAGACAATGGACACCCTAAAGGGCTGTTTTGAAGCCACCGCCTGGAAGCAGCTCTGCGATCCACATGGTGAGGACATCGATGGCCTCATTCACACCTTCACGGGCTACCTCAGCTTCTGTGTGGACAAATCCGTTCCCACCAAGACCATACGGCGTCACTCAAACAACAAGCCCTGGATCAACCCTGAGATAAAAACACTTCTGAGAGAGAAGAAGAGGATCTTCAGGTCAGGGAACAGGGAGATGCTGAAGTCCGTACAGAGGGAGCTGAGGAGAAAGATCAGAGAAGGCAAGGACAGCTTCAGGAAGAAGATGGAGGACAAGCTGCAACAGAGCGACATCAGCGGGGTCTGGAGAAACCTCAAAACCATCTCGGGGCTCCAGAATACCTCCCCCCAGGCCACAGGGGGCAGGGAGTGGGCGAACAACCTGAATCTGTTTTTCAATAGATTTGACCAACCGCCCTCCCCCCTGACTGCACAACAACCACTGCTGCCTCTAAAGAAATCAAGTCCTGCTGCCCACTCCCCACTCCACCAACACCCCCCCACTCCCAACACACAGCCCCCCATCCTGACCCTGACCAGGACCCAGGTGAGGACGGAGCTGAGGAAGATCAAGGCGAGGAAGGCGTCGGGACCGGACGGCATCAGCGCAAAGCTCCTCAAGTCCTGTGCAGACCAGCTGTGTGGGATTGTGACGTATATCTTCAACATGAGCCTGAAACTGGGGAGGGTACCACAGCTGTGGAAAACATCTTGTGTGGTACCTGTACCAAAAACTTCCCACCCCAAAGACCTGAACAGCTACAGACCGGTGGCCTTGACGTCCCACTTGATGAAGACCCTGGAGAGACTGCTCCTTGCTCACCTCCGCCCCCTGGTGGAACCAGCGATGGATCCACTCCAGTTCGCCTACCAGCATGGCATTGGGGTGGAGGATGCGGTGATCTTCCTCCTTCACCGTTCTCTGTCCCACCTGGAGAAGCCCGGGAATATGGTGAGGATCATGTTCTTTGACTTCTCCAGTGCTTTCAACACCATCCAACCGATGATCCTGAAGGACAAGCTGCTGCACGCAGGGGTGGACCAGCACCTGTCATCATGGATCCTGGACTACCTCACGAACCGGCCTCAGTTTGTGAGAACCCGGGACTGTGTGTCCGACACGATCATCAGTAGCACGGGGGCCCCCCAGGGAACGGTGCTGGCTCCCTTCCTGTTCACTCTTTATACTGCGGACTTCTCACACAACACAACACACTGCCATCTACAGAAGTTCTCTGATGACTCTGCGATCGTTGGCCTCATCTCCAATGGAGATGAAGCTGAGTACAGAGGGCTTATCCAGGACTTCGTGGACTGGTGCCATCGGAACTGCCTCCAGATCAACGCGAGGAAAACTAAGGAGCTGGTGGTGGACTGCCGCAGGCATGGGCAGCCCCTCACAGTACCAGTAAATATACAGGGAACAGACATCGAGATGGTGACATCCTATAAGTACCTGGGTATTCATCTGAACAATAAACTAGACTGGTCACACAATACTGATGCACTCTACAAGAAGGGACAGCGCAGGCTGTTCCTGCTGAGGAGACTCAGGTCTTTTGGTGTACAAGGGGCGCTGCTGAAGTCATTCTATGACACGGTGGTGGCATCAGCCATCACTTTTGGAGTGGTCTGCTGGGGCAGTGGCATTACTGCAGCCGATAGGAAGAGACTGAACAAACTGATTAAGAAAGCTAGCTCTGTCCTGGGGCAGCGCCTTGATCCGATGGAGGAGATAGGAGAGAGAAGGACGGTGGCTAAACTGTCATCTCTGCTGGAGTCCGAGTTCCACCCTATGCAGGACATACTGAATGCACTGAGGAGCTCATTTAGCAGCAGACTACATCATCCCAGGTGCACAACCGAGAGGTTTCGTAGGTCCTTCCTACCAACGGCTGTCAGACTGTACAACCTAAGCAGGGCTGCTCGCAGAGATAGCAAAAAGACGTAACAAACTAATAGTTTTTTGAATGCAAAAGATGCAATAGACTTACACAATGGTCCCCTCCGGCATACAACTAGGAACATACCGGTCGCTATGGAGGGTGAGAATATGTATGGGCACATAATCATACCATGTGGGATAACTAAGTAGACGGTTATGCTGTTTCATTCCATCTAGCAACAATGCTCTGCACTGTGTGTGTTTATATATTTACATATTTATTCCATCTAGCTACAATGCTCAGCACTGGGTGTGTTTATATTTATATATCTATATATTTATTCCATCTAGCTACAATGCTCCGCACTGTGTTTTTATATATCTACATATTATTCCATCTAGCTACATTGCTCCGCACTGTGTGTGTTTATATACTTGCATATTTATTCCACCTAGCTGCAATGCTCCGTACTGTGGGTGTTTATATATTTACATATTTATTCCATCTAGCTACAATGCTCTGCACTGTGTGTTCATATATTCATATATTTATTCCATCCAGCTACAATGCTCTGCACTGTGTGTCTGTGTGTGTGTGTATATATATATATTTTTTAGTAATACGTACATATGTATATTAGCTGCTCTTGCTTGCTTGTTTTTTTCTTGCCTTCTGATTGTTGCTCTGAGTGTTGCTATCCCTGTGCTGTTGCAATCCTGGAATTTCCCCGTTGTGGGACTAATAAAGGCTTATCTTATCTTATAACTCATCCCCTCTCCCACAGAACACAAAACATTCCCTACAGTCCATCTATTGGTGAATGCCTCCAAATTGTCCACCATTTGATAGTAAGAGAACTCCACCTGGAGTCTGACTTTCAACAAGGCCTTGAAAGCAGACACAGGATCCACATTGCCAGCGTTGGTAGTCCGATTTTTCCTTGTCAGCCAGATGGCAAGTTTAGCAGTACCAGATAGGAAGTTCATCAAAGTGTGCGCGGACTTCTTTGCCACTTTATACTTCGGACCGTAAATGAACAAACCAAAAGAGAAACATTCACCCAAAGCCTGAAACCACACTCGCAAAAGATCAAAAAGGCCAGATAAACGAAAACATTGAACAAACAAATGCTCCAGGGTCTCAATTTGGGAACAAAACAAACATTCCCCCCCCACAGTTGGATCCAGGCGTGCTCTGTATTTATTCGTAGCTATTGCCCCATGAACAATCCTCCACTGGAGATCTGCCGTCCGTTTCTCAATAGGGAGCTTGTACATGCACTGTCAGCTGCCTTTCGGGGAGACCTCTGGCTCCAAAAAACCCGCCCACTTCGACTCTGTCACGTCCATCAGAGAGCGCAGATTCAGAACCTTCACACAGATGTGATACACCGTCTTCGTCCCCACAAACTGGAACCTGCCCAGACGAGGATTTCTGAAGGCCAGCAGGTGATCCTCTCCCCCCTGCCACAGAGATGTACTTTATTGATACCAAACTGGGAAATTACAGTGTAACAGCAGCATGACACAGTAGACAACCCAAACTAACAGAAATACACACAGCATAATAGAAAAAGGAGTTACCCACAGAAGTAAAAATGCTCAGATAATTTTATATACTACATAGGCTACTACTAGGTTAAATAGATGATGATCGTTATGAGTCTATTAACAGTACTGACTGTACAAAGGAGGGTTATAAGGTGCAGGGTGAAATGTGAGGTACCAATTAGACTGTAGACTGTAGGTGCAGTATTGGAGCATTTTTAAGACCAGAATACAACATTAGAGTGAGTTATTGTACAGTGAAATGACATGTTGCAAGAAAGTTTTCCTGTACCTGACCGTTCGGCAGTGGAGCTGTAGCAGTCTGCTGGAGAAAGTGCTCCGCTGTCTGTCCAGTGTGTGATGGAGGGGGTGATCAGGATTGTCCATGATGGACCACAGTTTATTTAGTGTCCTCCTCTCCACCACAGTCTCAAAGGTCTCCAGCCTGAGACCAGTCACAGAGCCAGCCTTCTTGATATTCTTGTCAAGTCTATTGGTGTTGCTGGCTCTGATACTGCTACCCCAACAGACAGCAGCAAAGATGGCGCTAGCAACAACAGCCTGGTAGAAAAGCTCAAACATCTTGTTGCACACAATGAAAGTAGAGTCTGCTCATCCCTTTGTTGTATGCAGCATCGGTGTTAGAGTTCCAGTCAAGTTCATTGCTGATCATGACAACCAGGTATTTGTAGTCCTCCACTACCTCCACATCCTCCCCCTAATCCATAATGGCTGTGAAGGTGTCCCCTTCTTCCTGAAGTCAATCACCATCTCTCTGGGCTTGCTGAACATGGTTTTGTTTCAATCTTTACTTTGATTTTTCAAAACGTTTTGGAATGCAAACTGCTGTATCTGTATCTTAGTGTACTCCAGGGACTGGTCATATCCTATTGACCACTGAAACAATACACCTCTACCCACCAGTGATGTATTATTTCATTCATTTTTTGAGACCAATTTATGTTAGATGGCTCTGAGCTAGACAGCTATGACCAACTAATGTTAGCAATAGCGACCTAAGAGGGAGGGTGGGGTTGAATGCGGTCAAGGATGTATTAGTGACCAGTTTTGGGAGTAACGCGTTACTGTAATGCCACTGCTTTTGCAGTAACGTGCTGTGTAACAAAATTACTGTTTAAAAATTCAGTAATGCATTACAGTTACTGAAATTTGATCAGATGTGTTACTTGTGTTACTCGTTTTATTAACATGGATAGATATTTTTAGGGCAAATAAATACAACCTGACCCTACGTAGCTGGCGTTGCAAAGAGCCTCTTCACTGCTGCAGCCACAAATGGAGTTTGCTCCTGCTGGGAAAAGATGAAGCTACTTTGTTTTTGTGGAAACAGACAGATTATTTTTACTTTGCCACAGTTAAGGACAAAAGCATGTTGGTGGGCCATGTGAGACCGACTGTAATCTTCAGAAGCGCCTGAACAGCAACAAGATCAAAACTAATGCTATGCTATGCTAGCACTGTGTTATTAGTGTATTTATGCTATCTAAACAGCCACGCTGGATTTCTAGCACAGGTATGGATCTGGGCAGTTTGTGACCCAGCAAGAATTAAACCGACTGATTGCCAGATACGTCATCACAGAATGAAGATCTGATAACATTTTCCATCAGACAGCTGAGACTGTGATCCACTGAAGTTAAAACGCATTTACTTACTACCTGGATAAAGATTATTCAAAAATGGATTTTGATCTCCAAAGGAATTTACAGGACTGGATCACGTTTCTGTCACAGCAGACATTTCTCGTCGGCCTCCGTCGGTCTATGATGACCATGGAAGAGAATCCTAAACGCCTACTCTGCTGGAACAGCACCGCCTATGGCTGAACAGGCTGATGCGCACCGGTGTTCTACCTTCCAGCGTTGGGCGTTGGTAGGATTCAAGCCTAGTCATATGGAGGACAAGATGTTACCCATGCAGCATGTCCGCCCTCTCCACATCACTGATGAATCCAAAGGAACAGCAGGGCTGCTATAGTTTGGCACCAGCGCCGTCGCAGGAGCTGCCAGAATGATGTTGAGCACAACAGAGAACTGCCTTAGGGGCTCCGACTCCGGATTTTTCCTCAGGGTTGACTCCCGAAGCCTTTCCTGTGACCGGGTGTGCCGCAAGGCAGCAGAGGTTTGAAATCAGGGTTTACCTTCCCCTAGATGGGCTACCTTCCCAGGTTGACGAGCCACCATCTACCCGAAGCATCTGGTTTTAAGGCGCCAGAGATCCGCCCTCGCCCCTTCTCCTATTAGTAAAAGCAGTTCCGCCGGGCTTAGAGACTAAACCACACGGGCAGGCTAGGAGTTGGACTTAATTGTCAGAGCCTTTTCGAGACGCACGCCATAAGGAGCATTTTATGAGCACTGGGAGCTTAACCCCAGTACCGCTCCTGGCTATGACAACCTTGGAACCCAGCAGCAGACATTTGGACTGTGGATAATGGGCATTTTCTTTGGATCAGTGCACATCAGATTAAATTCATAATATTGAAGGTAAGAAACGTTGACAGCTTTATGCAGTGTTGCCAACTCACTTTTTTTTGGAGTGATTCTCACTCTTTTTCTTCTCACTCACTCCACAAACCCTATTTCTCACTCCAAAATGAGGAAATTACTGGCAATTTTGTGTTGATTTTCTTCAGATTTTTTCCTACAATAAGAGCTCTCAAGGCAGGATAAAGCAGACTGAACATGTTCTAAAAGCTCTGTCTGAAACAGCCTGACATTAATAAGCCCGTAATGTAATCCATTAATTAAACTAGAAAAGCACTCGGAGAGCGCAGACCTCCGCTAAGCGCCACAGTTCCCCCCATACAGTGTTTGTGTGTACGTTTTCAGATTCCTTGACCATGAAAACATATGACTAGCAATTGGATTCACAATGATAGGATTAGTGGTTCAGTAGTAAAAGCACTACCTCCTTGGCGGAGGTAATAAGATAAGATAAGATAAGATAAGCCTTTCTTAGTCCCACAATGGGGAAATTCCAGGATTGCAACAGCACATGGATAGCAACACTAAGAGCAACAATCAGAAGGCAAGAAAAAAAACAAAAAACAAGAGCAGCTAATATACATATGTACATATTACTATAAATATATATATATACACAGACACACAGTGCAGAGCATTGTAGCTGGATGGAATAAATATATAAGTGTGGCACACATATTTGAGATGCTTAGGCTGCATATGTATATCACTGTTATCTCACGTCTTAGAAGGAACAATAAGTCTGGACCTCCTGGGGATGACAGGAGGGTGTGAAATGTGTCTTTAGAAATGGCTCTGAGAAGACTTCCTGACCACCAGGGTTTAGGTGGAGAAGAGAGGACCTGGGGGGTGATGTATTGTCTCTGGGGAGTGAATGACAATGTGATTCTGTACTCTGATGTCCCGGGTATAAAAAGGGGAGATGTGGGAAGTTAGTTCTCTTTCTGTTTGAGAAGATGTTGGAGACACGTGATTTGTTAATAAACCTGAATTGAGAAATAAATTCATTCTCTTCATTTCACGCTCTCCACACTGGTGACCTTAAGACGTATGATGGGCAGAGACAATTCCCCCGAACCAGACTCGCCAGGGACCAGCCGGGCAAGCGCAGTCTCAGTCAAGCTACCAGAATTCTGGCAGGACAACCCGGACTCATGGTTCCTCCTGGTTGAAGCCCAGTTCGCTCTCGGGGGAATAACAGCAGATGACACAAAGTTCTACCACGTCATCGCCAAACTCGACAGCCGCACAGCTCGACATGTGCGGAGCCTGGTGCAGCGCCCACCCGCTGCCGACAAATACGGCGGGTTGAAAGCTGCCCTCATCCAGTGTTTCACTCCCTCAGCCCAGGAGAGAGCTCAGAGACTCCTGGCCCTGCACGACTTGGGAGAAAGCACGCCTGTTGACCTGATGGAAGACATGCTGAAGCTGAGAGGCTCAGACAACGACGATTTCCTCTTTACTCACATCTTCCTGAGAACTCTACCGTCGCAGACGAGGGCGACCCTGGCGGGCTCCCAGCTTGTGACCCAGCGGGACTTCCACGCGCTAGCCCAAGAGGCGCAGCGGATCCTCGACGCCAGCGGACAGCACACGGCCACCGCAGCAGCGGCAGATCTCAGCGCGATGACCGGGAACGGAAAAGGGCTAGAGGCGACGGAGGCAGTTACACCAACAACGGCGGCGGCGAAGCCCCGACACCGCGGAGGAGACAACCTCTGTTTTTACCATCGTCGCTTCGCAGAGAGGGCACGCAAGTGTATACCGCCGTGTCAGTTCCAGAGCTCGGGAAACTCCAGGACCGGGAGTCGGTAGCAGCTGCGGCCCTCGGTGAACAGAACAAGCTGGTCTACCTGACGGATGCGCGTTCTGGGAGGCAATTCCTCGTGGACACAGGCTCCCAAGTGAGTTTCATCATGCCAACCTACGCTGACCGGTTGGCGGGCCCCGGGAGTCACGGAGCATCAGCGGCCAACGGCTCGAGCATTAAGACCTTCGGTGAAAGGACCCTACTTCTGTCCCTGCACGGCCGCACATATGAGTGGACTTTTAATATAGCGGCGGTGAGTTTCAACATGTTAGGTGCTGATTTTCTGTGCTCACATGGGTTGTTAGTTGATCTCCCCAATAGACGCTTGGTTAATGCACTCTCGTTTTACTCTATCCCTTGTGCAGCTCGAGTGTCCCCGCCCACAGCACAAGCCAACGTCGCCACAGCAGGCGGTAAGTTTCACACACTACTCAATCAGTTTCCAGCACTAATGGTTCCTACTTTTTCAGCAGCTGTGGCTAAACACGGGGTGGAGCACTTTATCACTACTGCTGGTCCCCCCGTTTTTGCAAAAGCTCGGCGCTTGGATGCAGCTAAACTGACCATAGCACGCGAGGAGTTCGCCAACCTTGAAAAGTTGGGCATCATTCGACGTCCGAATAGCCCATGGGCTTCCCCGCTCCACATGGTCCCTAAAGCTGACGGCTCGTGGCGACCTTGCAGTGATTTTCGCAGGTTGAACAACGCCACAGCGCATGACCGCTACCCAATCCCTCATATTCAGGATTTTTCGGTTCATCTGGCGGGGGCGCGCATTTTTTCTAAAATAGACTTAGTCCGCGGTTATCATCAAGTCCCAGTACGCGCTGAGGACATTCCCAAAACAGCGGTAATAACTCCGTTCGGACTTTTTGAGTTTTTGCGCATGCCGTTTGGGCTTAAAGGCGCCGCGCAAACTTTCCAGCGCATGATGGATGCGGTGTTACGCGATCTCCCTTTTGTGTTCGTCTACCTGGACGACATTTTGGTAGCCAGCGCGTCCGAAGAAGAGCACGAAAAGCACCTCACGGCAGTTTTCCGGAGGTTGGGGGAACACGGGTTAATAATCAACCAAGAAAAGTGCCAGTTCGGGGTGGCGCAGATTGATTTTTTGGGGCACCGCGTCTCCGCAGAGGGAGCAGTTCCGCTGCCAGACAAAGTGCGTGCAGTAGCAGATTTTCCCCAGCCACAAACAGTCAAAGCGCTACAGGAGTTTTTGGGAATGGTGAATTTTTATAACCGTTTCCTCCCCCGCGCAGCGCAGCTCATGCAACCATTGTATGCCGCGCTTAAAAAACAAAAACCCTCAAATGCAATCGAATGGTCTCCGGAGCAGGAGCGCGCATTCTCGGAGGTAAAAAAAGCCCTTGCGGACGCCGCGTTGTTGGCTCACCCAGACCCAGCGGCCCGCATAGCGCTCACCACTGATGCGTCAGACATGGCCATAGGCGCCGTAGTGGAGCAACAGGTTGCCGGGGCTTGGCAGCCACTGGCCTTTTTCAGCAGGACCTTGCGTGAGGCCGAGCCAAAATACAGCGCGTTCGACAGGGAGTTGTTAGCGCTCCACTTAGCCATTCGTCACTTCCAGTTCTGGCTGGAAGGTCGGCGTTTCACCGCGTTTGTCGACCACAAACCGCTCACTTTTGCAATGGCCAAAGTTTCAGAACCATGGTCGGGCCGGCAGCAGAGGCAGCTGGCTGCAATTTCAGAGTTTACTACTGATATTCAACACGTAGTGGGTAAACTTAATGTGGTGGCAGACTGCTCTCTCGTGCCGTAACCGCTCCAGTCCGCGCAGGGGTAGATTATACTACCGCGGCCGCAGAACAATATAGCAGCGCGGAAGCGTACGCGGCCCCAGTCCACGTGGGGATAGATTACGCAGCCATGGCTGCGGACCAAGGTAGCGACGCGGACGTGTGCACGCTCCAGTCTGGACCAACAGGGTTAAGGCTGGAGAGCAGGAAGCTGCAAGATGGTTCGCCCCCCCTAATCTGCGATGTCTCTACAGGGCGACCGCGTCCGGTAGTGCCGGCTGCGTGGCACCGCTGTGTTTTTGACTCAATTCACTCTCTGGCACACCCGAGGGTGCGCGCGTCGGTAAAAATGGTGGGAGAGAAGTTTGTTTGGCCAAGCCTGCGCAAGCACGTTAAGGAGTGGGCAAGAGCCTGTATGGCTTGCCAGCGGGCCAAAATACACAAACACACAAAAGCCCCCTTAGAGCCGTTTCACATCCCGGCCAAGAGGTTCGATCATGTGCATGTCGACCTCGTAGGCTCCCTACCCTCGTCACAGGGGTGCACGCATCTTTTGACAATGGTGGACCGCACCACACGTTGGTCTGAAGTGGTCCCACTGGCATCAACCACAGCCGCAGAGGTGGCCTGCACATTTTTAACGGCTTGGGTAGCGCGTTTTGGGGTCCTGTCGGATATTACGTCCGACAGGGGGCCTCAATTTGTTTCTGACCTTTGGTCAGCGATGGCCCACAGCATGGGGATAACAATCCACCGCACTACCGCGTACCACCCCCAGGCTAATGGTTTATGCGAGCGTTTTCATAGGTCATTGAAAGCAGCCCTCAGAGCATTGCTGACGGATGCAAATTGGGTAAACAGACTACCATGGGTTTTATTAGGGTTGCGTTCTGCACCTAAAGAGGACTTAAAAGCCTCCCCTGCTGAGTTGGTGTTTGCTCAACCACTCCGTCTGCCAGGGGAATTTCTTTCCGATAACCCGGCGCCAGAGCATCCCCCTGCTCAGCGGTCACTGAACGACATGGGAGCGAACATGCTTCCGGGCCCTGTTCATCACACTTTTCCCCGCGTTTTTGTACCTAAATCTTTAAAAAATGCCGAGTTTGTTTTTGTCATGCACGAGGCTCAGCGCCCAACCCTGCGACCACCTTATGATGGCCCATATAGAGTGCTGGAAACAGGTGATAAGCATTTTTTGCTAGATTTAGGGGACAGGAGGGAAACAATTGCTGTAGACAGACTTAAACCTGCTTTTGTGATGGCTGGTGAAACTGTGCAAGTGGCGAGGGCTCCTCGACGCGGCAGACCCCCCAGGGAGCAGGCCCCAGAGCCCTCTCAGGGATCGACTAACAGTTCTCATCTTCAGATAGCAGATTCACGGCAGGATGGCGCCACGGGAGCGGCAAAGCCCACCTACAGCAAGTTTGGAAGAAGGTTGAAGCCCAGACAGCATATGGACTGATGTTGTGATTTTATCATGTTGTCTGGACTATGTTGTATTGTTTCATCTTCGACGTTTGGGGGGGGGGTTATGTGGCACACATATTTGAGATGCTTAAGCTGCATATGTATATTACTTTTGAGATGCTTAGGCTGCATATGTATGTCACTGTTATCTCACGTCTTAGAAGGAACAACTAGAAAAGCACTCGGAGAGCGCAGACCTCCGCCAGGCGCGGCAGTTCCGCCCATACAGTGTTGAGATTCCTTGACCATGAAAACATATGACAAGCAGTGGTTCAGTAGTTATTGACGAAAATGGCATTTTCTGTAATGGCGGCCACAGTTCCTTCCATACAGTGTTTGTGTGTATGTTTTCAGATTCCTTGACCATGAAAACATATGACTAGCAATTGGATTGACAATGATAGAATTAGTGGTTCAGTAGTTATTGAGGAAAATGGCATTTTCCGTAATGGGGGTTTAGCGCTACAGTTCCCCCCATACAGTGTTTGTGTGTACGTTTTGAGATTCCTTGACCATGAAAACATATGACAAGCAATTGGATTGACAATGATAAGATTAGTGGTTCAGTAGTTATTCACGAAAATGGCATTTTGCGTAATGGCGGTTTAGCGCTACAGTTCCCCCCATACAGTGTTTGTGTGTACGTTGTCAGATTCCTTGACCATGAAAACATATGACTAGCAATTGGATTGATAATGATAGGATTAGTGGTTCAGTAGTTATTCACGAAAATGGCATTTTGCGTAATGGCGGTTTTCTTGTGGACAGTGATCCGGATCACCACCAAAATCTAATCATCTGTAGGATACCCCATTTCTGACATGCTGTGAAAATTTCATGAAATCCGTCCATAATTCTTGAGTTATCTTGGTAACCAGACAAACAGACAAACAAAACAACAACAGGACAAAACCAACGCCGATGATCACATAACTCCCCCTTTGGTGGAGGTAATAAGTCTGGACCTCCTGGGGATGACAGGAGAGTGTGAAATGTGTCTTTAGAAATGGCTCTGAGAAGACTTCCTGACCACCAGGGTTTAGGTGAAGAAGAGAGGACCTGGGGGGTGATGTATTGTCTTGGGGAGTGAATGACAACGTGATTCTGTACTCTGATGTCCGGGTATAAAAAGGGAGATGTGGGAAGTTAGTTTCTTTCTGTTTGAGAAGATGTTGGAGACACGTGATTTGTTAATAAACTGAACTGAGAAATAAATTCAGGTATCTATCATTTTCATGCTCTCCACATAAGTATATAAACACCCAGTGCGGAGCATTGTAGCTAGATGGAATTAAATATGTAGATATATAAACACACACAGTACGGAACATTGCAGCTAGGTGGAATAAATATGTAAATATATAAACACACACAGTGCGGAGCATTGTAGCTAGATGGAATAAATATATAGATATATAAACACACCCAGTGAGGAGCATTGTTGCTAGATGGGATGAAACAGCACAGCCGTCTACTTAGTTATCCTACTTGGTATGATTATGTACCCATACATATTCTCACCCTCCATAGCGACCGGTATATAATAAACTCAAGTGTTGCTGTTGTGTCCATCTCCTCCATCTCCAAACTCCCAGGCTGCGGGCGTTGCAATTCATCGCACAACCACGTACAACCCACAGGCCAATGGGTTATGCAAGCGTTTTCATAGATCACTGAAAGCAGCACTCAGGGCTTCACTGACGGATGCAAATTGGGTAGACAGGTTGCCCGTGGGTTTTTATTGGGGTTGCGCTTCCACGGCAAAAGAGGATTTGGAATGTTCCCTCCCCCGGCTGCCCGGGGATTTCTGCCAAATAATCCCGCGGCGGACAGCTGCCCGTGCTCAGCTTTTGCAGCCGTAGCGCAAACACAGGCACGCTGCCGGGCCCTGCCCACCACCAGTTTTCCGCGTGCTTTTGTGCCTAAAACTTTGAAGAACACGGAGTTCCGTGTTCGTTGAGACACGACGACACAGTGCCCTCCATTGCGCCCTGCACACATGTTGAAAATGGCCCTTATCTCACAATGTTAAAGAATCCTTTAAAAATTCCTGGATCCAAGACGATGATTCCCGGCTCATCGCCAAAATTTAATCAGTTCTTCCTTGTACCATTTCCAACAACGCCTGAAAAGTTTCATCGAAATCCGTCCAAAACTTTTTGAGTTATCTTGCTAACCAACAGACAGACAGACAAGCCCCGGCAAAAACATAACATCCTGGCCTGCGGCCTGGCGGAGGTAATTAGCTTGCTATGTGTGCAAGATGATTTAAGTATGCATTTAAAAGTAACGTGAAAGTTACTTTTCCAAGTAACTAGTTACTTTAATCATGCAGTAATTGGTAAGTAGCTCAGTTACTTTTGAAAAGAAGTAACTAGTAACTGTAACTAGTTGTACTATTTTTTAGTAACTTGCTCAACACAGTGACAGCACAAAAGAAAAAAATTGTTGTAACAATTGAATATTAAAAAAAATTGAACAAAATATGTCACAAACATTTCACTAAGAGGTGTGAGCTGTTAAAATGTAATGTAAATGTAAAAAAGTGCAGTCGGTGACTCCTTTAACCAAACTGATTTCCCCTACACACCAGACCAAGGTTTTATTTACAGTTGACAACTGGCACACGCAACAAAGCTGTATATAGCTGGAACAAACATGCCTGCCAGTGTTCACTTTAACTGTGCCATCTGAACAGTTAAATTAGCAATGTTTTCCTCAAATGTATCACTCAGTCTAAATTAGTCAGCAATTAAAGCTTAGAACCAACACGCTCCCCTCCTGGTTTCTGTACTTGAACATCTTGAATGCTGCACGTGGGGATAATTTCTTCCACAGCTGAGCAGCAGGCTGCTTGTTAAAGTCAGACAGCTCACAGCAGCTAGAGAAAGATTGTTTTCCTGACAGCACTGTTCTCTTTAGTTTTGATGTTCATATTAATTCAGTCATCTTACCTTCTTGGTTGGGACTGCCATGAGATCAATAGAAAACTGTTGCTTTTGTCCGTGGCAAACTCTGATTGACTGGAGTAACGAGAAAAGACAGATGCCACACATCTGGAAGACAGTTGAGAATGACACTCATATCAATGTGAAGGGCTCACTCTTTAAAAAGTCTTCAGCTGATCCAAAATGCCCTGCAAACAAAGAGTTTTAATAGGCACTAGAAAGACAGATCATCTACTCTCCGGTTCTGGTCTACACTTCAGTGGCTTCCCATAGAGTTTAGAATTAAGTTTAAAATCCTTCTTCTCACTTACAAAGCTCTAAATAATCAGGCCCCTTTTTTATTTAAAAGATCTGATAGTACCCTATTTTCTTAACAGAGCACTACGCTCCCAAAATTCAGGTTTACTTGTAATACTTAGAATCTCCAAAAGTGCAATGGGAGGCAGAGCCTTCAGTTATCAAGCTCCTCTCTTGTGGAACCAGCTGCCAATCTGGATTCGGGAGTCAGACTCGATCTCTGTTTTTAATAATAGGGTTAAAACCTTCCTTTATGATATAGCCTATAATTAGGGAGGGATCATGTGCCCCTGAATCCTCCCTTAGTTATGCTGCTAATAGGTTTAGACAGCCAGGGGACCTTCAACAATGCACTGGGCTTCATTCCTTCACTGTCAATGAAATATTTTTGCTCTTCATTAATATTTGTTTGTCCTCTCCCATAGATTGAGTCCCCGTCGTGCTGTTTGCTCTCTACATGCCTGTTCTTTTCTTCCTCTTCTCTATCCCCTCACCCCTCAGCCAGTCACAGCAGATGACTGCCCCTGTCACCATGGGTTGAGATGCCGTCTCGGCACTCAGCCCATGTTTTCCCTCATCCCTGCTTCCCATTGAGCAGCGTCTCAGCTGGCCCCCAGCTGGCAGCATTATGGACGGCTGGGGCCAATTAGTCTTCATCAGCTGGGGCGCTGCCAATGAGGATAAATAGGAGCAGCCTCGATGACTCGGGGCTGCGACATAAACACATTGCTAAGCTGAAGCCCCTTCGTCTGGTGTCAGCTTATACTCCTCTTGCAGCATTCCTGTGTTTGTATCCCGCTGTGAGTATGTACGTCTTGCTACCCCCACGTCCGGTACGAGCTGCTTACCTCTGCGCTGTGCAACCTGTGAGTGTACGTCTGCATGAGTATCTGTGCTCTCCTCATCCCTTCCCCTTTACCCTGAATAAAATATCACGACTCACTGGCTTGCCCCTGGCTCTGATTGCCCGGCTCCCTAGAGCCGGATATGACAGTATGTCGCAGCCAGAAGAGTTGCCGGCGGCCGTGAGTCGCTGTGGAAATGTACCTTTCTGTCCGGGTGTCAGCGCTGCTAGCATGCCGTTTCCCAGGAGGTCACTTCCGGCGCAGGGCGACGAACTGAGGTCCATCTCGGAGGCTGTCGACGGGACGCCTTCACCCCTGCACGACGCCTCCAACGCGAGACGCTGGCATCCGGGCCGTGCTGAGGAACTCCTGGACTGTCCACCCTCACTTCCTGTACCATCTGGAGGACAGGTGCCAGATAGACGCTGCAGGTTACACAGCGAGAGAAGCTCCACGGGGTGGATGGAAATCCCGGCAGGGAGTCGAAGTGGGCGACGTCTTTCCCCCGTTCGGAGTCCCGTTCCTGCCGCTATTCCAGTCCGGAGTTCGCGCCAACCAGAGGACTTCCCCGACCTGCGCCACGTCACTCGGGATTCCCTTCAAGGAGCCGCAGCTGACAGCAGTTATGTCCTGTGTCGAGTGGCTGTCGCGAGCTCTACTGTGTTTCCTGTCACCACCTTCAGCATGTGGCGGCGGCAGGGAGATTGATGGTGTGGACTTCAGGGCTACGAAGCTTTCCCGTGCTCGGTCCTTCCCTCGCCTCGTTCTCTGATCTGGAGCGGCGAATCCTGGGTTTCCCCCTCGCTTCGTTCCCTGGGAATAGCCGCCATCACATCGCGAGTCACCTCTGCACGAACCTCGTCCGATCCAGTTCTGGGTCATCGTCAGGACCGTTCCTCCCCGCAGCTGTCATCCCTTCGCACTCGTCAGTGTGGAGACTCTACAGGCCTCGTCCCTTGAGCCTCGTTCCACCCGCTGTCATTCCTGGACATTCGGGCTGGCTCACCCCCCGGCTGTTTTCCCCTCCTCCTCGACGCGCTTCCTGACTGCTGTGTGTGCCTGGAATCCCGGCTGGTGAGCTCTCTGCTGGAGACAACGCGAGCGATCCTCAGACCTAACTCCCGGGGGGTCCCTCCGTTATCGCCGGGCGGGGGAGAGGAAGAAGCAGAATCCACTACAGCAGGCGATACTCAACCCCAGGTGGCAGGCAAGTCATTGTTTTGTCACACCTGCCTTAAATGATTTGCTCTGTTCACATCCCTGAGGAGGAGAAGTCAGGGTTTCCTCAGCAGCTCCCTGAACTCTCCCCACCTGCTGTAACTTGTATTCCTAATCCCGCATCCTCTGTGTCCTCTCTCCGCCGAGCGGTCCCCGGCTCCGGGTCACACGTGGTGGGATATGGAGAGGGCCTGTGGTTCCGCAGCTACATTGCGGACGGAGGAGGGGGTACTGACTGCTGCGTGGAGTCTACGCCGACGGACTGAGCGTCCCCGGGTCTCCACGGAGGAGCGGTTCGGTCCAGCGGGACGAGATTCTTCTGGCTTCACGCCGAATGGATCGTCGGCGGGGTTACCTGAGCTGGAGGGATCTCAAGCTGCGCTGACCATCGTGCTGGCTGCGGGGCCCGACGCGGCTAGATGGGAGCCTTGACCAACGACCTCCTGACGACGGATCCTGGATCTTCGCAGTCCTGGACGGCGTCAGAACCCGAGATCAGGCGAGTGCTCTCCTTTCTTTTCTCTCTTTTTATCCCCGAGCACTTCAGCCTATCTCCAGGGGAGACGAGCCGGGTGCAGCCGTCCGCTGCGTCTGAGCTCGTCTCGCCAGGTTCTGGCGCTGCCGGTGATCCTGATCCCGGTTCTGTTTTCTCTTCTGAGCCTTCTTCCAGGGTCACCGGCAAGGAGTTGCTGTTCCTCGTGGTGCTGGAGGGTCCGGGTTCAACGTTGGAGGTCGGTTCTGGTGCAGTATTCAACGTGGGTTCGCCCGAGACCCAGTCGGGGTCCAACGTGGGTTCGCCTGAGGCCCGATCGGGGTCCGACGTGGGTGCTGCCCCAGTATTGTCCAGGTCCGGTGACGAGGTGGCCGTTTTCCTGCGGCCTGATGCCCGCCGCCCTCGTCATCAGCTCTCCCCTGAGCCTCTTCCACCGGGATCCGCTCTGATCCTTCGCCCGTCTCAACGGTCCTGGTGGTTGAGTGATGCGGGTCGACGACCCGACCCACAGAACTTTCGGTTCGGTGATCTGGTTCCCCCCACTGGTCTGTGTTTCCCTCTGGGCAGCCTGGTTCGGCTGCCGGTGGACTGGATTCCTGGGATCTGGGTCCAGAGTTCGCCGTCCGAACACTTCTCTTCCCCTGATTCGCCAGCTGGACAATGGGCGGGGAGATCTCCGGAGCCATCTCGGCCATTTTTGGACTCTGCCTGCCATTCACCTCGGGTGTCACTTTTTCTTTTGTTATTAAGGTCACTCGGGTGTAATGTTTTGTCCTGTTGGTGGATTCGTTTTTATAGTGCTGTGTTTTCCATCGCTCATGCTCAGCATTTTACTTTTCTGCCATGTTTTTAGCCTCGTTTTTTGTATTGTAGAGTTATGTTTTGTTTTCCGTAACACCATGCTCTGCAGTTATCCATTTATTCCAGTCAGTTTAATTTCTTTAGGTGACTGGGTATTTATATATTCGTGTGTGTGGGTTTTTCTTTGCCTGCACTCAGTATTTCTTTTTTGTCCTGTTGGTTCATTATAGAGTCATGTGCCTTGTTTTCTGTAACACCATGCTCTATAATTGTCATTTGTTCCAGTCACCCTCACTTTTCTTGGTGACTGTGTGTGTATGTACTTAAATTAGCGCTGTGTATAGGTTCCCCTTTATTTAACCGTACTCAGCATTTTTTGCCCTGTACCTTTTTGGTGGTTCTTTTTTCCTTGCTCTGGGTCACGCATGGTTGGTACTCTCTGGGTAGTATATAACCGGCGTGCTGACCCAGTTCTTCTCCCCATCTGTACCTGGGTTAATTATTCTGTTTTGTCAGTATTGTATTTGGGTTTTTCTTTCCCGCTACCCTACATTGCCCCCATTGGTGTTGTCCTTCCCTTGGCTTCTTCCCCTCCGGTCCGCCTCCCTTCCTCCCACCCTAGGTGTGGGGGGGGGGGGGGGGGGGGGGTTGGGATGTTCCTGGTCGTTCAGGAGCCCAACCTTGAGGGGGGGGGCTCTGTCACCATGGGTTGAGATGCCGTCTCGGCACTCAGCCCATGTTTTCCCTCATCCCTGCTTCCCATTGAGCAGCGTCTCAGCTGGCCCCCAGCTGGCAGCATTATGGACGGCTGGGGCCAATTAGTCTTCATCAGCTGGGGCGCTGCCAATGAGGATAAATAGGAGCAGCCTCGATGACTCGGGGCTGCGACATAAACACATTGCTAAGCTGAAGCCCCTTCGTCTGGTGTCAGCTTATACTCCTCTTGCAGCATTCCTGTGTTTGTATCCCGCTGTGAGTATGTACGTCTTGCTACCCCCACGTCCGGTACGAGCTGCTTACCTCTGCGCTGTGCAACCTGTGAGTGTACGTCTGCATGAGTATCTGTGCTCTCCTCATCCCTTCCCCTTTACCCTGAATAAAATATCACGACTCACTGGCTTGCCCCTGGCTCTGATTGCCCGGCTCCCTAGAGCCGGATATGACAGCCCCTCCCTGAGCCTGGTTCGGCTGGAGGTTTCTTCCTGCTAAAAGGGAGTTTTTCCTCTCCACCGTCGCCATGTGCTTGCTCACAGGGGATTGACTGATTGCTGGGGTCTTTCTGCAATTGTGGGGGTTTCCCCTACAGTTGAAAGTGCTATGAGATGACTGTTGTTGTGAAATGGCGCTATATAAATAAAGTTGAATTGAATTGTCAAATTGTCAAGAAAGGTGTTAACATTATAGTAGTAACACTTGTGTTTTATTGCTATAATGTTAATAAGTAGTACTTGTTACCAGGGTATGAGCTGGGGTCGGGAACAAAAGAAAAAAAATCAACAGTAGAATATTGAAATACTTTGTGTAAACAATATTGTATTGATTCAGACACCCAGTGTCATGATATTTTAATAAAAGTATTTAATAATGTTGCAAATGCCAACTCAGCTTTTTATATACCAGAGTAATAAAAAAAAAATGACTTTCAAATTCGCTAGATGATGCTAAATACTCACTGTCTGGTTAGGTTCACACAGTGAAGGAATGACTCACAAGATCTAGCAAGCAGTTAAGCAAGACAAAATTCAGTATGAGAAACACGATGTCACTCATCAAGATCATTATGTGACCAAGGGGATGCGCCTAACTCAACTGTGGCATCCAACCATGGGTTCAGACTCAACCTCCCGCTCCGGAGTCCGGCATTCTACCTGTGTCACCAAGAGGGTCGACTGATTTGGCAAGCCAAGTATGAATGCTTTTGACTATTTTTTTTTTTTGTTACTTATTTGTACCCGTAGGTAGATTTGGTTTGCAGTCTGGTGACAAGCCACCGGCTGCTGGTCGCTGCGTGCGCGAGCGCCCTAAACCTACATGTTTTTGGTATGCGGGAGGAAACCGGAGAAATCCCGGAGTAAACCCGCGCAACACGGGGAGAACATGCAAACTCCACACAGCTCACTGTTGGACGGGGGCTGGGATCGAACCCACAATCTCATGATCCCCGCGATCCCCCGGCCGAGGGTAAACTGTGCTGCCACAGTGCTAAACCACTGCGCCACCGTGCAGCCAACTAAAAGTTGTGATCAAAAGTTGTGATCGCAAACATTTATTACATAAATGAAATAGAATCACAATTGAAGCAAATGTGTCCTTAAAAATGAGGGGGGACTTCAGGAAGGCAAAAGTCATAAAACACTCTTAAAAATCAGTCCAAAGGGCTCACTGTTGCACTCCAGGACCTTATTCTTCAGCACTCTCTACTGAGTCCACACCAAGCAGGCCCACACTTCCAAGATTCTTCCTCGCCCACCCCTGGAAGAAAACAAAGTGGCCAGCAGTGTATTCTTCACACAGAAAGGTTATTTTTACTTCAACCTCCAACAACAGTTGGAGTATTGAGTTAAAGAAGCTCACTGTTTCTGCCCCTCTCATCCAAGGCTGACAATGGACTTTGGATGAAGTAACTAGGACTGGATGGAAACTGCTGAAGACTCTGCCTTGGAGGGTTGTGGGCCTCAGTCCAAGTCAGTCCAGAGGAAGGACTCTCGCAATGCAGGTCTGTCCCTGCTTACATAGGAGATGGGGAAACTCACCCCTATGTCCCCATTGACCCGTGTAAGCAGCCTGTAGCAGTCAGTTGGTTGGTTCAGGCTGTCAGTCAACGCCAAAGTTTCCCACTAATTGTGTCCAGTTGTGTTCAATCACTCAAAAGCATACATGTAAACAAACAACAAATCACTGCACTTCAAGCAATAATTATAACTGTTAACAACAACAAAAGAGAACAAAAGTATAGCAATCAACATACTATGCATGCAGTATATCCAGACACAGCATGATATTCAGCATGACAATTATGTCATATCATGGGGCCTTCCACCCCTATGAACAATAGAATGCTATACTTGCTTCCCATCTCACAGGGAGGCCACAGAATGTGGGGGTTGGCAGCAACACCTCCCAGACCATCACACTGAGCACAGGGGCCCCACATGTGTGTGTGCTCAGCCCGCTGCTCTTCACCCTGCTGACCCATGACTGTGTATCAGCCTACAACACCAATCACATCATCAAGTTTGCGGATGACACGATGGTGGTGGGCCTCATCACCAACAACGAGGAGGCCAACTACAGAAATGAGGTGAGCCAACTGGTAAAATGGTGTAAAGACAACAGCGTCTTCCTGAACATGGGGAAAACCAAGGAGATTGTGATCGACTTCAGGAGGGGACACACACAGCATCCCCCTCTGATCATTGATGGTGCAGCTGTGGAGAGGGTGAACAACACCAAGATCCTGGGGGTGCAAAACTCTGAGGACCTCTCCTGGTCCAACAACACCACATCGCTGGCCAAGAAGGCTCAAACTCGTCTCCATTTCCTCTGCAAACTCAGGAGAGCAGGAGTCCCACCCCCCATCATGTGCTCATTCTACCAGAGCACCATTGAGAGCATCCTCACCAGCTGCATCATGGTGTGGTATGGAAGCTGCACCACCTCCTGCCGGAAGACACTACAATGTACAGTGAAAGCAGCCAGCAAGATCATCAGTGCCCCTCTGCCCTCCCTCTCGGACATCTACCTGACCCACCTCACCTGCAGAGCCATCAACATTGCAGGTGACACCTCCCATCCCTCACACTCCCGATTCAGCCCCTTGCCCTCGTGGAAAAGGTACCGGAGCCTCCGGGTCTGCTCCACAAGACTGCTAAATAGCTTTGTTCATCAGGCTGCCCGCCCCCCCCCCCCCGTCCCAGACCGTAATGCACTCACCCGCACAATAACTACCTCAGCTGTTGGCACAGAAAGACTAACACACCAACAGTAAAATGTTTGCTGCTATATTTCCCTGAACTTTACTGCAACCATTTGCACAAATGCCATATCTGCTGCTGTCTGTCATTGCAATTCTGATCATGTGCATTCCTATCTGTCACTACGGATATTACAACTCTACTTTTCTGTATAGGATTGCTGGGTTCATCATCATTTATCGTTTATCTTTATTTGCACTATGGGAGGTCTGGGTCTATCTTTTGTCACCCTTTGTACTATGGGTAGCATTACTGTACATAGACTCCTGTTGGTGTTTTTCCCAGCCTTATTTCTTTTCCTTTTTTTTATATTTTACACACCATTGAAGACAGAGAGAAATGCCATTTCAATTCTCCTGTATGTCCTGTACATATAGCAGTATTGACAAATAAAATCTTCGAATCTTAGGATCTTTGAATCGTACAGGTACAATATATGTAAAATAGAGATCCTTTCTAAAAATTTTAAACTTCACTTTAAATTGGTAAGTTGAAATTTTCAAGCCTGCCTGAAATGACAGAGGAAAGTACCAACAGAAACATTATAGATGGGTTCCTACATGTTTACTATTGCCTGGACACTAACGTTTCTATTTTTCTAAAGTTTAACCTTTTGACTGTCTACAGAAAATCTATGTGTGAAATCCTGTATTGCCTAAGGATTTTCAAGGTGAGTTGCTATTCATCCATCTACTGCTTTTCTGGGGGTCCTGGTCATGGAGGAAGCAGTCCAATCAGAGAAGTCCAGACTTCCCTCTCCCCAGCCACCTTTTCCAGCTCTTCAGGGAGGATACCAAGGCATGTCTGTGCCGGGGTATCCTCCTAATGGGATGTGCTGGAAACACCTCAAGTGGGAGGCATCCAGGAGGCATCCTGATGTGATTCCCAAACCACCTCAACTGGCTTCTTTCAATGTGGAGGAGCAGCGGTTCTGCTCTGAGCCTCTCCCGATGACTGAGATACTCACCCTATCTCTATGGGTGAGTCCAGCAATCCTATGGAGAAAGCTCATTACAGCTGCATGTATCTATGATCTCATTCTTTAGGTCATTACCCAATGTTCATGCCTATAGGTGAGGGTAGGAACATAGATTGACTGTGTCACAATCTGGCTCAGGGATCACAACAAAAAAGGGAGAGTAGTCAAGTGAATAAAAAAAAAAACAACTCACCCTTTATTTTAACAAACCATACTCAACTTAGATAAATGTCTAAATGTCAGTGAATCAGTAATGCAAGCTTGTGTCTGGATGAGTGGATATGTAAGTGAAAGCAAACCAAAGAGAAGAACATAGGGTCTGGAGGAACACCTTTCCTCTTCCAAGTCAGATCGACAGCGCCAGGCAGGGAGAAGGTGAAGAAATGAGGCAGCTTTTAAACCAGAGCACAGGTGTGACTTGTGGTTACTGATTGTACCTGCACTGATCAGCACCTGCAAAACGAATACAGCACAGCCAGGGGGGAGCAGATGACACCTAATACCCAAATGTCGTCACCCCCACCCCCTATAAAGAAAGGGGTTCCCACAGGGAAACCCTAACCCCACTAAACAAAAACAACATTCAAATAGTTGACTGGCCCAGAAAATAACAGAAAGGGCTCTACGTCAGCAGTCTATAATGTGCTTTTGCACCTTGCTTTGTCTCGTATGCCGGTGCTTTCATTATTTTCATCAGTGCATTGTCCATTTTTCCACTGTGCACCCTGGCCACCTAATTAGGAAATGACTGTGCACGTGCCTTGTGCTTGTAGGATGGGACTGATTTTAAGTGGACAGGCTTGGTGCAAGGTACACAGCTTTGGTGTCAAAGTGCATTCTCTTTCAATGCACCTTTGATTATCAGAAAGCAGGCCTGAAGTCAGCAGCGCATTATCAACTGTTCTTTCAGCACTGCATTTAGACAGCATGAATGTGCACGTTACTACACCAGGGCTAGAATTTCTGATTGTCTCTCATTTTGACTGACTGATTTTGTAAAAATCTGTCATAATTCCTTACCTGATCTTGCAATTATTGACGATGTGTCCAGAGTGTGCCTTGATTCTCACTCAATCACACTGGGATAGGCTGCAGCCCCCTACAATGAATTGCTGGCATGATGCCGAGCATGGGTCTGTACCGTGCTCTGGTCTTTTGGTTATTATCCTTTTTCTGTTAATGTATTTAGTCCTGATTTTCTGCCATTATTATTTGTGCTTTTACTTTGACAGCATTGTGACAGGTCTTCCGCCTGTCAAGTCTGTTCATGGCCTGTCACAGCTGTTTAGTGTCTCTGATTACGTTTTCACTCGTGCTTCCACACCTGATTCACATTTTGGTTTCTCCTTTTGTGTTATTTAAGCTCGCTGGCGAGGTGTATTCCTTGCTGTGACCCCACACCTTGTGTGGGCAGGAATCCCCACGCCTGATTCCTGTCTAAGTCTGTGCTTTATTCTCTGCTTTGTGACTTTAATTGTAAGTAACCTTTCATGGTTTTTCCTTATTTGTATTTTTCTGTAATCACCCTTCGTGGTCTTTGTAAACAGCCTTTTGGTATTCACCCTTCGTGGCTGGTATTTGTGTTCATTATTATTATTTATTAACTGAGCAAACTCACAGCAGGCGAATGGTGCCTCATTTTTGCCCTAAAGGGCCAATCATGGCAGTAGGCCGCAGCTAGTAGGTGCCAGCGGCTGTGAGTTTGCCTTTTTTCTTTTTCTACTGTTCTGTTTTTCCCCCTTTTTTGGGTGCCTGCTTTTTGGGAATGACATAGTTTGGGAGGGGGTACCCAATGAGCCTGGGGTTTCAGCTCTGCCTGGCTCTAATGGAAATTGATGATCTCCTAGCCATAGCTCGACAATATTCCACTCCCAAAGACGCTTTGTGGTACCTGGACTTTGCAAAGGCAGCTGTGTGGTGACATCCTCACCTCTCGGAGCATGCTGAGGGAAGGGAGAGGATATCCCTGATGGTGGCTCTGCAACAGCAGAACCGTGAGTTGGAGAAGAATCCCACCAGGAAGCCAAGATCGGCGCTGACGGGGAGGCACTCCCAGGCTACGGTCCAATCAACTCCTCACCAGGTTCCTGCTCCGGCTCCAGTTCCCGCTTCACCTGCTCCAAGTCGTCGGTTCCCAGCGCAGACCTCCACTCCTCCCTATAATACGGCTGTATCGAATCAGATGGAGGAGAGTCACCGGGTGAAGACGCCGCAAACACCCCTCCATTGCCCAGCTATGGGCCGCTGGAGAAAATCCTCCATCTTTCAGCTAGCTGCATCCATTTCACCGTGCTAAGAAGGAACCACAACGGCTTCTGCCTCTAGGTTATCCTCACTGGCTGTCTCGACAGCTTCCTCTTCCTGGGCCATTGCTGTCCCCTTCTCCACCACGGCCTCACCTCCGACTGCTGTGAGCCCAGCTGATTCTCCTCTGGCTCCGCCCGTCACTGTGCCTGCAGGGGTGGCTCCTCCATGTTCTCCAGAGGGGCCCATGATCACCGCAGTCATGGAGAAGGAAGAAACTGGGCTTGCTGCAGCAGGAACCACCGTACCCTGGGCAAACAGGCAAGTGCTTTTTCACGCTATATCACCATGTTTTGAATTACCTTGCCTGATTCCCGGAGGTGAGGCTTAGTTAGTGCAGTCCACTGAGTCCTCACCACCTGCTGTAGCCACAAAAACTTTTCCTGCTCTCTCTGTGTCTCCTCCTACACCCCATGAGCGTCTGCCGGTTCTGAGATTAAGCCGCCGGGCGGAGGAGGAGCCTGCAGCCCTGGAAAACCTGGTTCCAGCCCCGCAGCCAGAGGAAGAGGGCTGTCTGCAATCTGGAGCCTGAGCCAACGAGGAAGCGTCCCCAGGCTTCAACCGTGCAGGATTCAGCACCAGCAGGAAGCTGACCTCCTGTCGCCACACCGGGCGAGCCACCTGCGTGGGTCACATAGCCAGGGGGTTCCGGGACTACAGCGACCATCATGCCTGCTGTTGGGGCCGCCACAGCAGAGTCTGAGCTGGACCTCCAGAGGGCCAGGCCCGAGACATCGTCAGCTGGATCAATGGAGTCCTGGATAATGGTGGAACTTGAGCTCAGGCGAGTACTCTCCTTTGTTTTTGTTGTTTCTGTATTGTAGAGATCTTGCCTGGCTCTTGCGGGGGAGAGCCGGGTGCCTGAGCTCACCTCGCCAGGTTCCACTGCCGTCGGTGACCCTGACCCTGTTCCTTTTCTATCCAAGTCTTCTCTCAGGGTCACTGAGAATCATCCAGCTACACCAGAGGTCTCCGTGGATTCAGGTCCACCACCATAGGTCTTCATGGGTCCAGCTTCTCCGGCCGAGTTTGTCATGGAGGCTCCGTCCTAGTCTGGGACCTCCGTGGGTGCTGCTCCCCCTCCTGCTGAGGTCATTGTGGAGGCGCCATCCCAGCCCGGGACCTCTGAGGGTGGAGTTCCTCTCAGTCTGGGTTTCTCTGGGTGCTGCATCCCAGCTTGAATCCCACGTGGATGCGGCGCTCCAGTGTGTGCCCACTGTGGTTGCTACGCTCCAGCCCGGGGGTCATCGTGGATGCAGCTCTGTCCCAGTCCGGGGCCTCCGAGGGTGCCACAACACCTCAGTCTGGGGCCACTGAGGGTGCCGCAACGCATCAGTCCGGGGCCACAAGGGTGCTGCTTCATCCCAGTCCAGGGTCACCGAGGTTGTGGCACTTATGCCCAAGGCTGCGGCGGGTCCTCGGTCCACATCTGGGCCTGTCGTGTTTCTCCCACTGCCATCACCTTCATCAGGTGTCCATCTCCTGGTTCTGGGGGGCTGCAGTAAGCACTGGTTCCATCTGTTGCCTCCAGGGGGAGGTGTATGGTGCACTGCGACCAGTTGGCTCAGAGATGTGGGGAGACCACCCGAACTCTCTCGTGTACTGGGGTGGCTTCTAAACCCTGGTAGTCCACCCAATGGACTTTTTCATCCTGGTTGGGGGCTCTGGAGACCTGGTAGGCCACCCGACCTCTTCCACCTGATTGTCAGGTGGAGCTGGGACTCTAGAAGACCACCAGAACAGTTCCCTTATTTATCTTGTATTGCTTAGTTTTCTTTGTACTTTGTTTTGTCAGTGTGTGGATCATGTGTTTTTCAGGTTGTTTTTTTTTTTTTTTCGTGTCTCTCCCTCTAGGCCTGGATCCCCCCCACCACCCTCCCGGGGTCGGTATTTGAAGTTATTTCTGTTTGGGGGGGGGGGGTATTTTCATTCCTTTTGATGTTACTGCGGGGTGTCTTGAATCCACCCCTTAAGGAAGGGGCACTGTCATGGTGCAGAGCGTGGATCTGTACCGTGCTCAGGTCTTTTGGTTATTATCCTTTTTCTGTTAATGTATTTAGTCCTGATTTTCTTCCATTATTATTTGTGCTTTTACTATGACAGCGTCGTGATAGGACTTCCGCCTGTCAAGTCTGTTTGCAGCCTGTCACAACTGTTTAGTGTCTCTAATTACGTTTTCACTTGTGCATCCACTCCTGATTCACATTTTGGTGTTTTCTCTGGTATTATTTAAGCTCGCTGGCAAGGCGTATTCCTCGCTGCGACCTCACACCTTGCGTAGGCAGGAATCCCCATGCCTGATTCTTGTCTAAGTCTGTGCTTTATTCTGTGCTTCGTGACTTTAATTGTAAGTAACCTTTCATGGTTTTTCCTTATTTGTATTTTTCTGTAATCACCCTTTGTGGTCTTTGTCAATAGCCTTTTTGTATTCACCCTTCGTGGCTGGTATTTGTGTTCATTATTATTATATATTAACTGAGCAAAATGAATGGTGCCTCATTTCTGCCCTAAAGGGCCAATCACGACAATTGTAAACTTACACACAAGTACACACATTAAATGTTCATTAATTTATTTATCTTTTGCCTAAATTAACAAAATGTTGGCCGCTGTTTTGGTTTTATTTATTTGCCAGACTTCTGTGCTTTAGCACAGTGGGATAAGTCTGCCCTATAGCGAGAAAAGAGCTGTCACCATGGCCCCTGGAGAGCATAGCTCTTCTGGCACACCTGCTGGAAGAGCCTGCAGGTGTGCACAAAACTAACAACAAAACTCAGTTTAAAAGAGAAGTTCAGAATAAGTTTATGTATAATTATTAGTCCCTCCAGGATTTCGCGGGATGTTTTTATGATTGTTGCTGCCCAAAAAGCCTAAATTCGCAGGAGCGTTTTTAAAAAGTTGCGATAAAAGTTGTGATGTCATTTTCACCTTGTGAATGAGTCTGCTTGTCCTCAGCGTAAAATGGATTTGTCCTCCCATTTAGATGCTGTCATATTAGTATCAAGCTTTTGATCACACATTCCTGTTTAGTAAAGGGAATGACAGCAAAGAAAGCAGTTTGTGTACTTCATGTTATGTCCACAACACACCGCTGAATAATTAGGAGTACTAGGACAGCCTCTTTGCACTTTGTGCCATCCCATAAGTGACTTCCCACATGTGCTTAACAGTGATTCTGGATAACATGTGATGATTCCATAGTGATATAGAGAGATAAAGCAATCAAGTTCCAATTTCAAGGTCACTTAAGGACACTAAAAGCAGCACCAATAGAAATGTTGCAATCATTGCTGAGATATGAAACAGCCATTGCCTTAAAACATAAAAAATTGGCACCACACAACCATCTTGAAAGTGATTTTGATTAAACTATGTAGAGTCCAGACCCTGATCTACAGAATATTCTCACAGAATTTCAGAAAATTCTAATGAAAGGATAGCAGATGTTCTACTAACAAGAAATCTCTATGAAGCTGCAGGCAGTGGTGGATTGACCATAATGAATCCATTGCATCCTGTGTGTAAATTAAGCTGATGTTGCTGTTAAAGGTCAGTGTAAGCTGTGAAGAAATTAGTTTATGCATAGAATGGACTGGAAATACAGCAAGATAATAATTTATTTAGGCCCCCATGTGCTTTCTTTTTCCAGAAGAAACATTTGCAGGTTTTGAGCAAGACCTATGGAATTTACAAGATTTTTTACAAAAAAGATATAAGAGTAAAGTTTGAGCAGGCTTACATAAATGAAAAAAAAATATGTGAGGTACACATCATGGAACAACTGAAAGGTTTGGGAATTCAGCAGAAATTGAAAAGACACAAATGACCTCAAACCAAATCCTCCTATTTAATATAATCAGTGGGGAGTGGACGGTAAGTCATGAGCTGTTCACTTTGGTACATTTTCTATCATTTTGTCTGTCTATAATTGTGACATTTTAGTAGAGGCTGAAGTTGGTCCCATCAGTTGTTTTTCTCCACAGCTCAGTCTTCTTTTTTTTTCAGTGTTTTAGTATACTGCAGTATGGCATGCATGTTTTTCTATTTTTCTGTCAGTGATTAGCGTCACCCAAGGCTTTGGTCCCAAGGTTTCTCTTCATCACTGACAAACTCACCTATACATTAGCTACAAACATGTTCTTTAAAACTTAAACCCTCAAGCATTTTTACATGATCTGACAGATGTGGACTGGTCTAGAATCAGCCTGATCCCCACTGTAGACGAGGCATGGAATTTGTTCCGTGAGCTCTTCAGTGTTGTGGTTAAGCATGCCCCTGTCAAAAGGTTTAGAATAACAAGTCGATACAGACCCTGGTTTGACCATGAGCTTACTGTGCTCCTCCTCCCACAACAATAACAACACAAAACGCCTGCTGCAAGGCATGGCTGTCTAGATCGCCCACGGATATCTTGGCTTTCAGCAATTCAGAAATAAGTCCTTGCAAGTTGTTCAAAAAGGCTAAATCTGATTCTTCTTTTTTTTTCATTTTTTTATTGAGAGATTAAAGGAATGATGCATGGTTGTTTGCAGCAAAGCTCTCATTTTTTTTTGTTTTGTTTTTACAATCAGAACAGAACAGTGTCTCTGTATAAAGAAATAACTAAAATATACCAAAAAAAGGGAAAAGAGAATTGGTTATAAGTAAACAGACCCAAATACAAGCACATCGAGGCCGACTTATTTTATATACCCATATGTAAACAGAGTGCCAACAGAAAAAATAAAAAAAGGAGGGGTGAGATGGGGGAGGGAATAAGTTAGTAAATGAAAAAAATATTTGCAAATAGAGCTCAATCAAAAGATGGAGTTTTTAAAGAGTAAAAGTAATTGATGAAAGGGTTCAATTTTTCAAAAATGCAAGAAGCCTTTTACTGTCAGATTTATCTTTTCTACCTTAAGGAAGGGCATAACATCCTTAAGCCATAAAAAGCTGGACGGGGGTTTAGGTGACTTCCAAAGGATTAGGACACAACGCCTAGCTAAAAGGGAGCTAAAAGCAAGTAATTGTAATTAGGATAATGTTAATCGAATTGGAGCCTGTGGGACTCCAAATATGGCAATCAAAGGGTCCATCTTAATTTTAATTGCTAGAACCTTGGACAGAGTCATAAAGAAGTCACTCCAATATTTATACAGTCTGGGACAAAAAAAAGAATGTGTGACTCAAATTACAGGGTGAGGCTTGACACCTGTCACATTGGTCCCTTATATCAGGATAAATTCTTCATAGTCAAGACTTGGAGAGATGGACTGTATTCAATATCTTAAACTGTATAAGCTGAAGCCTAGCACAAGGTGTAACTGAGCGTAGGACGGCTTTATCCCACCACTGATCAGACAAAAGGGTACCAAGTTCCTGCTCCCATGCAGTTTTATTTTTGACAATCGATTGGGTATCAAATGTCATAAGCGCATCATATATTTCAGAAAAAAGCAATTTCTGATTAGTTCAAGGGTCAAAAGGTTATCCCAAGGTTGATTAGCCGGGAGGTGAGGATAGCAGGAAAAAAGAGTGTAGGTGTTCTGAAGAATTATCTGTCTGGTTCTGTATAGTTGTGATCGCGGAGTGGGCATCGGTTAGAATGCCAAGAACTGGGCTGGATGAATTCTTTATGGTCTTTATTCAGACTTGCTTCAACACTTGTTCCAACATGTGTGGGTGTGTATGTGTATGTGTGTGTGTGTGTGTAACAAATAAAAGGGAAGAGCATATCAGATATAAATTCTACCTAATACTTCAATAACATAAATAACAAGGAAAATAACTAAAGCATTGGTGGAAATATAACAGCTTATAATGAACTAAAATAATGTTGGTCAAATCCAATATTAAATAGCAGTCACGTGCTGCCCTTATAGGTAGGCCTGAAAGCCTTAACTACTACACTAATTATTAAAGTAAACAAAGGCACACTTCTCTCATTTACAATATACCCATAATTACACAAGCTCAAATACAGGTGACTACTTTAAACAATATATATATAGACCTAAGAACCAACAACTAAAATAATAATACAGTAACAAGAACATAGTGTAGCTTAGCCCCTTAGTCTATAGCTAACAATGGTAAACAGTGGAATATCATGTCCTTAAAATTATCCAGGTGAACAATAACCATACTAAACGTCTTAATAATCTTCTACAAATCCCTCACCTGTCTCATGGACGCACACTCTAATAAAAAGGACAACTAAAGGGACATATGCTACCATCAACGATACTCAGGGCAAACTAATGAACAGTGTAATGAGTTCCTTCCTCACAAAAACGGCCGCGCCCCCAGTGGTCAGTCTGAGAACTGCAACCAAACCTGTAATATCTTTAATCACAGTCCTGCCTTCATAACACAGCCGCCCCCAAACTTGCTCCGGCAAGTTTGAAGACTGTTCACTGTCCATCTTGGTCTGGTACAGCTGGGAGGCGAATGAGGCGACTCACAGGTCTCGCATAGGTGCGGTCCTTAACCTTGACTTCAGCCAATCGGATTAAGCCATCAGGTCCTGGAAAAACTTTACTGATCTCACCAACTGGCCAGGATGCTCTTGGAAGTTGGGGGTCCACTATCAGTACAACTGTGCCAACTTGAATGGGGGAGGTGTCCCTTTGCCATTTGGACCTGGTCTGGAGAGTGGGTAGGTAGTGGCGTAAAAACTGCGTCCAAAACCGGTCACTCAATACTTGACAAGTTCTCCAGTGACGGCGTCCAATAAGCTCAGAATCATGGTACAACACTTGGGGAAGTGAGGGATCCAGCCGCCCCATCAGCAACATGTTTGGGGTGACGGGGTCTGGATCGGCCAGGTCTGACGAGACGTACCCCAATGGTTTTGAGTTGAGGATTCCTTCTATCTTGATCAGCACCGTTTGGAGTACTTCAGCGCTTACAACTTGAGAGCCGAGAGTGGATGTTAAAGCAGCCTTAATGGATCTAATCTCTCTCTCCCAAGACCCGCCAAAATGAGGAGCGCTGGGAGAGTTAAAGTGAAACTTGAGCTGGTACTGTGCAAGTTGAGCCTGCAGGGAAGGATGCAGGGCATTGAAGGCTTCTTGAAGTTCACGATTTCCACCTCGAAAATTAGTGCCTTGGTCACAAAGTATTTCAGCAGGTTTCCCACGGCGAGAAATAAACCTACGTAGTACCATCAGGAAGGAGTCGGTACTGATGCTGGACAATATTTCAATGTGAACAGCTCTAGTTGTCAAGCATTTAAAGAGCAGGCCCCAGCATTTTTCGTTACGGCGACCCACTTTTACTAACATGGGGCCGAAGCAGTCAATGCCAGTGGAGAAGAAGGATGGCTGCTGTAACCTGAGATGAGACACAGGAAGGTCAGACATCTTTGGGTTCACTGGTTGGGCTCTCCACCTTTGGCACTCTGGACAGGAATGCTGCCCACTCTTTATGGCTTCACGGCCTCGCAGAATCCAAACTTTCCTCCTCAGTTCCGCAAACAACCTCTCCGTCCCTGGATGCTTCAGGTCACGGTCAGTCTGCCGGATGAGCAACCTGGTTACAGGATGCTTGGGATCCAGGACAACAGGATGTTTAACATCAGCTTCCAGATTAGGGCAGCGTCTGAGCCTCCCGCCTACCCTGATGAGCTTAAGTGACTTATCAAATTCAGGGGCGAGTGTGTAGAGGCGGCTTGAGGTAGGTATTGGTTTTGCTGCTGAAATACACCGGACTTCATCAGGAAAACTGTCTCTTTGAGCAGATCTTAGAATGCGGAGCTCAGCCTCCTTGAAATCGTCTGCCGATGGGCTCCCTCCTGATGTACTGGCCGCCCCATGAAGGCGGGCTGCTGCTTCCTTTAGTAGGTCATTGAAGCTGTCATAATTTGTTGCATCGGGTATAGAGTCGGTGCTCACGGATGTAGCCAGACATATCATGGCTTTGCGCTGCTCCTCTGTGAAGTCCTCACAAGGGGGAAGTGGATGCTCTGGCCATTGCTGTGGGGGGAGCAACAAGAAGGGAGGTCCACATGCCCAGCGGGACTGACTTGTGAGCTCTTGTAATCTTCTACCTCTGGTGAGGTCATCTGCGGGGTTGTCCATTGATGCCACATAATGCCAAGTGTGGTTGTCCGTTTCATAGGCTTTAGCCTTCTCAGGGTCTTGACTCAAGCGTTTTTCAGTGCCTCGCCGGCTGGGGAGGACTGCTTCGGGTGGCACGGACAGAGTAGGCATGTTATTGACACGCAAAAGAGGGGTTGCATATCTCTGAGTGCCTTCCACCCTCACCCTGATTGTCTTCGCTTCCAGAAGGTCCATAGCCTGTTGCTCTCTCAGAGACCGTGTAACCAGCCTTTCATTCCTGTATGGGAGAACATCAAGTTGCCATAGCTTCTCTACATGACTGAAGAGCTCTGCTGAAAGGGAGGCTGTGGACAAGAACAGACATTGTTTGGGCTGATAGTTCGGGCAAGAAGTGTTGACAGGTCCTTGTAGTGTCCAACCCAACCTGGTCTAAGTGCAGCAGGGCCTCCAGGTGGACCTAAACGTACAGGTTGGATGGGAGTAATCAGTGAGGACAGGCGGAGCCAATCAGCAGCAATAGGCTGGGCATTTGTGAACGACTCCAATGGTAGCTCTTCAAGTGTCTGTACTTCTGCTGAAGTGATTTCACAGGGTATGAATGCTCAGCCAGCTCTAGATCATCTGCGGTGAAGGCCTTATTGATGGTGAAGGTCTTCGATGGGTGGCTCACAGGCGAAACTTTAACCGTCACTGATGCCCCATGCAGTGTTCTCAGTCCTTGTCTCACAGTCCGCAGGGAGAGACTCTCTGGGGTTCCCTTTAACTTCAGCTTCTGGGTAGCCTCTGGTAGCAGGATAGTCCTCTCCGATCCGTCATCAAGTATAGCGAATGTCTCCAGCGTATGCTCACCATTTCGCAGCAGAACTTTACTGATCTTTAGAAGGACCTGGTTGCACCCTGCTCGACGATCTAGGTAGAGAACATCTGCGGATGATTTATTCTCTGGCTCTGAGGTTGCTGGGTTAATTGGTTTAGATGCAACTGCACGCAGATTCACTTCATGCAGGGCTTCCAGATGCTTCCCTTTGCATATTTTACATTGCACTTTAAGTCGGCATTGCGCCGCTTGGTGGCACCGACCACAACGCCAGCAGCAGTTGTTAGACTTAATCCAGTTTAACCTTCTGATCCCTTTTGTCAGTTGCTTGAAGTTAGCACACTGATCCAGAAAATGTAGGGTATTACTGCAGTAGGGGCAGTATGCTTTGGGCTTGTCCTGTGCATCTGAGGTGTGATGAGTTTGAGCTGGAGACTCTTTTGATTCACTATCTTGCGTTGCGCCGAGGAGGACCATTGTAGCTCTCTTAGCAGCTCTTTTATCTCTCTTTGAACTACCGCTGTCTCTCTTGTTATCTCTGTCCGCTTCATCACCGCCCTCTTGGATGACCAACTCATATTCCAGCCACTCTGCAAAGTCTCTTAATGATGGCACTCCACTATTTTGTGGGTAGAGGTAGCGGTGGAAGGCAGCCCGGAGGTCTTGAGGTAGCTTCCCTGTGAGTCTCGCCACATGAGACCCGCACTTTAGCTCTACTTGTCCATCTTCTCCAAGCTGCTCAAGCATCCCAACTAATGCTCGAACTCTGAGAGCAAACCTTCTGAAGCCTGCCGTGTCACTGGGACGAATATTGGGCTCATCCATCAGCTCTGCTATTCTTTGTAGGGACAGGTGGTGTGGCTGACCATAGTGTTTAATGAGAGAAGCCATTGTGTCTGTGTATGGACAAAGAGAGTTACTGTATGAGTCCGCAAGAAGAAGCGCATCCTCAAATTTAAGGTGATCACAGAGCACTTGATACTTAAATCTCTCTGTTGCGTCAGTTGGGAGGATGTTGTCCGAAGCCAGTCTTAGCCAGGCAAACTGCCTAGGATCAGCCTGGGTGAATTCTGGGATTGAGGGCTTTGGGCCTCTGTAGATCTTCTCCTTCGGAATGAGAGACTGAGTGGGAGTAGACACTCGCTCTGGAGACAGGATGTTGCCCTCCAAAGGGCCAAGAGTTTGCGATGCCAGGGCAGACTGCTGCATATGGGTCTGAGTGTCTGTATTTGTAGTTTACTGCCCGCCGCATCTTGCTGCACTCGTAACTCTTGTAGACGCTGGCTAAGCTCTTGGACAATGCCTGGTGGTTGCTGGGGTAGAGCAAATTGCACATGTGGAAGATCAGGATGATCCCAAGGGAAATAAACTGGTGGTGGAGGTTGTGGCCATTCCTCTTCCTCTTGTGCACCTCCTATTGCTGCAGGTAGGGCATCTTGATGTAGAGAGGCTTGGGTGGGCGTATCTGTGTAGAGCCACAAACCATTAGCCGAGACGTTAGTGCTTCCTGGTTCCACAGGTTGTAGACTTGTAGCAGCCAGTGTAGGAGTACCACGGTCTATTTGTCTTCTCAGATCTGTAAACATCATCTGCAGACGCCTGTTGTCCTCCTGCAGCTGCTGTACTATGCTCATAAAGCCGTGAGGGGCACCGGATAATACTGGTCCGGTGAAGGGGGTTCCAAGATACCCAGGAGATGGGTCACTGATCTGTCCTGGGTGTTGCGGGAGGGGCGTCATCTCGGCGTATCCCTCTGTGGCCCTGTACTGCTCTTGTGGGGCAGGTGGCAGCGTGTATCCCTCATAATCGTTCATCCATCCTGGTGGTCGCACTGCCCTTCTTGGACGGGCACCACCTCTCTGCGGACCATACTCCATCTTCACTCCGTAATCACCAGATCCCGGGTTTCGGCACCAAATTTTGTTCTGAAGAATTATCTGTCTGGTTCTGTATAGTTGTGATCGCGGAGTGGGCATCGGTTAGAATGCCAAGAACTGGGCTGGATGAATTCTTTATGGTCTTTATTCAGACTTGCTTCAACACTTGTTCCAACATGTGTGGGTGTGTATGTGTATGTGTGTGTGTGTGTGTGTGTAACAAATAAAAGGGAAGAGCATATCAGATATAAATTCTACCTAATACTTCAATAACATAAATAACAAGGAAAATAACTAAAGCATTGGTGGAAATATAACAGCTTATAATGAACTAAAATAATGTTGGTCAAATCCAATATTAAATAGCAGTCACGTGCTGCCCTTATAGGTAGGCCTGAAAGCCTTAACTACTACACTAATTATTAAAGTAAACAAAGGCACACTTCTCTCATTTACAATATACCCATAATTACACAAGCTCAAATACAGGTGACTACTTTAAACAATATATATATAGACCTAAGAACCAACAACTAAAATAATAATACAGTAACAAGAACATAGTGTAGCTTAGCCCCTTAGTCTATAGCTAACAATGGTAAACAGCGGAATATCATGTCCTTAAAATTATCCAGGTGAACAATAACCATACTAAACGTCTTAATAATCTTCTACAAATCACTCACCTGTCTCATGGACGCACACTCTAATAAAAAGGACAACTAAAGGGACATATGCTACCATCAACGATACTCAGGGCAAACTAATGAACAGTGTAATGAGTTCCTTCCTCACAAAAACGGCTGCGCCCCCAGTGGTCAGTCTGAGAACTGCAACCAAACCTGTAATATCTTTAATCACAGTCCTGCCTTCATAACAGTAGGTAAATTGAAATTGGAAGCTAAATCTGAAAAGCTGGCAAATAGACCAACCTTGTAGAGATTTCTGAAGGTTTTAATACCATGATTATGCCATTGATGATAAGAGAAGTTGGTAAGGGTAAGTGAGGGTAAAAATAGATGATTTTAAGTATGGGCATCATACTAGAAGATGATAAAAACTTGAAATGATGTCTAAACTGGAACCAAATTCTCAGAGTAGGCAGTACCATCAGGTTCTTTGTGAAATTGGAGAGGTTAATGGGCAATGGAGAAGTGATTAAGGTGGCAGGTGAAGATGAAGAACAGGATTGAATCTCAAGTGTACACCATAATAGATCTGGAGAATGAAGCCAGTAATTCAGTTTACATTTGTGTGCAGACCAGTAATATAAAAGAAAGTTGGGCAAAGCAAGGTCACCATTTGATGAAAATTTTTGTAATACTGATTTACTCAATTTGGGAGCTTTGCCACTCCACAGAAAAGAGGATATACAGTGGGGAAAAAAAAGTATTTAGTCAGCCACCAATTGTGCAAGTTCTCCCACTTAAAAGATGAGAGAGGTCTCCAATTTTCATCATAGGTATACCTCAACTATGAGAGACAAAATGAGAAAAAAAAAATCCAGAAAATCACATGAAGGATTTTTAATCAATTAATTGGTAAATTCCTCAGTAAAATAAGTATTTGGTCACCTACAAACAAGCAAGATTTCTGGTTCTCACAGACCTGTAACTTCTTCTTTAAGAGGCTCCTCTGTCCTCCACTCATTACCTGTATTAATGACATCTGTTTGAACTCATTATCAGTATAAAAGACACCTGTCCACAACCTCAAATAGTCAGACTCCAAACTCCACTATGGCCAAGACCAAAGAGCTGTCAAAGGACACCAGAAACAAAATTGTAGACCTGCACCAGGCTGGGAAGACTGAATCTGCAGTAGGTAAGCAGCTTGGTGTGAAGAAATCAACTGTGGGAGCAATTATTAGAAAATGGAAGACATACAAGACCACTGATAATCTCCCTCAATCTGGGGCTTCATGCAATATCTCACCCTGTGAAGTCAAAATGATCATGAGAACGGTGAGCAAAAATCCCAGAACCACCAATTGGTGGCTGACTAAATACTCTTTTGCCCCACTGTAATATGATAATGTACTTAAACAAACAAACAAACAACAACAACAAAAAAACAACAACTCATGACTGACTTTAGTAGACATCAATCATCCCCAGTTGGAGGAAGTCATTTGACACAGAGTGAGGAAATTCAATCTCTGAAAATATGCCATTATGCCGAACATAAACTACAAGAGATGGAGAATGATACTGATCCTGATAACCACTTTTTCAATAATATTCATAATCATTGTGAATATTACACTGAAAAGCAATTCAAAAGTCAAGTGCAACTAGATGGTAAACTATCAATAATACACTTCAACAGCAGAAGTCTTAACAAAAACTTTCCACAGATTCAGGACTATTTAAAACAGCTAGACAGAAAATTTACAGCTATCGCAGTCTCTGAAACTTGGCTTAATGAAGAGCAGGCTCCTCTGATGGCAATAGAGGGATATCAGATGTTTCATATTAACAGATCTCAAAAAAAGGGTGATGGTGTTGCACTGTATGTTAATGGCCTGTATAGGTATAAGCTTGTAAATGGAATGTCCTTTGCACTACCAGGGATTTTGGAATGTGTTACTGTTGAGATTGACCAAGATGAAACAAAAAATCTAATTATAAGTTGTATATATAGAACGCCAGGAACTTGCATTGAGACATTCAGAGATAAATTAGTCGAGCTGTACAATAATATTACTAGTAAGAAAATGGTAGTAATTTGTGGAGATTTCAATATTGATTTACTAAATCCATATCAACAAAATGTAATTAGAGTTCATGAATTCTGTACAGCATGAGTCTATATCCCACAATAACACATCCCAGTAGAATCACAGTTCACACTGCTACACTTATTGACAACCTGTTTGTTAATATTATTGATAAGAAAATAGAAAGTGGATTATTGATAAATGATACAAGTGACCATTTGCCAACCTTTGCACTTATCCATGGCCACACGGAGGCCAATACAGAAAAAAATTTAAAATCGTTCAGATACAGATCCCAAAATGCAATCAGTTCTTTTAAAGAACACTTGCTGAAACAAGACTGGACAAAAGTCTATGTATCTGATGTAAATGAAGCCTATGACATATTTATAAACATTGTAACCACTCTTTATGAAAAAAAATGTCCATTAGTAAAGAAAAAGCTTAAACATAAATTTGCCAATAAGCCATGGTTAACCAAATGATTACAAAAGGTGTGTAAAAAGAAAAATTTATTATATAAAGCTTTCCTAAAGAAAAGGACAAAAAGAAGCAGAGCAGCGGTATAAAACATACAAAAATAAGTTAACATACACTACTGTTCAAAAGTTTGGGTCACTTAGAAATTTCCTTATTTTTGAAAGAAAAGCACTGTTTTTTTCAATGAAGATAACTTTAAACTAATCAGAAATACACTCTATACATGGCTAATGTGGTAAATGACTATTCTAGCTGCAAATGTCTGGTTTTTGGTGCAAGATCTACATAGGTGTATAGGGGCCCATTTCCAGCAACTATCACTCCAGTGTTCTAATGGTACAATGTGTTTGCTCATTACGTCAGAATTCTCCCGATTACCTCAACAAATTAACAGCTAGAATGCCAAAGGTCTGCAATGCTGTAATTGCTGCAAATGGAGGATTCTTTGACGAAAGCAAAGTCTGAAGGAAAAAATTATTATTTCAAATACAAATCATTATTTCTAACCTTGTCAATGTCTTGACTATATTTTCTATTCATTTTACAACTCATGGTGGTAAATAAAAGTGTGACTTTTCATGGAAAACACAAAATTGTCTGGGTGACCCCAAACTTTTGAACGGTAGTGTATATAATAAGATGTTGTAAAAGAGACTATTACAGTAAAGAACTGGAGAAAAAACAGAAGCAATATTAAATACATGGACAATACTTAACAATATTCTTGGAAATAAAAACAGAAATACAAGCTACCCAACCAATTTTTCAAAAAATAACAAAACGACTCAGAGTGTGAATGCAGCTTCACCTGCAGATGAATTTAATAACTTTTTTGTTAACATTGGTCCTAATTTGGCTCGAGAAATACCCATTACGGCACCCACAGGTGATACAATAAGCAAAAACACTGCTATAAAAGACTCCATTTTCATAAAGAACACAGACGAGAGAGAGGTCATTGAAATTGTTAAATCGTTTAAAAGTAAAACATCTACGGACTGTGATGGTATTGACATGCTCTTAGTCAAAACTATTATTGAATGCTTAATGAAACCACTGACGTATATTTGTAGCCTGTCTCTCCAAACAGGTATATTTCTCAATGCAATGAAAATAGCTAAAGTAATTCCGATATACAAGACGGGTGACAGAGGGGAATTCTCAAACTATAGACCAATTTCACTATTGCCGCAATTTTCCAAGATACTTGAAAAAATATTCTATGAGAGAATTAACAACTTCATACTGAAGATTAATTTATTATGTGAGCAGCAATATGGGTTCAGACACAAGAGGACAACTGCATTTGCTCTAATGGAATTTATAGAAAAAAATATCAACTGCCGTTGAAAATAAAGAGTATTCAGTTGGGGTATTCCTGGATCTTAAAAAAGCATTTGATTCAGTGGATCATAATTTATTATTAAAGAAACTACAAAATTGTGGTATTAGGGGGTATCACTGTCCTGGTTATGTAGTTACTTAAAGAATAGATAGCAGTATGTATAAGATAAGATAAGCCTTTGTTAGTCCCACAATGGGGAAATTCCAGGACTGCAACAGTACAGGGGTAGCAACACTCAGACCAACAATCAGAAGGCAAGAAAAAACAAGAGCAGTGAGTATACATATGTACATCCATCCATCCATCCAGCCATCCATCTTCTACCGCTTTTCCGGAGGTCCGGGTCGCAGAGGCTGCAGTTCAAGCAGAGAAGCCCAGACTTCTCTCTCCCCAGCCGCCTGCTCCAGCTCTTCAGAGAGGATACCAAGGCGTTCCCAGACCAGCTGGGAGACATAGTCTCTCCACCGAGTCCTGGGTCTGCCCCGGGGTCTCCTCTCAGTGGGACGTGCCTGAAACACCTCAAGTGGGAGGCATCCAGGAGGCATCCTGATCAGATGCCCATACCACCTCAACTGACTCCTTTCAATGTGGAGGAGCAGCGGTTCTACTCTGAGCCTCTCCCGGATGACTGAGCTACTCACCCTATCTCTGAGGGTGAGTCCAGCAATCCTACGAAGAAAGCTCATTTCAGTCACTTGTATCCGCGATCTTGTTCTTTCGGTCATTACCCAAAGCTCGTGACCATAGGTGAGAGTAGGAACGTAGATTGACTGGTAAATCGACAGCTTTGCCTTAGAGCTCAGCTCCCTCTTTACCACAACAGACCGGTACAACGTCCTCATCACTGCAGATGCTGCTCCAATCCGTCTGTCAATCTCTCGCTCCATTTTCCCCTCACTCGTGAACAAGACCCCAAGATACTTAAACTCCTCCACTTGGGGCAGGAGCCTGTCCCCAACCCAGAGAGGACAATCCACCTTTTTCCGGCTGAGGACCATGGACTCGGACTCGGAGGTGCTGATTCTCATCCCAGCCGCTTCACACTCAGCAGCAAACCGTCCCAGCAAGAGCTGTAGGTCATTGTTGGATGAAGCCAACAGGACTACATCATCTGCAAACAACAGAGATGAGCTCCTGTGGTCACCAAGCATGACACCCTCCATTCCCTGGCTGCGCCTAGAAATCCTGTTCATAAAAATTATGAACAGGATCGGTGACAAAGGGCAGCCCTGGCGGAGTCCAACTCTCACTGGGAATGACTCCGACCGAGTGTTGGCAATACGAACCAAACTCTCACAACGTTCGTACAGAGACCGAATAGCTTGTAACAACAAGCCCGATACCCCATACTCCCGAAGCACCCCCCACAAAAAACCATGAGGGACGCGGTCAAATGCCTTCTCCAAGTCCACCAAACACATGTAAACTGGTTGGGCAAACTCCCACGAATCCTCGAGAATTCTCGAGAGGGTAAAGAGCTGGTCCGATGTGCCACGGCCAGGACGAAAACCACATTGCTCCTCCTGAATCCGAGGTTCGACCAACGGCCGGACTCTCCTCTCCAGTACCTTGTACCTTGTACATATGTACATATAAACATAAATATAAAGACACACGGTGCGGAGCATTGTAGATAGATGGAATAAATATATAGATATATAAACACACAGTGCGGAGCATTGTAGCTGGATGGAATAAATATATGAATATATAAACACACACAGTGCGGAGCATTGTAGCTAGATGGAATAAATATGTAAATATATAAACACACACAGTGCGGAGCATTGTATGTGTTGGTAATAAAAACTCACAGTTACTGAAGGTTACTTGTGAAGTCCCACAGGGTTCAGTTTTGGGGCCATTGTTATTCAATATGTATATAAATGATATATGTAAAGTTTCGGAAAAAATGGATTTAATATTGTTTGCCGATGACACTAATTTATTATGCAGTGGAAGCAATTTGGAACAACTTTTGGATACACTCGAAAAGGAATTAGGAAAGCTTAAACTGTGGTTTAATTCAAACAAATTAACGTTCAATTTAAGTAAGACAAAATCTATAGTTTTTAACAACCATCACAACAACTTTGTATCTAAACTCAGTGTAAATGGTGTAGAGATTGAAATGGTATCCGAAACTAAATTTCTTGGAGTAATAATTGATAATAAACTGTGTTGGAAGTCACATATTAATTATATTAAAGGTAAAATATCCAAATCAATTGCAATACTACACAGAGTGAAATATTTGCTGAATCAGCCCACACTATATACCTTGTATCATTCATTAATACTCCCATACATGACATATTGTACCGAAGTATGGGGAAATACATATAAAACAAATATATATCCAGTCTTTATGCTTCAGAAGAGAGCTATTAGAATAATAAACAAAGCTGCTTACAGGGAACCAACAAACCCACTTTTTCTTAAATTAAAAGTTCTCAAGTTGAAAGATCTGGTCGACTTTAACCCCTTGCACTCTGGTCAATTTCCCTAAAAACGCCTAAAAATAACGTACCCAAAGTAAATCAAAAGCTGTTCTTCAACCCTTTGCAGCATCTTCATGGGGTTGGTCTCATTTAAAAGAAAACACTTTGAATTTTTTGGCAAAACAGTCAAAATCTCTCTAAGTGCTCCTGCCACTGAGTAACAGTCATCTAAACATACTGAACTTGAAGAAAATAAAGTTCGCCTGGGTGTTTTTTTTGGATACAAATGCTTGCAAATAACATACAGCTGTCAGATCCGGGCTGGAAAATGCAACAGAAATGTAGAACCAAGTGTTATCCAGCTGAGGTCAAAATTTTGTAACAATACCACAAAAAATGAATATATTACACAGCTTTTTTTGTCAGGTTGTTCCCAGGCGTTTTTGAACTGTGCCAAATTGTGCCAAATGGCACAGTTTGGAAAAACGTCTCTAACTTTTGAATGATTCAATATAGAAGCTTGATCTTGGGCTCTAATGAAAGGTGACAGTCAGGGCTGTGTGTGTGTGTGTGGGGGGGGTTGTTTATTCATTCATGAATGAATGAATGAACAAACAAGCCCCCACACACAAAGAAGCATGCCACGTAAAAAATGTGTGGCTTAGAAAGAAAGAAAAAATAACCTACAGTGCACTAAAAATTATACTAAAATATCTAATGTAGAGGATAACAACTCCCACCCCCGCCCCCCGCTACAGAGGACAGACATCGTTCATCGCTACATGACGGACAGCGGGGACAGTGCGCCGCGGTCTACTACACACAGTTGTACTAAAATATCTGCAATATATCTGCAATCCGCTACAGAAGAGTAGCGGGGGGTGGGGGGAGGGGAGGCGTTCACGGTCCGGACGCGGCGCACGGACCGGTCCGTCATGTGGCGATGACGCACAGTTGTAATTTACCGATCAGTCAAAAGTCATTTTGATTGCAATTTTCAGGGATAAAGAATAATTTAGCTTATAACACTTACCTGTCCACAACAGCAGTGTCGCTGGCGAACTTCTCTTCCTCATTGTCAGACGAACATGACGCTGGTCCCCTTGTTACGACTCGTAGTTCTAGTCACGCGACCCGGTCAAACCATGATTCCATTATTGTGGTTTTGCGCTTCCATGATTGCGGTTTTGGCGAACGATTTTTCAAAACAAATAAGAACAGTAGTAAGAAAAAAAGACTGGCGAACGCGTGTGTGTCACCCAACGGCTTACACAAAACAGATTTTACGCACGAGACGCACGCTTTCAATCGTTGAACTTCTCTGCTTCAATTGGCTCGCTGTATTCGCAGCCGTTGGTAGGCGGGTCCTTCTTGCTAGGTTTTCAGTCATTGGTTCTTCAAGGTTTCAGAAACCCAATTCAAGGCTCTTATTAGTCGAATGAGAGGTCAATCAAATCTAAACCAATCAAAGCTCTCTTTTGGCTTTCTGTTCGCGGCTGTGTCTGTGGTGGAAGAACGGAAATGCAGCTTCTTTTTTTTTCAGTGCACTCTAGGACGCACAGTGTCACAGAGACGTGACCGCCCGCGGTATCCCAGAGTGCAAGAGATTAAAACTGCAGTAATAATTTTTAAAGTGAAGAATCTATCACTGCCTGCAAATATCCAAAAGTTATTCCAAATAAGGGAGAAACAATATCATTTCAGAGGAACATGTATATTTCAAAAACCTTCAGTGAGAACTACCACCAAGCAACACTGTGTTTCAGTCCAAGGAGTCAGATTATGGAACGATTTTGGACCTGAATTAAAATCATGTACAACGCTTGGACAATTTAAACAAAAACTAAAGGAAGAAATACTCCAAACATATATACAAGATGACATGTAAAATCACATAAGGATTGTCATATCCAGTCTGTGTTGTGTTGTTGCTTAGTATTTTTGTCACATTTTGTCTTAGCTATGTTCTGAATTGTAATCGCTCTTGTTTTGTTTTTCTTTTGAATTCATGGATGGAATATGGGTGGGCAATATAAGCTGTGGCTTCAGCCATCACCCATTTTGGATAACTTATGTTGAACTGTATAATCAGAGGAGTTATTGTCTAATTTGACCTTGTTGGATTTTCTTTCCCCCTTTGTTATATTATTCTGTTTCTTTTTTAATCTCTACTTTTAATCTATCCGAAATAAAGATTCATTCATTCATTCATTCATTCATTCAAGGTCGTCAGCATATAAAGATAGTTTAACTTCAAAAACAGATCAAAAAACATAAACATAATTTTTTGAAAAATTCAGCAGGGAACCCACTGGACCAAGAGCTTTGTTACTTTGCATGGCTTTAATTGAAAAAATAATTTCCTCCAAACTCACATGCGCATCAAGCCCCTCCACGATAAGGATGTCAACTATAGGGGTATTTAAAATTGTGGAGGAAGGAAATCATTTCACTTAGATCTGATCGTGACTCAGAGTCATAGAGAGAGGAATAAAAATTCATAAAACATTCATTAACAGATACTGGATCAGAAGTGCGATTGCCAAAAGAATCCTTAATTTGAGGAATTAATCAAGAATTCGCCTGCCATTTCAACTGATGTGCCAAAAGCCTAGAAGGGTTTTCACCATATTCATAATAAGCGGCACTGGAACGTAATAAGAGGTGTTCTGCATCAGCTGTTGTGAGGAGATCCAATTCTAGTTTCAAGTCTTGACGTTGCTTCATTAAACTCTGTGAGGGATTACTAGCATTTTGTCTCTCGATTTCTTGAATTTTAGCCAATAGTTGATTTAATTTAGCCTTTTGAGTTTCGTAGTGATGTGCTGAATAGGAAATAATTTGACCACGCAAATAAGCTTTAAGTGATTCCCATAATAATGAATGAGAGACCAAATCGTTTTTGTTAATTGCTGAAAAGTCATCAATTGAGGAAATGATGAAAGCATTAAATGCATTATCAGATAGTAACAAAGAGTTAAAACATCAGAGTGAAGCAAAAAGAGGTTGATCTTTAAATCTAGTAAGACTTAGAGGAGCGTGATCAGAGATTACAATTGGAAAATAATCAGAGGACACCACCTTAGAGATTACAGAACTATCAATAAAGAAAATAATCAATTCGAGAAAAGGTTTGATGCATCTGAGAGAAGAAGGAATATGCCCTAGTTTGTGGGTTGAAAAACCTCCAGGGGTCGACAAACCCATTTTGGTGCATAAACTCAGATATTGATTTAGCCATCAAGAATTGTATGAGGAAGTGAGAAGAAGAACGGTCAAAAGATGGGTTTATAACACAATTAAGATCACCAGCTAGAATTAGGAAATGTGTGTCTAAGAAAGGGAGCGTACTAAATAATCTATCCATAAAGTCTGGACTGTCCAAGTTAGGAGCATAAATGTTAAGCGATAAAACAGGAGTGTGAAAGAAGCTACCTGCAATAATTAGGTATCTGCCATTTTTATCAGTTATTATTTTAGAAGTTGAGAAGGACATTTTTTTTTATTAATTAAAATAGCTACTCCTCTGGCTTTTGAGCTGAAAAAAGAATGAAAGATACCACCAACCCATGGGCATTTGTCTACAATGATCTTGATCACGTAGATGAGTTTCCTGAAGAAACACTATATCAGCTTTAAAGTGCTTAAGGTGAGAAAATACCTTTGACTGCTTGACCGGATTATTCAATCCTTTAACATTCCAACTTAAAAATCTAACAGAGGAACCACCTTCTAACATTTGTAAACCATCATACATCGAATTAAATATTTGAAGAGAAGGTAAATAAAAAATGCCCCCCCCCCAAAAAAAGAAGAAAAAAAAGGGGGAAGAAAATAAAATACAGAGACATAACCCAATAGTGACACCCCCCCCCCCCCCCCCGGTGCACTTAGTCTGTGCCCATCCCCAAACGAGGGAACAGCAGTGCTTATTTATTTAGCAAATGCAAAGTCCTTAAGCCAAGCAGTTGCCTCCTGGTTTGCTGTATGGAGGGTGTGTAATCCTCCTTCCAGTCTTTGGAGCGGGCAAGCCTCTATGATGTGTTCCATAGTTTGCTCCTCTCCACATGCGCACAGTGGGCTAGGGCTACTGCCCCATCTGTGAAGGCTGGCCAAGCAGGGGCCATGTCCAGTCCTGAAGCGATTGAGTGTAGACCACTGTCTCCTTGGGAGGTTGGTGCCCGGGACCTGTTGGTTGGGGTTTATCACCAGCTGTTTGTTTGGGACCTCCTTGGTCTCCCATTCCTCTTGCCAAGCTGTCTGGATGGTAAAGTCAGCTGGGGGAGGGTTTTTCCAAATCGGCCGTCTGGATGAAAGTCGGGCAGTGGGTGGGGTGTAGATATCTGACTCCAATAGGAATCAGTTCAAAAATAAGACTTACAGCTATGCAGCAAAAACTAAAACTACCAGATGGAATGAATCCTGCAGAGGAAAACTGAAAATGATAGCAATATATATGTTAATAATAATAATAATAATAATAATAATAAATGTATATATATATATATATATATATATATATATATATATATATATATATATATATATATATATATATATATATATATACTGTATATACTGTATATATATATATATTGTCGCCACACATGTGTATTACTTTATGCCTCACATCTCAGAATAGAACAAAGAACTGAGTCTCCTTGGAGATAACAGGAGGGTGTGAAAGTGTAGTCCTTGTTATGCAGGAGACGGCCTTGGGAGGATCCTTTGTGTGTCTAGAGACTGTGTAGGGGACCCTTTGTTGGCCAAGGACAGAGAGGGGGAGGCTGAAGGATTAAAGAGGAAATGCATTGTGATTTGTGATGTTAATGCATGTGAATTGTGAGCTGTGAAAGCCTGGGTATATAAGGAACGAATTTGTCTGAGAGTTCCTCTTTTTCAACTTGATCGATGATGGCGAATGTGTAATAAAACATGCCTTGAGACAAAACCTTGCCTCGTCATTTACACATTTCCACTATATATATATATATATATATATATATATATATATATATATATATACTGTATATATATATATATATATAGACACACACACACACACACACACACACACACATATATATATATATATATATATATTAATAATAATAATAATGGTCATAATAATCAGTTCAAAAAGTAGAAAATACTGCCTGCCACAGTCTGTGAATAAAGTTAAAAGGAACCTGAACTAATGTCAATCATTTAAAAGGTTATGTCATATATATACACCCCTTTGGGGCAGGAAGACAGATCCAGGTGCTGAATTGTGTTTGTGACATTTATTAACAAAAAGAACAGAAAACCAAAAAACTGCAAAACATACAAAAAATATAAATGAGGAAGACTTACAGTTTGTGTTCCAGAGCCGGCATCGCTCTGCGAACGTCAAGTAAAACAGAGGAACATTCGTGGGAAGATTCATTCAATAGTCCTGCAAAGACAGAATGAACAGCGGCGTATAAATACTCGTGGGGAAACAACGTAAATAATCACAGGTGTGGGTTCACCTGAGCGGGGAAAGAGGGAACCATAATAGTGATTGGGGTCAGGTGGTAATTATGAGAGAGGAGCGATTGGACTGGCAGTCTGACAGACGACACCCACACAAAGCACAAACCCGGAAATGTCGTCTGACAGCTGTCAGCCCACAGAACAAATATGAGAGATAAACATAAACAAATACAGACTAGATACACACGTGGACAAAATTGTTGGTACCCCTCTGTTAATGAAAGAAAAACCCACAATGGTCACAGAAATAACTTGAATCTGACAAAAGTGGTAATAAATAAAAATTCTACGAAAATTAACCAATGAAAATCAGACAATGCTTTTGAATTGTGGTTCAACAGAATTATTTCAAAAAACAAACTCATGAAACAGGCCTGGACAAAAATGATGGTACCCCTAGAAAAGATTGAAAATAATGTGACGATAGGGACATGTTCAACCAAGATATGTCCTCTAATTAACATTACAGGTGTCTACAAACTTGTAATCAGTCAGTCGGCCTATTTAAAGAGTGACAAGTAGTCACTGTGCTGTTTTGTGACATGGTGTGTACCACACTAAACATGGATCAGAGGAAGCAAAGGAAAGAGTTGTCTGAGGAGATTAGAAAGAAAATTATAGACAAGCATGTTAAAGGTAAAGGCTATAAGACCATCTCCAAGCAGCTTGATGTTCCTGTGACTACAGTTGCACATGTTATTCAGAAATTTAAGATCCACGGGACTGTAGCCAACCTCCCTGGACGTGGCCACAGGAGGAAACTTGATGAAAAATGGAAGAGACGGATAATACAAACCTAATACAAGCCCAGAACAACCTCTAAACACATTCATGGTGAACTCCAAGGTCAAGGTACATCAGTGTCAGATTGCACCACCCGTCGTTGTTTGAGCCAAAGTGGACTTTATGGGAGACGACCAAGGAGGACACCACTGTTGAAAACAAATCATAAAAAAGCCAGACTGGAATTTGCCAAACTGCATGTTGACAAGCCACAAAGCTTCTGGGAGAATGTCCTATGGACAGACAAGACAAAACTGGAACTTTTTGGCAAGGCACATCAGCGCTCGCAAAAATGAAGCATACCAAGAAGAGAACACTGTCTCTACTGTGAAACATGGAGGAGGTTCTGTTATGTTCTGGGGCCGCTTTGCTGCATCTGGCACAGGGTGTCTTGAATCTGTGCAGGGTACAATGAAATCTCAAGACTATCAAGGTATTCTAGAGAGAAATGTGCTGCCCAGTGTCAGACAGCTTGGTCTCAGTCGTAGGTCATGGGTCTTGCAACAGGATAACGACCCAAAACACACAGCTAAAAACACCCAAGAATGGCTAAGAGCGAAACATTGGATTATTCTAAAGTGGCCTTCTATAAGCCCTGATCTAAATCCTATTGAACATCTGTGGGAGGAGCTGAAACATGCCATCTGGAGAAGGCACCCTTCAAATCTGAGACAACTGGAGCAGTTTGCTCATGAGGAGTGGGCCAAAATACCTGCTGAGAGGTGCAGAAGTCTCACTGACAGTTACAGAAATCGTTTGATTGCAGTGATTGCCTCAAAAGGTTGTGCTGTGGAGATGTGAGAATGACGAGGCAGAGTTCTCTCTCAAGTCAGCTTTATTCACATCGCCATCATCTCAAAGCAGAAAGCAGAAAAGAGGGCCACACAGGAAACTCTCGTCCTTAAATATCAGGACTCTTACAGTTCACAGGTCACATGTATCACAGACTACGTTGCATTATAATGACAATTAATTATAGAGTAACAATGCATCCTCACTCCATGATATCACTACCACTGTCTCCCCTGCATCCCTTCTTTAATCCTTTAATTATACCCCCCACAGTCTCCAGCCTTGCATACCAAAGCTAAGATTCTTGCAGCTTCCTGTAATCACCAAGGAAGCTCTGCTTTTGTTCTGATCTAAAATGTGAGTCCAAAACAGGTCACGTCTGTGTGTCCACCACAGTGCAACAAAATATTAAGTTAAGGGTACCATCATTTTTGTCCAGGCCTGTTTCATGAGTTTGTTTTTTAAAATAATTCTGTTGAACCACAATTCAAAAGGATTGTCTGATTTTCACTGGTTAATTTTCAAAGAATTTTTATTGATTACCACTTTTGTCAGATTCAAGTTATTTCTGTGACCATTGTGGGTTTTTCTTTCATTAACAGAGCGGGTACCAACAATTTTGTCCACGGCTGTAATAATTACAACTGAAACAGGACATAGCCGAAACAAGCTGAAACATAAACAAAGAAAATAGAAAGCAGTAAAACAACTCAAAGTGGCATAAAAAAATACAACAAATGAATATACAATTACAGAGAAGGAGCCACGAGACTGGATCCGGCAGAACCTCCAGAACCCAGCTCGTGACAGGTTATCATTGAAACTATGTCTCCCAGCTGGTGGGTGGGGAGAGGGAAGTCTGGGCTTCTCTGCTTGAACTGCTGCCTCCGTGACCCGGACCTCCGGAAAAGCGGTAGAAGATGGATGGATGGATGGATTATACCAGTGGCTCTTAAACTTTTTTTTATTCCCCATTTTGGGGAGCCATTAACAAGCCCACCTACTGTACCCACAGCTATTTCTCTGCCCCTCCACACCCACAATGAATCCAAGAGCAAGTTAAGCCTTACCATATTTCCTTTTCTTCTTGGCTTTTTTTGTTAATTATCATCCAGAATTTCTCTTTGGTCATCATTTTGATGGAGAGATTTTTAAAAATTAGGTCATGATATAATTTTATCCATCCATCCATCCGTCCATTCATACATCCATGTTCTACTGCTTAATCCTTTTCGGGTCAGGGGGACTGGAGCCTATCCCAGCATCTTTGGACAAGAGGCAGGGTACATGCTGGACAGATTGCCAGTCCATTGCAGGACAGATATAGTTTTATCAGTAATTTTAAGATAAGATAAGATAAGCCTTTATTAGTCCCACAACGGGGAAATTCCAGGATTGCAACAGCACAGGGATAGCAACACTCAGAGCAACAATCAGAAGGCAAGAAAAAAAAACAAGCAAGCAAGAGCAGCTAATATACATATGTACATATTACTATAAAATATATATATACACACACACACACACAGACACACAGTGCAGAGCATTGTAGCTGGATGGAATAAATATATGAATATATGAACACACAGTGCAGAGCATTGTAGCTAGATGGAATAAATATGTAAATATATAAACACCCACAGTACGGAGCATTGCAGCTAGGTGGAATAAATATGCAAGTATATAAACACACACAGTGCGGAGCAATGTAGCTAGATGGAATAATATGTCTATATATAAAAACACAGTGCGGAGCATTGTAGCTAGATGGAATAAATATATAGATATATAAATATAAACACACCCAGTGCTGAGCATTGTAGCTAGATGGAATAAATATGTAAATATATAAACACACACAGTGCAGAGCATTGTTGCTAGGTGGGATGAAACAGCATAACCGTCTACTTAGTTATCCTACATGGTATGATTATGTGCCCATACATATTCTCACCCTCCATAGCGACCGGTATGTTCCTAGTTGTATGCCGGAGAGGACCATTGTGTAAGTCTATTGCATCTTTTGCATTCAAAAAAAAAAAAAAACTATTAGTTTGTTACGTCTTTTTGCTATCTCTGCGAGCAGCCCTGCTTAGGTTGTACAGTCTGACAGCCGTTGGTAGGAAGGACCTACGAAACCTCTCGGTTGTGCACCTGGGATGATGTAGTCTGCTGCTAAATGAGCTCCTCAGTGCATCCAGTATGTCCTGCATAGGGTGGAACTCGGACTCCAGCAGAGATGACAGTTTAGCCACCGTCCTTCTCTCTCCTATCTCCTCCATCGGATCAAGGCGCTGCCCCAGGACAGAGCTAGCTTTCTTAATCAGTTTGTTCAGTCTCTTCCTATCGGCTGCAGTAATGCCACTGCCCCAGCAGACCACTCCAAAAGTGATGGCTGATGCCACCACCGTGTCATAGAATGACTTCAGCAGCGCCCCTTGTACACCAAAAGACCTGAGTCTCCTCAGCAGGAACAGCCTGCGCTGTCCCTTCTTGTAGAGTGCGTCAGTATTGTGTGACCAGTCTAGTTTATTGTTCAGATGAATACCCAGGTACTTATAGGATGTCACCATCTCGATGTCTGTTCCCTGTATATTTACTGGTACTGTGAGGGGCTGCCCATGCCTGCGGCAGTCCACCACCAGCTCCTTAGTTTTCCTCGCGTTGATCTGGAGGCAGTTCCGATGGCACCAGTCCACAAAGTCCTGGATAAGCCCTCTGTACTCAGCTTCATCTCCGTTGGAGATGAGACCAACGATTGCAGAGTCATCAGAGAACTTCTGTAGATGGCAATGCGTTGTGTTGTGTGAGAAGTCCGCAGTATAAAGAGTGAACAGGAAGGGAGCCAGCACCGTTCCCTGGGGGGCCCCCGTGCTACTGATGATCGTGTCGGAAACACAGTCCCGGGTTCTCACAAACTGAGGCCGGTTCGTGAGGTAGTCCAGGATCCATGATGACAGGTGCTGGTCCACCCCTGCGCGCAGCAGCTTGTCCTTCAGGATCATCGGTTGGATGGTGTTGAAAGCACTGGAGAAGTCAGAGAACATGATCCTCACCATATTCCCGGGCTTCTCCAGGTGGGACAGAGAACGGTGAAGGAGGAAGATCACCGCATCCTCCACCCCAATGCCATGCTGGTAGGCGAACTGGAGTGGATCCATCGCTGGTTCCACCAGGGGGCGGAGATGAGCAAGGAGCAGTCTCTCCAGGGTCTTCATCAAGTGGGACGTCAAGGCCACCGGTCTGTAGCTGTTCAGGTCTTTGGGGTGGGAAGTTTTTGGTACAGGTACCACACAAGATGTTTTCCACAGCTGTGGTACCCTCCCCAGTTTCAGGCTCATGTTGAAGATATACGTCACAATCCCATTATATACAACCCCAATCCCAATTTTAATTCTAATTTGACAAAACACTAAGTAGCTTTTATTTTAATTTGCCTTTTCAGTTCTAATTGCGAAAATTTTGTCATAAACGGGCAAGTGCGGTGAAACAAGGACGCTAAACGCAGGCAATACGGTTTTGCAAGTTTAATAATACAACACAAAATACAGAACTCAGGCTACGATCTCCCAGCGGAGACTGGACATACAATGAAATAAATCAACCACAAAACTAGCGGCAGCTGAGACTTACGTTTGGATGAGCCAACGAGAGCAGTGTGACAGGGAAGAAGAAAATAACCCAGCGATTACCAAATACAGAACCAAGGCTTAAATAAGGCCATGAGAATAATTACCGTCAGAAGTGCACCCTGACAGCTGTAGCCTTGACAGAGAGACAGTGAGAGAGAGAGAGGGATAAAAAAAAAACCCAACTGTGACGCTAGAACAGGAAGGCTGAGCATGGCGGACCCCTCATGCTCAGTTTGTGACAGAGAATTCCAGACACCCCACAAAGAAGACCCCCCCCCAACAACAACAACAACAACAACAAAAACACCCCGGGTGGGAGGAGGGGGACCCTGGCACGGAGGGGCCCAAAACAACCAGAGAAAAACAGAAAAACACCCGTGACTCACATACTGGCCCAGAGCAACAAAAAGCAACTACGGCTGGGAACTAATAGTCCATTTCGAGAGGTCTTCCAGAGTCCCGACTCCACCTGATCAACAGGTGGAACACTTCGGGTGCCCTTCCCGGTCTCCAGAGCCACCAAAACAAAAAGAAAAGTTCATCGGGTGGCCTTTCCGGTCTCCAAAGCCACCCATACCAACCAAAGAGTTTGTTGGGTGGTCTCCCTGAGTCCCTTAGCCACCGAAGCAACCCAAAGAGTTCGTCAGGTGGCCTCCCCACGTCCCTGGGCCAACGGACCTGAGGACACAATGCTCCCCCATCTGGAGGCGGTAGCTGGGACCAATGCCCCCAACGGCCCGCTTGGCTTATTGCGTGGAAGAGGCAGACCCAGGGCTGCGGCGTAGCACCCATGGCGGCCCCGGACTGGGGCGCAGTACCCACGGAGGCCCCGGACTGGAGTGCAGCACCCACAGATGCCCCGGACGGAGGGAGAGCAGCACCCACGGAGACGTTGGACGGAGGGGGAGCAGCACCCACGGAGACCTCGGATGGAGGGGGAGCAGCACCCTCGAATCTTGATCAACTCTTGGATTCTGTCGAAAAGGAACTTAAAGATATAAAGAAATGGTTTGACAACAAGTTATCATTAAACTTAAATAAAACAAAATTTAGAACATTTGGGAACTGATCAGTGAATTTAAATAAAAAATTTATGATAAATGTAGGGGAGAAATGATAGCTCTGTATACTCTGGATACAGAGTATACAATCCAGTATACTCTGGATTGTAAGGTGCTGTTCGTGTTTTATCGCCACACTCAACCTTGAGTGTCGGCCAGAACACTACTTAAAGGAAACCAGTACTGGTCATTATAACCATATTAATTGTGCTTTAGGTATTACTTATAAACCAAAAATGTGTTTATTCAGTACAAATAATCCCCTAGATAATTTTATTCCATGAAAACCGCTCGGTCAAAACCAATGGGGAGCAGCCATCGCCGGCAGGAAGTGACGTACACTCGCTGATTACGGCTTTACCGCGGACGAGTAAACGTGTTTACCGTGGATGAGTAAATGTTTTCAGCAGATGCTCAGTGGGTCGAGATCTGAGTTGAAAACAGCGCAAAATCTGAACGTTGAATAAATCTTGATATACTAGAATTTTATTTCATTAAACTATATGTGAGTAGATTTGCTTGTACATGGTTGTAAAAATTACATAAAATTCTGATGTTAAAACTTTGTTGACTACTATACTGCAGCCCAGTCAATCGCACAAAGCAACGACTGTGCGTCACTACCGGTGCTGAAATAGCCCATGGAAAAGGCAAGATGTCCCTGACCATGGCTGACTGACAGAGCAGTGACTTGAAACTCATGCGTGTTTGAGAAGGAATCATGACCAAAATTACCGGACGGAACCACTAGTATCATATTTGAATAGCTATTGATTAAAATTCGCTACAGGTACCCTTTAAGGCCTAGATGCATTCACTACCATTACTGCCATGTACTGGGTGCAGGAACAGTCACAAGCTGGGATGAAGGGTTGCTTCAACAACTGCTGCTTTATTGCTGTCTTCAAACAGGGCACCATGCATGTATAATCACTGCTATACGTGTAAGGCACGGATAGGCATGCAATACAGGAGTAGGTATGCATATTTGTGTGTGTGGTTTCTTAAACAACAGAAATAGAGGAGAGATAATGAGTTCACTATCACTGAAAAATAACTGCCCATACAGTATATGCAATACTACTGTATGGTTTTACCCAAATGAAGCAGGTTAGCAAGGCACCTTTAGCTCAGTTGCACTTATAACCAAACTTACAATGAGTTAGCTCACGCTTGCAAATTACACCATGAAATGAGTAGCAGCTATGTGCTCTAAACACAGGATAAATACAGCATAACATCAAACAGCACGTGGAGATTCCCAACTAGCATCAAGTGAACGAGCAACAGGCTAACACCTTCACGTGTATTATTATGCTAATAGCAACACCGCACCACTTTGCAACGTCTGTCTCTCTCTCTCTCTCTGGCATCCTCGTCTCGAAGAGGCGATGGTTAGCGCGTCAAGGGTTGGAGCAGCGCATGTAATGACTATACAGCCCAATCCTTGAGTGGCAGTCTTTGGAGCAGTTGGCACAGATGAAGATTGATGGTGCATGTGCTGATGCTGCGCATTCTTTCCTCGCCTCACGCTTCATCGCCATCTGGACTCTCATGTTCACTTCCATCTTGAGAACACCCTCTTTGACACTGTGGTGCCAGGTGACTCGATCTTTGGCAATAACCTCCTAGTTATTGGTGTTGATCTGCGCACACCGCATGTCGCATTTGCAGACATCTTTAAAACGCAACAGCGGTCAGCCCACACAGTGGACACCCACCCGCAATTCTCCGTAAAGGATTTCTCTCGGCAGATGGTCAGGCTCCATGCGGTGCACATGGCCGAGCCACCGAAGTCGTCTCTGGCTGAGAAATGCTGAGATGCTTGGCAAGTCAGCGTGCTGAAGGACCTCATTGTTGGGGACTCTGTCCTGCCACTTGATATGCATAAGGCGTCGAAGTCAGCAGAGGTGGAACCCGTTTAACTGCTTCTCCTGCCTGGCATAGCCTGTCCAGGAGTTGCTGCTGTACAGGAGAGTGGACAGGATGCAAGCTTGGTATACGAATAACTTGGTCTTCAAACTCAGCAGATTGTTGTTCCACACACGCTTGTTGAGTTTGGCCATGACAGCAGCTGCTTTGGCGATTCTGGAGCTGATCTTGGTGTCCAGTGAGAGCGTGTTTGAAACAGTGGATCCTAGGTAGGTGAAGGTGTCCACAACCTCCAGCTGTGTGTTGTCAATGGTAATGACAGGAGAGGAGACAGCATCTTGTGACATGATGTTGGTTTTCTTAAGGCTGATCATGAGCCCAAACTCCTTGCAGGCGTGTGACAGTTTGTCGACCAGGTGCTGTAGGCCCTCCTCGCTGTGCGATGCTAGAGCAGCATCGTCTGCAAACAGCAGCTCACATATGAGGACCTCATAGACTTTGGTTTTAGATTAAATCATCCTTAATTGTCATTCAACCATACAACCAATCATGTCATCATCAATCACCAATCATCACCAATCATGTCTGCTAAATGTGCATTGAGGTTTTTTTTTGCCTGCAATCAAAATTTCGCTCACTTGCCGAGCGTCATTCTGATAAAACGTGTTTTTTTCTCTCGCCTACTGTGTCATATCCATTTTCTTTTCTTTTTTTTTTCCTTTCTTCTTTATGACTGGCACCTTGCAGCTGCCCCGGCCTTGGATGCGCTCTGCAGAGCGTGCCCAAATGCCAAGTCACGTTTCGTTACCTTGTATTCATACATGTGTAATGACAATAAAGTTGAATCTCAATCTCAATCTCAATGTACAGTAGAACGAAATTGTGCTTTATCCTATCTACAGTGTCAATCACACACACCCCATGTGTAGAATCAGAAGGGCCACTGCCATGCAAGGCGCCACCACAGATTTCCCTCCTCCATTCCATAACTGCTGAGCACCAAGCTGGACGGCAGGAAGTTCCACTTTTATATGGTCTTCAGCATGACCCGGCTGGGATTTGAACCCCTGCCTCCCGGGTGTGGGGCGGATGCTCTACCAACTGAGCCACCACTCTGGTAGCACGAAGTCTTGCGATGTTGAGTAATTTTCCATTTGATCTCATGCAGACGTAGACACCTTCAGGACAGTCGGCGAAGACGTAGTGGAGGAGCATTGAGAAAGAAATCCCAAAGAGAGTCGGTGCTAGAATGCAACCCTGCTTCACTCCACTGCTGACTGGGAAGGCATCTGACATGGCTTCATCAAAGAAAACAGCACCATGCATGTCCATGTGGAAGGAGGAGATGATTGCAAGGAGCTTTGGGGGGACAGCTGATCTTTCACAGGATCTGGGAGAGCCCGCTTCGACAAAGCTTCGAAGTCAAAGGCTTTGGTCAGGTCCACCAACACAAGGAACAATGGCTGTTGCTGCTCTTGACACTTCTCCTGCAGCTGGTGGAGGGAGAAGATTATATCCATTGTGGACCTTCTGGCTCTGAAGCCACACTGGGACTCAGGATAGACTCGTGAAGCGAGGCTCTGCAGGCAGAACAGGGTGACCAGGGTGAAGACTTTGCCAACTATGCTCAGAAGAGAGATGCCCCGGTAATTGTTGCAGTCACTGTGGTCGCCTTTGTTCTTATACAGCGTGACTATGTTGGCATCTCTCATATCTTGGGGAATGTGACCTTGCTCCCAGCAAAGGCAGAGGATATCATATAGTGGTTGTAAGATGGCTGTTTTCCCATGTTTCAGAACTTCTGGGGGGATACCGTCTGTCCCTGGAGCCTTGCCACAAGTGAGGCAGTCTATGCCTTTGCTGAGCTCTTCCAGCGTGGGCATTTCATCAAGCTTTTCCATGACTGGTAGTCAGGCAAGGCGTCGAGGGCAACGTCCGTCACAATGTTCTGGGTCAAGTACAATTCAAGATAATGCTCGACCCAACACTGGAGTTGTTTGCTCTTGTCGGTGATGGCTTCGCCTGTCTTGGCTTTGAGCGGTGCTGTTTTGATACTTGTGGGCCCGATAGCTGTTTTGATGCCCTCATGCATTCCTTTGGCATATCCGCAATTGGCAGCTACCTGGATGTTGGTGCACAGGTTCTGCCAGTACTCAATGGCGCAACAGCGGGCAACCTGCTGTGCCTTGCTCCTTGCTGCTCGAAGGGCGTCACGTGTGCCAGAGCAAGGGTTCTGCTTGTGAGCCAGCAGTGCTTCTCTTTTGGCCTCTGTGACTGGCTGCATTTCATCTCAGTGAGCCTCAAACCAGTCAGCATTCTTGCATTCTTTCTTTCCGAATGCAGTCATGGCTGAGTCATAGATGGCATCACGAAGGTGGTTCCATTTGGCATCCATGTCACCTGAGGTATCGGACTGGAGGTGAGCTTCAATTTCCTCTGAAAGCTGTCAATGAAGGTCTGAGCCTTGATCAGATCGGAAATTCCGCAGGTGTTGATGCAGGGGCGACCCTTAGACTTGGCATGGTGGATCTTCCTTGGCTTCATTCTGACCTTACTGGCAACAAGGGAATGATCTATATCACAATCAGCACTGTGATAGCTTCTCGTGTTAAGAACACTGCTGAGGTCCGCTCTTCTGGTGATGATAGGATCTAGCTGGTGCCAGTGACGGGACCGGGGGTGTCTCCAAGACACTTTCCGCAGCTCTTTACACTTTAAGTAGGAGTTTGTAATGCAGAGGCCGTGGTGACAACAGAATTCCAACAGCCTCTGTCCGCTCTCGTTCATCCTGCTTATGCCAAAGTGGCCAAGACAGGATGGCCACACTTACCAGTCTGCTCCAACGCGAGCGTTGAAGTTGCCTAGCAAAAATATGCCTTCAAAGAGGGGGATTCCAGATAGCACTTCCTCTAGAGCCTTGTAGAACTGATCTTTAGCTTCTGGAGTGGATGTGAGGGTCGGGGCATACACAGAAAAGATGTTCACAAAGCCCGACGATGTCTTCATGCGGAGGGCGAGGATTCTTTCGGACCCCCCTGTAGGGATTTCTGTGGTGGCAATCAGCGAGTTCCTCACTGCAAAACCTACACCATGCTGCCTGGATTCATCCTGGGACAGGTCCTGCCAATGAAAGGTGTAGTCTGATTCTCTAAGAGAGCCACTGTCGTCAAGGCGGGTTTCCTGAAGGCAGGCAACATCAGTGTTAAGTCATGCCAGTTCCTTATTGATGATGGCGGTCTTGCGAGAGTCATTCATTTGTTGGAGATCAGCGGTAAGTCCGGGGCACGTGGTGCGAACGTTCCAGCTTGCAAATCAAAGAGCTGGAGTCTTTGTATGTTTCTCCTTTTGACTGCCTGGTGCAGACTGACGCTTGCTTATCGGGAGAGACCCCTAAGCTCTATGCACCCAGTAGAGCAGGCAAGCCATGGCGGGGCGGCACCTTACTGGCTGGGGGCTGCCCAGCTTGAGGCAGGCGGTAGCTGCCCAATGAAGCTGCAAAGGCTTCTCCCACCATCGGACGAGACCTCTGGCACTCCTCCCAATGCCAATCGGTTGGAGCTTATAACCGGTTACTGCCTCGTCCAGTGTTGTGCCGGAATCTTGCGACGCCGCTGGAGTGGCCTCTCCAGTTTGCACTAAAAAGCCTGAGCAGGGTAGTATGGAGACACTGGGCTGCCCATACGTCAGTGTCCCCCTCTCGATGTCACTGGCTGAGTCCAAAGGAAAGGATGATCCAATACAGTTTGGGACCATTTCCATTGCAGGAGTTGCCGGAAGTAGTGCTGAGCATCTGCCAACCGCCTTAGGGCTCCACTCCGGATTTATCCTCGAGGTTTACTCCCAAAGCCTTTCCTGTAATCAGGTATAGCCGCAAGGCAACAGAGGTTTGGAATCAGAGTTTACCTTCTCCTAGGTAGTTTGCCAGCCAAGGCTAACGGGTACCCGGAGCGACCTGGTTATAGCGCCAGAGACTCGCTGACACCCTCTGTCATTTAGTGAAAACAGGGTCAGCACGAGAAGCCAGAGAGTAGGATTTGGTTAGGAGAGGCTATTGGAGAGACGCTGTGCTATGAGTGGGGTATTTCAGTGGAAATGTAGGTGCTCATTTCTGCATTCCACCCCAGCACGTCCTAACCCATTTAGACACCACTTTGCGATGTGTTAAAGTAATTAACATATGAATGAAAACAACTTACTTTATCACTGATACAAACTGGCTTAACACAGTCCCCCATTTATCTGTCTAGACTCGACTAAAGGCGTTTCCAGACAGAGAAGTTGAAGAACTCAGTTCCAGAACTGTTTAGTTCTAGGAACTACCCTCCCCTGGGGGAACCTTTTCATTTTGCATTCACACAGGCAGTGAGGGGGTGTGGTAGGGACTGGTGACATGCAAGGATCGGCAAGTGACATGCACTTAAAGTGTCTGTGACACGATTTAGGAACTATGGATCAGTATTCAGTATGAATTTATCTTCAGTCGTCCCCATAGTTGGCTCTGTTGACTTAGAACGCTAAATAAGTGGAAAAATATTTCTAAGTGAATTCAAATTTAGCACTGTATTGCAGTAATGTGATATCCGGAGACTCGCCTCGTTTCCGGATATGATGTCATGACAGGAGTTTAATCTCGGCTGATCCGTGTGCTGTCAATGTAAACAAGCTGTTTAGCTTCTGTATCAGCGTAGAAATGCCGAATTGTTGCATAGCAGTTGGGTGTTCTAATTGCCCCAGTGAGCATATAAGCATGTTCACATTCCCAAAAGATCCCGATCTTCTTAAAAAATGGGCAAAGCAAGTACAGAGAACAAGGGACAAATGGCAACCAACACAATCTTCTGTATTCTGTAGCAATCATTTCACTGCAGAGTTTTGAGGAGGCGCCTGCTATACAGGAATCTTTAGGCTTGAAAGTTTGTTACAAACGGGTTCTTAAACCGACTGCCATACCTATTTTTTTTTTTCCCCCGACCACCCGATTGGGGAAATTTAGATCTATCTGTATATTACCATTCAGTATTTTGGAGGCAACCGATGTCCATCTGTAACCCTTCACCTTTGGACAATTCATCTGCTGATACTTGCGAGTCATCTTCGCATCCTGAATGATATGGTTCAAATAAATAGGGTTGCAGTCCTTCATTAGAACCAACTTGCTCTTCTTCATCACTCGGTCCTGCTTCTTCCTCAAAAACTATCGACAAATCACTCAAATCTTTGCTGAAATCGCTAACAATTTCCTCCGCTTCAGTGTACTCAGCCATGCTTGTTTACATCTTTGGTTCACCTCATTACATCACAATATGGAGGCGCCGTTTGACCCAATTTTGACAAATGAACATCGCAATCTGCTGCATCACGATGTAATTTATGGTTGTATATGGAAAAAAAAAATTGAATTTTTTTGTCTACACAGAATAAAAACACAGTAGTTCTTCTTTCTAATGACGTCTTGGTTGGATTATGTCACAGACTCTTTAAGCGCCACACTTAACAAGGAAGGCAGCATGGAGAGTGAGGAGGCTCCAGCGTTCATCATCGCAGTATTATTTTGGACAGCCAAATTGGGTGTCTAATGTCAAGGCTGGAGGAATTCACAGAGAGAGTCCGGAAACAAGACGAAGAATCCAACGGCCAGCAACCCTTCTTTGTTCCATGGAGGAAGAAAGAGCAGCACTGCAAACAAAAGTGTAACTTATTAAACATGTGCCAATTGTATTCGTGTTGTATGGGTAAATATTTTCCGACGGTAAAAAAGTTTGGACAGACAGAAATTCTTTGTCCACTGTTCAGAGGGGCATTTCAATATGTGTGTCTCCGCCTGAAGCCTGCACTGGAGAGAATGGACACAACTTCCGTCAGGCTGTCCGGCCTCCTGCTCCTGATAGCAGATGGAGTGTGTGCAGCTTTGTTGTGTTCCCTCGTGCCTTCTGACTAATCACAACACATTTTCACAATAAGCGTTGTGAGCATTTTTTATGTTGTGTGAAATAAAGATTTCTTGCCTTTCAGTTCTGTGTGCATTATGAGATCTATCAGTAACACATCAGTAGTAGACTTTAAAGGTTAAGAATTAATCAGTGACTGAAGGGGTTATTTGTAGTTTAAAAATATTTATTTATGAGGAAATACTGTCACAATATATGGCCAGTATGTGAGGGTTAAAATGTGGAAGGAAAATGGTGAAATGCTAGCTTTGTTTTTAGAAGTGGCCACATGCACATCATGTGACAAAATCAGGTCACCCTGTATAAGCCTGTGTTTTTAAACATAGACATATGGATATTTAATATTAATGTTAATACTGGGATATTCACATTATATAATTAAACAAAACAGGAGTCTTTAAAATTTCATTCAAGAAACAGTGAAGAATAAATTAGGACACCCCCACCTTTATTCCCACTTAAAATGGCTAAAATAAAAAAAAAAAACAAAAAAAAAACAAAAAACACATTGGGCATCAATGTGAGCATTTAATAATTAACTGAATATTTAATAGGGTGTCCAAATTGTATCACCTGACTGTGAATGCCAGACCTTTGTCAAACACGTTTAACTTGGAGCATTTTAAAAAGAAGTTTATAACCTGTAGCAACACACTTGAGGATCAGAAAGGCTGAAGACGCAGTGAGCAGAGATGGATGATTTAATGTTTCATAGCTCTGACCCAGTCACATCTAACATCACTGCTGTTAACAACAAAAACAAAGTTCTGACTCTTCAAATGTTCATTTATTTATTTTCCAGTAAAATACTTCAAAAACTTCAAACATACAAATACAGCATAAATTTACACGTCTCCCAGCTGGTCTGGGAATGTCTTGGTATCCTCTCTGAAGAGCTGGAGCAGGTGGCTGGGGAGAGGGAAGCCTGGGCTTCTCTGCTTGAGCTGCTGCCTCTGCAACCTGGACCTCCGGAAAAGCGGTAGAAAATGGATGGATGGATGGATGTTTCTTCTCGCTTTGGTGTCTGACTCCAGCATGTCGTGCACAGCAGCGAGAAGAGCCTCACTCCACTTTCTCTTTCCTAGAAAACAAAACACAGAGAGAATGGAGACAAATATTAACAGACAACAATTCTAATGCAATTCTGAGACTCAACAATGTGGGCAATGCAACAGAAATGTTTCCTTTACTTGGTCTAAGGTGGCAGAAGGTGCTGGCAGCAGCAGCTGTCAGGCAGATGGCAGTCTCTGAATAAAGACACATTCTGGATCAAAACCATATTATAAAAAAAGAACATGGCAAAACTGACAAGGCAGATCAGTGAGGCCAGAGGTCTGAAACCTGTGGCTCTTCTGCTCATATTCAGTGGACAGAAAAACTGTCACATGTATGAGAATAAATTCACTGATATACAAGAAAAAAAGCACTGCGGCAGCACAGCAACTCATCCTTGGCCGGGGGATCCTGGGTTCGATCCCAGCCCCCGACCAACAGTGATCTGTGTGGAGTTTGCATGTTCTCCCCGTGTCTGCGTGGGTTTACTCCAGGATTTCTCCGGTTTCCTCCCACATGCCAAAAACATGCAAGTTAGATTAACTGGCATCAAACTGGGGATTCTAAATTGTCCTTAGGTGTGACTGTGAGAGTGAATGGTTGTCTGTCTCTCTGTGTTGGCCCTGCGATGGACTGGCGATCTGTCCAGGGTGTACCCTGCCTCTCACCCAGAGATGCTGGGATAGGCTCCAGCCACCCCCCCCCCCGCGACCCGAAAAGGATTAAGCGGAAGAAGATGGATGAATACAAGAAAAAGATGCAAATCAAAGAGGGGAAAAAACTGCAATATGACAGAAAAAAAGTAAAATCTACAAGAATGTTGTTTATTTATAAGACCATAATTGTGAATTTATTAGAAAAACATTCAAAATTAAAAAGAAAAATAGGCAAATTTATGTGTTGCACATTTTAGAAAGTGCAAAATTATTAGGAAAAAAGTTGTAAATTTACAAGAAGCCCCAGAATAATAAAAAAAAAAAGTTTCAGATTAAAAAAAAAATGCCTTAATATCAGCAAAACACTGACAAATGGACCAATGAGGAGGTCAGAGTTCTTCTGGCCTTGTACACCACAAAGGAGGATCCACAAGAATTTGAGGGCTCGCAATGGAGCGTAATAATTTGCGGAAAATAAGCTCGCAGTTAGCGGGGATTTTTCACAATGCGAAACAGTGAGGAACACTCACTCAGGACTGTAACAAATAAGGACACCAACAATTAGAACAAGAAGACCAGGAAATGTTCCAACACTTTGGATGCAATCTTGCATCGATCTGCCTAAATGAGGCATGAAACCCCAGCAACACAGTCACAGCATACCGGAGTATGGAGTGGGCCGTCCTCTGAGGAGCTGAAGGTTGGTAAATATGTGCAAAAAATATGCAATTTATCTCATAAATTTGAGGCTTTTTCACCCTCTTAACTTCTAATTTGTCTCTCCCAAATATGAAATCAATTTGCAACTCCTTTTCTAAACACTGGCACTTTTTCCCATGTAAATCTGCAATATTTTTTCTCTTAAATTCACAACTTTCTCTTCTTAACTTTTTTCTTTTGAAATTTGTTTTGTTACAAATGTACATCTTATATCACAGAAATTTCCATTGTTTTTCTCTCTAATGTGCAGGGGTTTTTTTTTGTAATGGGCATTAAGTTTGTCACGTTTGGATCCTTGTCCTCTTTAACCTTCCTTTTTTTTTTACTATAAATTTGTGACATTTTACCACATAAACTTAAAACTTCTATGTCTGTTAGTGATTACAGGAAAAAACACTACAAAGTTTCATTTTGAACATGGCGGCACTGTGAGAAGTAGAAGTCTCTGGCAGTGGGTGTAGCTTACGAGTTCTGCCAATCAGCAAACACCTACATCATATGAGTTCCCGGTTCACCAGAAAAGACCCTGCTTCGGAGCAGGAGCTAAAATGGTTCTGGAACTGATGTCGTCATCCGTAATTCCTATGCTGTTCGAACACAGTAAAACCGGCCCTATGTAATTAAAAGGTTATAGGAACTGCAAAAGGTTCCTACAGTGCGAAAGCGCCTTAAGACTTAACTCGGTCTCTCTTCACTCATGAACTTAGCTAATTAGCACTCGAACAGGTCTCTTCACACTGCAGGCAGGGACACACACAGAAAAAGTTCTCTCTGATGACGTCATCGTCACAGTACCCCAATTCACTGCCTGAGCTAAAATACAGACCAACTGATAATAACAAACCAACTGTATAAAGACTAAATGGATGTGGCTTAGGGCCTTTTGTACAGCCGCCCCCAAATGTATGCAGTACCTTTGCACCAAACAAAAGATACTCTATACTCAGCCCATACTTAAAGAGATTGTCCATTGTTCTGATCAAGCAGGGCTGGCAAGATCACCAGCCAGGCAACAGGTCTAGTGTAAGTTCTGTCTTTTACCTGCACATCAGCAGACCTGATACATCTTTCGGGACTGGGATGAACTCTCAGGATGTGCCCAATGGGCCAGGAGGCCCTCAGGAGCTGGGGGTCCATGATCATGACCACCGAACCTTCTGTGATGTCTGCTGGAAATGACTGCCACTTCTGCCGAGTCTGTAGTCCAGGTATAGGTACAGCCGGATGAAATGGGCCCAAAACTGGTCAGCAAGCACTTGGGTGTGCTTTCACCTCCGACGACTCAGGAACTCTTCTTTGGAATAGAAGATTTGGGGGAGTGACCTGTCTGGCCGAATTATCAGCAGGCAATTTAGAGTCACAGGATCTGGATCGCTTAAGTTAGATGGAATGTAGCCCAATGGTTTGGAGTTGAGGATACCCTCCACCTCCACCAGCACTGTGCTAAGGGCTTCTTCTTGAAGGGGTTGCGCTCCAACTGTAGTGTAGAGCGCTGCCTTCACAGAGTGAATTTCACGCTCCCACACTCCTCCAAAGTGGGGCACAGCTGAGGTCGCTGAAGGTCTGGAAACATGTCTGAGAAGGCCTCTTGTAGTTCGGATTCTCCACCTCTGAAGTTAGTCTCCTGGCCCGAGTACAGTTCAGTGGGTGTCCCTCACCAGGCAATGAACCTGCGAAGAGCCATCAGGAAGGAGTCCATATCTAGTGTGAGGTCAGGACGTCCAGGTGTACAGCTCTGACAGTGAGGCATTTAAAGATAATCCTCCACCTCTTCTCCAAACTATGTCCCACATTGACCTCAAACAGTCTGAAGCGGTAAGAGTAAAAGGCTGGCTTAAACAGACGAAGGCGAGCTGGTGTCAGGTCAGACATGGTGGGTACAGCGGGTTTTGCTCTCCATCTGCAGCATTCAGCGCAGGTTCTCTGGAAATGACAGACTGCTCCTCTACCTTGCAAGATCCAATAGGTGTGCCTGAGTTAAGCAAAAACATGCTCATGTCCTGGATGATGGAGACGGCCGTCAAAATCCTGGATGAGTAGGTGAGTGACTGGATGAGCGGGGTATAGAACTAGTGGGTGCAGATTGGTGTGAGCTAGGTCTTTGGATCGGTGCTGATCACTACCTATGAGCACCAAAGGCCTAACTTTCTTGAATGACTGGAGCGGGAGCCCACTCAGGTGCTTGTACTTTCTCTGGAGTGACTCGATGAGGTAAGTGTGGTCTGCTAAATCAATACGAGCTGCCGTGAAGGCATCATGGGTGCAGAAATGAGTCTTTGGTCAAGCTTTCAGGGAGATGGAGAAGGAGACACGGGCACCATTTAGCGTTTGCACATCTTGGCAAATTGTGCGTAAGGGCAGGTCTTCAGCGCTCCCTTGTAGTCCCTGTTTCAGGGCTGCATCAGGCAGTAACATGGTCCTCTCTGACCCATCGTCCAATAGTGCGTAAGTATCTAGCATTTGACCACGATGATGGAGTAGAACAGGGACCACTTTATGCAGGACACCACTGCCCTCTGTTGGCCAGTCGAGGTATAGCACATCTGTTGAGTTGTCATTTACATTCTGAGACACTACTAGCTGTGTTGTCCTCCCTCTCGGTCCTGCGTTGATATCATGGAGGACTCGTAAATGGTGACCTTGTCACAGATTACAGAACTTCTTCAGGTCGCATTGTGCAGCTTGTTGTGAGTGGGCACAGCACCAGCATCTTTTATTAGTCTTTATCCATTCGGTTAGTTGGTCCTTAGTGAGTCTGCTTATGGTTGTACACTGGTTGAGATAGTGGTCACAGTTGCCACAGTAGGCACAGTAAGGTGTTGACTTGGGTTTGATGGAGGACTGGCTTGGTGACTTAGGCTGCGTGTCCACCAAATGTGTTTTTTGCCACCCAACCGCCTTGAACGTCTTTTTTTCAGTGCTTGTGTGCTGAACTTTGGAAAAAAAGTCTGTGCCCTGTATCCCAGCAACAGCTTGTCACTCACAGCTCAGCATTTCCGCTTTTCCTATGGTCAGACTTTCTACTTAATTTTTAATGGCAGTCTCTAAATAACAATGGACAGGAAACATATTCTAGCATCGGTAGCAGCTCTGGATGCAAAATATGATGACATGAAAAACAGGAGTCTGAGGACAGACTGTACCGGCGTCCTATGTCTCGCCTTTCCTTATTCTGATTGGCTACTTAGAAAGGTCTAACATTGATGAGCTCAGCTGCAGTCTGAAAAGTTGAAATTTTTTCAGCTTTGAGAGCCTTAAGCGCCGTGACAAAAAGCAGCCACCACCGAAAGTGTTTCAGCACCGAGGGTGCTCAGCACTGTAGACAATGGACTACATAGAGAATGAAGAGAAAATAGTCACCCACAGTAGAAAAAACACATTTGGTGGACACGCAGCCTAAATCTCTTTCTGTGTGTCAGCACCATGCAGCACTGTGACAGAGTGTTTTCCTGAATGTGTCTTTGGCTTGTCCCGTAACCCCCCTGTATGACAGCTGTCCATTGATGTCGTGACATGAGAATTAATATTTCAACCCAGCAGTGAGATCATAGAGGGTGTAGTTGGGTCCAGAATGATTAAACATACATCTGCAAAAATCTGCACATTGCTCTGGGGGTAACTTGCTGAGCAGTCAAGCCACATGGGATCCACACTGCAGTGCCACTTCTCCCTCGGGGGCTAGTGTCTTAACCATTCCAACCAGTGACTGAATCTGCAGGGAGAACATATTGAAGGTGACTACATCCCCTCGTCTGATGTTTGGTGAGTCCATAACTGTAGCAGTCTTCTTGAGAGCTAGCTGATGGGGTTGGCCAAGCTTCTCATTTAGGGCTTTCATGGTGTCTGTGAAGGGGGTTGGGTAATAAAGGTAGGCATCGGCTACTAATCTGGCTTCCTCTAAGTGTAGGTCGTCTCTTAGAACTTGATGCTTGAACAGTTCAGTACTGTCGGGGGGCAATAAGTTCTCCAGGGCAACCTTGAGGTGAGCAAACTCACCAGGGTCTCGATGTGAGAGGTTAGGGATGATTGGACATGGACCATGGTACGTTGTGCCATACTGACACTCAGACAGGCTGGTCAAGAATCTACTGGGGGTGCCCTGGATGAATAGGGAGAGTGCTGAGGAGGTGATGGGTGCTCTGATGGCCCATAATGATCATGGATGGGGTTTGGTTGTACCTCGTAGGGTGTGGCAGTGAACTGTGGTGGAGGAGGGGCCAAACTGTACCAGGCTGGATTGGGTACTGAGATGTTCATGGGCGTCATGGCTGTCCACTTCTGGAGTGATGAAGTCTTGGGGGCTTGGGCAGTTGAGTGAGTGAGTGAGTGAGTGAGTGAGTGAGTGAGTGAGTGAAGTAGGTTTGCTGCTAGAGTTTCCTTCTTTAGCATCTGAAGCTCAGTCATCATCCAGTCAAGCCGTTCTAGGACTGGCTGGCTGCTCTGCTGCAGATCCTCATCACTTTCAGTTGGCCAAAGTGGTGGTGGCAGCCAGTCCTCTTCTGCTTGGTTATTAACTGTGTTAGAAGGGTTAGCCCATACCTCTTATGCTGCCTGAAGTTTGTGAGCACTGGTTATTAGCTGTAGTATGCCTGTCTGAAGCGCTTGTAAGTTGGCCAGACCAACAGCCATGCACTGCTGTGACTACTGAAGTGGTAGTCATGCATGCTGGATTTCCTTTAGCTCTGCTCCCAGGGCTGTAGTTTGCTGGGTTATGTGAGAGGTGAGATGACTCTGCAGCCTCTCGTGGAGTCTATCTGAAGGCAGCTGTGGGACTAGCTGCTCCTTGTAGTCATGCAGTGGGCCTGAGGCTGCATAGTGGATGTCTGTCTCTGGGAGGATTTAGGTCCTGCTTAGCTGCGTGGGTATTGGGGTGCAGCTTTTGATACTATCGATCATAATATTCTACTTGATAGATTAGAACACTATGTTGGACTTAATGGAACTTCGTTGCAATGGTTTAGATCTTATTTATCTGATAGGTTCCAGTTTGTTCATGTAAATAATGAGTTTTCTTTCAACTCAAAGCTTAGTCATGGAGTTCCACAGGGATCTGTGCTAGGCCCTACTCTTTTTAGTTTATATATGCTTCCGTTAGGCAACATTATTAGAAAGCACTGTATACATTTTCATTGTTATGCAGATGGCACACAATTATACCTGTCAATGAAGCCAGATGATACTAATCAATTAGCCAAGTTAGAAGCCTGTCTTAAGGAAATCAAAGCTTGGATGACTTGTAATTTCCTGCTATTAAATTCAGATAAGACTGAAGTCATTCTTGTTGGTCCAAAAAACCTTAGAAATTCCTTTCCAAATCAAACTTTCAGTTTGGATGCGGTTACTCTTTCTCTTAATAGCTCTGTGAGGAACCTTGAAGTTATTTTTGATCAGGATTTGTCCTTCAATTCACATATTAAATTTGTTTCTAAGACTGCCTTCTATCATTTGCGTAATATTGCCAAGATTAGGAGCATCTTGTCTCAGAGTGATGCTGAGAAACTGATCCACGCTTTTGTTAGCTCGAGATTAGATTATTGTAATTCTTTATTATCGGGCTGTCCTAAAACATCTTTAAAAAGTCTTCAGCTGATCCAAAATGCTGCAGCAAGAGTTTTAACAGGTACTAGAAAGAGAGATCATATCTCTCCGGTTCTGGCCTCCCTTCATTGGCTTCCCATAGAGTTTAGAATTAAGTTTAAAATCCTTCTTCTTACTTACAAAGCTCTAAACAATCAGGCTCCTTTTTATTTAAAAGATCTGATACTACCATATTATCCTAACAGAGCACTACGCTCCCAAAATGCAGGATTACTTGTAATACCTAGAATCTCCAAAAGTACAATGGGAGGCAGAGCCTTCAGTTATCAAGCTCCTCTCCTGTGGAATCAGCTGCCAATCTGGATTCGGGAGTCAGACTCGATCTCTGTTTTTAAGAATAGGGCTAAAACCTACCTTTTTGATATAGCCTACAATTAGGGAGGGATCATGTGTTTCTGAACCCTCCCTTAGTTATGCTGCTAATAGGTTTAGTCAGCCGGGGGACCTCCAGTAATGCACTGGGCCTCACTCCTTTCCTCACTCTCTATGAAATATTTTTTTTTGCTGGTCGTTAACATCTGTTTGTTCTCTCCCATAGATTGAGTCCCCATCATGCTGTTTGCTCTCTACATGTCTAGTTCTTTTCTTCTTCTCTATCCCCTCACCCCCCAGCCAGTCGCAGCAGATGACTGCCCCTCCCTGAGCCTGGTTCTGCTGGAGGTTTCTTCCTGTTAAAAGGGAGTTTTTCCTCTCCATCGTCGCCAAGTGCTTGCTCACAGGGGATCGCCTGATTGCTGGGGTCTTTCTGCAACTGTGGGGGTTCCCCCCTACAGTTGATAGTGCTATGAGATGACTGTTGTTGTGAAATGGCGCTATATAAATAAAGTTGAATTGAATTGAATTGAATATGAGGATGGACAAGGAGTCATCTTATCTGTTTCCTCCCGTAGTGTCCTCATTTCTCTGTGTGGTGAAGGCCTGTGAGTGCTCAGACTGATTGGATCAAGTTCATAGTCTTTATATTGAAGGGCGAGATGTACGTGGCATCGGGGGAGTGCACCAAGGGCTGTGAGGTCTTAGATGTCATCCATCTTGACTAAGGTGGGTGCGGCGTGCATCCGGCTTGAAGGACTATCAGTGTAGGGAAGAAACAATAGCTCTGTATACTCTGGACTAAAAGGTGCTGTTCGTGTTTTATCGCCACACTCAACCTGGAATGTTGGCCAGCACACTACTTAAGGCCTGGGTGTATTCACTGTCATTACTGCCATGTGTTGGGTGCAGGAACAATCCCAAGAAGAGATGAAGGGTTGCTTCAACAACTGCAGCTTTACTGCTGACTTCAAACAGGGCCTTGTGTGTGTATAATTGCTGCTATATGTGTAAGGCACAAATATGAGTGTGATACAGGAGTGGGTATGTGTATGCATGTGTGTGGTTTCTAAAACAACAGAAATAAAGGAGAGATATTGAGTTCACTGTCACTGAATAATAACTACCCATACATGCGGTACTACTGTATGGTTCTGCCCAAATGAAGCAGGTGAGCAAGGCACTTTTAGCTCAGTTGCACTTATAACCAAACTTATAATGCGTTAGCTCACCCTTGCAAATTATGCCATGAAATGAATAGCAGCTACAGTGGTGTGAAAAAGTGTTTGCCCCATTCCTGATTTCTCATTTTTTTGTATGTTAGTCACACTTAAATGTTTCAGATCATCAAACAAATTTAAATATTTGACAAAAATAAGACAAGTAAACACAAAATGCAGTTTTTAATTGAAGGTGTTTATTATTAAGGGTAAAAAAAAAATCCAAACATACATATCCCTGTGTAAAAAAGTGACTCCCCCCTCCCCCCATTAAAACATAAATTAACTGTGGTTTATCATCTCTTTGGAAAGCTGAGTTCAATTTTCTAGCCATTTCTAAAGCTTTGGAACTCCAGCAAACCATTATCCACAAATGGTGAAAACATGGAACAATGGTGAACCTTCCCAGGAGAGGTCAGCCAACCAAAACTATACCCCAAGACCGTAGTGACGACTCATTCAAGAGGTCACAAAAGACCCTACAACAACATCCAAAGAACTGCAGGCCTCACTTGCCTCAGTTAAGGTCAGTGTTCATGGCCTACCATAAGAAAGAGACCGGGCAAAAATGGCCTGCATGGCAGGGTTCCAAGACGAATACCACTGCTGAGCAAAAAGAATATAAAGGCTCTTCTCAGTTTTGCCAGAAAACAGCTTGATGATCCCCAAGGCTTTTGTGAAAATACTCTGTGGACTGACAAGACAAAAGTTGAACATTTTGGAAGGTGTATGTCCCATTAAATCTGGCATAAAAGTAACACAGCATTTCAGAAAAGGAACATCATACCAACAGTAAAATATAGTGGTTGTAGTGTGATGGTCTGGGGCTGTTTTGCTGCTTCGGGACCTGAAAGACTTGCTGTGGTAAATGGAACCATGAATTCTGCTGCCTACCAAAAAATCCTGAAGGAGAATGTCCGGCCATCTGTCTGTGATCTCAAGCTGAGGCGCACTTGGGTTCTGCAGCAGGACAATGATCCAAAACACACCAGCAAGTCCACCTCTAAATGGCTTAAGAAAAACATTTGGATTGGAGCGTCTTTGAACAGCAGGACTTGGACTTCCACACCAAGTCTGTCCTTTTCTACATTAAATGCTGTGTAGAAAATGAGACAGTCACCAAACACATCTGGATCTTTCCAATCCGCAAACCCTGGATGACCAGCGAAGTCCAGGCTCTGATCAGAGCCTGCAACTCAGCCTTCAGGCAGAGGGACAGCTCTCTGTACAGCATTGCCAAAGCCAACCTGAGGAGAGGCATAAAACTCGCTAAGAATGCCTATAGGAGGAAAGTGGAGGGCTTCCTCACAGACAAAACCCCCAACAGAGTCGAGAGGCATCCAGGCCCTCACCAACTACAGGTGCCAGTGCCTCCCAACAGCAGACAGCAGCCTTACTCTGGCAGAGGAGCTTAACAGCTTCTTTGCCCGGTTTGAGCACACCTCCCCCCCAAACTCACCCCCCCCTTCCCCTCTCTCCCCCTCTTGCCCCACCTCTCCCCACCCCTCTCCTCTCTCTCTAGAGGTGCACAAGGTGAGGAGGCAACTGAGAGCACTGAACACCAGCAGAGCTGCTGGTCCTGATGACATTCCAGGAGAGGAGGTCAAAGCATGCACAGACCAGCTGGCAGGGATCCTCACCAAGCTGTTCAACCTCTCCCTGATGCATTCCACCATTCCCTCCTGCCTCAAGGCCTCCACCATTATCCTCATCTCCAAAAAGTCTGCAATTGACAGCATGAATGACTATAGGCCCATAGCACTCACGTCTGTAGTCATGAAGTGTTTTGAGCATCTGGTGTCCCAGCACATCAGGGACTGTCTTCCCCCTCCTTTGACCCCCACCAGTTCGCCTACAGGGAGAACCAGTCTACAGAAGACACCATCACTAACACTCTCCACAGAGCACTGAGCCACCTGGAAAACCCAAGGAGCTACGTGTGGATGCTCTTTATGGACTACAGCTCAGCTTTAAATACCATCATCCCGGACATCCTGATCAACAAATTCCACCTCCTCCAGATCTCCCCCTACCTGCTCCTGGATATAAAACTTTCTCACCAACCGCCCACAAACAGTCAGACTTGGCCTAGATCACTGACTCTAAACACCTACTCTTAGCCCTGCCTCCCCCCAGGGTTGTGTGCTAAGCCCTCTACTGTACTCCCTGTACACCTTTGACTGTATTCCAACTCACCCAACCACCGTCATCGTGAAGTACATAGATACTCATAATGGAGTTCAGGAAGAACAGACAGGACCCCCCCCCCCCCCCCCCCATAAATGGCGACTACATTGAAAACGTCCCCACCTTCAGGTTTCTGGGCAGCCATGTCTCTCTGACCTCTCCTGGACTGTCAACACCAAGGCCCTAGTGAAGAAAGCCCAGCAGTGGCTGCACTTCCTCCATGTCCTGAGGAAGAACAACCTGGACAAGAAGCTGCTTCTGGCCTTCTATCACTATTCAGTGGAGAGAGTGCTCCATGTTCTGCATGCTGCACTCTTACAGTATGTACATAGTTCCACCCACGTGGAATCCTATGAATCCGATGAATCCGATGAATCCAATCCTATGAAGAAAGCTCATTTCAGCTGCCTGTATCTGCGATCTCATTCTTTCGGTCATTACCCAAAGCTCATAACCATAGGTGAGGGTAGGAACATAGATTGACTGGTAAATCAACAGCTTTGCCTTCGAGCTTAGCTACCTCTTCACCACAATGGACCGGTACAAGGTCCGCATCACTGCAGATGCTGCTCCGATCCGTCTGTCAATCTCTTGCTCCATTCTCCCCTCACTCGTGAATAAGACCCCAAGATACTTAAACCCCTCCACTTGGGGCAGGAACTTGTCCCCAATCCAGAGAGGACAATCCACCTTTTTCCGGCTGAGGACCATGGACTGGGACTTGGAGGTGCTGATTCTCATCCCAGCTGCTTCACACTCAGTGTCAAAATCACCCCAGTAAGATCTGTAGGTCATTGCTGGATGAAGCCAACAGGATAACATCATCTGCAAACAGCAGAGATGAGATCCTGTGGTCACCAGGCATGACACCCTCCGTTCCCTGGCTGCACCAAGAAATCCTGTCCATAAAAATTATGAACATGATCGGTGACAAAGGGCAGCCCTGGCGGAGTCAAACTCTCACTGGAAATGAGTCTGACTGAGTGTTGGCAATATGAATCAAACTCTCACAATGGTCCTATAGAGACCGGATAGCTCGTAACAACAAGCCTGATACCCCATACTCCAGAAGCACCCCCCACAAAAAACCACGAGGGATGCATTTGAATGTCTTCTCCAAGTCCACAAAACACATGTAAGCTGGTTGGGCAAACTCCCACGAACCCTCGAGGATTCTTGAGAGGGTAAAGAGTTGGTCCGATGTGTCATGGCCAGGACGAAAACCACATTGCTCTTCCTAAATCCGAGGTTCGACCAATGGTTGAACTCTCCTCTCCAGTAATTTGGCATAGACCTTCCCAGGGAGGCTGAGGAGTCTGATCCCTCTTAAATTGAAGCACACCCTCCGGTCTCCTTTCTTGAAGAGAGGAACCACCATCCTGGTTTGCCATGCCAAAAGCACTGTCGCCAACCTCCACACAATGTTGAAGAGGCATGTCAACCATGACAGCCCTACAACATCCAGAGCTTTGAGGTACTCAGGGCGACTCTCATTCACCCCCGGGGCCTGACCACCAAAGAGCTTTTTAACCACTTTGGCAGCCTCAGCCCCCGTGATGGGCGAGTCGTCCCCCTCGTCCACAAGCCCTGCTTCCTCTGTGGTAGGCGTGTCAGCGGGATTGAGGAGCTCCTCGAAGTATTCTTTCCACTGCCCGATGACATCCCCAGTCAAAGTCAGCAGCTCCCCATATGCACAATACACGGTGTGGACAGGGAGTTGCTTCCCCCTCCTGAGCTGCCGGCAGTTTGCCAGAATCTCTTCGAGGCCAACCAAAAGTCTTGTTCCATGGCCTCACCAAACTCCTCCCACACCAGAGTTTTTGCTTCAGCTACCACCCAAGCTGCACTCCACTTGGCCTGCCGGTACACCTCAGCTGCTTCGGGAGTCCCACAAGCCAACCAAGCTTGATAGGACTCCTTCAGTTTAATGCCCCCCTTCACCACCAATGTCCACCACTTGGTTCGGGGGTTGCTACCATGAGATGCACTGACGACCTTGCGGCCACAGCTCTGGTCAGCTGCTTCAACAATGGAGGTCGAGAACGTGGCCTATTCAGACTCCATGTCTCCAGACTCCCTCAGAATGTGGTCGAAGTTCTTCCGGAGGTGGGAGTTGAAGACCTCCCAGACAGAGGCCTCAGCCAGACATTCCCAGTACACCCTCACTATACATTTGGGTCTACCAGGCCTGACTGGCATCCTCCCCTGCCATCGGATCCAACTCACCACTGGGTGGTGATCAATTGACAGCTCTGCACCTCTTTTTACCCAAGTGTCGAAGACATACGGTCACAGGTCTGATGACACGATAACAAAATCGATCATTAACCTGCAACCTAGGGTGTCCTGGTGCCAGGTGCACATATAGACACCCATATGCTTGAACATGGTGTTCGTTATGGACAAACTGTGGTTAGCACAGAAGTCCAATAAATGAACACCACTCAGGTTCAGATCGGGCGGACCGTTCCTCCCAATCACCCCCCTCCAGGTTTCACTGTCATTGTCCACATGCACATTGATGTCCCTCAGTAGGACAAAGGAGTCTCCAAGGGGAGCACCCTCCAGCACCCCGTTGAGAAACTCCAAAAATGGTGGGTACTCTGAGCCATCATTTGGTGCATAGGCATAAATGATGGCCAGGGCCCGTTTCCCAACCCAAAGGCGCAGGGAAATAACCCTTTCATCCACCTTTCATTCCCCTCATGGATCATCACCTTATCGTGGTAGGGGGTTTGCATACCCTATTGATCAGGAGCTATGTTGTCCAGGGCAATTTGCCTCTGGTAGGGTCACCCATTATTATTTTTATTTCAGTTGTGTGTTTAATTGTGTTTTCTGTAACCATGTTTTATCTAATCCTCTCTTACTTTATTGTGCAGTAGCCTGGTGGAGCACCAACAATTTTGTTGTACTGTACAGCTGTACAATGACAGTAAACCTTATTATCTTCTCTTCTCTCCTTTCCGCTTCCGGTGGGTGTGAGTGAGAGCGTGAGTGAGGAGGTGTTGGGTGTGTGAGTGAGGAGTTTTGGATTATACTTTTTCACAACGTTTGGACTTTTCCTTTATCCTTTGTTATTGGCTGCATATTCAGGTAAGTTTATTTCAGTCTTTTGAGTGCGTTTGTGTTTTTGTTTTTTTGCGTTTGCTGGAGGATGGCGTCCTGTGAGACGCCACCTCCGTCTATCCGGCAGGGAGTGAGGATAGTCCCGCCGGATAGCAGCGTTGCTGTGGAAGAGGTTCTTCTTGCTGTGGGTGAGAAGGTGGGACATGATATGATCTGCTTTGCCTCACAAATGAATAAAGCTGTCGTTGTGTTTTTGACTGGTGAGGAATATGTCCACAGTCTGATTGGGAGCGGTGTTGTAATCGGGGACACGTATGTACAGGTGTCCCCGTTATCTGTTCCATCAACGTGCATCACCGTTTCAGGTGTTCCTCCCTTCATCACTAATGAGCAGTTGGAGACGGAGCTCCCACATGGTCAAATAACTACAAATCCATCTGAGATGAGGAGCCATGCAGTGGATTTTTATGGGGCCCTGTTTGGTGCAGAACCATGTTGCATAGAATCTCGAAATCAACTCTTTGAGGGTCTTCCCAAGCTCAGCCCAGGGGAAAGGGCTGCTCTGGACTGCTAACTGACCTTGGATGAGTTAACTGTAGCAATTAATCAAATGGCTCTGGGACGTGCACCTGGACTTGATGGTCTCTCTTCTGACTTTTTTAACCACTTTTGGGACATTATAGGATCAGATTTTTATGACGTTCTAATTGACTGTTACAGAACTGGATCTTTGCCTGTCTCCTGTCGGCGTGCAGTACTATCCCTGCTGCCTAAGAAAGGGGACTTGGCCTTGCTTAAAAACTGGAGGCCCATTGCTCTTCTTTGCACAGACTACAAGGTGCTTTCTAAAGCCCTATCAAATAGACTAAAAAATGTTTTGGATGTAATCATAGATAGAGATCAAACATATTGTATTCCTGATCGAACCATTAAGGACAATATTTTTCTCATACGTGATGTTCTTAATCTTAGTAAATGTTATGATTTAAAGTTTGGTATTGTGTCTTTGGACCAGGAAAAAGCTTTTGATAGGGTTGACCACTCCTACTTATTTTCCACACTTAAGGGGTTTGGTTTTGGCAATATTTTTTTGACATGGGTTAATATGTTATATACTGGAGCTGAGTGTTTGGTAAAGTTGGGGGCAGGGCTGAGTCGGCCAATCCCTGTACATTGGGGAATAAGGCAGGGTTGTCCGATCTCGGGTCAGCTGTATAGCTTGGCTATTGAGCCTTTGCTGTGCAGGTTGCGCACTCAGCTGGGTGGTTTGACCCTGCCGGGGCCCTCCAGTAGTTGTCGTCCACTCGTCTTGTCTGCTTATGCAGACGACGTTAACATTTTCATCACATCCCACAGGGATGTACAGTGTTAGGTAGACACTCTATCTATTTATGAAAAAGCATCTTCTGCACGGGTAAACTGGGGCAAAAGTGAGGGTTTATTAGTGGGGCAGTGGACACATCAAGACATTCCTCATCTACCTGGAGGTCTTCTGTGGGGGAAAGCCGGTCTTAAAGTGTTGGGGGTGTTTTTGGGTTCTGAGGACTTTGAAAGCAAGAACTGGGAGGGATTTAAGGAGAAGGTGAGTGCCCGTTTTTCTAAATGGAATTGGTTGCTACCACAGCTGTCATATAGGGGTAGAGTTCTGGTCGCCAATAATCTGGTCGCTTCGGCTTTTTGGCATAGACTTATCGCTTTGACACCGCCCAGGAGCCTGGTGGAGGAGGTCCAGAAGATGATCGTGGACTTCTTTTGGTCTGGTCGACACTGGGTGCGTGTGGCTGCTCTCTACCTGCCTGTTGCCGAGGGAGGACAGGGCCTGGTTGACATACAGTCCAAGATCACCTGTTTTAGGCTTCAGACTGCACAGCGGTTCCTCTATGGATGTGGCCCCTGCTGGATGGACACTGCAAAACTGCTCCTGAGGAGAGTTGGCCGCTTGGGCTACGATAAGCAGCTTTTCCTCGTGAAATCCGGGGAGGTGGACTTTACTGGACTTTCTGCCTTTTATGCTTCTGTCTTGCATGCATGGCAAGTCTTCACTGTAGCCCGTATTCCTGAGGAGACACCAGGTATGTGGCTGTTTGAGGAACCGTTGTTTTTCAATGAATTCATGGACACTCAAATGCTGCAGTCTGTCAGTCTGCGAACCTGTTTAAGAGAGGCGGGCTGCACCAAGCTTGGCCATCTGATGAAGATGTCAACCACGTCCATAGAAACGCTGAGGCAGAAAGCCAATATTACATCTGTCAGACTGGTGCATAGGGTGGTGAAGGAAGTGTGTGCTGCCCTGCCACGACCACTGAGATCCTTTGTGGAAAACCGCACTCTTTCTGATCAATGGGATGAGGACACTGTGTTCAGCTTTCCTGCCCTTTCCATAAGTCCAGCAGTGGGAGAGTGGCAGGAGGAAGAAGACCACCTGCTGTCTTTCAGAACTCCTCGTCTGGGCAAGTTCCAGGCTGTAGGGAAGAAGGCGGCGTATCACATCTGTGTGAAAGTTCTAAATCTGCGCTCTCTGACGGGGGTAAAAGAGTCGAAGTGGGCGGGGGTTTTGGGGCCGGTATTCTCCCCAAAAGGCAGCTGGCGCTCCATGTACAAGCCCCCTATAGAGAAACGGACAGCAGATCTCCAGTGGAGGATTGTACATGGGGCAATAGCTACAAATAAATACAGAGCACACCTGGATCCTAGTGTTGGGGAGGGTTGTTTGTTTTGTTCTCAAGTCGAGACCCTGGAGCATTTGTTTGTTAAATGTTTTCGTTTATCTGGGCTTTTTGATCTTTTGAAAGTGTGGTTTCATGATTTTGGTGAATGTTTTTCTTTTGGTTTGTTTATTTATGGTCCGAAGTACAAAGTGGCAAAGAAGTCTGTGCATATTTTGATAAACTTCCTGTCTGGTACCGCTAAACTTGCCATTTGGCTGACAAGGAAAAACCGGACTATTAACACTGGCAATGTGGACCCCGTGTCTGTTTTTAAGGCCCTGTTAAAAGTCAGACTCCGGGTGGAGTATTCTTATTATAAAATGGTGGACAATTTGGAGGGGTTCACCAATAAATGGACTGTTGGGAGTGTTTTGTGTTCTGTGGGGGAGGGGGATGAGTTATGTTTGAATTTTTGAAATGTGGAACACTTGGGTGGAATGATGGTATGATGGTGATTTTATATTTTTGAATTGTACAATAAAGGGACTTTTTAAACGTCAAACGTCTCTTCTCTTGTTTCCGCTTCCGGTGGATGCGAGTCAGAGCGTAAGTGAGGAAGTGCTGGGTGTGTGAGTGGCTCGAGTTTTGGATTATACTTTTTCACAACGTTTGGACTTTTCCTCTATCTTTTATTATTGGCTGCATATTCAGGTAAGTTTATTTCAGTGTTTTGAGTGCATTTGTGATTTTTTTGTTTTTGGCGTTTTGCTGGAGGATGGCGTCCTTTGAGATGCCACCTCCGTCTATCCGGCAGAGAGTGAGGATAGTCCCACCAGATAGCAGTGTTATTGTGGAGGAAGTCCTTCTTGCTGTGGGTGAGAAAGTGGGACATGATATGATCTGCTTTGCGTCGTAAATGAATAAAGCTGTAGTTGTGTTTTTGACTGGTGAAGAGTTTGTCCACAGTCTAATTGGGAGCGGTGTAGGGAGTTAGAAATGAAGAAGCGATATGGCTTTATAAGTCAAAGTTTAATATCAGCTTCACCTCCCTAACATCTCATCTCGGTGCAGAAGCAGAATCAGAGGTCGAACGCAGTCAGACCTTCATACTTATACCTACACTCAACAAAAGACATTGCATATCAAAGCTGACATCCCGCATTAACATAATCTCCCCTCCATTGTCCTCCGTCTCCTCCACCTGACCCTGGGTGGTCAGGGAGATCGATCCGGTCTCCACCGCTGCGACTCTGTCTGCTCTTTGATCCTCGCTGGCGGTTGAGACCTCTTGTCCTGTTCATAGGCGTTAGGTCATTCCACATATGTAATCACTAAACATTCTAATATGTCTATACATATGTAGGTATGGAATATATGATTAATATAAGCCACAGCGGTGTTGTTATCAGGGATACGTATGTACAGGTGTACCCCTTATCTGTTCCATCAACAGCTGTTCTTGAAAAAGTTTTAGCTACACAGCTGATAGACTATTTACAAGACAGTCAACTTCATCCACATCAATTTGGTTTTAGACCAGGATACTCAACAGAAACAGCAAATTGTTGCCTTATTGAAAATGTCACAGTTTGCTTTTATCCAAAATGGTATATTTTAACTTCTCTCCAGATACATTAGAATGGTTTGCATCTTATCTCCAGAATAGAGAACAGTGTGTAAAAGTTCAGAATCAGAATCAGAATCAGATTTATTGCCATTGTTCATGTAGTACACAAACTAGGAATTTGTCTCGGTGCACTGCTGCAACATTAAACATGATAAAAATAAAAGAAATAAAAAACTATACATACAATAAAATGTAGAATAAGAATGAGTAATACTAGTCAAAGCAATTTTTAAATATATTAGCGAGCAGCAGATATTGTGGAGTACCACATAGTGCAGTCGGTAATGCAAAAAGAAAACAGTGATGATTGACATGAGTCTGGTTGAGCTGCTGTACATAGTGCATGAGAGTCAATAAGTCACTTAGTGTTCAGCAGTCTGAACACTAAGTACTTTCACTTCCACTTCTGAGAGAGAGCAGACGCCTTTTCTAATCCTCTCTCTTTCCCTTCTGATCCTAGCTTGCAATGTTGTGTTTTTGTCTGTGTTTAGTCGCTCTCCTGCTGAATCTTAATCTAAATGGAAATTATGGATCTGGAAAGCAGCTTAACTGTGATTGTCACCACTTCAAAGAAGATCGGGTCAGGAGGAACCCAAGAGGAGACTCATGGACATTGGAAGTCATGCGTCTATGGAGATTTGGCAGGAAACATTATTGGATATGATCTCAGGACTTCTATTTTTCGCTGTGAAGTTCCCTGATGTATCAGAAATTGAAGGAAGGTGAGAGAGCTGATCAAAGCGGACCCAGCACGCTCCTTCATCAAATTTGACCAGTTGGGGAGTGCACGTGTAGCGGGAAACGGTGAACTGAATGACAGTGATTCAGTGAAGGAATACATCTGGAGCCCCGTGCTCTCCATGGAATGGAATGCCTGTTTAAGCCTGTATTATTAAAATTATGAAGCACAAGCGCATGAAGAGAGGAAATTTCTATTCTCCGTGGGCTCTGAGCTGTGTAGATTTGACCTTGTTTTGATGCCCTGTTTACATTCCTCCTTGATGAGATAAGCAGTAGTGGTGGCTGCTAGCCCAAAACAATTGACAGACAGCTGCTGTCTTCAGTGGATGAACTTCTCAAGGACAGTCCATGTGCCTTTATCTGCAAGCGAAGAGACAGACTCCGGACTTGTTTATAAGTCACATGACTATAATATCTATCTACTGCCTGGAGGCGCCCTCTGCTGTTCACTAGCAACTGTCACACCTACACTACACAAATGCACACAACATTACACGAACTGATACATACAGTATATACTGACTCATACATACACTGCCTCTCTCAACTCTTGTTTGTGTGATCTATAGTGTCTGCTAATTGTGCATAGAGGGTTTTTTTCTGTGTAGTCAAAATTTGGCTCATTTGAGCTTTATATGAGCTTATACGAGCGTTATTCTGATTAACTATGTTTTTTCTCTCTCCTATTGTGTTTTCCTCCCCCTCCCGTCCCCTCTTTACCTCAACTGTATGACAGGCGCCTTGCATGGCGCCGCGTCATTGGATGCGCCTAACGTGCGCGTCCAATGTCAAGTCAAATTCCTCGTATGTTTACTTGTAAATATACTTGGCAATAAAGCTGATTCTGATTCTGATTCTGATTCTTCTGATTCTGATTCTGATGGCAGAGGGGAAGAAGCTGTTCATGTGACGGGAGGTTTTAGTCTGAATGGACCGAAGTCTTTTACCTGAGGGGAGGGGGGCAAACAGTACGTGACCAGGGTGTGAAGGATCGGCTATGATCTGGCCTGCACGCCTCCGGGTCCTGGAGATGTACAGGTCCTGGAGAGATGGGAGCTTGCAGCCGATCACCTTCTCAGCAGCGCGCACGACGCGCTGCAGCCTTAGTCTGTCCCTGGCAGTGGCTCCTGCGTACCACACGGTTATGGAAGTGGTGAGGATGGACTCGATGATGGCTGTGTAGAACTGTACTAACATCTTGGTGGGTAGCTTGAGCTTCCTCAGCTGCCGCAGGAAGAATATCCTCTGCTGGGCCTTTTTGATGAGGGAGCTGATGGTCGGCTCCCACTTGAGGTCCTGGGTGATGGTGGTGCCCAGGAAGCGGAAGGAATCTGCAGTGGTGATGGGAGAGCCTGTGAGGGTGAGGGGGGGGGCAGAGGGGTTGTGACTTTCCTGAAGTCCACAATCATCTCCACTGTCTTCAGAGCGTTCAGCTGCAGGTTGTTGTGGCTGCACCAGGACGCCAGCTGGGCCACCTCTCTCCTGTAGACAGACTCGTCGCAGTTGGAGATGAGCCTGATGAGGATGAGGATGGTGTCGTCCGCAAACTTGATCAGCTTGACAGACTGGTGGCTGGAGGTGCAGGAGTTGGTATAAAGGGAGAAGAGTAGGGGGGAAAGTACACAGCCCTGGGGTGATCCGGTGCTGATGCTAACAGAGTCTGAGACAGTCTTTCCCAGCCGCACATGCTGCCTCCAGTCCGTCAGGAAGTCAGTGATCCACCTGCAGAGGGAGTCAGGCACGTTGAGCAGGGACAGCTTGTCCCAGAGCAGAGCGGGGGTGGATGGTGTTGAATGCAGAGCTGAAGTCCACAAACAGGATCCTGGCGTAGGTTCCCGGGGAGTCCAGGTGCTGCAGGATGGAGTGGAGGGCCAGGTTGACTGCGTCGTCCACAGACCTGTTGGCTCGGTAGGCAAACTGCAGCGGGTCCGGGAGGGGAGTGGTGATGGACTTGAGGTGGGGCAGGACCAGGCGCTCAAAGGACTTCATGACTACAGAGGTGAGCGCTACAGGTCTGTAGTCGTTAAGTCCAGTGATCCGTGGCTTCTTGGGGACAGGGATGATGGTGGAGGTTTTGAGGCAGGTCGGCACGTGGCATAACTTCAGGGAGGTGTTAAAAATGTCTGTGAAGACAGGAGTCAGCTCTTTCGCACAGTGTCTCAGGGTGGAGGGAGACACGTCGTCCGGACTGGGGGCCTTGCGCGGGTTCAGTCTGGAGAACTGTCTGTGCACGTCCTGCTCACTGATGACAAGGGCAGGGGGGGAGGAGGGGGGGCACCTTTGATGAAGTAGGGACCGTGGAGGCAGTGGCGCTGGGGGGAGGGGGGGAGATGGACACAGCTGACGAGGTGTCAAAACGGGCATAATGTTGGGACAGTCTTTGACAAAGGGCTTTGTCATCCTGACCTTTAGAAGCCTGAGGCCAATAGTTGGTGATTTGCCTCAGTCCTCTCCACACAGAAGCAGAGTCGTTAGCAGTGAACTGCTGCTGGAGTCTCTCAGAATACACAGATTTAGCTCTTCTCAGCTCTCTGTTAAATCAATATTTGACCTCCCTGTAGCAGTCCCTGTCTCCACTTTTCACCGCTGCTTCCTTCTCCTTCCTGATCTGTCTGAGCTTAGCAGTGAACCAGGGCTTGTCATTTGAGTACCTCTCCCTGGTGCGCGATGGAAGAATGCTCTCCTCACAAAAGTGGATATATGAGTTCACAGTGTCCGTGTACTCATCCAGATCATGCGTGGCTCCTTTAAACATGCCCCAGTCAGTCATTTCCATGCACGTGCTCAGCTTCTCCCCAGTTTCACTGGTCAATTTCTTCGTAGTGCTCACAACAGGTTTAGTGAACTTCATTCTCTGTCTGTATGTGGGAATGAGGTGGACCATCACGTGATCAGATAGACCGAGCGCAGCGCGGGGAACAGCGCGATACGCGTCCTTCACTGTAGTGTAACAGTGATCCAGCGTGTTCTTTCCTCTGGTGGGGCATTTAATAAACTGTTTGTATCGGGGGAGATCGTGGCTCAGATTGCTCTGGTTAAAGTTGCCAACCACAATAACCAGAGAGTCCAGGAAAGTCCGCTCCGTATGTTGAATGTGATCTGCGAGCGCGCGCTGAGCCTCGCGCGCATCTGCGTCGGGCGGGACGTAAACAGCGGCCAGGATGAATGAAGCGAGTTTTCACCAGGATAAATCCTTATTTTTAAACAACCGTATGGGTATCCCACAAGGGCCCATTCTTGGTCCTTTACTTTTCAGCATTTTTATTAATGACTTGCCGCTACACTGCTCAGCCGCAACATGTCAACTTTATGCAGATGATGCAGTTATTTACACAGCTGCCAAGACTCCAGCACAGGCTGCAGATGCACTGTCTACAAGTATGGTTGATGTCCAAGAGTGGCTCTTCCAGAACCATCTATTGCTGAACCTTCAGAAAACAGTTTCAATGTGCTTTTCAATCAAAAAATGTAACCTGCAATGTTTTAAAGTTAATATATATGATCAAGACATCAGTTTAGTTACAGAATTCAAATACCTTGGCATTGTACTAGATCCTCAATTCAAATTTAATCTTCATATAAAGAAAATTTCTAAAACAGTAAAAAAAAATCTGAACTGCTTTAAATTAATTAGATATTACATACCATACCAAGCAGCTGTACTGTATATGCATTCTATGGTTTTTTTCTCATATATCATACTGTTTGATAGTCTGGGCTCAAGCAGCTCCTTCCACAATAAAACATATAGGTTCATTATATAATCAAACTCTAAAAAATCTTGGATAAAAAGCCCATTAGGTGGCATCACTGTTATATTTTAAAAAAAATACAATCTATTGAGTTTTGAGAGTTTCATCGACCTCCGTTTTCTGAAATTAATTTTCAAATGTTTCCATAAATCAGCGCCTGAGCCACTTGCTGGTTTCATCCAAAGACGGGACAGCAGCAGAGCCACCAGGAGTTCTGTTAACAATAACTGTAAAATATTCCCCCGCAGAACCACATTTGGACAAACAGCTTTCTCTATAAAGGGCAGTCATATCTGGAACACAATGCCAAATGAAATTAAAATAATAACGGACTTTAAAACATTCCCTACAAAAGTTAAAAACTGGCTGAAAAATAAACAAGAATGTACCCATGTATGAAATGATTGTCTGCAGGGTGAGAGTGAATGAAGGGAAGGAATGAATGTGTTTGTTTATAGTGAGTGACGAAGGGAGGGAGGCCTGAAATAGGCAAATGTGAATCAGGTTTTTATATTGTGTATTTATAATCTTTTTTGCATTGATGTATGTGGTTATTGTTTATTCTGTTTTCATTTTTCTTTTCCTTATCCTTCTTTCTTTTTACTTGTTTCTTCTTTCTAAAGCCCATCCAGGGACAAGAGTTGCAAATTAGCTAATAGCTATACACTCTTTGTGCAACACATTAGATTGATTGTCATTTGATTAATTGTCTATGTTTATTGCACTGTCCCTGTCAAATAAACAAATAAAATAAAATAAAATAAAATGCGCATCACCGTTTCAGGTGTTCCTCCTTTTATCACTAACAAGCAGTTGGAAACGGAGCTTTGCAGATTTGGGAAATTTGCGGACCCATTTAGAACTGTGAGTTTGGGATGTAAGAATAGCAAATTAAAACATGTAAAATCACTCAGGCGAGATGTGTTCATGTTTTTGGACTCGCCTACTCAAACACTAGAAGTGTCCTTCCAGGTCAAACATGGAGACGGCTCCTACATGGTGTATGCGAGCTCAGGACAGATGAAGTGTTTTGAATGTGGAGACGTGGGCCATAAACGGTTCGCTTGTCCGCACAAGCAACGGGCGGGAGGCTCTGATGAAGCCGCAGCTGAAACCAGCGGTGCAGCCTCCGCTCATGCCGCTACTACAGACGACGTTGCAGGGCCTTCCACCAGTCCTGCTCCGGAACCTGCTGCTGTGTCTGTGGACAACCCGGCTGTGGCGCCCGCAGCCCAGCTTACGGTTGGGAGCGTGGCTGGTGATGAGGCTCAAACAGTCACTGATGGTGCGTCAGAACCTCGCTGTGAGAAAGAGTGTGTGAAATCAGCAGCTGTGGTTCTGGTAGCTGCTAACGTTTCTGAACAGCTAACGGAACAACGCCAGTCAGCTGCTGTAAGTGTTGTTCAGGAATTTGCAGCTCATGATGAATCAACTGAGACAGCTGTATCAAACAGCCAGTTAAGTTGTGATGATGAGAGAATGGATTTTCATTCTGATACTGTGTCTATTGGAGAAACTTGCAATAAAATCACAAGTTTGTATTCACTGGAAGAAATAAATGTTTTTCTGGATGAAACCTACAAAAGAGCCGTTAAAGTCACTGATTATTTCAGTGATGCCGATAAATTTAATTAGATCTGTTAATGTGCTAAAACACAAGTTGGTCTTGACCTCCTGGATGAAAGAAAACGTTTTCGACTTAAAAAGCACCTAACAGCCCTGCGTAAATCAGCAGGAGGAAAAAAGGTCATGCGCACCCCAACAGAAGAAATAGCTTACATGGGTATGCACAGCATGGTGTTCCTATATATTTACTGCTCTTTGCTGTCTCTCTCTACCCTCTGTCTTCTCTTCTATCTCCCTATGCAAAACATAAAATTAGGATCCTTAAACATCAGTGGTGGGAGGAGCAATCATAAGAGGGGATTAGTTAGTGAATTGTTTGGACAAAAAAATCTTAATATCTTATTTTTGCAAGAAACTCATACCACTTCAGCAGATGAAGTGGATTGGGGCTTGTGGTGGAAGGATCCTTTTTCACTCAGTCATGGTTCAAATTTTAGTGCAGGAGTACCTATTTTGTTTGGGGAATCTGTGCAGTGCAACAGTTTTATCTGTAGTGGAGGTAGTGAAGGGCAGACTGCTCTTTGTTAGGGCAGAAATAGAGAATTCCGTGTTTTGTTTGATCAGCGTTTATGCTCCAAATCAGAGTTCTGAAAGAATTGCCTTTTTCAGTTTACTGAAAAAATGAAATTGCAGAGCTACACCAGACCAAGTTATTGTTGCTGGTGATTTCAACTGTACCTTGGATTTTACTGTGGATCGAACTAATACAGAACCCCATCTTCAGTCTTCACAAGTTTTAAAAAATATCACTGTACAGTTTGACCTATTAGATACAGTACATGGAGAGTTAAACATGCAAACACTAGGCAGTATACCTGGGTCAGAGTCACAGATAATATGGTCAGTGCTGCTAGATTAGACAGAATATACTGTATGTTTCTCAAAGCTTTGGCCCAGGGAATTCTTCACAGTAACATACAGTAAGTCCCAGCGGTTTTACAGATCATCATCTAGCCTCTGTGATGTTAATTATTTCACCAGGGAAGGAACTAAATCTTTTTGGCATTTCAACAATAAGCTCCTTCAAGACAATACTTTTTGTCAATATTTTGTGTGTTTCTGGGAACACTGGAAGACTACACAAAGCCTCGTTTTAGTTCCTTAGAACAGTGGTGGGAGGTTGGCAAGGTGCATATTCGCATTTTTTTGTCAACAGTATACTGCAAACTCGACTGCTATCATTAAGACCAAAGTTTGTGAACTTGAGGACACTGTCAAGAGGCTGGAGGAGAGTTTGATTAGGGATCAGGATTCTACCTCAGGTCCTTTGTTGCAGGAGAAGAGATCAGCCCTGAGCTCTTTCCTGCAGGAAAGAGTGAAGGGGGTACTTGTTAGATCCTGGTTTACTCAGCTGAAGGAAATGGATTCCCCAACGTCCTTTTTTTTTTCAATCTGGAGAAGTCTGCTGCAAAAAAGAAATTGATGACTTGTTTAAAACTCCCACATGGTCAAATAACTACAAATCCATCTGAGATGAGGAGCCATGCAGTGGATTTCTATGGGCCCTGTTTGGTGCAGAACCATGTTGCATAGAGTCTCAAAATCAACTCTTTGAAGGTCTTCCCACGCTCAGCCCAGAGGAAAGGGCTGCTCTGGGACTGTGAACTGACTTTGGATGAGTTAACTGTAGCAGTAATCAAATGGCTCTGACACATGCTCCTGGAATTGATGGCCTTTCTTCTGACTTTATGACGTCTAATTGACCTGTTACAGAACTGGATCTTTACCTGTCTCCTGTCGGCCGTGCAGTACTATCTCTGCTGCCTAAGAAAGGGGACTTGGCCTTGCTTAAAAAACTGGAGGCCTGTTGCTCTTCTTTGCACAGACTACAAGGTACTTTCTAAAGCCCTATCAAATAGACTGAAAAATGTTTTGGATATAATCATAGATAGAGATCAAACATATTGTATTCCTGACCGAACCATTATGGACAATATTTTTCTCATACGTGATGTTCGTCGTCTTAGTAAATGTTATGATTTAAAGTTTGGTATTATGTCTTTGGACCAAGAAAAAGCTTTTGATAGCACTTTGACACTGAAAAGTTTTGGTTTTGGCAATATGTTTTTTGACATGGGTTAATCTGTTAAATACTGGAGCTGAGTGTTTGGTAAAGATGGGGGCAGGGCTGAGTCGGCCAATCCCTGTACATTGGGAATAAGGGCAGGGTTGTCCGATCTCGGGTCAACTGTATAACTTGGCTATTGAGCCTTTGCTGTGCAGGTTGCGCACTCAACTAGGTGGTTTGACCCTGCCGGGGCCCTCCAGTTGTTGTCATCCACTCGTCTTGTCTGCTTATGCAGATGATGCCAACATTTTCATCACATCCCATAGGGATGTACAGCGTTTGGTGGACACTTTATCTATTTATGAAAAAGCATCTTCTGCACGGGTAAACTGGGGCAAAAGTGAGGGTTTATTGGTGGGGCAGTGGACACATCAGATATTCCTCATCTACCTGAGGTCTTCTGTGGGGAAAGCTGGTCTTAAAGTGTTGGGGGTGTTTTTGTGTTCTGAGGACTTTGAAAGCAAGAACTAGGAGGGATTTAAGGAGAAGGTGTGTGCTCGTTTTTCTAAGTGGAATTGGTTGCTACCACAGCTGTCATATAGGGGAAGAGTTCTGGTTGCCAATAATCTGGTTCACTTCGGCTCTTTGGCGTAGACTTATTGCTTTCACACCGCCCAGGAGCCTGGTGGAGGAGATTCACAAGGCATCGTGGATTTCTTTTTACGGAGGAGTTTCTCTCATTTTTTTGACCATTTGGAATGGGAGGGAACTGTGTCCTCATGGCTCATGAGTATTTGCCAGGGGTCCAGATCTGCGTCTGAGCACTCCACTGATTTCCATGTTCTTGCTGCCACCACGGGCTGGGTTAACGCTGTGCTATGCTCAACATTTACCCATAGCCTGAATTCAATGCTTGGCAACAAGCTCGCCCAGCTTCGGGATGAACCCGAGTCACTCGATGCGCTCATTTCGTTAGTCATTAAACTGGACAATAGGCTACGTGAGTGCTGGAAGGAATGACAGTCCGGTTCCCTCCCTTAGCTTGCTCTTCACCACCCCGCTCGCAGCTCCTCTCCCTTCCGCCGCCCGATGCAATGGAACCCATGGCCATAGGCCGGTCCAAACTCTCCCAAGCCCAAGAGCAGTGACGTCGAGAGGTGGGATTCTGTCTGTATTGTGGGCAAGCAGGTCACACCATTACACAATGTACTGTAAAGGGAAAAGACACCGCCCACTAGTCGCAGTAGGGAGACTGGTGGGTGGTGCATCTGAATCCCTGCCAACGCACTTTACCTTACCTGTGTGGCTGTTGCTAAACTCCACCGAGTATGACAGCTCGGCTCTGATTGATTCCAGAGCTGAACAAAACTTCATTTCCAAGAGTCTGGCAACCTGCTTAAAGGTCCCTTGTACTGAGTTACTGCAGCCATAAAGTGTAGTTGCTCTGTCTGGCCAATCTCTTTGTCAAATTATTAAGCAGACTCCTCCTATTGCCATGATACCCTCCGGTAACCATCGTGAACATTTGTTTTTTTGTCCTCCCTGCCACCACTTCTCCCACAGTTTTAAGCAACCCCTGGTTAAGGCTTCACAATCCTACCATTGATTGGTCCAGGGGGACTATTAGTTCCTGCAGCCCCTTCTGTATGTCCAGCTGTATCTAGTCAGCCGCCTGTTCACCACACATCCCCATTCCATCCCCTGCTGCTGAGCCCCCTGATTTGGCCAATGTGCCCCCTATTTAAGATAAGATAAGATAAGATAAGCCTTTATTAGTCCCACAACGGGGAAATTCCAGGATTGCAACAGCACAGGGATAGCAACACTCAGAGCAACAATCAGAAGACAAGAAAAAAACAAAAAACAAAAAAAAAAACAAGCAAGCAAGAGCAGCTAATATACATATGTACATATTACTATAAAATATATATATACACACACACAGACACACAGTGCAGAGCATTGTAGCTGGATGGAATAAATATATGAATATGTAAACACACAGTGCGGAGCAATGTAGCTAGATGGAATAATATGTAGATATATAAACACACAGTGCGGAGCATTGTAGCTAGATGGAATAAATATATAGATATATAAACATAAACACACCCAGTGCGGAGCATTGTAGCTAGATGGAATAAATATGTAAATATATAAACACACACAGAGCAGAGCCATGGTCTGGTGCCCGTTTTCAGTAAAACTAAAGCTCTGTCCCTGCCTCCTCACCAGCTCTATGACTGTGTTATCGGGCTCCAGCAGTGGATGCGTTTACCATCCAGCCATCTGTATAACTTATCAGCTCCTGAAAAAGAAGCCATGGATAAATATACCAAAGAGTATAATTTGCTCCTTGTCGTCCGTGGTGGGAGCAGGATTTATTTTTTTTTATTGGTAAGTAGGATGGCACCCTCCGCCCATGCATCGACTACCGTGAGCTCAATAACATCACAATTAAGGACAAGTATGCACAACCACTCATCAACTCTGCTTTTGATCAGCTTCAGGGCACTATCATCTACACACCTAGTTCGAATCCGTGAGGGTGATGATCCGAAGACAGGGTTCCATCCCCCTACAGGCCAGTCTGAGTACCTTGTTATGCCCTTTGGCCACATTAACCCCCCTGCAGTAGTTCAATGCCTCATTAATAATGTGCTACATGATTTCCTTGATTTCTTTGTTATTGTTTACTTGGATGACATCCTGATCTTCTCTTGCTCCCCAGATGAACACAAGATCCATGTGCAGAGGGTGCGCCAATGCCTCCTGGAGAACAAACTCTTTGTGAAGGCTGAGAAATGTGAGTTTCACACCACCCCAACCTCTTTTCTCGATTTCATAATTTCAGAGGGCCAGACCAAATCAGACCCCAAGAAAATCCAAGCTGTTTCTAATTGGCCCACTCCCACCTCAAGAAAACAACTCCAACAATTCCTAGGATTTGCCAACTTTTACCGGAGGTTTATCCGCAACTACAGTACCATTACCTCTCCATTAACCCACCTGACTTCCACTAAAGTTCCATTTGCCTGGTCAGTGGAGGCCAACACAGCTTTTGCTCAGCTTAAGGCAGAATTTCCTGATGTACCGAATCTAATACAGCCCGACCCCAAACACCAGTTTATTGTCGAGGTGGATGCCTCAGACATCGGGGTCGGGGCTGTCCTCTCCCAGCACTCGATTACCGATCACATTTTTCTCTCGGCGCCTTTCCGAGGCAAAATTATGCCATCGGTGACCGAGAGCTGCTGGTGTTGGAGGAGTGCCAGCGCTGGCTGGAGGGTTCGTCTCAGCCATTTTTAGTCTGGGCAGACCACAAGAACCTCATATACGTCAGAACTGCTAATTGTCTGAACTCATGCCAAGCTAGGTGGGCGCTTTTTTGGGGGCATTCCATTTCATTCTTACCTACAGACCCGGCTCTAAGAATGTCAAACCTGATGCCCTCTTCAGACAATTTGCCCCCGACCCGGTGACACCCGAAGAGGATATCATCATCCCACGCTCTGCCATCATGGGAGCCCTCACATGGGGGATCGAGTGGAAAGTGAGGGAGGCTCAGGCCACCGACCTGGACCCTGGGGTGCCACCAGGCCGTATGTTTGTTCTTGCAGTGGTGAAGGGGGAGATCATTCACTAGCTGGACACAGTAAAGTTCTCCTGCCACCCGGGGGTAGCCAGGACCCTTACCTCACTTCGGTGCATCTTCTGGTGGCTGACCATGGAACGTGACATGCAGGAGTACATTAAGGCTTGCCACAGTGCTCCACAGGCAAGTCCTTCACCACCCCCCATGCTGGTTTGCTTCATCCCCTCTCCATCCCCAGTCACCCCTGGTCAAACATAGCACTGCACTTTGTCACTGGGTTGGCACCCTCTAACAGCCACATCGTGATCCTGACTATCGTGGGCAGGTTCTCCAAGGCTGCACATTTTGTTCCATTGCACAAGTTGCCATCTGCCTTAGAGACCACCAACTTACTCATCAACCATGTCATCAGGCTGCACAGCATTCCAGATGACATTGTCTCAGACTGTGGTCTCCAGTTTGTGCTACAGGTTTGGTGTACTTTCTGCAAGGCCATCAGGGCCATGGTCAGTCTATCCTCCAGCTACCACCCTCAGTCCAATGGGCAGTTTGAGTAGACCAACCAGGAGCTGGAGGCTTTTTACGGTACGTCACCATGTCTGACCCCACGTCATGGAGCACTCACCTCCCCTGGGTGGAGTATGCCCACAACACTGCCACCTCCCCCGCCACTGGGTTGTCCCCTTTTGAAGCATCACTGGGCTGTAATTCTCTTTTCCCTTAAATCACTGAGGAGGCGATTGCTGTGCCCGGTGTGACCGATCACATGGCCAGATGCTGACATTTCTGGAGGGACACCAAGGCGGCGCTATTCTGCTTCAGGGAGGATAACATCAAATGGACCAGTTAGAGGAGAACCTGCCCCCCTACACACACACGCACAGAGACACACACACACTAGGAGACAAGGTATGGCGCTCAACTAAGAACTTTTCTCTCAAGACAGATTGTAAAAAGTTGGCTCCACGCTTTGTTGGTCCATTCACTGTCTCTGCCTTAGTTAACCCTGCCTCTGTCTGGCTCTGCCTTCCCACCTCCCTCTGCATCAGTCCTGTTTTTCATGTCTCCCAGGTCAAGCCTGTGTTTACCAGCTCCCTCTGCCCTCAGTCCAAACCCCCACCACAGCTGAAAATGGTTGGAGGATTGGTATACGCAGTTAACCATATCGTCGACGCTCATTGCTGTGGTCACAGCATACAGTACCTGGTTGACAAGAGGGGCTATGGACCAGAGGAGAGATCACAGATCCCCAGGTCGTTCATTGTGGATAACTCCCTGATTGACTCTTTCCACCAGCTTCATCCTAACAAGCCTCGAGTGATGCCAAGAGGCATCCATTGAGAGGGGAGTACTGTAAGGGTTCCTGGTTGCTCTGTATTCCCCGCCTTCCTCCTCATTCTGATTTGGCACCCTCCCTGCAGCCTGGGATTCCAGCTGTTGCCAATTAGTGAGGCCCAATAAATGGGATGTCCACCCGTCACTCTGTCTTGTCGCGTTAACCTCCACACAGCCTGTATCCTGTCTGAGCACAGAATTGTTGATTTATCCTGCCTTGCCGTGCTTCTGATCTTTTATTTGCCCTAAACCCTGACTGCCTTCTGTATTGGATTTGTCTGCTTGCCCTGATCTATCCTGCTGTGCTTTGACCCTTGCCTGCCTCTCGGTTCTGGAAATTGCCTAACAGATTGGATTTGGATATTCTCGGACTGTGCACATCATCACCTCCCAAAGTTGACTTACCACCATTTTTCTTCACTGCTGTTCTCACTTCCCAACACTCAAGCCTGGCTAGCCTGTCTCCAACAAACCCCTGGAAGCTCCCTTGCAGCACCTCAACACCTTCTCCCCTGGCAACCTGCTCCCCCAATGTGGAGGTTCTACACCTACTCCCAGCCACTCTCCCCTGAAGAAGTTGTAAGCACAAAAGCTAACATTAAAACTTTGTTATAGTGTTTGCCATATATACTTACCTGTCCCTCTGCTCTCTCCTTGCAGGGTTGCCAGATCTTCATGAAATTACCATTGCGCAGTTACCTTGCACATTTATTGTAATAAAGATTATCGTTTCACCTCATTTATTGTTCCTGTCCATATCTGCTTTTGGGTCATTGAACCTTAACAGCCCAGGGCCAGTCCTCTCGTTTGCCTCTTCCTGTGCTCCAACCTACATGATACTCTGTATTCTGTACATATGTTCTAGCCAATAAAGCTAACCTCAACATATGGTTGTGTCCGCTCATTCTTCAGACAGAATATTGGCAACGAGCATGACCCACACAACATCGAGGATGGAGGCTTCACTCGCACCTCGGACCCATGGAAACACACGATGACTGTGCGGCTTTGTTGGCCAGCCATTTCGCCACCCCACAGAGAGGAATTGTCCCAAGAATTAGGTTTAGCCAGCCCCAAAATTGAACGGTACTTAGCTGACCTCCGCTGTTTGGCTAACACATGTGGATTCAGACACTTGGAAGATGAGATGGTCCAGTTAACGGCGCACACCACAAATTCGAAGCTACGGGAGAAACTATGAATTGCGCTGGATGACCTGACGTTGGCCAGGGTGGCAGAAATGGAGTCCCAGCTAAAAGCAGTTGCCCAGTTAGCATTGCAGCTAGCAGGCTCCATCCCACACTCCCTAAATTCAGCTCTGCTGGTATGAGCCGTTGGCCAGGCTGCTCAGCCCTTCGATCCCATGTCGACTCACGATAGCCCCAAGTCTTCTCACAACGGCTCTGAGGTAACTGCAGATCTCCCTTGCACCACACACACGCACTTGCCTGCCTAACACAGAAGTGCCAACACTGCGGTAAGCTCAGTTTGACCGACGATGGCCTGAGTCCACTGCACTCAGACGTGTACGCAGCCACTCCCTGCTTTGCACTGCACACCAAGCAGAACCCTGTAGAACTGGAGCTGATCCTCATGCAGCACAAGCGTCCTTGAGGTGCTGCCTCACCACAGAAGCTCTAGACTGCATCCACACAGGACCCAGAGCTTAGCCTTGTGCAGCACAAACCTCCTTGAGCTGCTGTATCACTACAGGAGCTGCAAGCTGTATCTAAACAGGACCTGCCACGTCCTCCATCAGATGACACGCCAACGGTGGTGCTCTCCCCTAACAACAGGGTGGCAGAGTGACAACAGTGTGTCAAGAAGAAGAAATGTCGAGCGGAGCATTCTCCACTCATGATGCTCAATTGGGTCTGGATTCGACAACCCCATGGCTCACACAAACTGCAGTCATCTAAGCCGGCACTGGCACAGATCACCACTCAGCTACGGCCAGCCGCCTTCTGCCTAACTGATGGGTCACAATGGCACGCCAGCTGCCACAGGAGGATGATACCACCTCCCACTTCTGATCAAGAGACTGTAACCAGGTCAGCCCATCCAGACTGGGGACTTCGCCAATGAGTGGGCTGCAGCCCCAGTAGGGCGCCCTCCAGAACCACCTGAACCAGTGCAGTAGGGTCTCGCCCAGCCTGGGCCTAACGGAGGCCTGTCGAGTTCAAGGACTACAGTATATTGCTGACTCTGAGTTTGTAAGTAGCTAGTGCATGGTCTATTCAGTGGCAGAATACCCCACAAGGCCATGCAGGTACACTGGCAGTCTACCCGGTCGCTCAGTCAGTTAGTTACATATGTTTTAGCCAGTAAAGCTAACCTCAGTACATGGTCGTGTCCGCCCATTCTTCAGACACAACAGCTACCTTCAGGAATCCAGGGGTTGTTCAAGATTAGAGAAAGTATGTATCATCTGAGAGGACTTCTTGTCATGAGCCGAGAGCTTGAGGTTTCCACCAGGCTCGGTCTCATGGCTTTTTCATTATATTGACATATTTGTCGTATTTTATGTTTTTTGGGGGGGTTCTGCATTTGTGTACTGTTTGCCATTTTCCTGTTTGTGTTCTAGTTTTGTTACACTTTTATTTTGTATTAAATTATATTTATATTTTTTGTCTGCTTGGGTTGATATTCCTTATATCTTTACTGTTGTTCTTTTGCTGGTTCACAGCTGTCAGTGGCGTGGTGCTTCGTCTGGCCTTGTCAGCTGTCAGCTTTGGTTTGCTTCTCTCTAATTGCCCCCAGCTGCTAGTCCTAATTATGTTTTATTGCTTTCTCCTGCCCACTCAGATAACCCACGCCTGTCATTGATTTTGTAAATGGTTTTTGATCCTATTTAAGGGTTTTCATTTTCTCATAGCAGCAGTCTTGGTTGTTTTCTCCTCGTCTCCACCAGAGCCCTGCCCTGCTCTGGTGCGCTATCAGTAAGTTTCCTGCCTCATTTGTATTTTGTGTTTAGAGCACTGTGTTGCACTTTATGTTTGCTGTTTTTTGCAATAAATTTCACAAACTCACAGTTCAGTGGTGGGTCTCGCATCTCTGCCCCAAAGGGCAATTAATGACACTTCGTATATTTGAAGAGTCCAAGATAAGGAGAAATGCAAAAAAACAGCTTCTCTTTTGCTGGGGTGAAACTATGGAATTGTTGTGCAGATGCTTTGAAAACATCTACCACACCTGTTATGTTCAGGAGGATGTTAAAGCTCACTTTAATAGAGAAATATAAATCCACTTAATTTATAAAGAATCACTTTATTTTCATAAATTTCCATATTGATGACTTCTTTTCATTTTTTTATGCTTTGTGGTTATAACTGTATTAAGCAAAAGGGGTAGGCATAAATAAGCTTTGCTTCAGTCTACACCCTTTTCTTTTTGTGCTTTGAAATTTTTTTTTTGACTGAAAGTTTGGTGTTTACTTTTGTAAGCTGATGGTTATTTACCGTGTTTTAATTTTTAATGGATTCACAAAAAGAAAATAAACTAACTAAAAACTAACTAAACTAATCCCACCACATGCCCCCCTGATTCCCCCCCCCCCCCAAACCCCATGTCTCCCATCTCCCCGGAGTCCACACCAGGATGGTGTGGACTCCCAGTCCACATTGTGCTTACTTAACTTCACTTAACTTAATCCTCGCCTGGCCACTTAAGTGATCGTTGTGCCAATCGTCTGAAGGCAGGGTGAGCTTGGGCTAGGTCGATGAGGTCAGCCAGAGGTCTTATCATTGCAACCTGGGTCGTCCAGGACAGTCTGGGCCAGCCTCGGGAGCGATGCCAGGCCTGGGGCGGCGGACAAGTGCTGGCAAAGAGGGCCATGTGGCCGAGGAGCCGAAGCCTTCCTCTTCTGATGACGGTGCAGATGAGGATAGGACAGCCAGCCCTCCTGTAGACCTCATCGTTTGTGGTGTGGTAGAACCATCAGATGCCGAGGATGTTACGGAGGCAGGTCCGATGGAATGTATCCAGATGGTGGGTGGTTGTGGTGGAGAGGGTCCAGATCTCGGACCTGTAAAGGAGGATGGGGATCACACAGGTGTTAAAGATTCACAACTTTGTGGTCGTGTGGCTCTTCCCCCTCTGCCACATTGTGCTAATGCATTAAAAAATATAAAAAATTAGCACCACAGCAGCCATCTTGAATGTGATTTTCACTAAACTATGAAGAGTCCAGATTCTGATCTAAGGAATATTCTCACAGAATTTCAAAAGAATCTGATAAATGGGTAGCACATGTTCTACTACCAAGAAATCTAGCTACAGGCAGTGGTTGCAGTATTTTTAGCTTGTAATTCAGTTAAACTTTATTGATATAGCACCATTTCACAAGTCATCTCATAGCACTTTCAAACTGTAGGGGAAAACGCCACAATTGCAGAAAAACCCCAGCAATCAGGCGATCCCCTGTGAGCAAGCACTTGTCTAGATTGGTCTATAGTTAGCTAAAACTGTCACAAGCTGAGCACTGGAAGTTTCCGCCATGCTCAGTCTCATGGCTTTTTCTCTGTATTTATATTTATTTGTTGTATTACTTTGTACCAGTTGTAATTATTTTTCAATCTGTATTGGGTGATGTTGCTCTTTATATTCTTACTGTGGTGTTCTTTCCCGGGGTTGACAGCTGTCAGGTGGCGTTTCCGGGTTGGTGCTCTGTGTGAGCATCACCCTGTCAGCTGTCAAATCCAGTCACCTCTCTCTCTCATTTCTCTCAGTGGCCCCAGATTATTGATCAGTATTTTCTCCCACCCGCTCTGGTATCCACACCTGCGGCATATTATGTTATGCCTTATTTAAGACCACTGCGTTTTCCTGTCCTCGCTGCGGACTTTACTCAGTTGACTTTGTGACTCTTGTGTCTTCTGCGACTTCTCCTAAACATAAGCGTAAATGTGCTCTGTTTTTCGTCTCATTTATGGGTTGTTCCTCTTGTGTTTTTGAGTTGTTTTGTGCACCTTCTTTTTCCAATAAATCTCACAACTTCACAGTCCAGCGTGTGGGTCTTTCTCTCTGACTCGAGGGGCAAACCATGACAGAAGACAGCAGCCAGTATTAGACCCAGCTGCTGGAAGTTGTGGATTATCATTTTTCCTTTTTATTTTTTCTCTTCACTCGCCTGGAGCTCATTATGTCCCCGGCGCGCCAGCCTCTGCCAATCAAAGGGAGATCAGCAGCCTGGAGGAGGCATGGGCTGCCGACTTCATCCAGAGTTTTGTGGATGAAGCCCTCGCCACCCAGGGACCCAAAAAGACCTGGGAGAGCGTGAATGGAGTGGTAGTGATCCTGGAGGCACAACCCGGCCTGTGGAAATATTCCCAATATACAGAACTGTTGTCCACGGTCTCCGCCCTTCAGTGGTCGTTTCCCGGACTGATGATGGGGCCGTCTCCAGCGGAGCCGAAGCTGACGAGGAGGCAGACGTCCTTCTCCCCTCCCTGTTCGCCAGCTTTGCTTTCAGCTCCCACGTTGCCAACTCCAAGACACCGCCATCCACCTCTGGGCCACCGGAACAGCGTCTCCGCCTCCCTGTCAGCAGCCCCTCCTTCGCTGAGGGAGAAGACCTCTGCAGCAGTGCCTTTCTTGCTACTTTCCCCTACAGCTGCCTCGTCAGCATCAATTTTTCTTGCAGCTGCTGACTCCCCCTTCTCCTCAGTGTCCTTTCCTGCTGTTGAGGGTTTGGCTGTTACTCCCCCAACTCTGCCCAGCTCCGTTCCTGCAGGGGTGGCTCCTCCATGATCCTCTGAGGGGCCCGTTTCCACTGTAGCCACAGAGAGGGATGACTGTAACCCAGCTGCAGCAGAAAACATCACGCCCCGGGAACACAGGCAAGTGGGGTTTTTTTCATTCGCTATCGTTTAAACATGATTTACCTTATCTGATCCCGGAGGTGACGCTCAGGCTGTGCAGGCTCGCCTGAGTCCTCACTGTCTGCTGAAGCCACATACCCTTTACCTGCTCTCTCTGCGTCTCATCCTATCACCCCTAAGTGTCTGCAGGCCCCGGAACTGAACCACCGGACGATGGAGGAGCCTGCGGCTCTGGAGGACCTGTTTCCAGCCTCGCAGCCACGCTATGGATTGAGGGAATGTGCTGAACCCAAGATGACTCATGCGCCGACTACGGAGAATCCTTGGCCTTCAGCTAAGCAGAAAGCAGCGCCAGAAGGGAGCCGACCTCCTGTCGCCATGCAGGGCGAGCCACCTGCGTGGACCACATCGCTGAGAGGTCCCAGGACTGCACCGACCACCATGCCTGCTGCAGGGGCTGCCAAAGCAGAGCTGGAGCTGGATCTCCAGAAGGCCAGGCCCAAGGCACCATCGTCTGGATTGACGGGAGTCCTGGACGGCGGTGGAGCTCAATCTCAGGCAAGTGCTGTCCTTCCATTTTCTTGTGTCTGTGTTGGAGAAATCTTGCCGGGCTCTTGGAGAGGACAGCCGGGTGCAGCCGTCAGCTGCACCTGAGCTCACCTCGCTGGGCTCTGCTGCTGCCAGTGTCACTGACCCTGTTTCTCTGTCTGTTTTGTCCAAGTCTTTCCCCAGGGTCACTGAGGATATTCCACCCTTGCCCGACGTCTCTATGGGTCCAGGCTAGTCGCTCGAGATCGCCGTGGGTCCAGCTCCTCCCACTGAGGTCGTTGAGGACGCTTCATCCAAGCCCGGGACCTCTGTGGGTGCTGCTTCCCCCCTGGCTGAGGTCACCGAGGGTGCAGCTAGTCCTCATTCCAGGTCTCCATGGGTGCTGTGTCTCAGTTGGGGACCGTCGTGGGTGCTACACCCCAGCTTAAGACCAACTTAGGTGCTGCCTCCAGTGTGGGCCCATCAGGGGCATTACGCCCCAGCCCAGGAGCCACCATGGGTGCAGCCTTGGCCCAGTCCAAGCCCACCAAGGGTGCAGCATTGCTCCAGCCTGGAGCCACTGTGGGTGCTGCTTTGCTCCAGCCCGGAGCCATTGCGGGTGCTGCCTCGCTCCAGTCTGGAGTCACCCAGGGTCCTACAATGTTCCAGTCTAGGACCACCAAGGGTGCTGGTGGCTAATCCGACGCCGTCGTGGTTCCCCCTCCGCTGCCAGAGGACGTCGTGGTTCCCCCTCTGCTGCCAGATGTCATCATGGTTCCCCCTCCTCTGCCTGACACCGTCATGGTTCCCTCTCCTCAGCCTGAAGTCGTCATGGTTCCCTTAACTCCCCTTTCCTGCTCGCTGTTTGCCCTTCCGGTTGGGCAACTGCCTCCTTGACCACCTCTTCTGTTCAGGTGGCTGAAGTACTCTGGCAGACCACCCGACAGACTGTGCTGCAGAGTTGGGTGGCCCATGTTCTATGGGATGCCACCCGACTCGTTCCGTCATACAATCTGGCGGGTCTGGGACTATAGTCGGCCACCTGAACTTTTCAGCTCCTCGGTCCAGGGGGCTTAGGGGGGTTGAGGGTTTTCCTGGTGTGGGTCCTGAGCGGGGTTTTGTTTCATTCCCTCCTAGCCTGTTCCCCCCACCACCCACCTTGATGGGTTATTGTTGTGCTCCTGTTGGGGGGGGGGATGGGTTCTTTCTTTTTATTTTGATGTTACCCTGGGTTGTTTGGATGCACCCCTTGAGAGGGGTGCTCTGTCATCAGTTGAGCACTGGAAGCTTCCGCCATGCTCAGTCTCGTGGCTTTTTTCTCTGTATTTATATTTATTTTTTGTGTTACTTTGTACCATTTGCAATTATTTTTCAATCTGTATTTGGTGATGTTACTCTTTATATTCTTACTGTGGTGTTCTTTCCCGGGGTTGACATCTATCAGGTGGCGTTTCTTGGTTGGTGCTCTGTGTGGGCATCACCCTGTCAGCTGTCAAATCCAGTCACCTCTCTCTCATTTCTCCCAGCTGCCCCAGATTATCAGTCAGTATTTTCTCCTGCCTGCTCTGATATCTACACCTGCGGCATATTATGCTATGCCTTATTTAAGACCGCTGTGTTTTCCTGTCCTCGCCGACTCTTGTATCTTCTGCGATTTCTCCTAAACGTAAGTGTAAATGTGCTCTGTTTTTCATCTCGTTTATGGGTTATTCCTCTTGTGTTTTTGAGTTGTTTTGTGCACCTTCTTTTTCCAATAAATCTCACAACTTCACAGTCCAGCGCGTGGGTCTTTCTCTCTGCCCCAAGAGGCAAACCATGACAAAAACTCTTGGATCCAGCATTGGCTTTTTAAGTAACGGTTTAATTACACTAGTTTTAAAAGCCTGCGGTACACGGCCTAATGTTAATGAAGAATTGATTATTTGAAGAAAGGTGCCACCAATAAATGGGAAGACTTCTTTAAATAACCTGGTAAGAATAGGGTCTAGTAGACAAGTTGAAGGCTTGTATGGGGAAATTATTTACTTTATCTCTAAAAGGTCAATGAGAATAAACTCATAAAAATGCATACCAACTGAAGGAGCAGTAGTTGCTACTATATTCATATTAATGGTGGGAAGGATGTGACTGATTTTATCTCTGATAAATGAAATTTTATTATTGAAGAAGTTCATAAAGTCCTGACTAGTGAGCTCTAAGGGAATGCTAGATTTGAGTTCTGATTCTTTGTCAGCCTGGCTACAGTGCTGAAAAGAAACCTGGGATTATTCTTGTTCGCTTTTTGTCAGATTCTGCCTTCAGCAGATGAGGGTTATAAGGAGGAATCAGTGTCCAGGCAGGAATACGGTGCAATGATGACTTATTTTCGAAACACAAAAACTCAAACAAACTGCAGCAGGAGGACTGAAACACAGAGAAAAGTAACGGCAAAAACAAACTCATGGGTTGATAACTCAAGGCACAGGAAAACCACAAGAATTAACAACAGCAGACAAAACTATAATAATGATAATGAATGATTAGACAGAGACTGTCAGACATAAATAGGGTAACTAATAATAACGAATGCAGGACAGCTGGGAAACAATCAGGGTTAAACAGAAACACCAAGGAAAATGGCTATGAGTACAGAGAACACAACGGGCTGTGAACAATAGGTAAACAAGAATGGGGGAAGACACGAGACATCAACAGCGATCCAGCGATCAGGGAAAGCACAAAGGCAACACTGACAACAGGGACAAATGGGGAATGGCACAGGACTAAACACAACAATCAAGGACTGGGGAACACAAATGATAATAATAATAATAATAATAATAATAATAATAGCAATACCAGGGGAAACACAAAGGGCAAATAATGAAAATAATAACACTGGTAAACACCAAATTTATTGTCTAAGTTTTTTTTAGCTAATTTAGGACAATTTTGATGTGCTGAATCCAAAAATCACATTGGGTTTGGTCAGTCAGGTCAACTTTTTGAACTGTGGCAACATGTTTTTTTACATTTTTGTTTACATGTATGGGTATTTATATACTTCTACTACTATTAATTTTTAATTTTAATTTAATTTATATACTTCCGGCGCCACACGAGTAGGCTGCCTTTTTGCAACAGCGGATCAATTTCTTCCTATTTTTATTTACTATCTGGCTCTCTTGCTAATCTTTCTGATCCAGCAACACCTTTATTCCATCACAGACACGTAGATCGCCCAAATGTCTCCTGAGCCAGCGGACGGAGTCACTGTTTCTTGCAGGAGTAGGCCGTGAGCAGCTCCCTCAAAATGTGGCTAAAAAATGATTTTCGTGGCACCCAACTGGGAACTACGGGATCTTTGATGATTTCTATGTAAAAAAACCTGCTGAATCCGAAAATCGATGTTCCCACTGTCAAAGGTGTGGATAGCTATGTCAAATTTGCATAAATCCAAGATGGCTGCCACGACTAACCAAGGGAATGAATGGCCTAACATTTCAACCAGTCTACCTAGAAACACGTTTGAGGCCTCTTTTTCGGATAATGTTGAGCCGAGGAATCGATTTCTGAGGTCGACTGTGTGATTGAGGGTCAAAGAACCACGCTAATTTGCATAAATCCAAGATGGCTGCCATGGATGGACTAACTTTTTAGCCATTCTACCTAGAATCACGTTGGAGACGTCCTTTTCGGCTAATGTTAACCCGAGGAATCGATTTCTGAGGTCATTAGTGTGACTGAGGGTCAAAGAACCCCGCTAATTTGCATAAATCCAAGATGGCCACCATGGGTGTGGATGGACTATATTTTGAACCACTCTACTTATAATCACGTTTGAGACGTCTTTTTCAGATAATGTTGACCCGAGGAATCGATTTCTGAGGTCAGGTATGTGATTGAGGGCTCCACTAATTTTCATAAATCCAAGATGACTGCCATGAATGGCCTAACTTTTTTATCAGTACAACTAGAATCACGTTTGAGACATCATTTTCCGATAATGTTATGCCCAGGAATCGATTTCTGAGGTCACTTTTGTGATTGAGACTTAAAGAACTCCACTCATTTGCATAAATCCAAGATGGCCGCCACAGGCATGGATAGTCCAACTTCTTAACCATTCTACCTAGAATCACGTTTGAGACGTCTTTTCTGCATAATGTTGACCCGAGGAATCGATTTCTGAGGTCAAATATGTGATTGAGGGTCAAAGAACTCCGCTTATTTGCATAAATCAAAAATGGCCGTCATGGATGGATGAACTTTTTTAATCAGTCCACCTAGAATCACGTTTGAGACATCATTTTCAGATAATGTTATGCCCAGGAATCGATTTCTGAGGTCACTTGTATGATTGAGGGTCAAAGAATTCCACTCATTTAAATAAATCCAAGATGGCCGTCATAGGCATGGATAGCCTAACTTCTTAACCACTCTACCTAGAATCACGTTTGATACATCTTTTCCAAGTAACGTTGACCTGAGAAATCGATTCCTGGTCAGTTATGTGATTGAGTGTCAAAGAACTCTGCTAATTTACATAAATCCAACATGTATAGCTGTCATATCCTGATACAACCTGTATTCAACCTCCACCTTATTCATCACCAGAATCATCTCCCTCATTTTCTTCCTCCTCTGCTTCCACAGATCTTTCAGATTCTGTAAGAACACGATTCACGCAATCGATGCAGGCGCATAGATCAGTGCAGCTGAGATCCGATGCCTTGCATGTACATCTGCTGGCCCCGCACCTACTCCGCTTGCATGAACAGTGCACATAGTTCAAGATCTCTTCAGGCGCCGGACCAGTTGCCATCCAGTCTACAGCCAGTTCTTCCTGCAACAAAATCCAGCCATGGCCCACTGGACTGGGGGCAGATATTGTTTGCTGAACGGCATGGCGATGAATGGCTGCTTGATAATTTGACCTCTCCACATGTTTTCGAAGAGCATCCTGGTTGGGTGGTAATGCATCATCGCAGGAGGCATTGATGCAGAACAGACGGTTGCGAGCCTCATTCACATCATTTGTATTTTGACCGTACAGATCACATACAAACTTTTCGAGTGAAGACTGAAGAGAACAAGCCACATCAAAAGTCTCTCCCAAGCTGTGTGAATACCTCCTGGTATTCACTGTTTTTCAGGACAAGGTCCAGTGGACGGCGTTTCCCTTTTCCATGAAAGGCACTTGTGGAGTCGCATCCTGTAAAGACATGTAACCCTATCAATGACCAACAGACAGTGTCACCAAGTGACTCCCGCACATTTTGTAGAGCAAGAATCCTTCTTCTTTTTTTGGTACCAGTCAGAAAGTAAATGTCTGATCCAATGTCTGCCATCAGAGACAGAAGGATGATGGCCCCATCAGTATCCGAACTTTTGACTGCAATGTTCGCATAGGTGTTACTGGCATGACGGCAGTGGAGCGCAATCCTGGTATCAGCTTCCTCATGGTCGCAGGTCAACTCTGGTACTGACATCACTGATGTAGCACAGATCAGGTGACAGGATTCGCCATGTGCCATGTAGAAGTCAATGCCTTACAGATTTACTGACATAGTAGACCAAGCACGGAAGAAGAACTCGATCAACTCCTCCTTATTCTTTCCATGATTGAGGAAACTGTTCCACTGAATTGGGAGTTCCTGTTCCTCAGACAAAATTCTGTGCAACTGGCTTCCCGCTGCTGCCCTTCTTGCATGTTCTCCTCCCTTGATGCTGACGGGGGGATATCTGTCACCAATGAAGTCGACACGGCTACACTTCAGCATTTTTGCCAGGCACACGATATGACGAAGAACATACTCTGCAAGTTGTCTGAATGCGGCTGTGAGTGGCCTTGATAGGCCGTGTACAACATCCATGCCATCAATGACCAGTGCTGATTTGGCCGGGATGTGGTCCACCGTGATAGATGGGCATTTGGATTCGATGTACTGTAGCAGCATGGCTTTGTTTGTTTTTGCCAGTGATCCATCAGGTGAAGCCAATGAGGAAGGTACCACACTTAAAGGATACGACAAGACTTCTTTCATGTCTACTGATCGACTCCTGCTAATGATCACCAACTGGGCAAACAACTTCCAGTCACTCTTCAAGATAACCTCCTTTCCTGTTTTCGTTGTTGTCTTTGTTTTGCAGGGATTTGAAAACGTTTTGAGCTTTGACTGTTTGATTGGTTCATGAAATCCAGTTGTGTGGTTTATCAATCTAGCTGTCAGAAATTCAGCTGCTGCAGATTCTCCAACATCTCTTGCTCCAAGCAAGTCAGTCCTTACTTCTGTTGTAGCCACAACCCCGTTACTGATGTTCAGCAACTCGTCGCCTTCATGGGAGAATGGATTTAACATTTCATTCATGCAATCCATGATGGCCTGGACACCTTCCTTATCCTTTGCACGCCTTGTGTGGTCGAGGTCTTTCCTCGTCCTGCCATCTTGCCTACAACCAGCCATAACTTCACACTGTCTTGTAATGCCCGCTCGTTCGCTTTATGATAGCACCCATCGATTCACAGCATTCCTCCCAAGTGTCAATCCTGTGATTCCTCCCATGGTTTTGCAGTCCCGGTTGCAGGTCTGTTCAATCACCTGGTCACATGCCGTTCCTGAGAATCCATAGTGATCCTGCTGTTGGACAGTCCATTTGCCAGAAACAAACTGGTCAAAAATGGCAGGATGTGTGTGCGACAGGTTCATCATCTCAATCCAGTATGCTGACAGATAGCGAGAGTAATGTGTCTTATCATAGGCAAAGAACCACGGCAACATGGAACGAACAGCAGCAAGGTGGAGCTCCCAATTGGATTCCCTTGTAGCTCAAATGAACCACAGAAGCAACTCCACCATGTCAAGATACGAAGACCACAAGGCAAACGTTGGGCTCTTCTGAGACTGGTTGCGTCGGAATTCCTCATACAGTGCTACAACGTCACTGAGTTCTGGGCCTAAACATAAGTCTCAAAAGAGCTGAGATGGGTAGGCCTGACTCATATGGTTGATGAAAGTTTGCAACTTGTCACTCATCTCGGGAGACAATGTTTCGGTGAAGCACGTGAAGAGTGGGCGATGCAGGGCCTCAAACATCAACTTGTGAGCGCGCACCGATCTGTTGTAATGTTTTCCCTCCATTACACGATGGATTGAACCTGCTGCCACAACTCCCGATTGTACCAGAATATCCATGAGGCCTGCGTCGCGGAAGCGCTTCCCCAGAACAGACAGGAATGACATGCAGATGTGAAACGCACGCAATCTCACAACAATACAATCACGATAGGTATCGTTCTTCCAACGTATTTCTCGGGCCTTGGCATAAATTGCCTGATCAAAGACAAGTGTCACGGTATTCAGATCCAGCTTGTCAGCCATCTGTAAGCTTCGACTCAAGATAGTGTTGACGGTATCCAGCTCTGTTGGAGAGGCCTCTATGGTCGGTAAGTAGGCCATGTGAGACAGATGAAGTTCATCACGGTCATGTAGTTGTGTGTTGAATCCTGTCCATCCAGGCAATTTATGTTCTCCTCCATCCACAAACTTGACAAAGACATAAGCCATATCTGAAAGGTGAGCTGATCGATGAAACTTGGCATACATCTTCTCGTCAATCTGTTCAGCAGAAATCACCCTCGTGGTGGGACCAGTCCTCTTAATTGGATGATAGTGGACAAGGGTTGATGGAGGTACATCCAGGGTTTGCTGGCTCTTCTTTATTGTTGGCCGTTGACTGTACTCAATGTTTGAAGGAAGGTCACCACTTGACTCTTGTATAAGGATGCCATTTATATGGTGAGTGGTTCCATGTCCTGAGGCTGTCGCCTCACCAAAATCTATATTATCCAAAACAAGGATTATAGGCACTGACTTCTGGATTTCTGCTGGGATGGAAATTTCTCCCTGTACGAGCTGCAGCTGAGCAAGGGCCGTATCAAATCGTAAGATACTGTGGTAGGATGCACAGTGTCCCAAACTGCTGAGCAGCTGCAACACTTGTGAAAATCTTGTGAGGTGCCTCATGGTCAGACCCAGACACAATGACTTCGGGGTCTGCTTCAAGCCGTTGGAGTGCAAATAAATGACGTCTTGTAGTATTGACAACATTTTCAAGTGGAATGCATCAGACACCTCCACGTAGTCAGCCAGTGTTGCGTTATCAGAGGCACCGATGATCCAGGCAAGCATATTGAAAAGGGCAACTGGGATGAGTTCCTTTGCCTTTTCAATGGTGAAATCTTTTGATGTGGGTGGCCAAGGTCCTTGCATACCTTGGCAAGATGAAAGTTCCCTGCGAATCATCAGAGCTGAGGTGTAAAGGGAATACAGAGACACGTCTGTGCTTGTAGGTGGAGCTGGTAGTGCAACATCACTACAGGCACTTGATGTTTCTGTGTCTGTTGTTGACATTGACAGTTGTTCAGCAACATCACCAGTGGCAATATTCTCAACAAATACTATCTCATTTGCTGATTTCTTTGATGGTGAATGGAATTTCAGTTGAGGGAATCTTTGCTTAAGCCGCTCCTTTAATCTGCTAGATCTGTGGAACAAAGAAAAATTAGCTTTAACAGAGAAATCTTGGCTTCCATTTCATGTAGACACTGCCAATATGCAAAGTTCTTCAGGTAATTTTGATTTGTCACTAAATATATGATTATTGCCAGTTTTTGTTATTTCAATCTTCTTTATTGGTAAGAATCTCAAGATTTTTTTAAACATCTTCGGTTGAAATTGTATATATGTAAGCCATGGAAATCTGTCCCGTACCTGTAGCTTGATGCATCAAGTCTTTCATGCTTTTTGGCCATTGACACAAAAATGTCCAACAGCCTGTTCAGTCTTAGGATTTCTTGGTTTTGGATGATGCGCTGCTTAACCACCTCCTCACAAAATAGGTCAAAGGTTTTCTGGAAACCAAGTCTCTCACTGCTCGATGATCTGGAAATAAAATAAAAAATAATGCTATCTGGAGTAAAACTACACAATATTATATAAAAATTTAAAACTAGTGTTTCAGTGAGTTTGATTTAACAGAGACCTATGACATTTTCCCTTTTGACATTTTGACAACCATGACTTTACTCATTTGTAAGAATTTGTATAGCCCCAAAGGATCTCTGAATTTATATATTTGAAAATAAAAAGGAATAAATTGCAACCTGGAAGATTCAGACTGACTCTGTAGAAATCTTGTATACTGACGATAGCAGCTGCCATGGTATTTGACCTCAATGGCAGCACAATCACGTCTCTTATGTGTCTGAGAATGGTTTCATCTGTTTTCTCAGTAGCTGCTTGTCTTAAAAGACCTGTGTGCAAATAAATCAAAAGACATTAAATTGATAGTAAAACTCAGTCAACCTCCCTGTTCTATTCCATCACTAATGGCTCACAAGTATTTCAGTATCAAAGATATGAGAAATAACATACCAGTAATATAATATGTGTTAAGATTAAATAGACATTATTTTTCTTTAAACTTTCACCACTCCAAATTGTAAGATCTACCAGTTTTCTTACCAGCATCACATGTCTCATCTTGCATCAGTTTTACAGTGACACGATTTGTCCGTGGCCCTTCTCTGAGCGTTTCCTTCTTGCAGATGATGCAGATGTTTGGCAACACATTGCTTGACCTTGCAGATGCTTGGCTGATGGTTGCTGCAGCATGGTGAGATTGCAGTCGCTTTTTAGGAGATGGTGTTGGGGGACTAAGTTCTGGTCCGCTTTGCTCCTGAGGCTCAGGAATGCGGGCTTCGGCCAGTCGTTTTTTACGAGATTCAGCACGTTCCACTCTTGTTTTGTCCGTAAAACGGCTATAGCACACACGATGGTAGCCAAATGTTGGATCAAGGTTGTTTAGATCTGAAAACATATTATATGGACCATAGGGTATTATAACATTAGGCCTACGTTGTACCCATATAGATATAAAACATATATAGATTGCAGATAATTTTCACATTAACAGTGAGCTTATAATAGAGACCTTGTGCAATCTAGTCACTGCTCAATGTAAACTTGCAAAATTGCAAGCACAGACCGTGTGCCCATATTTATTGAGAGCATAAAGTATACAGGCAACTGCTGCTGCCATGAGTTTAACCTTTCTTGGGTGACACATCACAAACATATGGACTTTCCTTAACAGGCCATTTTCCATCCGCCTAAGGCCTGATAGTATGGGTGTGACTATGTGCAAACTATATAAATGTATGCCCAAACTTGTTCCTCCCTCACCTACTAGTACACTGCACCCCTTGGGCTTGGGCTGAGAAGTACATCCAACCCTCAGACTCAGAGTTAAGCTCATTGGGATTGCTACCCTTTTCCCATTTGAGCTACTTTGTGGTAGTGGTATACAGTATTTTGACTATAATTCAGGCCCAGGGTGGGTTCTGGGGATAGATGCATCATCAGAGTGAGTTGATCTGCATCATCTAGATCTATACTAGGACTATGTTACCTGGCACCCAGAGTCCCTTGGTTATTATCCTCCACACCCCCAGATCGGCCTACTAGGAGTCTTAGACCAGGACTAGGTCACCCTGTGAGCGGTTGACAAAGGTTTTAGACATCTTGGGTTACATTTTAGTTCATATTTAGAGTTACAAATGATTGGAGCCAAACGACTCCAGGGCACACACAGTACAACCATAAACAATGGCTGCCACTCACCTTTCTCGAACAAGTCGCAACGTTGTTCTGCTACTTTCTGTTGGGGTCCGTCAAGTACAAGCCATTTTTGGGCACACTCATGTACCTTTGCCCACGACGCTTCAGTAAAACGAGTTATACTGCCCGAAAACTTATCGGAAATGTGAATAACACAGGAGAGGCTTTCAGCGCACGCTACCCCTGTGGGCGCTGCCATTTTGTTGTCACATGACCAAAGGGACGACGCTGATTGGTTAAAATGTCCCGGACTGGGCCATGTTTAAGGTAGCCAGACAATTATTACTGACTGACTTCAATCGCATTTTTCATACAGCTATCCGCACCTTTGGAAGTGGGAACATTGATATTTTGTCTTACAATAATGTAATCTTAATTTAGAAACACTAAAATTTTAGTTCCCCGTTGGGTGCCACGAAACTGAACGAAAAGTGGCAGCTGCTCACGGCCTAGAGGCAGTACAATAGAGATCAGCTGTTAGCACTTAACCGGCCCATGATGCTAACGCAAAAACTCGACATACAGGGAGAAATAAGACGGAAACGGCGTGGATGTCGAGCTGGAGTAAGACGGCGGGCGAGGAATATAAGGTATAGACCCGTCCTCCCATCCGTTATTATGGGGAATGTACAATCGCTACCCAATAAGACTGATGAGCTAGCGGCTATCTCCCGCTACGAAAGCATCTTCAGAGAGAGTAGCTTGATGTTGTTTACTGAGACGTGGCTAATAGAACTAGCAACAGATGCTAACATTGAACTGGAGGGTTTCCACGCAATACGGGCAGACCGGACACCAGACAGTGGCAAGGCAAGGGGCGGAGGAGTGATAATGTATGTCAATAACAGCTGGTGCAGACCGGGACATGTCACGGTTAAACAACAACACTGCAACAAAGACATTGAGTTGCTAGCTGTTAGCATGCGGCCTACCTATCTCCTGAGGGAATGCTTACACATGATCTGCATTGTTATTTATGCAAATCCGACGGCGAACGCTGGGACAGCGCGTGACGTCATTCACTCAGTAACCAGCAGGCTGCTGACAAAACACCCAGTTGCTCTTCTCCTCATCTCAGGTGATTTCAACCATATTTCACTGTCCCCCATTCTACCCACGTTCACCCAGTATGTCACATGCCACACTAGAGACAATAAAACACTGGACTTATTCTATGCAAAAACTAAGGAGGCATACACCTCATCACCACTCCCCCCACTCGGGAGATCGGATCACAACTTGGTTTATCTCCTGTCGGTGTACAAACCCCTAGTACACAGACAACCTCCGGTCAAGCGCACGGTGAAGATATGGTCTGAGGAGGCAATGGACGCTCTAAAGGACTGTTTTGAAATCACTGCCTGGGAGCAGCTCTGCGATCCACATGGTGAGGACATCGATGGCCTCACTCACACCATCATGGACTACATCAGCTTCTGTGTGGACAACACCGTACCCACCAAGACCATACGGTGTTGCTCGAACAACAAACCCTGGATCAACCCTAAGATAAAAACACTTCTGAGAGAGAAGAAGAGGATCTTCAGGTCAGGGAACAGGGAGATGCTGAAGTCCGTACAGAGGGAGCTGAGGAGGAAGATCAGAGAAGGCAAGGACAGCTTCAGGAAGAAGATGGAGGACAAGCTGCAACAGAGCGACATCGGTGGGGTCTGAAGAAACCTTAAAACCATCTCTGGGCTCCAGAATACCTCCTCCCAGGCCACAGGGGAGGGGAGTGGGCGAACAATCTGAACCTGTTTTTTAATAGGCTTGACCAACCGCCCTCCCCCCCAACTGCACAACAACCACTGCTGCCTCCAAAGTCATCGACACCTGCTGTCCACACCCCACTCCCAGCAAACAGCCCCCCAACCTGACCCTCACTAAGACCCAGGTGAGGACGGAGCTGAGGAAGATCAAGGCGAGGAAGGCCTCGGGACCGGACGGCATCAGCGCAAAGCTCCTCAAGTCCTCTGCAGACCAGCTGTGTGGGATTGTGGAGTACATCTTCAACCTGAACCTGAAGCTGGGGAGGGTACCACAGTTGTGGAAAACATCTTGTGTGGTACCTGTACCGAAGACTTCCCACCCCAAAGACCTGAACAGCTACAGACCAGTGGCCCTGACGTCTTACATGATGAAGACCCTGGAGAGACTGCTCCTTGCTCACCTCCGCCCCCTGGTGGGACCAGCGATGGATCCACTCCAGTTCGCCTACCAGCATGGCATTGGGGTGGAGGATGCAGGGATCTTCCTCCTTCACTGTTCTCTGTCCCACCTGGAGAAGCCCGGGAATGCGGTGAGGAACATGTTCTTTGACTTCTCCAGTGCTTTCAACACCATCCAACCGATGATCCTGAAGGACAAGCTGCTGTGCGCAGGGGTGGACCAGCATCTGTCATCATGGATCCTGGACTACCTCACAAACCGGCCACAGTTTGTGAGAACCCGAGACTGTGTGTCCGACACGATCATCGGTAGCACGGGGGCCCCCCAGGGAACAGTTTTGGCTCCCTTCCTGTTCACCCTTTATACTGCAGACTTCTCACACAACACAACACACTGCCATCGACAGAAGTTCTCTGACGACTCTGTGATCGTCGGCCTCATCTCCAACAGAGATGAAGCTGAGTACAGAGGACTTATCCAGGACTTTGTGGACTGGTGCCATCGGAACTACCTCCAGATCAACCCGAGGAAAACTAAGGAGATGGTGGTGGGCTGCCAAAGGCAAGGACAACCCCTCACAGCACCAGTAAACATCCAGGGAACAGACATTGAGATGGTGACATCCTACAAGTACCTGGGTGTTCATCTGAACAATAAACTAGACTGGTCACACTGGTCACACAATACCGACGCACTCTACAAGAAGGAACAGTGCAGGTTGTTCCTACTGACGAGGCTCAGTGACATAATGATGGGCTCAGGAAACACACACACACAGGCTCAGGAAAAATTTAAGGCTTTATTCAACAACTAGTGGTGTTTGAATGCGTGAGAGGAAGTGTGGATGTGGTGTGGGTGAACAGGGTGTGTCGAGAGCAGAACAGTTCGCCGTGCAGCCAGGCAACCCTAAGGGCAGAGCAGAGCAGGGAATTAGCTACAGTCAGATCCCCTGTGGGGAATAACCACAATGTACTGCTTACGTGCAGATGAGATGGTGACTGGCCTTGGGATGCTGATGCTGCCTGGAGGACAGCGCCTCTGCGCGCTCCCGACGTGCTGGAGAGAGGTTTGACAGGGAGAGGCGAGGATGAGGAAGTCTGCCGCCCTGGAGGTCCACCTGTGCACAGGGGAGAAGCTGGAGAGAAGGTAAGAGGAATTATGCAGCTTACATGCTTGAAGGAGGATGCTCTGGCCGGGATGAAATGGTCGAGCGCTGGAGGTTTGGGAGCGTAGACGGGCAGACGACTCCAGGCTGAAGCAGAGGGCAGAGGGAGTTATGTAGGTGGAGGCTGATGAGGCGCAGGTGTGCGCGCCGCTGGCACTGATGACAGGCAAGAGCGAGTTGTAACACTCAGGTCTTTTGGTGTACAAGGGGCGCTGCTGAAGACATTCTACGACACGGTGGTGGCATCAGCCATCACTTTTGGAGTGGTCTGCTGGGGAAGTGGCATTACAGCAGCCGATAGGAAGAGACTGATCAAGAAAGCTAGCTCTGTCCTGGGGAAACGCCTTGACCCAGTGGAGGAGATAGGAGAGAGAAGGATGGTGGCTAAACTGTCATTTCTGCTGGAGTCCGAGTCCCACCCTATGCAGGACATACTGAACGCACTGAGGAGCTCAACAACATCATCCTAGGTGCACAACCGAGAGGTTTCACAGGTCCTTCCTACCTACGGCTGTCAGACTGTATAACCTAAGCAGGGCTGCTCGTAGAGATAGCAAAAAAACGTGACGACCTAATAGTATTGAATGCAAAAGACGCAACAGACTTACACAAATGGTCCCCTCCAGTATACAACTAGGACAATATCAGTCGCTACGGAGGGTGACAATATGTATGGGTACATATTCATACCATGTAGGGTAACTAAATAGACGGTTATGCTGTTTATTCCATCTAGCTACAATTCTCCGCACTGTGTATATATATTTATATATTTATGTGTACGTATGTATATTCACTGCTCTTATTTTTCTTATCTTCTTAATTATTGCTCTCAGTGTTGCTATCCCTGTGCTGTTGCAATCCTGGAATTTCCCCATTGTGGGACTAATAAAGGCTTATCTTATCTTATTTTCGCTTTACATGATGCAATATTCTTTTTTTTTCTTGAAATTCTCTGAATTTTGAACAATGATGACGAAACATTCAATTTACATGTACTTACCTTTGTCCATGTCTACTATTCAATTTACAGTACAACTGTACAACTGCTGTACAACTGCTTACAACTTAGCATAAAAACCTGACCTGATCGAGAGAAAGCGATCAGGTCAATACTGACAGATCATAATACTTCTATTAATGCAGAAATGAAGAAAAAATGAGGCCAAGATAAATCATTTCAAAACTTTTTCCACCATTAATGTGACCCATAACCTGTACAACCCAATTGAAAAACAAACAGAAATCTTTCAAGGGGAAAAATAAAAAAAAACAAAAAAAAAACTTACAATTACCTGGTTGCGTAAATATGCACAGCTTTAAACTAATACTTTGTTGCAGCACCTTTGGCTTTTATTACAGCACTCAGTCTTTTTGGTTAGGAGTCTATCAGTGTGGCACATCTTGATGTGGCAATATTTTCCCACTCTTCTTTGCAAAAATTCTCCAAATCTGTTAGATTGCAAGAGCATTTCCTGTGCACTGCCCTCTTCAGATCACCCCACAGATGTCCGATCGGATTCAGGTCTAGACTCTGGCTGGGCCATTCCAAAACCTTAATCTTCTGCTGGTGAAGCCATTCTTTTGTCGATTTGGATGTGTGCTTTGGGTCATTGTCATGCTGAAAGATGAAGTTCATCTTCAGCTTTCTAACAGATGACTGAAGGTTTTGTGCCAACACTGACTGGTATTTGGAACTGTTCATAATTCCCTCCAACTTGATGAAGGCCCCAGTTCAAGCTGAAGAAAAACATCTCCAAAGCATGGTGCTGCCACCACCATGCATCACTATAGGTATGGTGTTCTTTTGGTGATGAGCAGTGTTGTGTTTGCACCAAATGTATTTTTGGAATTATGGCCAAAAAGCTCAACCTTGGTTTCATCGGACCATAACACATTTTCCCACATGCATTTGGGAGATTTCAAATGTTTTTGCAAAATGTAGCCGGGCCTGAATGTTTTTTCTTCACAAGATAAGGCTTCCGTTCTTGCCACCCTAGACAAGAGATTGTTGTCACATGTAGTAAACAGCCAGTGCTTGCTGGAAATTCCTGCAGCTCCTTCAATGCTGCTGGTGACCTTTTGACAGCCTCCCTTACCAGTTTTCTTCTTGTCTTTTCATCAGTTTTGGAGGGACGTCCAGTTCTTGGTAATGTCACTGTGGTGCCATATTTTCTCCACTTGATGATGACCGTCTTCATTGTATTCTATGGCGTATTTAATGCTTTGGAAATTCTTTTGTACCCTTCTTTTGACTGAAACCTTTGAACAATGAAATCCTTCTGATGCTTTGGAAGCTCTCTGAGGACCATGGCTTGTGCTGAAAGATGTGACTACAAAAATGTCAGGAAAAGCCTTATAGAACAGCTGAATTTTATTTAGGGTTAATCAGAGGCACTTTAAATGGTGGCAGGTGTGTGCTGACTCCCATTTAACATGAGTTTGAATGTGATTGGTTCATTCTGAACATAGCCACATCCCTAGTTATAACAGGGTGTGCATATTTATGCAAAAAGGTTATTGTCAATTTTGTTGTTGTTGTTGTTGTTGTTGTTGTTGTTGTTGTTTTGTTTTGTTTTTCTCCTTAAAAGATTTCAATTTGTTTTTCATTTAGGTTGTACAGGTTATAGTTCACATTAATGGTAGAAAAAGTTTTGAAATGATTTATCTTGGTCTAATTTTTTTTACATCACAAAAACCTGGCATTTGAACAGGGGTGTGTAGACTTTTTATATCCACTATATATTAAAGTCCCCTACTATAATTATTCTATCCGATTTAAGCACTACATCAGCTAAAAACTCTGCAAATTCAGTTAGGAACTCTGAGTAAGCTGTGGCAAACTATGGCAAATAAAATTGGGCTTAATCTAAAATTGCTAAAATGCCCAATACTGAGGACCAGGGGCCTCATATACAAAGGGTACTTGTCATGAACTGGGGTAGACTTCCAGCCCACTTCCTTGGCATGGTGGCTGCCTTGTCCTTAAGTATATTTTTTGCATCCTCTAATTGTCATCAGGCATCTACCTGGGAGCCTTGAGGTCTTCTCGGCTCCCTGACAGTTTGCAGCCATGCCCCCCTCTTCTGTCAGTGATGTCAGCTGCGTGTCATGATTGGTTTACACTCTCACTCACGCTATACACACCCGCAATCTCTTTCCTCATTAGGTTTGGCATGATTTAAGCCCTGTGTCAGCTGGAGGAGATTGCCGGATTGTTGTCCTTCACTGTGGTTGTCCTCTACAGTGTTTGTACTGTGTGTTGTTCAGTTTATTCCTATGTATGTATGACTAGATACCCTGCCTGTTTTCTTGGTACCGCATCGCTCTACATATCATTGGTGTTCCCCGTTTGTTTGTTCTGCACTGTGGACTGTACACAGACTGACTCGGACTGCTCCAGCCTCTGTGAGTACAACTTGTTTCGCCCCTGCCATCCAGTCTCATCTGGAGGTTCTTCTCCCAGGCTTACTCACTCGTTCCTCCACTACAGTTCTGCCTGTCTGCGCTTTGAAACATTTTCCCCTGTGTTATACTCACTCATGTGCTGTACAGCGTCCTGACGATTATCCTTGTTTTTCCCGTGCTACCCGTTTATTGTTTGTCTGTACTGTCTCATCACAATTAAATATGCACAACTATCTCCTGCTTGTGGGTTTTATTCCCTATCCTTCGTGCGCTGCATAAAGTGCACAGGGATTCATAACAAGTACTTACGAACAAAAACATGACGTAATCCTTTTCCACGGAAAATTTCAGATGTATCAAGAATGAAATGACCATGGAAATATACGCAGCCCCATGCCAACTTCATGGCTGGAGTATGTACGTTTCTGTTGTTATTGGTCCATTGGCAACACTTAAAAGTGATGTTGGGAGACTGATAATGATGTAAAAATTATTGTACACACCAGAGACACATGATGAACTAACATCCAAGTGTGCGCAAATAGATGAGTGGATATAAAAGCAAGTGCAGAGAAGTGCAGAAAATGCCTCTAACAACAGAGGATTAGAGGATACTGGAAATCACGCAGTGAGAAGAGAAAGGGTATTTTAGAGACGGAATATTTTCTGGCTCAGGATGATGACTGGCTTGTCAGCCGGTTTCTTTTTCCACTGGCAGTCCTTGAGGAACATGCTTGTGCGCCCCAACTATCACCCTGTCTTCAAGGCTTCATTACAACTGAGTATTTGAGTAAGTGACTTTCTTTTTTTGATGATTAAACTACTGTTTGACAGCATTCTACCAAGTCCCCACTGCCTCTGGGTGTACAGTAGTTATGTCAATAAACACATGCGTAAAGTTTGAAATGCAACAGTCTCACCCGTTCCCCGGCGCACTTCATTCATTTACAGTAGTGTATGTGTAATCCATGTAAATTGTATATAACTATAAAGGAAGAGATTTGCATTTTGGACATAAAATATGTACTTGTTGAGTTTAACCACTTGCACTCTGGTCAATTTCCCTAAAAACGCCAAAAAATAATGTACCCAAAGTAAATCAAAAGCTGTTCTTCAACCCTTTGCAGCATCTTCATGGGGTTGGTCTCATTTAAAAGAAAACACTTCGAATTTTTTGGCAAAATAGTCATAATCTCTCTAAGTGCTCCTGCCACTGAGTAACAGTCATCTAAACATACTGAACTTGAAGAAAATAAATTTCGCCTGGGTGTTTTTTTGGATACAAATGCTTGCAAATAACACACAGCTGTCAGATCCGGGCTGGAAAATGCAACAGAAACGTAAAACCAAGTGTTATCCAGCTGAGGTCAAAATTTTGTAACAATACCACAAAAAATGAATATATTACACAGCTTTTTACTCAGGTTGTTCCCAGGCATTTTTGAACCGTGCCAAATTGTGCCAAATGGAACAGTTTGGAAAAATGTCTGTAACTTTTGAATGATTCAATATAGAAGCTTCATCTTGGGCTCTAATGAAAGGTGAAGGGCTGTGTGTGTGTGTGTGTGGGGGGGGGGGGTTTGTTTATTCATTCATTCATGAATGAATGAACAAACAAGCCCCCACACAGAAAGAAGCATGCCACGTAAAAAATGTGTGGCTTTTTTTTACAAGAAAAAATAACCTACAGTACACTAAAAACTATACTAAAATATCTGTAATGTAGAAGATAACACCCCCCCCCCCCACACTACAGAGGACGGACATTGCCCATCTCTACATGACGGAAAACGGGGATGGTGCGCCGCGGTCTACTACGCACAGTTGTACTAAAATATCTGCAATAATATCTGCAATCCGGGGGGGGGGCTTTCACGGTCCGGACGCGGTGCACGAACCGTGTCCAGTTCATGCGCCGCGGTACACGGTCTGTGCGCCGCAGTCTACTACGCACAGTTGTACTAAAATATCTGCAATAATATCTGCAATCCGCTACAGAAGAGTAGCGGGGGAGGGGGGGCGTTCACGGTCCGGACGCGGCGCACGAACCATGCCACCATAACACTTACCTGTCCACAACAGCAGTGTTGCTGGCGAACTTCTCTTCCTCATTGTCAGACGAACATGACGCTGGTCCTCTTGTTACAGACTCGTGGTTCTGGTCACGCGACCCGGTCAAACCATAATTCCATTATTGCGGTTTTGCGCTTCCATGATTGCGGTTTTGGCGAACGATTTTCAAAACAAATAAGAACAGTAGTAAGAAAAAAAGACTGGCGAACGCGTGTGTGTCACCCAGCGGCTTACACAAAACAGATTTTGCAAGGGAGGTATGCTTTCGAACTACTGTGCTTCAATTGGCTCGCTGTATTCGCAGCCGTTGGTAGGCGGGTCCTTCTTGCTAGGTTTTCAGTCATTGGTTCTTCAAGGTTTCAGAAACCCAGTTCAAGGCTCTTATTAGTCGAATGAGAGGTCAATCACATCTAAACCAATCAAAGCACTCCTTTGGCTTTCTGTTCGCGGCTGTGTCTGTAGTGGAAGAATGGAAATGCAGGGGGGGGGGGTTTCTCAGTGCGCACTAGGACGCACAGTGTGCCCTCTTGCACTCCCGCGGTACACCGGAGTGCAAGAGGTTAATATGCTCTGCTTTCAACTGACTGGTGACCATGGCTACCAATTAAATTCAAATTCAAATTCAAACGTTTATTTCAAACTCAGGGTTCATATTATGAGCAAAACTAAAACGAGTAGAAAATAGATAAATAAATAAAAGTATATACAGATCAGCAGACACTCGGCGCTCTTGTAACAACAATAACATGCAATAATGGGCTCAGTATAAAATGGAACGCCACCATTTCCAAATGCTGGAATGAAGTGTGAGTGACGAGTTGACAATTGCTGATATAAGATGATTGTTACATGCCAGCAACCTTCTCAAAAAACTGTAAACATTCTTACGTATCAATTCGCCAAAAGACGGAATGTTCACAGACACAAACATCTTGCTTGCACTCGACCTTCGTGGTACATCTAACAACCTTCTTAGGGAGTTATTATATGTAATGCGGATTTTGTTCCTAACAGCAACATTGCTATTAAACCATAAAGGCGAGCAGTACATTGAGGTACAGAAGGTCTTGAACAACATACATTTGACATCAGGAGAACATCTATGGAAATTTCGCAACAGTAAATTTGTTTGAGCGTACAGTTTCCTGAGATGTCTGTTACAATCAACATTGGTCTTATCAGATTCAATCCACACACCTAGGTATTTGACTTTTTCAACAAAGTTCAAGCTATTACCACAGAGTGGCATAACAGGATTCGACGTATTGACACCCTTTGGTTTGAAAGCCATACACATAGATTTAGTACAGTTGAACAGGATGTCATTTTTTTCACCAAATTTTTCACATACCGAAAGGAGATGTTGCATCGCTGCAGTAGACAAACTTAACAAACAGAGGTCATCAGCGTAGAAAATGTGATTTAACAGTGCACCGTTAAAGGAGCCGCCCACATTAGTATTGTTCAACAGTACACTGAGATCATCAACATAGACATTAAACAACAAGGGTGACAGTATACCACCTTGTTGTTTAACACCGTTGGTCACATGAAATTTGGATGAGGTGACATTGCCCCATCTAACAACCATAGACTGCCTTCTGTACCAGTATAGCAGGAAGCTAACAATGTAAATAGGAATACCTCGATCGATCAGTTTTCTGAACAAACACCAGTGGTTAATCCTGTCAAAAGCTTTGCTAGCATCTAGGAACATAGCATAGACACTAGTGGAATGGCTTCTGAAGTAGTCAACAAATTCATGGAGTAGGTAAACAGCCTTGTCAGTTGAAAGAGCTGATTTGAAACCAAACTGATTGTCGTTTGTCCACAGATAATCCTCAATTCTGTTCAGGAATAAACCCTCTAACAGTTTAGATATAACATTTGCAATAGCTATAGGTCTGTAGTTGTTCATATCAGAAAGACTGGCACACTTGTTTTTCACTAAAGGAATAATAACAGAGTCCATCAACATATCTGGCATGTAACCATGAACAAACATACAGTTAAAACACAATGACAACAGAATACACAAATTGAAATCAGCGTTGATGAGGCATTCACTGGTGAGACAGTCAGGGCCAGCTGATTTGCCTTTCTTGAGAACTTTGATCAGTGAATCAACTTCAACAGGAGTAACAGCAGAAATATCAGAGGCATCAAACATGTCGTTATACAGACGAATATCATGCATAACAGAATCCTTCATTGAAACATTCTTGACTGAGTTGAAAATAGCTTCATATTGACATTTCCCCTTTTCAGCAATATTAACGTCACCAGTCACACCATCAATAGTGTTTGATCTGACAGACCGGTGGGAGCTCATAGCCTTCATTTGTTTCCAGAATTCTACCATGTTCAGTTCACTCATGTGATTAGCTAGCTGGTCACATTTGATACTTTCTTCATTGCGCCTGCATGCTCGTAGAGCATATTTGAACCTAGCCCTGCAATTTTTCATGTTTTCAAATATTGGACCCGAACGTGGTTTGCTATTACTCCTCCACCACAAAAAAGCATCCCGAGCAGCTGTGTGAGCCTCGCTAACGACATCATTCCAGCCTGGGACATTATATTGGGTGGTCACACTGTGACTAGGAATGCATTCACTCACACAGTAATTAAGAGCATCAACAATATCACTGTAGAACCTGTCGATATCGTCCCTGTGTGCCGCACAATTACGGTCGTGACACCTGATGGCGTCCATAGGAGCACGGATGTTACAGAGTTTCCTACGAGTAAGTTTCTTATATCTGGACAGGTCTGACGCTGTGGCATCACGCCATTTGTATGTTCTACTGCCCGTTGTGGCTGAGGGAGCTTCCCGGGGGCCACTTACAGCACTAGATACCTCAATATCTGTAGATAAAGGTACATGATCAGAACTCACATAGTCAAACAGAACTTTGATATTGGACACGTTATCATGGCCTGAGGATGTAGTCACACAGTGATCAAGCCATGATGTAGAGCAGGGGTGTCCAACCATGTGCCATGGAGAGCCAAGACCCTGCAGGTTTTCTCTTCTACCCAGTCTCTTCAGCAGGTGTTTTCACTTATCAGCAATCAGTGGGAAGAAGTTCACAGAAATCTGCTGTTGAAGACACTGGTTGGAGGTAAAACCTGCAGGGTCTTGGCTCTCCATGGCACATGGTTGGACACCCCTGATGTAGAGCCATGAGCCAAGCTAACATGAGTAAAGGTATCACCTGGTAAGATAATCCTGTCCGAGATGTGTAAGGAGTAACTCTCACAGAAAGACACCAGTTCATCTCCAAAACAACTTGAACGTGCTGTATTAGCGTTGAAGTCACCAATTGTGAACACATATGGAGTTGGAAAGTCCTCGGTGATACGTTTAACAAGACTCAGGCAGTGCAAGTATTCATCCAAGTTTTCAACACTGTCATAGGGGAAATATACACATAATATAAGACAGTGAAAGTCACCCAGGTTGACTTCAATACCTGTAACTCTTAAGCAATCGTAAGTTTTCACAACACAACTGTTCGCAAGTGACTTCCGCCATAGGATACCGACGCCGCCATAGGGGCGACCTAAGATAACACGTTCTTCCGTATCCATAAAAGAAATCCCTTGTCCTATAAAGTCACTATGTAATCTGCTCAGAATAGACAATTCGTTTTCGAACAACCAGTGTTCCTGCAACAACACAATGTCATGGTTATCACATAACCTGGAGATCTCGTTAGATGAAGTTTTTACATTCTGGCAGTTGAATGAACATATTCTAAGGTTGGTCCTACTATTGAATGAGTATAATGACAAACACAATAATGACAATCACATGTAGATCATTTCCTCTCAAAAAACTGTCGAAGGTATAAACCAGATGGCCACACATTTTTGTCAAGCAACTTCTTGCTGCAGCTGGCAGGACATGTAATCTTGAAGGAGGCATAACCATCATACTTGGTTTCTAGTTGCTCAATCTTGAGATCGTCTTTTAGTTTAACGTGAGTATTGATATGGGAGCATACATGGTGGGGTCTGGTGGTGGGGTCAAGTCGACTGATGAAGACGTGGTGCTTCTTCTGACCTTGACCTTGACCCTGGAGACCGCCAGCCCTCCTACCAGACTTCGGTACAACGCGTAACTGTGAGTGGGGGCGTGACTTGTTGACGACCTGTAACTGGTTCACGGTCTGCTTGGTGGTCGGTTGTTTGTCCGATGATTGGAGTGCATCGGCGTAGGACCTCTTCATCTTCTTCTTCTTCTTGGCACGGCGATTCTCAACTTCCTTGAACTCCAACTCGCGTTCTTCAGCATTTACAGCAGCTATGGTAGCTTTGGCAACCCCAGAAGGGCTGCTGTCGACAGCGTCATCAGGACAGGCCTCTGTGTGGATGGTGGCCACGACCGCATTCACATTGTCGGCCATGACAGTAGGAGGAGGACCACAGGCTGCACTGGAGACCGAGGCGTGGTCGACAACTGGTACCACGGTCTCATCTTCGCTGGAGATGCTGACAGCACTCTGAGTACTGCCGGCCTCTTCCTCACCTTCTTCGTCCTCGTCTTCCTTGACCGGGACGTCAGCTGGAGGGGGTGTGTCGCCGAGTTTGGACAATATTGCCGCCACGTCGATCTGGATAGCAGATATCGTTTTGAACACGGTGACAAAGCTCTCTCCGAGGGACATCACACGGCGCACATCGTTAGACAGCTTGGCAAGGTCAAACGACTCCAACGAAGCTGGTGGCAAAGCCTTGAGGTTCTGGGCAACGTATTGTGGCGCCTGTTGACCAGCCTCATTCAGCTTGTTGTAGATGTCGGCGATGTTGCTTTTCTTCCGGTTTGGGCCGGACCTCTTTATCATCCGCGATGAACCCTCTGGGCACTGCTTGAACAGCAGCTTCTTTGCATTTTCAACCTGGTTGTCGTCGTAGAAGTCGCCAACCCATTTCGCAAGAAAGTCCATCGAGGTGTTAATTCAATTCAATTCAATTCAACTTTATTTATATAGCGCCATTTCACAACAACAGTCATCTCATAGCACTATCAACTGTAGGGGGGAACCCCCACAGTTGCAGAAAGACCCCAGCAATCAGGTGATCCCCTGTGAGCAAGCACTTGGCGACGGTGGAGAGGAAAAACTCCCTTTTAACAGGAAGAAACCTCCAGCAGAACCAGGCTCAGGGAGGGGCAGTCATCTGCTGCGACTGGCTGGGGGGTGAGGGGACAGAGAAGATGAAAAGAACAGACATGTAGAGAGCAAACAGCACAATGGGGACTCAATCTATGGGAGAAAACAAACAAATGTTAATGACCAGCAAAAAAAAAAATATTTCATAGAGAGTGAGGAAAGGAGTGAGGCCCAGTGCATTACTGGAGGTCCCCCGGCTGACTAAACCTATTAGCAGCATAACTAAGGGAGGGTTCAGAAACACATGATCCCTCCCTAATTGTAGGCTATATCAAAAAGGTAGGTTTTAACCCTAATCTTAAAAACAGAGATCGAGTCTGACTCCCGAATCCAGATTGGCAGCTGATTCCACAGGAGAGGAGCTTGATAACTGAAGGCTCTGCCTCCCATTGTACTTTTGGAGATTCTAGGTATTACAAGTAGTCCTGCATTTTGGGAGCGTAGTGCTCTGTTAGGATAATACGGTAGTATCAGATCTTTTAAATAAAAAGGAGCCTGATTGTTTAGAGCTTTGTAAGTAAGAAGAAGGATTTTAAACTTAATTCTAAACTCTATGGGAAGCCAATGAAGGGAGGCCAGAACCGGAGAGATATGATCTCTCTTTCTAGTACCTGTTAAAACTCTTGCTGCAGCATTTTGGATTAGCTGAAGACTTTTTAAAGATGTTTTAGGACAACCTGATAATAAAGAATTACAATAATCTAATCTCGAGCTAACAAAAGCGTGGATCAGTTTCTCAGCATCACTCTGAGACAAGATGCTCCTAATCTTGGCAATATTACGCAAATGATAGAAGGCAGTCTTAGAAACAAATTTAATATGTGAATTGAAGGACAAATCCTGATCAAAAATAACTCCAAGGTTCCTCACAGAGCTATTAAGAGAAAGAGTAACTGCATCCAAACTGAAAGTTTGATTTGGAAAGGAATTTCTAAGGTTTTTTGGACCAACAAGAATGACTTCAGTCTTATCTGAATTTAATAGCAGGAAATTACAAGTCATCCAAGCTTTGATTTCCTTAAGACAGGCTTCTAACTTGGCTAATTGATTACTATCATCTGGCTTCATTGACAGGTATAATTGTGTGTCATCTGCATAACAATGAAAATGTATACAGTGCTTTCTAATAATGTTGCCTAACGGAAGCATATATAAACTAAAAAGAGTAGAGCCTAGCACAGATCCCTGTGGAACTCCATGACTAAGCTTTGAGTTGAAAGAAAACTCATTATTTACATGAACAAACTGGAACCTATCAGATAAATAAGATCTAAACCACTGCAACGAAGTTCCATTAAGTCCAACATAGTGTTCTAATCTATCAAGTAGAATATTATGATCGATAGTATCAAAAGTTGCACTAAGGTCTAAAAGGACAAGTACAGAAACCAGTCCATTATCAGATGCGATGAGGAGGTCATTAGTGACCTTCACTAAGGCTGTTTCAGTACTATGATGGATTCTAAACCCAGATTGAAACTCTTCAAGTAAACCATTTCCCTGCAGGTGGTCAAATAATTGCGTAGCAACAACTCTTTCTAAGATTTTTGAAATGAAAGGGAGATTAGAGATTGGTCTATAGTTAGCTAAAGCTCCTGGATCTAGCGTTGGCTTTTTGAGTAAGGGTTTAATTACAGCTGTTTTAAAAGCCTGCGGTACATGGCCTAAAGTTAATGAAGAATTGATTATATGAAGAATAAAGCTACCAATAAGTGGGAAGACTTCTTTAAATAACCTAGTAGGAATAGGGTCTAAAAGACAAGTTGAAGGTTTGGATGAGGAAACTATTTTGTCTAACTCACAAAGGTCGATTGGCGTAAACTCATCAAGACAGACATCAATAGAAGGAGTTGTAGTAGTTACAGTATTTAAGTTAACTGTGGGAAGAATCTGATTGATTTTATCTCTGATGGATGAAATTTTATTATTGAAAAAGTTCATAAAGTCCTGACTAGTAAGCTCTAAGGGAATGCTAGGATTGACAGAGTCCTGACTCTTTGTCAACCTGGCTACAGTACTGAAAAGAAACCTGGGATTATTCTTGTTCTCTTCTATTAATGCAGAGTAATAACTTGTTCTAGCTTTTCTAAGAGATTTTTTATAAATTAAAAGATGATTTCTCCAAGCTAAATAGATTTCATCTAAATTAGTAGAGCGCCATTTTCTTTCTAATTGACGAGTCTTCTGTTTTAAGCTACGAGTTTCTGTGTTGAACCAAGGAGTTAGAAATCTCTGATTAGACTTTTTCTTTTTTGAGGGGGCCACCAAGTCTAGAGCCTGATGCAGAGAAGCTGAAACACTATCCACCATGTTATCAATTACAGAAGGAGCAAGCTGTCTATAGCTTATTTCCGTTGTGTTGACACATGGCATAGAGGAAACAATCTGCATAAATTTGGAAACAGCATCATCTGAGAGGCATCTACTGTAATAATATTTTTCTTTAGGAGCCAAATAGTCAGAAATGGTAAAATCAAAGGTTAACAGACAATGGTCTGACAGTACAGGGTTATGAGGAGACACTACAAGATTTTCTATTTCTATGCCATATGTCAGAACAAGGTCCAATGTATGGTGGAGGTAATGAGTAGAATTTCCTACTTTCTGAGAAAACCCAATCGAGTCTAATATTGAATTAAATGCCACATTAAGGCAGTCACTATCTACATCCACATGTATATTAAAGTCCCCTACTATAATTATTCTATCAGATTTCAGCACTAAATCAGCTAAGAAATCAGCAAATTCGGATAAAAATTCTGAGTAGGTTGATGGGGGACGATAAACTATGGCAAATAAAATTGGGTTTAACCTAAAATTGCTAAAGTGCCCAATACTGAGGACCAGGCCCTCAAAGGAATTATAACATGTTTTTTGCTTTACATTAACTAGTAATTTGGAATGGTAAATTGTTGCTACTCCTCCTCCACGACCAGAACTTCTGGGATTTTGACAGTTTAAATAACCAGAGGGAGTTGATTAATTTAAACCAACATAATACTCTTGCCCTAACCAAGTCTCTGTAAGGGAAATTAAATCAATCTGATGATCAATTAACAGATCATGGACTAACAGAGACTTGGGAGTTAGAGACCTAATATTTAGTAAACCACATTTAATTTTTAAATTATGAGGAGGAACAGAGGCCAAATCATTCAATTTAGAGGCTTTATGTTTAATTTGAGTTTTACCAATGTTTTGCTTTATCACTTTGGGATGCTTATGCATGATATTTTTATTTACTTTGGAGGGAGCAGACAACGATTCTCTGATGGGGAAGACAGGGGCTAAGTTGAGGGGTGGCGGATGAAGAGGAGCTGCAGAGAGGCGTGTAAGACTGCGACTCTGCTTCCTGGTCCCAACTCTGAGTAGTCACGGTTTTGGAAATTTGGATAAAAAAGATGCCAGATTGTTAGATAAATGAGAAGCACCATCCAAAGTGGGATGAATGCTGTCTCGTCTCATAAGACCAGGTTTTCCCCAAAAAGAGCTCCAATTGTCAATGTAGCCCACGTCATTTTTAGGACACCACACAGACAGCCAGTGGTTCAAGGATGACGAGCGACTAAACATGTCATCACTGGTCAGATTGGGGAGGGGCCCAGAGAATACTACAGTGGCTGACATCGTTTTTGCAAAGTCACACACCGATTCTACATCAAGTTTGGTGACTTCCGACTGCCGGAGACGGATGTCATTAATGCCGGCGTGAATAACAATTGTGGAGTATTTACAGTTACTTTTAGCCAGCATTTTCAGATTTGACTCGATGTCGCCTGCTCTGGCCCCAGGAATGCATTTGACTATGACCGCTGGAGTCTCTAGGTTCACGTTTCTGACTACAGAGTCGCCAATGATCAGAGTTTTTTCCTCAGCGGGTGTGTCGCTGAGTGGGGAAAAACGATTAGAAACGTGAACAGGTTGGGGGTGAACCGGGGCTTTGCGACTAGGCTTCCTTCTCACCGTCACCTACCCAGTCTCCTCGCTGCTGAGGAGAGCCGGGGAACCGCTGACAGGGGGGCCTAAACTAGCTAGCTCCGCTGCAGCTAATGGGCGTCCGTCGAGATTAACTGGCGCAGACGGTGTTTCAATGCAGCGGAGCCGGGATTCCAAATCAGACAACCTCGCCTCGAGCGCCTCAAAAAGACAACATTTATTACATTTACCGTTATCACTAAAAGAGGCAGAGGTGTAGCTAAACATCTGACAGAGAGAGCACACCAGAGGAGAGGAAAGAGAGCTAGTAGCCATAGCTAATAGCTGGAGAGCAACCACACAGGCAGACAGCAAAACAGGAAGTGACGATACGTTACGTTACCACAAGGAAGTGACGATCCTCAGTCCCCCATGTTACCCATGTAGTTCTGCATAAAGCACAGCAGCTCACAGACGGGCCTCTGACGTGGGAGTGCTGAAGTTGGCCCATGCTGGGGATGGTCATCACCATGGTTGTCTCTAGCCATATCTGACTTTAGTCCATTTAGTCCAGGAGACATTACTGAGTTATCTAACAAGATACTATCATGTATATAGCGCACCAACTTAGGTTTACCGAGGTAGCTTAGAAGTCCAACAGGAGTGCCGTTCAGCGAAGCTGATCATTAGATTGGCGGGGGCTAGCACTAGCTTAGCATTAGCATTAGCTTAGCATTAGCTTAGCATTAGCTTAGCAATAGCATTAGCTTAGCATTAGCGTGATAGAGTCTGTGAGTGCACTCTTGTGCGAATTAATACACACGCGCTCTTGGTTCCACCTCACTTCGGATCAGTTCGCCCTCCGGGGAATAACGGTAGACGACACCAGTATTTACTTTAACACACGCAAATGACCTTAAGCCCGACTTCGTGAATACCTACTCACTGCAGCCGTTTGTCTGGGGTAGCAGCAGAGGCGGAGAAGCGGTCTTTAGAAGTCTGAAACGGGGCCAGAGCCGCCAGAACCTTCACCGGGTCAGCGCTGATAGTCATAAGAGTGTTCCCCACATTTGTTGGTGGCCAACAAAAGTCCTTATTTTGACGGTTTTACTTAAAATTCTCGGCTCATTTCAAACATCGCGGCCGGAAGCTGACCCGGAACCGGAAGCAATTGAATAGGTTCATATTGTCTTCTTTTTTGTGACTGTTTTCTTTTATTCAACCAGCTGATCGACCCGGCTGGTCACAAATTGATTGAGTGATTTATTCATCTTTGAAAATAAAAGATATAACATTCATCTAAAAACAATGGGATGGCACAAGAAAGTGTGCACACTTATTTCCGCGTATGTACACCAGCCATGAAGTTGGTGTGGGGCTGCGCATATTTCCACGGTCATTTCATTCTTGATACATCTGAAATTTTCCGTGGAAAAGGACGTATGCCATGTTTTTGTGCCTAAGTACCCTTTGTACATGAGGCCCCTGGTTTTCCCCAAAATGAGTCCCAACTGTCTATGTAGCCCACATTGTTTGCAGGACACCACACAGACAGCCAGCAGTTTAAGGATGACACGCGGCTAAACATGTCATCACTGGTCAGGTTGGGGAGGGGACCAGAGAATGCTAGAGAGGATGACATCATTTTGGCAAAGTTACACACCGATTCCACAATAAGTTTTGTGACTTCTGACTGCCGGAGTTGGATGTTGTTAATGCCAGCGTAGATAACAATTGTGGAGTATTTACAATTACTTTTAGCCAGCATTTTCAAATTTGACTCAGTGTCGCCTGCTTGGGCCCCGGGAATGCATTTGACTATGGCCGCTGGAGTCTCTAGGATCACGTTTCTGACTATAGCGTCACCAATGATCAGAGTTTTTTCCTCAGGGGCTGTGTCACTGAGTGGGGAATATCGATTAGAAATGTGAACGGGTTGGTGGTGAACCAGGGGTTTGTGACTATGCTTCCTTCTCACCGTCACCAACCCGTTCCCTCCTGGCTGCTCAGGAGTGGGTGCCAAGCGACGGCTAGCAGGCCCTATGCTACAACGGTCCGCTGCAGCTAATGGAAATCCATCATTTTTAGCTAGCACTGGTGGTGTTTCAATGCAGCGGAGCTGGGATTCCAAATCACACATCCTCGCTTCGAGCACCTCAAAAAGACAACATTTATTACATTTACCATTATTACTAAAAGAGGCAGAGGTGTAGCTAAACATGTGACACAGAGAGCACACCAGAGAAGAAGGGGAAGGACAGCTAGCAGCCATAGCTAGTGGCTAACCTGAAGCTAGCACAAACACCGATGAAAGATTGAACACAAGGTTAAAAAGGGTGATTAGGTGACACTAAGTGTGCACACAAGTGCAAGAGTCTTGTTAAACTGCAGTGAAAGTTGACAGTAGATGGAAAAGAAGTTAAAATGCAATTAAAGGCAATAATCCTCAGGAGAAGGAGAGCTAAGCGTAGCTAACCACAGCAACAGCCAGCAAAACAGCTCAGCCATGAGCCCTCAGATACCCCAAGTGTCTCTACTCTTGATGAGACACCTCTAGACCAGGTTACTGCATACAAATATGTAGGAATCTGGTTAGACAACACTCTGTCCCTTTCAAAACCACATTGACGAATTACAGTCTAAGGTAAAATCAAAAATCAGCTTTCCCTATAGAATGCATTCCACTTTTATTTTCTCTGCTAGGCCAACACTTGTTCAAATGACCGTCCTTCCCATTTTTGATTATGGTGATGCTATTTACAGATCAGCATGCAAGGGCTCACTTCAAAAGTTCCTGCCTGGTTAAATAAAGGTTAAATTAAACAAAAACTAGAAAAGCACTCGGAGAGCGCAGACCTCCACCAAGCACCACAGTTCCCCCCCATACAGTGTTTGTGTGTACGTTTTGAGATTCCTTGACCATGAAAACATCTGACTAGCAATTGGATTCACAATGATAGGATTAGTGGTTCAGTAGTAAAAGCATTACGCAGTAAAAGCAAAAGCATTAGTAAAAGCATTAGTAAAAGCAAAAGCATTTTTTTCCATCTTGCCTTGAGAGAGAGCAGTCGCATTTTTCTTCCCTCCTCCCCTGCCTTCCTGATCTATTCCCAGCTTTTGCAATGTTGCGTTTTTGTCTGTGTTTAGTTGCTCTTCTTCTGCTGAATCTTAATCTAAACGGAAATTATGGATTTGGAAGCGGCTTAAATGTGCTATTGTCACTATTTTTCAACAAGAATTGGGCCAAGGGGGAGCCCAAGAATTGGAACCTACGAGGAGACTCATGGACATTGGAATTCATGCGTCTATGGAAACATTATTGGTTATGATCTCAGGACTTCTATTTTTGGCTGTGGAGTTCCCTGATGCATCAGAAATTGAAGGAAAGTGAGAGAGCTGATCAAGCGGACCCGGCAAGCTCCTTCATCAAATTCGACCAGTTGGGGAGGGCACGAGTAGCGGCAAACGGTGAACTGAATGACAGTGATTCAGTGAAGGAATACATCTGAAGCCCTGTGCTCTCTATGGAAAAACAGTTTAAGCCTGCATATATAATGGAAGCACAGAACTACACGGATGAGGACAAATTCTGTTCTCTGAGTGCACTGTGCTGATTTGATTTGATTTGATTTGACCTTGTTTGCCCCGTGTTTACATTCCTCCTGACTGAGATAAGCGGATGGATCGGCTCATGTCTACCCAAACAATCAACAATCAGTTGTTTGTCGTCAGGGGATTGGACCTTCAAGGACAATGCCCATGTGCCTTCTGCAAGCAAGAGAGAGAGAGAGAGATACTCTGGACTCTGGACTTGTTTATAAGTCTCATGATTATAACATCTATCCACTGCCAGGAGGCGCCGTCTGCTGCTCACTAACAACTGTTACATGTACACTACACAATGCATACAACACTACATGCATACGATATATACACACTGCTCTCCTTCTGCGTGTCATTTGTCTACTAAATGTCTGCTAAATATGCATTGAGGGTTTTTTTTGCCTGCAATCAAAATTTCGCTTATTCATTAAGCGTTAATTTGATAAAACATGGTTTTTTCTCTCGCCTATTGTGTCATATCCTTTCTTTTCTTTTTTTTTCCCTTTCTTCTTTATGACTGGCGCCTAGCGGCTGCCCCGGCCTTGGATGCGCTCTGCAGAGCGTGCCCAAATGCCAAGTCACGTTTCGTTACCTTGTATTCATACATGTGTAATGACAATAAAGTTGAATCTCATCTCATCATCTCATTACCTCCTTGGCGGAGGTAATAAACTGAAGTGTTGCTGTTTTGTCCATCTCCTCCATCTGCAAAGTGCCAGGCTGTGACCTGTCAAGGCATACCTCATGCCTCCCTTATTGGGGGCTTTCACATCTGTACTGACCTCATGCCTCCCTTATTGGGGGGGGGGGCTTTCACACCTGTACTGAGTACTTAAAAACTGTATTTACCGGCAGATGAAAGAAAACTGAAGCAAAAACAAACAAACAAACAAACAAACAAAAACTAAACAAACAGCAACTGCAACATGAACTATTTCAAACATATTTATTCAAATGTACACTTATATGGACACAATCTTGAGCTATAACTTTTTGGTAATGTGAAAATAATAAGCCAAGTAGCACAAAAAAATTGAGCGCTCTTGCTGTCAGGAAACAATGTTGGCACCAAATCACTGAAGCGATCTGCTACCAATGGGGGTAGATTGTGCTCTGCCACAAAATGACAAAACATCACTTCTGCTAGTGATGCATTGGATTTGGAAGGCGTCGGTTGTCTCACTGGCTGAAAATGTTCATCCATCGATTGAATTTGGCTACACAGTTTTTGTGGCCCTGTGTAGCAAAGTGCGACTTGAGGTGGAAAATCCCTGATGCAGTCACTTTTAGCATTAGAGTCACACATATCAGGCGCAGCATTACTGGCGCCGGGATTCCTCTCTGTTCCGGAGCCGCAGGACAAAAGAAGGTGCGATAATGGTTGCCGTGGGTTTTATTGGGTTTGCGCTCCACGGAAAAAAGAGCATTTGGAAGCTTCCTCGGCAGAGAGCTGGTTTTTGCGCAGCCCCTATGGCTGCCCTGTGAATTTCTGCCAAATAATCCGGCGCTGGACAGCTGGCCATCTCAGCTTTTGCAGCGTAGCGCAAACACAGGCACGCTGGTAGGCCCTGCCCAGTTTTCCGCGTGCTTTTGTGCCTAAAACTTTGAAGAACGCGGAGTTTGTGTTCGTCAGACACGACGAGCAGCGCCCTCTATTGCCCCTGCACACATGTTGAAAATGGCCGTATCTCACAATGTTAATGAATCCTTTAAAAAATTCCTGTATCCAGACGGTGATCCGGATCATCCCCAAAATTTAATCATTTCTTCCTTGTACCATTTCCAACAACACCTGAAAGTTTCATGGAAATCCGTCCAAAACTTTTTGAGTTATCTTGCTAACCAACAGACAAACAGACAGACAAACAGACAGACAAACGCTGGCAAAAACAGAACCTCCTCCTGGCCTTCGGCCTGGCGGAGGTAAAAATCCTGGAGTTTACTAATGTGCTGCAGCATCATACAGAGATGTTCTGTTTATGAGACTGGTGCTGCTCTTTATGCAAGCGTTTGTCAATTACTAGTAAGTACAGGCAGGGCTTCTAGTTTTGAATGAAATGAAATAATTTAAACTCACAGCTGAGTCACATTAAGGCAGTGCTTCACATTAGTGCAGTATTAAGCAGCATTAGTGCCTGTTTACCACTCAAATGTTGACAAGTCCTGTATCAACATTGTCCTTAAAAAATACTACATCATAGAGGAGCTTAGGGGGGACTTTGGCTCACAAGATTAGACAATGTTCTTTATATTACCCTAATATTTTTATACAACAGGTAGTTTCAGCTAAGCCATTTTATGGGACAGTAGGGATTCCAACAGATAAAGGAAGACAAGGAGACTTGGTGGTGGAATGCTGAGGTACAGGAAAGTTTTTAAAAAACAAGGTTAGCAAAGAAAAAGTGGGATAGTCAGGGAGATGAAGAAAGTAGACAGGAGTATTTGGAATCTAGGAGCATGGGAAAGAGAGAGGTGGCAAAGGCAATGGAAAAGGCATATAGTGAGTTGTCTGAGAGGCTGGACACTAAGAAAGGAGAAACGACTTGTATTGATTAGCCAGACAGAGATCAAGCTGGAAAGGATGTGCAACAGGGTAGGTTGATTAAGGACAGAAATTGTCATAAATGGCCTGGCGGGGGCGGACTGAAGACCCAAACGCTGGAGCTTAGAGTTTGCAGGGATTTTAATAAAACACAAAAATATAACAAGAACAAAAACATTTACAAGGAGGTAGAAGAGCCAAACAACAACGACGTGGAACACACGTCGGAAACTGGGAGAATAGCCGCCAGCTCAGATGTGGAACGCACGTCGGGAGAACAGAGTAGAATTAGACATGGGACTCATGTCTGAACATTGAGAAGGATGCTGCGCTGAGTAGCTGTGCAGTGCCCTTAAATAAGGCAAAGGGAAATGATAATAAATGATAACAGGTGTGGGTCATAGGAACGAGGATAATCAAGGCAAACTAATGACAGCTGTGACAGCCTGCGAACTTGAGCTAAGAGAGGAAGTAACCACGGGCGCTGTCAAAATAAAAGTACTGGAGGAATATGGCAAAAGGTGACTGACTATAAATATGGAATGAGTACAAAATGAGGAACAGACCAGAGAATACAAAAAAATGGGAAAATAACCACCAAGGCGAGGACAGGATAAATACAAAAAAAAAACCAACAAGAAATGCAAATAAGATAAGATAAGATAAGATAAGATAAGCCTTTATTAGTCCCACAACGGGGAAATTCCAGGATTGCAACAGCACAGGGATAGCAACACTCAGAGCAACAATCAGAAGGCAAGAAAAAAAAAAAGCAAGCAAGCAAGAGCAGCTAATATACATATGTACATATTACTATAAATATATATACAGTGATCCCTCGCTACTTCGCGCTTCACCTTTCGCGCCCTCAGTGCATCGCGGATTTTTCAAAAATATTCATCAAAAATTCAAAATTGAGAGAATATGGGCGGGGCGCTAGCAGAAGGGCAGGGAGACTACATTAGACCATCACGTGGTCAACACGGAGAGCAGCACAACTCTCTGTTCGCTGTTGTCGTGTTGGCGGGCTCGGAAATCTCGCAAGCTGATTGGCCGAGACGTTTCACCCCGCAAGCTGATTGGCCGAGACGTCTCACCCACCTCCTCTCCCTGCCAAGCACCCATGAAGGGAAGAAAGACCACATTCATTGCTTTTTATCGCTCGTGTTACTTAGTCTCGCCGCGTGGAACTTTTTGCTGTTCTCTTGTGCCATTTTGTGCGAAATAGTCTTCCCGTCGAGGCACTACGCCGCCTCCTGCAGCTTCAGCTCTATCGGAAGCTGCCCTCGCTGATCCTGCGCCTCCAGCACCTCACGATGAGGCGTCACCTGAGGAGCAGTAAAGCTCTCATTAACCTGTGCAGTAAATCATTTTCGTCTTGAGTTACGTATCTTGTTATAAGAATAAAAGAGTTCTAAAAACATATTTATGTACACTTTGTTTACATCTACGTATGTATGTACACGTACACACACACACGTATCATATGAGAGAGAGAGAGTGAGAGAATGAACGTACGTATTGTTTATGGATGACATCATTGGGGTGACGCTACTTCGCGGTTTTTCACTTTTCGCGGTCGGTTCTGGAACCCATTAACCGCGATAAGTGAGGGATCACTGTATATATATACACACAGACACACAGTGTAGAGCATTGTAGCTGGATGGGATAAATATATGAGTATATAAACACACAGTACGGAGCATTGCAGCTAGATGGAATAAATATGTAAATATATAAACACAGTGCGGAGCAATGTAGCTTGATGGAATAATATGTAGATATATAACACACAGTACGGAGCATTGCAGCTAGGTGGAAAAAATATGTAAATATATAAACACACAGTGCGGAGCAATGTAGCTAGATGGAATAATATGTAGATATATAAACACAGTGCGGAGCATTGTAGCTAGATGGAATGAATATATAGATATATAAATATAAACATAAACATAAACATAAACACACCCAGTGCGGAGCATTGTAGCTAGATGGAATAAATATGTAAATGTATAAACACACACAGTGCAGAGCATTGTTGCTAGATGGAATAAACAGCATAACCGTCTACTTAGTTATCCTACATGGTATGATTATGTGCCCATACATATTCTCACCCTCCGTAGCTACCGGTATTTTCCTAGTTGTATGCCGGAGGGGACCATTGTGTAAGTCTATTGCATCTTTTGCATTCAAAAAACTATTAGGTTGTTACGTCTTTTTGCTATCTCTGCGAGCAGCCCTGCTTAGGTTGTACAGTCTGACAGCCGTTGGTAGGAAGGACCTGCGAAACCTCTCGGTTGTGCACCTGGGATGATGTAGTCTGCTGCTAAATGAGCTCCTCAGTGCATTCAGTATGTCCTGCATAGGGTGGAACTCGGACTCCAGCAGAGATGACAGTTTAGCCACCGTCCTTCTCTCTCCTATCTCCTCCACCGGATCAAGGCGCTGCCCCAGGACGGAGCTAGCTTTCTTGATCAGTTTGTTCAATCTCTTCTTATCGGCTGCAGTAATGCCACTGCCCCAGCAGACCACTCCAAAAGTGATGGCTGATGCCACCACCGTGTCACAGAATGTCTTCAGCAGCGCCCCTTGTAAAAAGACCTGAGTCTCCTCAGTAGGAACAGCCTGCGCTGTCCCTTCTTGTAGAGTGCGTCAGTATTGTGTGACCAGTCTAGTTTATTGTTCAGATGAACACCCAGGTACTTGTAGGATGTCACCATCTCAATGTCTGTTCCCTGTATATTTACTGGTGCTGTGAGGGGTTGTCCTTGCCTGCGTCAGTCCACCACCAGCTCCTTAGTTTTCCTCGCGTTGATCTGGAGGCAGTTCCGATGGCACCAGTCCACGAAGTCCTGGATAAGCCCTCTGTACTCAGCTTCATCTCCATTGGAGATGAGGCCAACGATCGCAGAGTCATTAGAGAACTTCTGTAGATGGCAGTGTGTTGTGTTGTGTGAGAAGGTCCGCGGTATAAAGAGTGAACAGGAAGGGGAGCCAACACCGTTCCCTGGGGGGGGCCCCCCGTGCTACTGATGATTGTGTCGGACACACAGTCCCGGGTTCTCACAAACTGAGGCCGGTTCGTGAGGTAGTCCAGGATCCATGATGACAGGTGCTAGTCCACCCCTGCGCACAGCAGCTTGTCCTTCAGGATCATCGGTTGGATGGTGTTGAAAGCACTGGAGAAGTCAAAGAACATGATCCTCACCACATTCCTGGGCTTCTCCAGGTGGGACAGAGAACGGTGAAGGAGGAAGATCACCGCATCCTCCACCCCAATGCCATGCTGGTAGCGAACTGGAGTGGATCCATCGCTGGTGTCCACCAGGGGGCGGAGGTGAGCAAGGCGCAGTCTCTCCAGGGTCTTCATCAAGTGGGACGTCAAAAGCCACCGGTCCTGTAGCTGTTCAGGTCTTTGGGGTGGGAAGTTTTTGGTACAGGTACCACACAAGATGTTTTCCACAGCTGTGGTACCTCCCCAGCTTCAGGCTCAGGTTGAAGATGTACGTCACAATCCCACACAGCTGGTCTGCGCAGGACTTGAGGAGCTTTGTGCGTGATGCCATCCGGTCCCGACGCCTTCCTCGCCTTGATCTTCCTCAGCTCCGTCCTCACCTGGGTCCTGGTCAGGGTCAGGATGGGGGGCGTGTGTGTTGGGAGTGGGGGGGGGGTGTTGGTGGAGTGGGGAGTGGGCAGCAGGACTTGATGTCTTTACAGGCAGCAGTGGTTGTTGTGCAGTCAGGGGGGAGGGTGGTTGGTCAAACTATTGAAAAACAAATTCAGATTGTTCGCCCACGTCCCTGCCCTCCGTGGCCTGGGGGGAGGTATTCTGGAGCCAGAGATGGTTTTGAGGTTTCTCCAGACCCCGCTGATGTCGCTCTGTTGCAGCTTGTCCTCCATCTTCCTCCTGAAGCTGTCCTTGCCTTCTCTGATCTTTCTCCTCAGCTCCCTCTGTACGGACTTCAGCATCTCCCTGTTCCCCGACCTGAAGATCTTCTTCTTCTCTCTCAGAAGTGTTTTAATCTCAGGGTTGATCCAGGGTTTGTTGTTTGAGCAACACCGTATGGTCTTGGTGGGAACGGATTTGTCCGCACAGAAGCTGAGGTAGCCCGTGAAGGTGTGAATGAGGCCATCGATGTCCTCACCATGTGGATCGCAGAGCTGCTTCCAGGCGGTGGCTTCAAAACAGCCCTTTAGAGTGTCCATTGCCTCCTCAGACCATAACATCACTGTGCGCATGGCCGGGGGTTGTCTGTGCACTAGGGGTTTGTACACGGCCGGAGATGAACCAAGTTGTGATCCGATCTCCCGAGTTGGGGGAGTTGTGATGAGGTGTACGCCTCCTTAGTGTTTGCGTAGAATAAGTCCAGTGTTTTATTGTCTCTAGTGTGGCATGTGGCATACTGGGTAAACGTGGGTAGAATGGGAGACAGTGAAACATGGTTGAAATCGCCTGAGATGAGGAGAAGAGCATCTGGGTGTTCTGTCTGCAGCCTGCTGGTTACTGAATGGATGACGTCACGTGCTGTCCCAGCGTTCGCCGTCGGATTTGCATAAACAACAATGCAGATCACGTGTGAGTGTTCTCTCGGGAGATATGTAGGCCGCATGCTAACAGCTAGCAACTCAATGTCTTTGCTGCAGTGACGTTGTTTAACAGTGATATGTCCCGGTCTGCACCAGTTGTTGTTAACATACATTATCACTCCACCGCCCCTTGCTTTGCCACTGTCTGGTGTTCGGTCTGCCCTTATCATGTGGAAACCCTCCAGCTCAATGTTAGCATCTGCTGCTAGTTCAGTTAGCAAATAATACAAACGCACACTGTGAGTTTGCACTTTTATTAACTGAAAGATGAACATAAAACACTACACTTACATGTAATGGTTGGAGGTGCGCTGAAGGAGGACGGGGCTCATGACTTCAGGAGAAAAAACAGCCTGGGGAAAAACAGGCTGAGGCATGCGGACACGTCAGAGAAAAAGAGATAAACTCAGCAAATAATACAATACTAATATCAATATTAAAAAAAGAGGACCAAAGATAAAGGTGTGTCATGATCCTGAGCATGGTGGGTGCCATGCTCAGCCTCAGTCCAAGTTAAGTCTGTTTCTGTTTGTTTCTTTGTTTATCAGCGTTTGCTGTATTTGGTCTCTGTTTATTTATGAGTTGTCTGTATTCTTACTTAGCTTTGTTCATATTGTCCTCTCTATTTATTGTGTGTCATTTGGTCTCTATGGTATTATTTGCATCTTTTAGGGTTGTGTATTTTATTCTTGTTTCATTACTTAATTTCAGGTTGTGCTTTTATTTTGACAGTGGCCTGTGCAGCTACCGGCTGTCAAATTGTTTTGCGGGCTGCACAGCTGTCACCCATTGTTTTGATCATTTCCTCATCCACGTACCGCCACCTGTCATCAGTTAATCATTTGTCCATTCACCTATTTGAGGACACGACAATGTTTCCCCAGTTGCCGTGTCCTAGTGTGAACTTCCTCAGAAGGTTCAGTTTCTCTAAGTAAGTTTGGTTTCCCACAGAGGTGAACGGGAGCGCGCTGACCAGGTATATATTCCCTTTTCCGTTTTTTTTGTCAGCCGTGAGCCCCGGTTCCTTTCGGGTGTGACTCCGGCTGAGTTTATCTCTTTTTCTCTGACGTGTCCGCATGCCTCAGCCTGTTTTTCCCCAGGCTGTTTTTTCTCCTGAAGTCATGAGCCCCGTCCTCCTTCAGCGCACCTCCAACCATTACATGTAAGTGTAGTGTTTTATGTTCGTCTTTCAGTTAATAAATGCTTCTGTAGCCCTTAAAAATGGCGTTTTATGACAGAAAGACATGGGCAGTGTGTGGGCACCAGCCACTGTGGGTTTTTGCCCTTTTTTTTGCCTTTTCTTTTCTCTCCCCTGTATTTTTGTTAAGTCCAGGTTTTCGTGGAGATGTCCGTCTGTATGGATTTTAGTGTGCTGGGACTAGACGAGGTGGAGCATGGGGCTGCGGGATTAGTAATGGATTTCATCTCGGATGCTTGCACCTCCCACACTCCGAAAGTGGCCCTGAGAAGTCTGAACAGCGCAGCACAAGTAATTGAAGCCTGTCCCAATCTATGGAGCTATCCGGGACTCATGGTTCTCCTCGCTTCCGTTACTGAGTCCCAATACAAACTCCTTGAGTGGGTGAGAAGCTCTCCATCTCCCATGCCTAAGCCAATGAAGATGCGTTCTCAGGCGTGGAAGCCCTCAGCCTCTCGCTGCTCTCCAGCAGCAGCCCCACCATCTCCTGTTGGGAGAGCCCACAGCCTGCCAGATCAGGCACATCGTCCTCGTGCCTCCTCACGGTCCTACTACGGAGGAGCTGGAGGAGTGCCAGCGGGTCTTGGCAGCCCAGTGTCCCCTGGTTTCGGCGTCACGGGACCTGGTGCCATCAGTGAGGAGTTCCTTGGCTCAGCCACACAGGGCGGGGGTCTTATCTGCACCAAAGTCTGAGCTGACAAAGAAGCATCCCCTGACTCCGGCGCCTCACCTCCCTCGCCAGAAGTCTGTGTTGCCGCCAAACTTGAGCCGAAAAGAGAGGGTCCCCTGGTTTCAGCTGTACAGGAGTCAGCATCATCAGTGAGGCAATCTCCAGCGTCAGCTGCCACACCAGGGGTTCCACCAGCATTGGCCGCCCCACCTGGTAGTTCTTCAACTGCATGAACCATCGTGCCAGCTGTAAGAGTCACCGCATCAAAGTCGCCGAAGTCCTGGACGCCGGTGGAGCTTGAATCTAGGCAAGTATTCAATCCTGTGTTAACAGCTGCAGATTTAATTCAATTCAATTAAACTTTATTTATATCGCACCATTTTGCAACAACAGTCATCTCATAGCACTTTTAAACTGTAGGGGAAACCCCCAGAATTGCAGAAAGACCCCAGCAATCAGGCGATCCCCTGCGAGTAAGTGCTTGCCGATGGTGGAGAGGAAAAAATTTTCTTTTTACAGGAAGAAGCCTCCAGCAGAACCAGACTCAGGGAAGGGCAGTCATCTGCTGTGACTGGTTGGGGGGTGAGGGGATAGAGAAGATGAAAACAACAAACATGTAGAGAGCAAACAGCATGACGGGGACTCAATCTATGGGACAGAACAAACAGATGTTAATGACCAGCAAAAATATTTCATTGAGAGTGAAGAAAGGAGTAAAGCCCAATGCATTGTTGGAGGTCCCCCGGCTGTCTAAACCTATTAGCAGCATAACTAAGGGAGGGTTCAGGGGTACATGATCCCACCCTAATTATAGGCTATATTAAAAAGGAAGGTTTTAACCCTATTATTAAAAACAGAGATCGAGTCTGACTCCCGAATCCAGATTGGCAGCTGGTTCCACAGGAGAGGAGCTTGATAACTGAAAGCTCTGCCTCCCATTGTACTTTTGGAGATTCTAGGTTTTACAAGTAATCCTGCATTTTGGGAGCGCAGTGCTCTGTTAGGATAATAGGGTAATATCAGATATTTTAAATAAAAAGGGGCCTGATTATTTAGAGCTTTGTAAGTGAGAAGAAGGATTTTAAACTTAATTCTAAGCTCTATGGGAAGCCATTGAAGGGAGACCAGAACCGGAGAGTTCTGGCCTCTGGCCAGGTTCAGGTTCAGGTTACTTTATTTGTACCCGTAGGTAGATTTGTTTTGCAGACTGGTGACAACCATATTTACAAGCCACTAATTACATTCAACATAGACACAAACACAGGCACACATGAAGCTGACTATAAACATGATAAAAATACTCAAGGCTCCATCAAACAGGGTATAAAAAGACAAAGAGATGAGGGAGAAACCAGAGGTAAGAGAGAGGGGTCATATTAAAGTTAAAAGTTAAAAACTAGTCAGAGGTTAAAAAACTCAAAGGTCTAAAACCCAATAAAGTATTTAGAACCCAAGTGACATCATACAAAATAAGTAAATATAAAATATGTACAATATATTTTTATAGCTTGTTCAACTCTTTGACAGCAGCAGGGACAAAGCTGTTTTTGTAGCGCTGGGTTTTACTTTTTGGGACAGCAAACCTCCGTCTGGAGGGAAGAAGCTGAAAGTTGCAGTGCAAAGGGTGGGAGTCATCATTTAAAATGGAGGCAGCCATCCTCTGTACTTGTCTGGTGTACAGGGATGTCAGGCTCAGCTGTGACTCACCAAGCAAACGACTGGACCATCTAACTACCTGATCCAAGGATTTCCTCTGTTTCAGTTTTATCTGACCAAACCATGACAATAAAGAAAAGGATAAAACAGATTCAATAAAAGCCCTATAAAACATTGTCATTATGGTTCTGTCAATTTGGAAGCGTGCAAGTTTCCTCAAACAATGCAAATTTTGCTGACCCTTTTGGCACACCCTTTCACCAGTTCACTTCAAAGTTTAAATACTATCAATAATTGTCCCCAAGATATTTGTTACGATTGTAGCACATCGGGGTCTGGCTTTTAGTATGGTGACTTTGTGCCTGGGAGTTTTTCCTCCTAAAGTCAGTAATCATATCTTTCGTTTTTGTTGTAATCAGCTGCAGGTCGGAATCCTCACACCAGTGAAACAAAATCATCAACTACTGGGCCCGTGGCCACTCTCACCATCCTGGAGGAGACTGACAATGACTGAGTCATCAGCATACTTTATAATGTGTCTGTTGTCATGACTGCTCCGGCACATGTTTGTGTACAGGATGAAGAGTAGTGGTGACAAACACACACCCTGAGGAGAGCCATTAAAAGAGCACTTTAGGTCAGACAATGTACCATTGACCCTTACTCTCTGCGTTCTGTTGGTTTAAGAAATCCAGAATCCAACCCACCAGATTATTGCTCAAATCAAATTGTTGCAGGAGCCTTTCAACTAAAATATGAGGTTGGATTGTATAAAGGCGGAAGAAAAAGTACACAATAAAGCTGGCGAGTGTCCCATTAAAATCCCAATGTTTAAAAAAGCATGTAAACTAGTGGGGACAGTGGCATCCTCCACTCCTCTTGTAGGCTATAGACAAACCTGCAGAGGATCCCTATGCATGTTCAGTCTGCCTTTAGGACCTCATGTCTGGACCAGTTTTTAAAAAATTTTCATTAAAATAGAAGTCAAAGCAACTGGTCTAAGTTGTTTACCGTTTTAGGACAGCTGGATTTTGGAACGGAGAAAAACCACGGCATCTTTCCAGATCTTAGGCACATGTTTTGTCTGTAAGGACTTATTGAAAATGTAATGAAATAAGGACTCAGTTCATGTGCACAGGACTTACCAGCGCCCACATATATTGATCAGGGCCGCTGACTTTGTTCACTTTTACAGCGCAGAACTCCCTTTTAACATTCTGCACCTCAATATTAAGTGCTGATTGTCTTGAGTTTCTTGTTTCAAATCTTGGATTTCTGTACTGAAATCAAAGGAGTCAAAACGACCATAGAAACAATTAAGAGCATTAGCCAGCTCTGTGTCTGAATTGAAACCATCTAAAAACACATGATTACTGCGCTCTGTGCTCTGAAGGCCTGCAATAGTTTTCATACTGGCCCAGGCCGAACCAAGTTTATTTGCTGCCATCTTGCTTTCCAACTCTGATTTATAATTCTGTTTTGCTCTTAAAATTTCGGACTTCAGCTCTTTAGTGACAACCTGTAGCTCAGAAACAGACCCCTGTTTAAAGGCAAGTGCTTTCCTCTGTAAGCAGGATTTAACTGATTTAGTAACCCATGGCTTGTTGTTGGGATATATTTTGACACGTTTACGTGGAACAATCTTGTTTTGACAGTAAGCCATGTATGAGCATGTGAGCTCAGCCAGAGAGTCCAAATCATCCCCGCAGGCCATTATGAACATCTCCCAGTCTGTACAGTCAAAGCATTCCTGGAGGGCTGTGCTCTGAATCTTCTGTCCACACATCAATGTCTCTCGTCTCCACCTTGCCTCTTCTGAGAGCAGTTTTATATGTTGGCAGCAAATGTACACAGTTGTGATCTGAGGATCCTAAAGGAGGAAGGGGGAGTGATTTATAGGCCCTCTCTATGGATCCATAGCACAGGTCCAATGTCTTTTTTCGCCTGGTTGGGCAGGAGACATACTGATAAAAGTTTTTAAGTGTCTTATTTAAAGAAACATGGTTAAAATCCCCAAGAATGAAGTTTGGCACCTCTGGAGAAATTGACTGCAGCCGCTGGACCACATCAAAGACGGTTCTGGAGGCGGAGTCAGCGTCTGCCCTCGGGTGAATGTACACAGTCGTGATGAAAAGTTGGGGAAACTCGCGAGGCAAATAAAAGGGGCGTAGTGACACAGACAGCAGCTCCACATCGGGTGTACAGATGCGCTCTCTGACCGTGACAGATGTGCAGTACTGCTTATTAATGTATAAACATACGCCGCCCCCCTGACGCTTCCCCGTTACCTCTTCCTGCCGATCCGAGCGCAGCGGGGCTCCAAAGCCGTCAATCCACAGGTCTGCATCTTGATCATGCACAGTAAGCCAAGATTCAGTGAAAGCCATGACGCAGCAGTTCTTAAAATCCTTCTGGTAGCGTACGTTCCCTTGAATTTCATCCACCTTGTTTCTCACAGACTGTGCATTCCCAAAAATTATCGAAGGAAGGGGAATGTTACCAAACTGACGTCTCCTAAGGCACAATTTCACACCTCCACGCCTTCCACGCTTCCTTCTGCCGTCTCTCTTTTCACCGCTGTGTCTGTCTCTCAAAATAAAGTCCGGCAGTTGCAGCTTAGGCTCAATCACAGCCGTTGAATCAGCCGTATTTAAATGCAGCAACACGTCCCTGGAATATTGTATTCTGCCCACTATTCTGCCCGCCATGGAGCCGAACGCGTTTACTTCAGGGACAAAGAGCCAGAGCACAGAAAGCAGCAGTGTGAGAAAGGAGAATAAATCCATGTTGTAGATACCAGGGAGCTCTTCGCCATATATTCCACACCCCCTCCGAGGCAGAAACGACACAGAGGATTTTATAAAAATGTATAAAAGTATAAAAAACACACACACACACACACACACACACACATGCACTATTTCACCAGCTGCTGGTCGCTGCGTGCGCATGCGCCCTTCAAAACACCCTCAGCACAACCTTGTTTCTTTCTCGTGTTTCTCTGGGATCGTTCTTGGGTTTCAACCTGTTAGACAGCATTACTCAAGCTGCCAGGACAGACTCGGGCTCATGGGTGATTCAACAAGTACACTTCTGCGTCAGTGTCTGGACTCCTTTTCGTTTTTTTGTTTTGTTCTTTTTTATCTCTGGCCACACCCCAATGTGGGAATCATCACTATCATTAGCCTCTTTTCACAGTTTGATAAAGTAACAGTAACCTGTAGATGACAAGACTAGAAAGCCTGGCATTCCTTAGTGCACAAGGGGGACTAGACCAGAAATCTTGTCTGGCTCATGGTGGGGAGAGTTGGTTCCAGACATTGTCTGCTCATGAACTCTCCTCGCTGGCTCCACTGTTGCCTGTAATTGTTCCGGGGTTTTTCTCTTCCTCCCGTCCTGAGGTGGTGGAGCGGGGGTTTGGAGCATCAGATTACTGGAATTGAGACGGCCCAGCCAAAGATGCCTGGAGATCCTTGGGCTAAATCCACCATCGTGCCTGCTGCTGGGGTCGTCGCAGCAGAGTTGCTGGAGTCCTGGATGGCAGTGGAGCCCGAGCCCAGACAAGTGCTTTCAATTCAATTCAATTCAATTCAACTTTATTTATATAGCGCCATTTCACAACAACAGTAATCTCATAGCACTATCAACAGTAGGGGGGACCCCCACAGTTTGCAGGAAAGCCCCCAGCAATCAGGTGATCCCCGGTGAGCACGCACTTGGCGACGGTGGAGAGGAAAAAACTCCCTTTTAACAGGAAGAAACCTCCAGCAGAATCACAGGCTCAGGGAGGGGCAGCATCTGCGGCGACTGGCTGGGGGGTGAGGGGATAGAGAAGAGAAAGAACAGACATGTAGACAGCAAACAGCATGATGGGACTCAATCTATGGGAGAGAACAAACAAATGTTAATGACCAGCAAAAAAAAAAAAATATAGAGTTCATAGAGAGGGGAGGAAAGGAGTGGAGGCCCAGGCATTACTGAGGTCCCCCGGCTGACTAAACCTATTAGCAGCATAACTAAGGGAGGGGTCAGAAACACATGTCCTCCCTAATTGTAGGCTATATCAAAAAGTAGGTTTTAGCCCTATTCTTAAAACAGAGATCGAGTCGGACTCCCGATTCCAGATTGGCGAGCTGATTCCACAGAGGGAGCTTGATAACTGAAGGCTCTGCTCCATTGTACTTTTGGAGATTCTAGGTATTACAAGTAATCCTGCATTTTGGGAGCGTAGTGCTCTGTTAGGATATACAGTAGTAGCAGATCTTTTAAATAAAAAGGAGCCTGATTGTTTAGAGCTTTGTAAGTAAGAAGAAGGATTTTAAACTTAATTCTAAATTCTATGGGAAGCCAATGAAGGGAGGCCAGAACCGGAGAGATATGATCTCTCTTTCTAGTACCTGTTAAAACTCTTGCTGCAGGCATTTTGGAATCAGCTGAAGACGTTTTTAAAGATGGTTTTAGGACAGCCTGATAATAAAGAATTACAATAATCTAATCTCGAGCTAACAAAAGCGTGGATCAGTTTCTCAGCATCACTCTGAGACAAGATGCTCCTAATCTTGGCAATATTACGCAAATGATAGAAGGCAGTCTTAGAAACAAATTAATATTGGAATTGAAGGACAAATCCTGATCAAAAATAACTCCAAGGTTCCTCACAGAGCTATTAAGGAGAAAGAGTAACTGCATCCAAACTGAAAGTTTGATTTGGAAAGGAATTTCTTAAAGGTGTTTTGGACCAACAAGAATGACTTCAGTCTTATCTGAATTTAATAGCAGGAAATTACAAGTCATCCAAGCTTTGATTTTCCTTAAGACAGGCTTCTACTTGGCTAATTGATTACTATCATCTGGCTTCATTGACAGGTATAATTGTGTGTCATCTGCATAACAATGAAAATGTAGTACAGTGCTTTCTAATAATGTTGCCTAAACGGAAGCATATATAAACTAAAAAGAGTAGGGCCTAGCACAGATCCCTGTGGAACTCCATGACTAAGCTTTTGAGTTGAAAGAAAACTCATTATTTACATGAACAAACTGGAACCTATCAGATAAATAAGATCTAAACCACTGCAACGAAGTTCCATTAAGTCCAACATAGTGTTCTAATCTATCAAGTAGAATATTATGATCGATAGTATCAAAAGTTGCACTAAGGTCTAAAAGGACAAGTACAGAAACCAGTCCATTATCAGATGCGATGAGGAGGTCGTTAGTGACCTTCACTAAGGCTGTTTCAGTACTATGATGGATTCTAAACCCAGATTGAAACTCTTCAAGTAAACCATTTCCTGCAGGTGGTCAATAATTGCGTAGCAACAACTCTTTCTAAGATTTTTGAAATGAAAGGGAGATTAGAGATTGGTCTATAGTTAGCTAAAGCTCCTGGATCTAGCGTTGGCTTTTTGAGTAAGGGTTTAATTACAGCCGTTTTAAAAGCCTGCAGTACATGGCCTAAAGTTAATGAAGAATTGATTATATGAAGAATAAAGCTACCAATAAGTGGGAAGACTTCTTTAAATAACCTGGTAGGAATAGGGTCTAAAAGACAAGTTGAAGGTTTGGATGAGGAAACTATTTTGTCCAACTCACAAAGGGTCGATTGGAGTAAACTCATCAAGACAGACATCAATAGAAGGAGTTGTAGTAGTTAAAGTATTTAAGTTAACTGTGGGAAGAATCTGATTGCTTTTATCTCTGATGGATGAAATTTTATTATTGAAAAAGTTCATAAAGTCCTGACTAGTAAGCTCTAAGGGAATGCTAGGATTGACAGAGTCCTGACTCTTTGTCAACCTGGCTACAGTACTGAAAAGAAACTGGGGATTATTCTTGTTCTCTTCTATTAATGCAGAGTAATAACTCGTTCTAGCTTTTCTAAGAGATTTTTTATAAATTAAAAGATGATTTCTCCAAGCTAAATAGATTTCATCTAAATTAGTAGAGCGCCCATTTTCTTTCTAATTGACGAGTCTTCTGTTTTAAGCTATGAGTTTCTGTGTTGAACCAAGGAGTTAGAAATCTCTGATTAGACTTTTTCTTTTTTAAGGGGGCCACCAAGTCTAGAGCCTGATGCAGAGAAGCTGAAACACTATCCACCATGTTATCAATTACAGAAGGAGCAAGCTGTCTATAGCTTATTTCCGTTGTGTTGACACATGACATAGAGGAAACAATCTGCATAAATTTGGAAACAGCATCATCTGAGAGGCATCTACTGTAATAATATTTTTCTTTAGGAGCTGAGCAGTCAGAAATAGTAAAATCAAAGGTTAACAGACAATGGTCTGACAGTACAGGGTTATGAGGAGACACTACAAGATTTTCTATTTCTATGTCATATGTCAGAACAAGGTCCAATGTATGGTGGAGGTAATGAGTAGAATTTCCTACTTTCTGAGAAAGCCCAATCGAGTCTAATATTGAATTAAAAGCCACATTAAGGCAGTCACTATCTACATCCACATGTATATTAAAGTCCCCTACTATAATTATTCTATCAGATTTCAGCACTAAATCAGCTAAGAAATCAGCAAATTCGGATACAAATTCTGAGTAGGTTGATGGGGGACGATAAACTATGGCAAATAAAACTGGGTTTAACCTAAAATTGCTAAAGTGCCCAATACTGAGGACCAGGCCCTCAAAGGAATTATAACGTGTTTTTTGCTTTACATTAACTAGTAATTTGGAATGGTAAATTGTTGCTACTCCTCCTCCACGACCAGAACTTCTGGGATTTTGACAGTTTAAATAACCAGAGGGAGTTGATTAATTTAAACCAACATAATCCTCTTGCCCTAACCAAGTCTCTGTAAGGGAAAATTAAATCAATCTGATGATCAATTAACAGATCATGGACTAACAGAGACTTGGGAGTTAGAGGACCTAATATTTAATAAACCACATTTAATTTTTTAAATTATGAGGAGGAACAGAGGCCAAATTATTCAATTAGAGGCTTTATGTTTAATTTGAGTTTTACCAATGTTTTGCTTTATCACTTTGGGATGCTTATACATTATATTTTTATTTACTTTGGAGGAGCAGACAACGATTATCTGATGGGGAAGACAGGGGCTAAGCTGAGGGGGTGGCGGATGAAGAGGAGCTGCAGAGAGGCGTGTAAGACTGCGACTCTGCTTCCTGGTCCCAACTCTGAGTAGTCAGGGTTTTGGAAATTTGGATAAAAAAGATGCCAGATTGTTAGATAAATGAGAAGCACCATCCAAAGTGGGATGAATGCTGTCTCATCTCATAAGACCAGGTTTTCCCCAAAAAGATCTCCAATTGTCAATGTAGCCCACGTCATTTGCAGGACACCACACAGACAGCCAGCAGTTCAAGGATGACGAGCGGCTAAACATGTCATCACTGGTCAGATTGGGGAGGGGCCCAGAGAATACTACAGTGGCAGACATTGTTTTTGCAAAGTCACACACCGATTCTACATCAAGTTTGGTGACTTCCGACTGCCGGAGATGGATGTCATTAATGCCGGCGTGAATAACAATTGTGGAATATTTACAGTTACTTTTAGCCAGCATTTTCAAATTTGACTCGATGTCGCCTGCTCTGGCCCCAGGAATGCATTTGACTATGGCCGCTGGAGTCTCTAGGTTCACGTTTCTGACTACAGAGTCGCCAATGATCAGAGTTTTTTCCTCAGCAGGTGTGTCGCTGAGCGGGGAAAAACGATTAGAAACGTGAACAGGTTGGTGGTGAACCGGGGCTTTGCGACTAGGCTTCCTTCTCACCGTCACCCACCCAGTCTCCTCGCTGCTGAGGAGGACCGGGGGACCGCTGACAGGGGGGCCTAAGCTAGCTAGCTCCGCTGCAGCTAATGGGCGTCCGTCAAGATTAACTGGCGCAGACGGTGTTTCAATGCAGCGGAGCCGGGATTCCAAATCAGACAACCTCACCTCGAGCGCCTCAAAAAGACAACATTTATTACATTTACCGTTATCACTAAAAGAGGCAGAGGTGTAGCTAAACATCTGACAGAGAGAGCACACCAGAGGAGGAGAGGAAAGAGAGCTAGTAGCCATAGCTAGTGGCTGGAGAGCAACCACACAGGCAAACCACACAGGCAGACAGCAAAATAGGAAGTGACGATACGTTACCACAAGGAAGTGACAAGGTCCTCTCAGAGACAGCAACCTAGGGACAGTACCTAGTTCTGTTAACACAGAACAGGTACTCTGTTCTGTGTTAACATCTGCAGATTTAGAGAAATCTTGTCTGGCTCGTGGTAGGGAGAGTCAGTTGCAAATGTCTTCTGCTCCTGAATTCTCCTCGCCGAGCTCCACTACTGCCGGTAACTTTGTTCCGGTGTTTTTCTCTCCCTCCCTGTCTGAGGTGACCAAGTCGGGAATAGACACCCAGGTGAATGGATCGGAGATGTCCAGGCCTGAATCGTTGGAGTCCTGGACGGCAGTAGAGCTTGAGCCAAGGCAAGTACTCTGTTCTGTTTCTACGCTGTCAGTTCTAGAGAAACCTTATCTTGCTCATGGTGAGGAGAATCAGCTGTAGACATCCTCTGCTTCTGAGGTCTCCTCGCCGGGCTCCATTCCTGCTGGTGATGCTGATCCGATGTTTGTCTCTGTCCTTTTGTCCAGGCCATTGTCTGAGGTCCCTGAGGATCATTCACCTTCGCCGGAGGTCACCAAGGGTCTCCCATCTCTGTCAGAGATCACCATGGGTCCCTTATCTCCACCCAAGGTTGCTGTGGGTCCTTTGCCTCCGTACGAGGTCGCCGTGGGTCCTCTGCCCCAGCGGGTCCTCTTCCTTGGCCCGAGGTCGCCATGGGTGCTACGCTTCTGTCTGAGGCTGCTGTGGGTGCTACACCTCCGCCTGAGGTTATTGAGGGTCCTCTGTCTCTGCCCGACGTCATTGAGGGTTCCCTGTCATCACCAGAGGCATCCGCTGAGCAGTCACTCCACTCATCTGGTCCTTGGGTCGGCAGCTACGCTGGTCAGCCATTCCTACAGCCAGTCTTCTCACTTATAAACCACCCTTTTAGTTAGGGTTCCATCTCCCAGCTCCCGTGGTCCGTGGTAAGCACTGGGTCTGGCTGCCTCCTCCAGGAAGGGGGCACATCATGCCCCACGGCCTGCTGGCTCTGGAACTCTGGGAGACCACCCGATGAACCTCGTTGTCTGCTTGGGTAGATTTGGAACTCTGGAAGGCCACCTGATTCATTCCACCAGGTGAGTCAGTGGTTTGGGGACTTCAGCAGACCAGTGGAGCTGTTTTTCCTTTCACCCAGCATTTCTAGGATTCCATAACCACCTTATCTGTTGTCAGTGTTGTGGGTCATGTGGCTTCTTTTTTCTCTTTTCACTTTGTTTTTCTGGGTTGTTTTGGTCACTCTGTGCCTGGGTTCCCCCTCCTCCCACTCAGGGTGGGTTGCTTTTCTTGTTTTTTTTTTGGGGGGGGGGCTTCTCTGTGGGTGGGTCCTCTTTTCTTTTTTGATGTTGCCCCGGGGTGTCTGGGATCCACCCCTTAATGTGGGAGGGGGCACTGTCATGATCCTGAGCACGGTGGGTGCTGTGCTCAGCCTCAGTCCAAGTTAAGTCTTTTTCTGTTTATTTGTTTCTTTGTTTATTAGAGTCTGCTGTATTTGGTCTCTGTTTATTTATGAGTTGTCTGTATTCTTAGTTTTGTCCTTACTGTCCTCTCTATGTTTCTGACATGTGGGAGGAAACTGGAGAAATCCCAGAGTAAACCCATGCAGACATGGGGAGAACATGCAAACTCCACACAGATCACTGTTGGTCGGGGGCTGGGATCGAACCTAGAATCCCCTGGCCAAGGGTGAGTTGCTGTGCTGCCACAGTGCTAACCACTCTGCTACCGCACTGCAAGTTAGGTTAATTGGCATCAAACTGGGGATTCTAAATTGTCCTTAGGTATGACTGTGAGAGTGAATGGCTGTCTGTCTTTCTGTGTTGGCCCTGAGATGGACTGGCGATCTGTCCAGGGTGTACCTTGCCTTTTGCCCAAAGATGCTGGGATAGGCTCCAGCCCCCCCACGACTCAAAAAGGATTAAGCAGAAGAAGATGGATGGATGGATGGATGTCCTCTCTATTTATTGTGTGCCATTTTGTCTCTGTGGTATTATTTGCATCTTTTAGGGTTGTGTATTTTATTCTTGTTTCATTACTTAGTTTCCGGTTGTGTTTTTGTTTTGACGGTGGCCTATGCAGCTTCCGGCTGTCAAATTGTCTTGTGGGCAGCACAGCTGTCACTCATTGTTTTGATCATTTCCTCATCCACGTACCCTCAACTGTCACCGGTTTATCATTTGTCCATTCACCTATTTAAGGACACAACAATGTTTCCCCCATTGCCGTGTCCTACTGTGAACTTCCTCAGAAGGTTCAGTTTTTCTGAGTAAGTTTGGTTTCCCACAGAGGTGGACGGGAGCACTCCGACCAGGTATATTTTCCCTTTTCCATTTTTTCTCAGCCGTGAGCCCTGGTTCGTTGCGGGTGTGACTCTGGCTAAGTTTGTCTCTTTTTCTCTGACATCTCCACACTTCTCAGCCTGTTTTTCCCCAGGCTGTTTTTCCTCCTGAAATCATGAGCTCCGTCCTCCTCCAGCGCACCTCCAACCATTATTTGTAAGTGTAGTGTTTTATGTTATGCTTATCTTTCAGTTAATAAATGTGCAAACTCACAGCGTGCGTTTGGTGTCCTTCTATAGATCTTAAAAAGGGCATTTTATGACAAGATGAGGGTAGGCTCATGTCAAACCAGACAGATATAATTTATAATGTAGAACTGGATGGCCATGGATGCATGATCTCAATAACAAGATTATAGTAACTAACAAAAAACAGGAACTCTCATAAATAGACAGAAACAAATGGCAAACTCAAACATCATACAGACACGACCATACCCAATATACAAAAATAAAACTGAAGTGGGAAAATACAGAAAATAATCTGGATGAACTTAAAGCATGAGCAAGGCTCTCCACCTGTGCTCAGCATTGTAACAGAAATGGTTATGTACTAACAAATGACGAGACTGTGTTGAGAAGGTGGAAGTAGTACTTTGAAGAGCTGATGGATAAAGAAAATGAGAGAGAGAGGAGGATGGATGAAGGAAAGATGGTGAACAAGGAAGTCCCGAGGATTAGCAAGGCAGAAGTGAGGGCAGCTTTGAAGAGGATGAAGAATGGAAAGGTGGTTGGTCCAGATGACATTCCTGTAGAGCTATGGAGATGTCTAGGAGAGATAGCAGTGGACTTTTTAACCAGATTGTTTAACACAATCTTGAAGAGTGAGAGGATACTTGAGGTGTGGAGAAGAAGTATTTTGGTACCAATTTTCAAGAGCAAAGGTGATGCTCAGAGCTGTAGTAACTACAGAGGCATAAAGTTAATTAGCCACACTATGAACATATGGGAAAGAGTTGCTGAAGCCAGGTTAAGAGGAGAGGTGACAATCAGTGAGCAGCAGTACAGTGTTATGCCGAGAAAGAATGCTACAGATGCAATGTTTACTCCAAGTGTGTTGATGGAGAAGATGGAGAAGGTCAACACAAAGGATGCTGAAGATGGAGCTGCCAGGCAGGAGGAAAAGAGGAAGACCACAGAGAAGATTCATGGATGTAGTGAAAGAGGACATGGAGAGGATTGGTGTTACAGAGGAAGATACAAGGGATAGGATGAGATGGAGACAGATGATCTGCTGTGGAGACCCCTAAAGGGAGGAGCTGAAAGAAGAAGAGGGATTACAAGCGTTAGTATGTTACACGATAGCTGCACTCAGGCTTTTCACCAGATATCTATAACTCCACTTCAGCAGTTTTGTAATTGTTTTAAATTATAGTAACTGTTGCCCCTCATGGATCATCATTGTATCGTGGTGGTGGTGGGGGGGGGGTTGCGTGCCCCAGTGATCCCAGGAGCTATGTTGTCTGGGGTATTTTGCCTCTGATAGGGTCACCCAAGACAAACTGGTCCTGGGTGAAGGTCCAGACTAAGAACGATCCAACAGACTCTAATGATAAATTCTAGATCAAAGATTCAGTGGACCCCGCCCGGTATGGGGTTACCAGGGCCTCACCCAGAGCTGCGACTGCAAGGTGGTCGGTGCATCTCGTGGTGGCAACCCCCGAACCAAGTGGTGGACACCAGTGGTGAGGGGAGCCATTAAGCTGAAGAAGGAGTCCTATCAGGCTTGGTTGGCTTGTGGGACTTTCGAAGCAGCTGAGGTGTACCGGCAGGCCAAGTGGAGTGCAGCTCAGGTGGTTGCTGAAGCAAAAACCCGGGTATGGGAGGAGTTCGGTGAGGCCATGGAACGAGACTTTCGGTCAGCCTTGAAGAGATTCTGGCAAACTGTGCGGCGGCTCAGGAGGGGAAAGCAGCTCCCTGTCCACACTGTGTATGGTGCGGATGGGACGCTGTTGACTTCGACTGGGGATATCATCGGGCGGTGGAAGGAATACTTTGAGGATCTCCTCAATCCCGCTGATACGCCTTCCACAGAGGAAACAAGGCTTGTGGACAAGGGGGATGACTTGCCTATCACAGGGGCTGAGGTCGCCAAGGTAGTTAAAAATCTCCTTGGTGGCCGGGCCCCGGGGGTGGACGAGATTTGCCCTGAGTACCTCAAGGCCCTGGATGTTGTTGGGCTGTCATGGTTGACACATCTTTGCAACATTGCGTGGAGGTCGGGGACAGTGCCTTTGGCATGGAAAACTGGGGTGGTTGTTCCTCTCTTCAAAAAAGGGGACCAGAGGGTGTGCTCCAACTTTAGAGGGATCACACTCCTCAGCCTCCCTGGGAAGGTCTATGCCAAGGTACTGGAGAGGAGAGTCCAGCTGTTGGTCGAACTTCGGATTCAGGAGGAGCAATGTGGTTTTCGTCCTGGCCGTGGCACATCAGACCAGCTCTTAACCCTCTTGAGAATTCTCGAGGGTTCGTGGGAGTTTGCCCAACCAGTTTACATGTGTTTTGTGGACTTGGAGAAGGCATTCAACTGCGTCCCTCATGGTTTTTTGTGGGGGGTGCTTCGGGAGTATGGGGTATCGGGCTTGTTGTTACGAGCTATTAGGTCTCTGTACAACCATTGTGAGAGTTTGGTTCGTATTGCCAACACTCAGTCAGAGTCATTCCCAGTGAGAGTTGGACTCCGCCAGGGCTGCCCTTTGTCACCGATCCTGTTCAGAATTTTTATGGACAGGATTTCTAGGCACACCCAGGGAACGGAGGGTGTCATGCTTGGTGACCACAGGATCTCATCTCTGTTGTTTGCAGATGATGTTGTCCTTTTGGCTTCATCCAGCAATGACCTACAGTTCTTGCTGGGACAGTTTGCCGCTGAGTGTGAAGCAGCTGGGATGAGAATCAGCACCTCCAATTCTAAGTCCATGGTCCTCAGCTGGAAAAAGGTGGATTGTCCTCTCTGGGTTGGGGACAGGCTCCTGCCCCAAGTGGAGGAGTTTAAGTATCTTGGGGTCTTATTCACGAGTGAGGGGAGAATGGAGCGAGAGATTGACAGACAGATCGGAGCAGCATCTGCAGTGATGCGGACATTGTACCAGTCTGTTGTGGTGAAGAGGGAGCTGAGTTCTAAGGCAAAGCTGTCGATTTACCAGTCAATCTACATTCCTATCCTCACCTATGATCACAAGCTTTGGGTAATGACCGAAAGAACGAGATCGCGGATACAAGCGGCTGAAATGAGCTTTCTCTGTAGGATTGCTGGATTCACCCTCAGAGATAGGGTGGGGTGCTCAGTCATCCGGGAGAGGCTCAGAGTAGAACCGCTGCTCCTCCACATTGAAAGGAAACAGCACGTCACCAAACAGCACGGTGACTACTTGTCACCCTTTAAATAGGCCGACTGACTGATTACAAGTTTGTAGACACCTGCGATGTTAATTAGAGGACACATCTTGGTTGAACATGTCCCTATGGTCACATTATTTTCAATCTTTTCTAGGGGTACTATCATTTTTGTCCAGGTCCGTTTCATGAGTTTGTTTTTTAAAATAATTCTATTGAACCACAATTCAAAAGCAATGTCTGATTTCATTGGTTAATTTTCATAGAATTTTTATTTATTACCACTTTTGTCAGATTCAAGTTATTTCTGTGACAATTGTGGGTTTTTCTTTCATTAACAGAGGGGTACCAACAATTTTGTTCACGGTGCTGTATGTCTCCCAGCTGGTCTGGGAATGCCTTGGTATCCTCTCTGAAGAGCTGGAGCAGGTGGCTGGGGAGAGGGAAGTCTGGGCTTCTCTGCTTGAACTGCTGCCTCTGCGATCCGGACCTCCGGAAAAGCAGTAGAAGATGGATGGATGGTAACTGTTGGTTGTAACTGTTGGTAACACAATGTTGTATACCTTAATTTCTGCAGTTTGGCACTGTTTGAAAAGAGACAGATCCTAAAATCCAGAACTCCATTACTCCAATGTGACCTCAAGTTCCTTGTAAATAACTGGGTTAAAAATTTTAAAAAAGCTGCCATGTCAGCCTCATATTTCCAAATGCATGTCTGTTCCCAACAAAACAGATGAAATGATTATAGATTTTCTTTCTCTTTCGGCTGCTCCCTTCAGGGGTCTCCACAGCAGATCATCTGTCTCCATCTCATCCTATCCCTTCATCTTCCTCTGTAACACCAACCATCTTCATGTCCTCCTTCACTACATCCATGAATCTTCTCTGTGGTTTTCCTCTTTTCCTCCTGCCTGGCAGCTCCACCTTCAACATCCTTTGTCCAATATCTCCACTATCCCTCCTCTGCACATGTCCAAATCATCTCAGCGTTGCCTCTCTTACTTTGTCTCCAAATCACTCAACCTGAGCTGTCCCTCTGATAGACTCATTTCCTTCTGTATGTTGATCAGTCCTACACCAGGAGCCAGTGCAGGACTATTCTTGTTATTACTATTATCAATTTAGCATTTCTCAGCAGGACAAATGGAATATCAACTTAATAGAACAAAGTCCAGTATTGAGGGATTCATGCAGTTTAGGACGGGTTGCCATATTTCTATAAAGCCCTCAAGTATTGTTATCGAGGGTGTTTTCAGTTTGTTTGTTGTTGTTGTTGTTGTTGTTTTCCCATTGGGAGTATGCTGTGACCTCCATATTACAGTTCTTCCCTGTCCTTGGATATTCATAATTGGTGAATTGTCTTTCTTACTATGTGTAATGAGATATTTTGCCACTCTATTAAACTATTTGTTGGGCAAAAATGCTCAGAATTGCCTTTAACACAGAGGATTGTGACCCATGGTCTATATTTTTACAATTTGGATAGTTAAATCAGCAGTGAGGTTTAGCTTGAGCAAAATGAGACGTTACATTATCATCATCAATACAGCTGTGAGCAGTTTTATCCTCATTGCCTTTCCCCTCTCCTTTTCTTTACCCCCACATTGACACCTATTCTGTCCTGCTGGTGACGGATGTGTTGGTGACAGATGGCACTCAGGTGGCACAGATGGAGGATCATGGTGCCATTAGCACACAGATGGAGGGGCAGAGCACTGCCTCACCTGTTCACCTGCATGGATGGATAGATGGTGCACAGGAGGCAGGTTGGGGGGGCAGGCAGCAATCACATGATGTAGGAGGAGGAAGCTAAAATTACTGCATTATAAAGTTATTTCGTGGAAGAAGCAAAAGAGGATGCAAGAAAAATAAGATGGAATAATGGTCAAGTTAAGTGTTAATGTGATAGACTGATTATAATGTAGACTGACAATTACAACCCTGATCAAATCAGAATGTTCTTCAGTTAAATGAAGACAAAACCAAAATAACAGTTTTTGGAGCCAAAGAAGAAAGACTCAAAGATAGTACTCAGCTTCAGTCAATGATACTAAAAACCAAAAGCCAAGCCAGAAATCTGGGTGTGGTCTAAGAGAACTAAGACTTGAATTTTAACAGTCACATTAAGACAATAGTGAAGTTAGCCTATGATCACTTAAAGAACATAGCTAAGATTAAAGGTCTGATGTCTCAGCAGGATCTAGAAAAACTTGTCCATGCATTTATATTCAGTAACTACTGTAACGCTGTCCGCACAGGTCTCACTAATGTCACGCTCTGAGCGCGGGGGGTTCCCACCAGGCTCAGGTTTTCTGCTTTTTTCATATTTGTACTGTTTTGTCATTTTGAGTTGTCACTTATCCAATATTGTTTCTCAGTATGATTTATTTTTCCGTTTATGTTCATTAGAGTTTGTTTATTGTATTTTTTGAGGTTGCCTGTCTCCATTTTTTGCCATATTGTTATGTTTCTATTCTGTTGTGTTCTTTCTGTCGGGGTTGACGGCTGTCAATTGCTCCTGGGCGTGGCTCCCTCATTATTCCCAGCTGGTCCGAATTATGTGTCATTGCTTTCTCCTGCCCATTCAGGTAACTTACACCGGTCATTAATTATGTAAAGGGTTTTACCCCTATTTAAGGGGAGTTATATTCATTTCCATTTGCTGCTGCCTTGGTTTGCATTCTCCTCGTCTCCACCAGAGCCTTGCCCTGCTCTGGTGTGCAAAATCTGTAAGTTTTCTGCTTCATTTGTTTTTTGTGTTTATTGCACTGTGTTGAACTTTATTTGTTGTTTCTTTTCAATAAATTGCCCAAACTCACAGTTCAGCACGTGAGTCTCAGTTCTCTGCCCTGAGAGGCAATTGTTGACAGAAGGCAGCAGCCAATAGAGACCCAGCTGCTGTGAGTTTGGTGATTTTCTTAGCTGTTTCATTCACCTCAGCGGTGGTGAAAGCTTATTGGTTCCTCTATTTTTTCTCATTGGTTTTTTTCTACACCGGGAATTACCATGTTTGTCACCCCGGGGGTGTCCACCCTTAGACTGGACGAAGTGGAGCGATGGTCTCTGTGTGTCCTGGAAGATATTCTGTTGCAGGCTCAAGCCTCCTGTACTCCCGAGGCAGCCCTAGAGTGCCTGGAGGGTGCGGTGCAGGTGCTTGAGGCATGCCCCAGCCTGTGGGATCACCCGGAGCTCACAAACCTACTCCTCTCCGTATGTCTTCCCCAATCTATGAGTGATAAGCCGAGGAAGTCAGCTCTGATGCCTGCGCCTGCATCAACAAAGAGCAAGCGTTAATGCAAATGGAAACCTCCAGCCTCTCACCATTCTCCGGCAGCAGCTCCGCCTCCTCCTCCCGAGCCTTGGCCGGCTCCATTGGCTGAGGAGCTGGAGGAGCACAGGCAGGATATACTGGCAGAAACTGACCTCCTCCTGGAAGTTAAGCCATGGCTCCTCCCGGATTTGGCTCAGGAGCTGGAGGCAATTTCACAGAGGGACCCGGAGTTTGAGCCGATGGGTGGGCATCCCCTGACTCCGGAGCCTCTCCCTCTCCACCTTGAACCTACGTCTCTGCCTCTCGCTCCTCGCCATCGTTCTGAGAGATCCCACCAGAGGAACACTCCTATCTCTCAATCTATAGCTTCTCCTATGCCAGGACAGAAGCTTCCCTCAGGAGTGCACCTTCCAAGTTCTTCTTCTTCGGCTGAATTGTCAGCCTTCTCCCTCTCTGCAACTGCTGTTCTACACTCCCCCTCGACGCCTCCTCCCGCTGCTGTGAGCAAAGTTGTTTCTCCCCCGGTTCCGCCCCAAACCTTGTTGGCATGGGCACCTTCTCCATGTTCCTCAGAGGGGCCCACGACCGTTGAAGTCACGGAGAGGGTCTATCTCCAACTAGCTGCAGCAGTAAACATCATGCCCCGGGAATACAGGCAAGTGACTTTTCATTCTCTATTACCTGTGTTTGAATTATCTTGCCTGATTCCCGGTGGTGAGGCTCAGTCCTTGCAGCCCTGTGAGCTCTCACCACCTGCTGTAATGAGCTACTTATCACCTGCTCTCTCCATGTCTCCTCCTCTGCTCCTTGAGTGTATGCCGGCCCTGAGATTGGGCCACCAGATGTTGGAGGAGCCTGTGGCTCTGGAGGACCTGGTTCCAGCCCCACAGCCATGCTCTGGATGAAGGGTGAGCGCTGAAACCAAGCCGATGCCTGCGCTGATGCAAGAGTGGCCCCGGGCTCCAGCTGAGTAGGATTCAGCGCCAGCAGGAGATCCACTTCCTGTCACCACACAGGGCGAGCCACCTGCGTGGGTCACCTTGCTGGGAGACCCCAGGATTGAACTGACCACCATGCTTGCTGCAGGGGCCACCACAGCAGAGCCGGAGTTAGATCCCCAGAGAGCCGGGCCCGGAGAACCACCACCTGAATCGTCGGAGTCCTGGACGGTGGTGGAGCTTGAGCTCAGGCAAGTGCACTCCTTTGTCTCTCTCTTTTGGAGAAATCTTGTCTGGCTCTAGGTGGGGAGAGCCAAGTGCAGCCGTCAGCTGCACCTGAGCTCACCTCGCTGGGCTCCACTGCCACCGGTGACCCTCACCCTGTTTCTTTGCACCTCCTGCCCAAGTTTTTCCCTAGGGTCACCGAGGATATTCCACCTGTGCCAGATGTCTCTGTTGGTCCAGGCTCACTGCCCGAAATCATCGTGGGCCCAGCTCCTCACACTGAGGTCATTGCAGGAGCTCCGCTCCCATCCAGAACCTTTGTGGGTATTGCTTCCCCTCCTGCTGAGGTCTTCAAGGGTTCTGCTTCCCTTCCAGTGGAGGTCGTTGCGGGTGCTCTGTTCCAGCGCGGGGCCTCTGAGGGTGCAGCAGTGGCCCAGCCCGGGTCCACCAAGGGAGCAGCAATGGCCCAGTCCGGGCCCTCCATGGGTGCTGCTTCCTTTCCTGTTGAGGTTGTCGCAGCTACTCCGTCCCAGCCCGGGACCTCCGAGGTTGCAGCTCTGCTCCAGCCTGGAGCCACTGAGGTTGCTGTGGTGCTCCAGTCTGAGTCCACTGAGAGCACAGCAATGACCCAGTCCGGGCCCTCCATGGGTGCTGCTTCCCTTCCTGCTGAGGTTGTCGTTGGTGCTCCGCCTCAGCCTGGGGCCTCCGAGGGTTTAGTTCTGCTCCAACCTGGGGCCTCCGAGGGAGCAGCCTTGGCCAAGTCCAGGCCCACTGAGGGTGCAGTCTTGGCCCAGTCCAGGCTAACCGAAGGTCAGCCTTGGCCCAGTCCGGGTCCACCGAGGGAGCAGCAATGTCCCAATCTGAGACCATAGCGGGTGCAGCGTTGGTCTAACCTGGATCCACAGCGGGTGCAGCTTTGCTCCATCCCGGAGCCACTGTGGGTATAACCTTGTCCCAATCCAGAACCACTGCGGGTGCAACCTCGCCCCAGTCCGGGGCCACCGTGGGTGCTGCTATGTCCCAGTCCAGGATCACCGCAGGTGCTGCTATGTCCAGGTCCGTGACCACCACGGGTGCAGCTTCGCTCCAACCCGGAACCACTGCAGGTGCAGTTTTGCTCCAGCCCGGAGCCACCGTGGGTGCAGCTTTGCTCCTGCCTGGAGCCTCCGCAGGTGCAGCCTTGCTCCAGTCCGGAGCCACCATGGGTGCCGCTTCGCTCCAGTCCAGAGCATCAGCGGGTGCAACTTTGTCCCAATTTGGGACCACCAAGGATGTTGCTGGCCAGTCCAAGGGCGTCATGATTCCCCCTCCTGTGCCTGATGTTGTTGTGGTTCCCTCTCCTTTGCCAGACACCATCGTGGTGCCCCTTTCTCTGCCTGACATCGTAAGGGTTCCCTCTCCTCCTCATCCTTCCTCAACTCTGGCCATCCTGGTTGGGTGGCCATTCCCTGGACCACCCTCTCCATGGTGATGGCTGAAGAACACTGGCCGACCGCCTGACAGGCCTTGTTGTTGGGTTGGGTTGTTCACATTCTCCGGCAGACCACCCGACTCTTACCATCTTGCCATCTGTCAGGCCTGGGACTTCGGCAGACTACCAGAACTGCCTTGTTCTTTGGTCTAAGGGGCCTAGGTGCCAAGTTCGGTGTGGGTCCTGTGTGGGATTTTATTTTTTGATGTTTTTCCTCAGTCTGGGTCTTGCTAGGATGCTTCCTGAAAGCCTTTCTTGTTCCTTTTGGTTTGGTTCGGTCCCTCCCTGCCTGGGTACCCCTCATCCCAATTGGGGTGGGATCTCTGTGCGGGGGGGTTCTTTTCTTTTGATATTACCCTGGCCTTTGCTAGTAGTCACCCCTTGGGGGGGGGGGCTCTGTTACGCAAGGGGGGTTTCCAAAGGGCTCGGGTCGTCTGCCTTTTTTCATATTTGTACTGAGTTGTCATTTTGAGTTGTCGCTTATCCTCTCTTGTTTCTCGGTATGATTTATTTTCCCATTTACATTCGTAGTAGTTTGTTTATTGTATTTTTTGAGGTTGCCTGTCTCCATTTTTTGCCATATCGTTATGTTTGTACTCTGTTGTGTTCTTTCTCTTGGGGTTGACAGCTGTCAATGGCTTGTGGGGTCTTTTTCTCTGCGTGGGCATAGCCCTGCCGGCTGTCAGCTCCGATGGCTCCCTCATTATTCCCAGCTGGTCCGAATTATGTGTCATTGTTTTCTCCTGCCTGTTCAGATAACTCACACTGGTCATTAATTATGTAAAGCGTTTTACCCCTATTTAAGGGGAGTTATTTTCATTTCCAATTGCCGCTTCCTTGGTTTGCATTCTCCTCATCTCCACCAGAGCCTTGCCCTGCTCTGGTGTGCAAAATCTGTAAGTTTTCTCCTTTGTTTGTTTTAATGTGTTTATTGCACTGTGTTGAACTTTATGTTTGTTCTTTCTTTTCAATAAATTGCCCAAACTCACAGTTCAGTGCATTGGTCTCAGTTCTCTGCCCTGAGAGGCAATTGTTGACACCTAAAAAGTCCATCAGACAGCTGCAGTTGGTTGAGAATGCTGCAACTCGAGTCCTCACTAAAAAGAAGGAAGTGGATCATATAAATCCAGTTCTCAGATCTTTACACTGGCTTCCTGTCTGTCAAATAATAGATTTCATAATAGTGCTGTTGGTTTTTAAAGCTCTGAATGGTTTAAGGCTAAAATACATTTCAGATCTGCTGGGCCATTATGAGCCACCCAAAGCCCTCAGGTCATCAGGGTCAGGCCTACTGTCTGTGCCCAGAGTTAGAACCAAACATGGTGAGACTGTGTTTAGTTTTTATGCCCCTCACATATGGAACAAACTGCCAGAAAGCATCAGGGCTGCTGAAACTCTCAGCTACCTTAAATCCAGGTTAAAAACTCTCCTATTTGCCACGACCTTTCACAAGCCTACAGTGTACTGTAACTTTTATTTCTGTCTTATTCTATTTTAGCATGTTTTTTGTTTCTCTTTAATTTAAATAATTAAATAATTTTAATAATTTATTTTAGTTTGCTTTTAAATTCTTATATATTCCTTTTGCAACTTGCTGTAAAGCTTTATGTAAAGCACTTTGAATTGTCTTGTACACGAAATGTGCTATGCAAATAAAAACTTGTTAACATGTAAGTCATCATCATCATTATCATCGAAGCAGTCTGTCGGGGGCGACAATGACTGTTTCATTTAGGTCTGATCAGATTCCTCCACACAGCTCTGTCCTTCGCCTTCTGCTGTCAGGAACTTCTGACCTTGTTACAGTCAGTTTAAACAGTGTGTTAATACAAGGAGTTAAAAAAAAAATACTTAAAAATATATTTTTTGTAAGTAAGTTTTTTTATGTTTTATATGTATATATATATATATATATACATACATATATAAGATAAGATAAGATAAGCCTTTATTAGTCCCACAACGGGGAAATTCCAGGATTGCAACAGCACAGGGATAGCAACACTCAGAGCAACAATCAGAAGGCAAGAAAAAAAAGCAAGAGCAGCTAATATACATATGTACATATTACTATAAATATATATATATACACAGAGACACACAGTGCAGAGCATTGTAGCTGGATGGAATAAATATATGAGTATATAAACACACAGTGCGGAGCATTGTAGCTAGATGGAATAATATGTAGATATATAAACACACACAGTGCGCTATATATATATATATATATATATATATATATATATAGCGCTTTGAGTGGTCTTTGTGACTAGAAAAGCGCTATATAAGTGCAGGTTAGTTAGTTAGTTAGATATATATATATATATATATATACTGTATATATACTGTATATATATATACTGTATATATAATGGCAAACTTGGGCGTATGCGCACGCAGCAGCCAGCAGCTGGTGAAAAAGTTTGTCGTCTGTGTGTCTATTTTTACGCACTTTAATGTGTTTAAACGAAATTCTCTGTGTCATTTTTGTCCTTGAATGTTTGTGGACTGTATAACGAAGAGCTCCCTGGTTCCATCAATATGGAATTCCTCCTTACGTTTGCACTGCTGCTTCTTTCCCACCGGCTCTTTGTCTCTGAGGTAAGCACAATCACGATCATGCCGGGGAGAATACAATATTCCAGAGACATGTTACTGCATTTAAACATGGATAATGCAGCATCTGTGATTGCGTCTATGCCGCAACTGCCGGACTTTATTTTAAGAGACTTTCATGGACACAGCGATGAAAAGAGAGACAAGAGGAGGAAACACGGAAAGCGTGGAGGTGTGAAATTAAGCCTGAGGAGACATCAGTTTAACAGCATTCCTCTTCCTTCCATGATTTTGGAGAACGTACAATCCCTGAGAAACAAAGTAGATGAAATTCAAGGGAATGTACACTACCAGAAGGACTTCAAGAACTGCTGTGTCATGGCCTACACGGAGACGTGGCTTACGGCGCAAGACCCGGATGCGGACCTGTGGAAGGATGGCTTTGGAGCCCCACTTCGCTCGGATCGGCAGGAAAAGGTAACGGGAAAACGTCAGGGGGGCGGCGTATGTTTATATATTAATAAACAGTACTGCACATCTGTCACGGTCAGAGAGCGCATCTGTACACCCGATGTGGAGCTTCTGTCCATATCGCTGTGCCCCTTTTATCTGCCCCGCGAGTTCCCCCAACTTTTCATCACGACTGTGTACATTCACCCGAGGGCAGATGCTGACTCCGCCTCCAGCACCGCCTTTGATGTGGTACAGCGGCTGCAGTCAATTTCTCCAGAGGCTCCAAACTTTATTCTTAGGGATTTTAACCATGTTTCTTTAAAGAAGACACTTAAAAACTTTTATCAGTATGTCTCCTGCCCAACCAGGCGAAAAAAAGACATTGGACCTGTGCTACGGATCCATTGAGAGGGCCTATAAATCACTCCCCCTTCCTCCTTTAGGATCCTCAGATCACAACTGTGTACATTTGCTGCCCACATATAAAACTGCTCTCAGAAGAGGCAAGGTGGAGACAAGAGACATTGATGTGTGGACAGAAGATTCAGAGCACAGCCTCCAGGAATGCTTTGACTGTACAGACTGGGAGATGTTCAAACTGGCCTGCGGGGATGATTTGGACTCTCTGGTTGACCTCACATGCTCATACATGTCTTTCTGTAAAAATAAGATTGTTCCACGTAAATGTGTCAAAATATATCCCAACAACAAGCCATGGGTTACAAAATCAGTTAAATCCTGCTTACAGAGGAAAGCACTTGCCTTTAAACAGGGGTCTGTTTCTGAGCTACAGGTTGCCACAAAAGAGCTGAAGTCCAAAATTTTAAGAGCAAAACAGAATTATAAATCAGAATTGGAAAGCAAGATGGCAACAAAGAAACTTGGTTCAGCCTGGGCCAGTATGAAAACTACTGCAGGCTTTCAGAGCACAGAGCGCAGTAATCGTGTGTTTTTAGATGGTTTTAATTCAGACACAGAGCTGGTTAATGCTCTTAATTGTTTTTGTGATTTTAGCACAGATTTTAGCACAGAAACCCAAGATTTGAAACAGAAACTCAAAGACAATCAGCACTTTAATATTGAGGTGCAGGATATTAAAAGGGAGTTCTGTGCTGTAAAAGTGAACAAAAGTCAGGGCCCTGATAATTTATGTGGGCACTTGGTAAAGTCCTGTGCACATGAACTGAGTCCTGTATTTCATTACATTTTCAATAAGTCCTTACATACACAACATATGCCTAAGAGCTGGAAAGATGCCGTGGTTGTTCCCGTTCCAAAATCCAGCTGTCCTAAAACGGTAAACGACTTTAGACCAGTTGCTGTGACTTCAATCTTAACGAAAATTTTTGAAAAACTGGTCAGATTTGAGGTCCTAAAGCAGTCTGAACATGCATTGGATCCTTTGCAGTTTGCATATAGGCCTCACAAAGGAGTGGAGGACGCCACTGTCACTCTGTTTAACATGCTTTTTAAACATCTGGATTTTAATGGGACACATGCCAGGCTTTTATTTGTGGACTTTTCCTCCGCCTTTAATACAATCCAACCTCATATTTTAGTTGAAAGGCTCCTGCAACAATTTGATTTGAGCAATAATCTGGTGGGTTGGATTCTGGATTTCTTAACCAACAGGACACAGAGAGTAAGGGTCAATGGGACATTGTCTGACCTAAAGTGCTCTTCTACTGGCTCTCCTCAGTGGGGTGTGTTGTCGCCACTACTCTTCATCCTGTACACAAACATGTATCAGAGCAGACATGACAACAGACACATTATAAAGTATGCTGATGATTCAGTTGTTGTCAGTCTCCTCCAGGATGGTGAGAGTGGCCACGGCCCAGTAGTTGATGATTTTGTTCACTGGTGTGAGGATTCCTACCTGCAGCTCAATACGACAAAAACTAAAGATATGATTATTGACTTTAGGAGGAAAACTCCCAGGCACAAAGTCACCATACTAAAAGGCCAGACCACTGAATGTGTACAATCCTACAAATATCTTGGGACGATTATTGATAGTAATTTAAACTTTGAAGAGAACTGTGAAAGAGTGTGCAAAAAGGGTCAGCAACATTTGCATTGTTTGAGGAAACTTGCACGCTTCCAAATTGACAGAACCATAATGACAATGTTTTATCGGGCTTTTATTGAATCTGTTTTATCCTTTTCTTTAGTGTCATGGTTTGGTCAGATAAAACTGAAACAGAGGAAATCCTTGGATCAGGTAGTTAGATGGTCCAGTTGTTTGCTTGGTGAGTCACGGCTGAGCCTGACATCCCTGTACACCAGACAAGTACAGAGGATGGCTACCTCCATTTTAAATGATGACTCCCACCCTTTGCACTGCCACTTTCAGCTTCTTCCCTCAAGACAGAGGTTTGCTGTCCCAAAAAGTAAAACCCAGCGCTACAAAAACAGCTTTGTTCCTGCTGCTGTCAAAGAGTTGAACAAGTTGTAACAACATATTGCACATAATTTAGTTACCTATTTATTAACTCCATTTTATATTTACTTATTTTTGTAGGATCTTTATTTGGGTTCTAAATCTTTTATTGGGTTTTAGACCTTTGAGTTTTTAACCTCTTTGACTAGTCTTTAACTTTTTAATATGACCCTTCTCTCTTATCTCTGGTTTTTCTCTCATCTCTTTGTCTTTATATCCTGATTGATGGAGCCTTGAGTATTTTTATCATGTTTATAGTCAGCTTCATGTGTGCCTGTGTTTGTGTTTATGTTGAATGTAATTGTGGTTTGTAAATATGGATGTCACCAGACTGCAAAACAAATCTACCTACGGGTACAAATAAAGGAACCTGAACCTGAAGCTGTTCAGAAAAAAATATACATATATATACACTACCGTTCAAAAGTTTGGGGTCACCCAGATAATTTTTTTATGAATTTTGTGATTTCCATGAAAAGTCACACTTTTATTTACCACCATGAGTTGTAAAATGAATAGAAAATATAGTCAAGACATTGACAAGGTTAGAAATAATGATTTGTATTTGAAATAATAATTTTTTCCTTCAAACTTTGCTTTCGTCAAAGAATCCTCCATTTGCAGCAATTACAGCATTGCAGACCTTTGGCATTCTAGCTGTTAATTTGTTGAGGTAATCTGGAGAATTCTGACGCAATGAGCAAACACATTGTACCATTAAACACTGGAGTCATAGTTGCTGGAAATGGGCCTCTATACACCTATGTAGAATTGCACCAAAAACCAGACATTTGCAGCTAGAATAGTCATTTACCACATTAGCAATGTATAGAGTGTATTTCTGATTAGTTTAACGTTATCTTCATTGAAAAAAACAGTGCTTTTCTTTCAAAAATAAGGACATTTCTAAGTGACCCCAAACTTTTGAACGGTAGTGTATATACTGTATTGCAAAGAAAAGCTTGGAATATATTGAATGAACTTCAGAATATATTGAGTGAACTTCAGAATACAGTGGTGTGAAAAAGTGTTCGCCCCATCCTGGTTTTCACTTTTTTGGTATGTTTGTCACACTTAAATATTTCAGATCATCAAACAAATTTAAATATTAAACAAAGATAACACAAGTAAACACAAAATGCAGTTTTTAAATGAAGGTGCTTATTATTAAGGGAAAAAAAAATCCAAACCTGTGTGAAAAAGCGATTCCCCCCCCCCCCCCTTAACCTAATAACTGGTTGGACCACCCGTAGCAGCAATATCTGCAATCAAGCATTTGCGATAGCTGGCAATGAGTCTTTTACAGTGCTGTAGAGAAATTTTAGCCCACTCATCTTTGCAGAATTGTTGTAATTCAGCCACATTAGAGGATTTTGAACATGAACCACTTTTTTAAGGTCATGCCACAGCATCTCTATTGGATTCAGGTCAGGACTTTGAGTAGGCCACTCCAAAGTCTTCATTTTGTTTTTCTTAAGCCATTCAGAGGTGGACTGGCTGGTGTGTTTTGGATCATTGTCCTGCTGTAGAACTCAAGTGTGGACATTCTTCTTCAGGATTTTTTGGTAGACAGCAGAATTCATGGTTCAATTTACCACAGCAAGTCTTCAAGGTCCTGAAGCAGCAAAACAGACCCAGACCATCACACTACCACCACCATATTTTACTGTTGGTATGATGTTCCTTTTTTTAAATGCTGTGTTACTTTTACCCCAGATGTAATAGGACACACACCTTACATAAAGCTCATCTTTTGTCTTGTCAGTCCACAGAGTATTTTCCCAAAAGTCTTGGGGATCATCAAGATGTTTTTTGGCAAAACTCAGACAAGCCTTTATGTTGTTTTTGCTCAGCAATTGTTTTCGTCTTGGAACGCTGCCATGCAGGCCATTTTTGCCCAGTCTCTTTCTTGTGGTGGAGTCATGATCACTGACCTTAACTGAGGCACGTGAGGCCTGCAGTTCTTTGGATGTTGTTGTAGGGTCTTTTGTGACCTCTTGAATGAGTCATTGCTGTGATCTTGGGGTGATTTTGGTCAGCCAACCACTCCTCGAAAGGTTCACCTATTGTTCCATGTTTTCGCCAATTGTGGATAATTGCTCTCACTGTGGTTCGCTGCAGTCCCAAAGCTTTAGAAATGGCTTTATAACCTTTTCCATACTAGTAGATCTCAATTGCTTCGTTTCTCATTTGTTCTTGAATTTCTTTGGATCGCAGCATGATGGCTAGCTTTTCAGGATCTTTTGGTCTTCTTCACTGTGTTACACAGGTCCTATTAAAGTGATTTCTTGATTGAAAACAGGTCTGGCAGTAATTAGGCCTGGGTGTGGCTAGAAAAATTGAACTCAGTTTTCCAAAGATGTGATAAACCACAGTTAATTTATGTTTTAATGGGGTGGGGGATCATTTTTTTTTCACAGGGCCATGTGGGTTTGGATTTTTTTTTTACCCTTAATAATAAACACCTTCATTTAAAAAAAAACTGCATTTTGTGTTTACTTGTGTTATCTTTGTCTAATATTTAAATTTGTTTGATGATCTGAAACTTTTAAGTGTGACAACCATACAAAAAAATGAGAAATGAGGAAGGGGGCAAACACTTTTTCGTTACATTTTCACACCACTGTAGGTGAGAGATAATTGCCCTAACATGAGACCTGGGACTACTTAAAAAATAACAGGGGCGCAGCTACAAGCAGAATGGGCGGATCTGTGAAGACAGAGGACACTAGAGAACAGAGAGGACAAATAATGCAAGCAATAATCATAAATAAACCAAATCAGGGAGAGAACATAACTGAACTAAGAACCTGAGGATAACCCAACAAACTAATGATAACAGAGTAAAGGTGCAACAGTTCAAAACCAACAGAAAATGTGGACATGGTTGGAAACTTTGTCCAGATATGACAATGAAAGAGGACTGGAGGAAAATTTTCATTTCAAACACATCCAGTATTAGAGTAATCTTCAACATGAGAATCGTTTTGGAGACCAAAACCACCACTGCAGGGAGGACTAATTGGAAATGTCTGCTCAGTGACTGGTGACGAAGTCACCAGCCACATGCCTTAGCTATTTGATTGGTTGAAAGTGTTCGACTGCTCTGTCTGCAGCAGATTCATTAGGTCACCTCAGATGCATATCGCATAAAACCAAGATAAAGGATTAAGCCAGGATTTTCAAATAATTCTGGCTTAATCTATACTTAACTTGGTTTTATAAAAGTAGGATAAATTCAGCCCAGTCAAGTTGCTATTGAGATTTATTCTCTACAGCTAGCCTGGTCCAGAGCAGGCTAAGAGTCAGGCTAAAATTAATCCTTTTGTATTATTTGTCAGTGCAGGAGTCAATTCTATAAGAAATCAGTGCTTTTCTGTGTCAATAAATGGTCTACTGATGTAGTCTGACTAGTAGATAATCGATGATGTGTAAGGTGATTTTTATGAAGCTGCATTTAATACCTGAGAAGGTATTGAAATTTATTTCAAATAAATATTTCTCAAAAAATATGAAAAAATGTTTTCTACCCAAACTAACTAACTAACTAACTAACTAACCTGCACTTATATAGCACTTTTCTAGTCACAAAGACCACTCAAAGCGCTTTCATTAATACTAACCCTCTATTCTAAGGGCCTATAGGAAACAGATATCTAGGGACAATTTAGAACAGCCAATTAACCTAACATGCATGTTTTTGGCATGTGGGAGGAAACCGGAGAAATCCCGGAGTAAACCCACGCAACACGGGGAGAACATGCAAACTCCACACAGATCACTGTTGGTCGGGGGCTGGGATCGAACCCATGATCCCACGATCCCCACAATCCCCCGGCCAAGGGTAAACTGTGCTGCCGCAGTGCTAACCACTGCGCCAACTAAGTGATGTAGTATGACCATCAGATGATGGATGATGTGTGAGGTGAATTTGGCGAAGCTGCACTTAATACTTGAGAAGCTATTGAATTTTATTTCAAATTAATATTTCCAAAAAATGTGATTTTTTTTTTTTTTTACTCAAACTAAATTATGTAGTATGATCATCAGATGATAGATGATGTGTGAGGTCATTTTGGTGAAGCTGCACTCAGTTATTTAGAAGTTTTTAACTATCATTTCTCATAAATATTTCCCTAACCTGTGATTTATTTTTTTTTTTTTTGGTCCAACTAACAAGTGTTACTAACAGGAGACCCTAGTGGCTGGGCAGCATTTAATCGTACTACCCTTGATGATGCTGAAATTTAATCCTATTAAATATTCCCAAAAGCTATGAAAACATTTCTTTAATCCAAACTCTGTGTTGTAGTCTGACTAGAAGAAGATGGATTGCATGTGAGGTGATTTTGGTGAAGCCACACTTTGTAATTTTCAAGTTATTGTATATTTTTTAAATAAATATTTTCCCAAACTATGACAAATAAAATTTATGCAAACTAAGCATTTTAGTCTGAACAAAACGACACAATTGAAATATGAACTGATTCTGGTGACATTACACCTGATGATCATGACAGTATTTAATTTTAAGTTGTCTTTTTTCCCTCGGAGTTGCAATTTGTTTCCCCGACGACAGCTCATATAGGTCTTCTCCACCAAAACGGTTCCAGTGCTTAACTGGTGCCCGAGCCTGATTGGCACCAGTTCTTTGGTTTTCCACCATTGCCAGGCTCTCAAAACTGGGGTTATCATGGCCCCAACTCCTAGCTGGGCCGGCGGCAGCACCAGTTTACGCTGGTTACCTCCACAGCCATGGGCGTGGTTAATTGACCAGCTTCAAAACATTACTGACCGCCGTGTTGCATTCCAAACAGCCGAGCAAGCAATGGATTCCAAAACCAAACAGATTTGGAGCAAAGAGGAGACACATTTCTTGGCTCTATGGACATGAACAGAAGTACAAGATAAACTGGAGGGGGCCACTCATCTGATGAACTGTTTTGGGGGATACGCCAGCCAGCCGGACCATCGTAACTCCGTTGATTAGTCCGTACAACAAAACTGCTCGAAACACACTGGTAAGTGTATTTCTTTAAAAGTGTATGTCTTTAAAATGCCAAAAGTTAACAAATACACACACACACACACACACACACACACACACACACACACATACACACACACACACACACACACACACACGCTTGTATTGATACAAAGTGTGTCTCATTATGTTGGAGGAAATAAAACTTTGCACCCTTCCAGCTCGTCGCATCTCGCCTGATCATTTACCTCCACAGTATACTAAAATACTATAATATTTTCCGTTAGCTATGCTAACAATCTAACAGTGCTTTTACTATGACCAAACATTTCTCCTCGCCATAAACAAATGAACAGGCTGTCTCTGCTGACACATATATATCGCTTGTACTGATATGTAACGGCCAAAGTGCGGATATTTTTTTACTCACTCTTGTGGCTATACTATTTTCAGTTAGCTATGCTAACATGCTAACAGTGTTTTTACCACGAACGTTTGTCTTCGCCATAAAGAAATGCGCGTTTCAGAAACTAGAACAAAAATCTTAGCATCTTATAGAATACTTTGTTAGATATCCAGTGCAAAATACGCTGTTTGTTTAGTATCAATACTGTTTGTTATCTCAAATGATGTTTGTGGCGTCGCCATATATCCTGAAATGCTCATTTGAGAGAAAACGAGAACAAAAATCTTAGTGTCTTACAGAATACCTTTTTTTTTTTATAAAGATATTGTCATAGAAAAATGTATTTGCCCTTTCTTCCTGGGTCCTGAAATAATTAACATCAAAGATCTGCAAAAGTTGGAAAGCCTAATTTTCTCTGCATGCAGAGAAAGTGGAGAGGCCACTGATAATGAGTCTCACGGCAAAGCGTTCCTCTCTGCCTCTCAAGGTTACAAACACGCTCCTTTATACAGTTCTGCAAGGTGCTTGCGTCATTGCTTTATGTGGCAGCATATCAAACAGTGCATAACTTCATCATTCAAACAGTCCTTGTGCTTCACATAAATGAAAGACAGTAGTTCAGCTTCTTAAAATCACACCCTAATAAAGCCTGCTAAACACCATTTAGTAACTTATTGGAATTTCTGGCATAGAAACAGAATAAAGCACCTCATCAACAATAATACCAGGATAAATCTATAACATTTCCCCTCTTCTGATCATATATGATCATATATACACAAGTATGTCAGTGTAAAGCATCCGCTGTTGTACCCCCTTATACAGTTTTAACAAGAGCATCATAAACATTAACATGTGAAAATTGGCAGTGTGTAAAGGAACACAAGAGGTTGTTTTTGCGAGCACAGACACTCAGATAAGGAGCAAGCCAAATGAATGGAAGGAGGGGAGTTCAGGAAAACCTTGAATGGCTATGGGTCCGGGTCAGATATGGTTAGGGAGGAGTGGAGTAGCATATCAACAGCAAACATTTATTATTTACTCGTTAGCATTATCATCATCATCATCATAGCAGTCTGTCATGGACGACAATGACTGTTTCATTTAGGTCTGATCAGATTCCTCCACACAGCTCTGTCCTTAGCCTTCCGCTGCCAGGAACTCCTGTCTATGTCCAACTTCTTCAAGTTTCTTTTTACAGTGTCTTTAAATCTGAGCCTTGGTCTACCCTGATTGCGTTTGCCCTCGCATAACTGTGAGTAGAGTAACTGCCGAGGGAGACGCTGGTGGTCCATCCTCTCAACATGTCCGAGCCATCTCAGGTTCATCTGTATCAGCATGTCCTCCATTGGTGGTAGACCAGTTCCTTTCAACACTTCTATGTTGGTTATCTTGTCTTTCCATGAGATGTTCATTATGGCTTGAAGGTGTCTCATCATGTACACGTGGAGTTTCTTCACCTGCACTCTGTAGACAGTCCAAGTTTCAGCACCATACAATAGAGTAGCCAGTACTGTCGCTCTGTACACTTTGCATTTCACACGGATAGACACATGTCGATTGTTCCACAGTCTCTCCCTCAAGTTTCCAAACACAGCGCTCGCTCTTCCCATTCTGAGAGAAAGTTCATCCTCCAGCCTAGCATTCTCTGAAACAGTACTCCCTAGGTACTTGAAAGTCTTGCACTTGACTAGTGGCTCTGTACCAATGCTGATCTCTTCTGGTAGTGATGTTGATAACTGGAACTTTGGTGGTTGATAAAGGCACTCTGTCTTCTTGATGTTGATTTGGAGGCTGAACTGGCTAGCAGCTAGCTAGCGGCTAGCTGCAAGAGCAGCTAGCCGCTAGCTGCTCTTGCAAATTTCTCCACTAAAGATTGCATATCTTCCACGCTCTGTGCAACTAGAGCACTGTAGTCTGCAAACAGCATTTCTCTTACTACCTTTATCGATGTCTTACTCTTGGCTTTAAACTGTGCCACATTGAACATGTCTGCTTCTTTCCTTGTTTGAATGTATACTCCTTCTAAAGTGTCTTTGAAGGCCACCTCAAGCATGGCTGCCACATATAGTGAGAAGAGTGTGGGTGCCAGCACACCACCCTTGTTTCACCCCGTTGCTTACTGAAACGTCTTTAGATACTGAACCACTCATTGCCACGTTTGCTTGCATACCTGTAAGGAGTGCCTCGATCAGGCTGACAAACTTCTCTGTACAACCATATTTCTTGAGTACCTGCCAAAGTCCTTGTCGAAAAAAAGTATCGAAGGCTTTACTGAATCAAATCAAATCAAACTTTATTGTCATATTGCTGTACATACAACTGTAGTGCAGGCAAGATGAAATTGCGTTTCTCTAGGCATCCATATAAATAGAAGCAGCATGATTTAAGACACACTCCCACATACCTTCACCCCCCCACACACCCCCCACCCCCCATCCATTCACACATCCCTGAGACATACTTGGGAAAAAAACTAACTATAATATACAAATAATATACAAAATGTCCGTAGGTGCAGTAGTGTGTATGAGAGATTCCGGGTCAACTGTTCAGCATCCTGACAGCTTGTGGAAGGAAGCTGTTGATCAGTCTGGTGGTTCTGCCTCTGATGCTCTGGAATCGTTTACCAGATGGAAGAAGTTCAAAGTGTTTAAGCAGAGGGTGAGAACGGTCCTTGACAATGTTCAGTGCCCTGCTCCTACAACGGTTCTGAAAAAGTTCTTGGACAGAGGGGAGGGAGACTCCAATTACCCTCTCAGCCCCCTTGACTATCCTCTGCAGGGCTTTTTTGTCTGACATACTGCAGCTGGAGTACCATGTAGCAATGCAGTACGTCAGAACACTCTCCACCACACCTCTGTAGAAGGTCCTGAGGATGCAGATGGGGAGAGAGGCCTGTTTGAGTTTCCTCAAGAAGTGCAGTCTTTGCTGAGCCCGCTTCCTGATCCCCAAGGAATTCTTGCTCCAGGTCAGGTCCTGTGAGATCTGCACTCCGAGGAACTTGATGTTCTCCACTCTCTCCACTAAACGGCCGCCGATGCTGAGGGGGACGTGTTCAGGCTGTGACCGCCGGAAGTCGATAATCATCTCCTTCGTTTTGTCCACGTTGAGCACCAGATTGTTCTCCCTGCACCAGCCCTCCAGGTCTCTCACTTCTCCCCTGTACATTGATTCCTCATCCCTCTGAAAAAGTCCCACCACCGTGGTGTCGTCTGCAAACTTAATCTGGTTCCCCTCATGTCTGGATACACAGTCATGTGTTAGAAGTGTAAACAACAGTGGACTGAGTACACAGCCTTGAGGGGATCCAGTGCTCAGCATGACAGAGTTGGAGATGTTGTTTCCAACCCGGACAGACTGAGGTCTCTCAGTCAGGAAATCCAGGATCCAGAGACATGTGGCGGTGTTCAGACCGAGAAGGAGTAATTTCTCCATCAGTCTCTGGGGAATAATGGTGTTGAATGCTGAACTGAAATCAATGTACAGGAGTCTGGCGTAGGTGTCTTTCTGGTCCAGGTGGGTGATGACAGAGTGTAGGGTGGAGACTATAGCATCTTCCGTGGAGCGGTTTGAACGATATGCAAACTGGAGCGGGTCGTGTGATGCAGGGAGGCAGGCTGTAATGTGTGGTTTGACAAGCCGTTCAAAACACTTCATCACAATTGGTGTCAGTGCAACAGGACGATAGTCATTCAAACAGGACACAACTGGTTTCTTTGACACCGGTACAATGATAGAGGTCTTGAAGCATCTGGGAACGATGGCCTGACTCAGGGAGATGTTATAAATGTCAGTCAGGACATCCGCCAACTCGCTCGCGCAGTCTCGGAGCACACGTCCCGGAATGTTGTCCGGACCTGCAGCTTTGCGTGGGTTGACTCTGGTTAGGGTCCTCCGTGTGTCCGCTGTGTTGATAGTAAAAGCTGGTCCGACCGATGGTGGGGGTGGGCCAGCCCTCCCTCTGATTGTCGAGTTTGATGCTTCAAAACGTGCAAAAAAGTCGTTAAGCCTGTCTGGAAGCGAAGCGTCTTCATCATCGACCCCCTGCCTAGACTTATAGCCCGTCAGTGTCCAAACTCCCTGCCACATCTGCTTGATGTTCCTAGTATCACAGAGGTGTCCCTGGATTTTCTCCGCATAGGCGCGCTTTGCCACCTTAATTCCCTTTGAGAGCGCAGACCTGGCTGAGCGGAGGGCAATCCTGTCCTTCGCTCTGAAGGCTGCATCTCTGGCTGTAAGCAGTGAGCGCACCTCTGCAGTCATCCAGGGCTTATGGTTACCCCGCATAGTGATGGTCTTCACTGTAGTGACATCCTCTGTGCACTTCGCGATGTAGCTCGTGACTATATCAGCATACTCCTCCACATCTGTCTTGTCTTCCTGGGAGGCTGCTATTTTGAAGACCTCCCAGTCTGTGTGCAGAAAACAGTCTTTCAGTGCAGAGGTTGCACTCTCTGGCCAAATTCTAATTTGTTTCACTGCTGGCCCGCTGTGCTTCAATAAAAGTTTGTAGGCAGGCAGCAGCATCACGGACATGTGATCAGAAAGGCCGAGATGGGGGCGGGGTATCGCCTTATATGCATCTGTGTTTGTATACACTAAGTCCAACATATTCTCTCCTCTGGTCTTAAAGTCTACACATTGTTTAAACTTGGGGAGCACAGTCTTTAGGCTGGTGTGGTTAAAATCCCCCGCAACCACCACAAAACTGTCCGGGTGTAAAGTTTGGATTTCACTAATCGCATTGTGCAGTTCCCCGAGTGCCTTCTTAGCATTAGCTTTAGCATTAGGGCTTGGCGCTATGTAAACACCAGCTACAAACACGTTGCTGAATTCCCTCAGCAAATAATGTGGCCGACAATTTACAATAAGGAACTCCGTCAACGGAGAGCAGTGTTTAGACACAAACGTGGCATTGACGCACCAGTTCTTGTTGACATAGATGTATAGCCCACCCCCCCGGCTCTTACCGGAGCTCGCCGTTTCCCTGTCGGCACGGAACATCGCCATATCTTCCAGTTGAATGGCCTCGTCAGGAATGTTGCCGTGGAGCCATGTCTCCATGAAAACAAACACACAGCAGTCTCTCCACTCTCTCCGGGTTTCTCTCAGCAGACGCAGCTTGTCCAGCTTGTTTTCAAGGGAGCAGACGTTAGAGAGAATGAGCGACGGTACCACTGGTCTGGAGGGGTTAGCCTTTAGCCTAGCATGGATCCCTGCCCTTTTTCCACGCTTTTGCTTGCGTTCGCTCCGCTTACGCCTCCTCCTCTCTTGGGTAGCTTCCAGCGGGGACTCCACCAGAATTCCATGCTGGCGTAGAATGTCCAAATCACAACTGATCGCCGCGATTCTTGCAGCGTGCAGTACCTTGATGTTTAATAAGGTCTCACAGTTGTAAGTTTTACAGAATGTATGTCTGGGATGATCAAAACACTCAAAACTCACACTCGCTGATGCCAAGAGGGGCCGCTGCGTCCGTGCGCGCTGCCGCCATCAGATCAATAAGACTGAAGTCTATAAAGACTACATAAAGCGGCATGTTCTGTTCGATACATTTTTCTTGAACCTGTTTCAAGCAGAAAATCATGTCCATTGTTCTTCTTCTACTTCTAAAGCCGCACTGGGTTTCCGGTAGTACATTCTGTGAGATGTGTACACTGAGTCTGTTAAGTAGAACACGTGAGAGAATCTTACCAACAGTGGCTAGCAGTGATATACCTCAGTAATTTCCACAATCTTTCCTGTCACCTTTCTTGAACAAAGGCACAATACTTGCATCCTTCCAGTCTTGAGGAACTTTCTGGGCATCCCATATCTCTTGGATGAGCTTGTGCAGGCAGTTGGTCAGCTGAACACCACCAAATTTCCACACTTCTGCTGGAATTCCATCCCTTCCTGGAGCTTTACCATCCTGTGTTGTCCTGATAGCTGCCATTAGTTCATCAAAATTTGGTGATTCATCCAGACTTGATACAGCTGGCTGCTGAACTAGAGCTTCTTTAGCCTCTTCAGTGAGATCTCAAGGGTTGTTTAGTAGTTGGTCAAAGTGGTCTGCAAATCTATCCAGGATCTTGTCTTTCTCCTGCAAAACCGTTTCACCATCCATAGCCTTTAGCTGGATCAATCCTCTTGGTTTAGGGCCATAGATTTCTCTCAAACCTGTGAAGAATGTTTTCATGTCCTTCCTGTCTGCTGCAGTTTGAAGTTTCTCCGCTTTTTCATCCCACCAGTTGGACTTCATCTCGCTGGTGTACTTCTGTAGCTCACTCTGAGCCTTTGAGTATTTCATCTTCTTCGACCTTGTGTTACACTGTAGGTTTTCCTGCCTAGCTGTATTCCTCACTTCTAGTAGTTTCTTCAGGTGTTCATTATGCTCATCAAACCAATCTTGATGTTTCCTCTCAGGGTAGCCTAATACATCACTCACAGTCTGATACACCGTATCCTTCACTGTTGCCCATTTCTCTTCTATGTCATTCTCTGAGTTGTTGCTGTCCCAGTCTTTCAAGTTTTCATCCATTTCTTGTGTAAGTTCTTCCTGCTTCTTTTGGCCTTTCAGTGTACTAGTGTTTAGCTTCCGTGGTGGCTTCGCACCCATCCTGCAGTGCTGTTTTCATCTCCAAATCCTTAATCTAGATCTCAGCATAACATGATCAGTACCACAGTCCACGCCTCTCATTGCTCTGGTGTCCAATACATCCCTTCTGTCTCTCTGCCTGACTATGATGTAGTCTAATAAGTGCCAGTGCTTGGATCTTGGGTGCATCCATGTCTTCTTGTGTGTGTCCTTGTGCTTAAATAGAGTGTTGGTTATCACAAGGTTGCACTCTGAACATAGTGCAAGTAGAAGTTCTCCATTAGCATTGCACTTGCCTACTCCATGACTGCCTAGCACTCCTTTCCATTTCTCAGTGTCCGAACCAACTCTGGCATTAAAATCTCCAACGAGTATCAGCCTGTCATCAGTCTGTACACGCCTGATAGTCTCACGTAAATCACTGTAGAACTCTCCCTTCACCTCCTCTGTGTTGGTCATCGTTGGGGCATATACACTGATGAGTGTGGCATACATCTTCGCTGTAGTGGGAGTCTCATAGTCATTATCCTGTCGTTGATTGGCACCAGTTCCTCATCAAGCATTGCTGCTATCTCCTTTCTAACTGCAAAGCCCACTCCTGCTTCTCTCCTTTCTTGAGTTGATCTCCCACTCCAAAAGAAGATGTACCCATGGTCTTCCAAGCTGTCATATCCAGGAAATCTTGTTTCACTAAGTGCAGCTATGTCTACATTGTACCTGTTCATTTCCAGGGCCACAAGCGCGGTCTGTCTTTCTGGGCTCTGTGATGTTGTTCTTTCCAACAGAGTGTGTACATTCCATTCTGCTACACATAAGGCTGCTGTTTTCCTCCTTTTGCCTTCCTGCTCCTAGCTTACTTTTCACTGCCTGTCGGAGTGTGAACAGATCAGATCAAAAATCTGACTTCACAGAGTCACTTATTGAATTATATTGGTTAATCTAAGTCACAATTTCAGGAAACATAAACTTCAGGGGAAATTTAAACCCATGACACATTGTTTTAAATTTTGCTGATTTTTCTTTTTTTTTTCCCCGCTTCTCTTCCAGTCCTTACGGCCACTGATTGCTTTGAGTTTTTAAAACATCATTTTAAGAATAATGTTAACTGACTTAAAGTACATTTCTAACTACACTATATCATACAATATGTCATTTAACATACAATTTCATTTGATCACATTTAGATCTTTATTCAAACAAGCACAGTATTTGCAACCAACTTAACTAAGACTTGAACAAAAACAATCAATCTGAATACAGCTGGGAGCGTTTAAGAATAAAAATCTTTGGATTCCTTAATGAAGTTCTGCCTGCAGATCACCTGCACTCAAACCAATTACCACTCATGAGACGGACCAGATTCCATACAAAAAGTTAAAAATTTTACTTTGGCTTCGTCTTTAACGGGTTCGAAATCGTGGAGAGAAGGATCTGTCATCTGCACCCGCCATTGATTTTGTGTCGCTTTTTTGGGACTCCGGAATTCTGCATTATCTGCATTATCATATCCATCAGGGAAAGGGAGGTGTGACATATCTAAGGCAGTGTGATTCAACATTTTCTGCTGGATGGTGTCTGAAGCTTGTTCAGCTGTGGGGAGAGCTGTGTAATGCATCATGTTAATAGCAAACATTTTCAACATCATATTATGGATAATTGGAATCAAGCAGCAACCACAGAACAACAAAATTAACAGAGTCATTAACAATATCATACCTATCCGCATCAGCCATTCCCTCCAGCCACCGCTGGTAAGCCAGGACCATAAATCCCAGCCAGAGGATGGAGTCACATCTTGCTGTAGATGTCATGAAAGTAGGTCATTCAGATGGCTCACAACATGTGTCATGTTATCACCCTGATCAGGTATGTACGTGCAACAGTCTTGACCAATAATGTGACATACCCCACCCTGTGCTGCCAAAGTTATATCTAAAGCACTCAATGCTCAGCAATGGGTGTGTTTATATTTATATATCTATATATTTATTCCATCTAGCTACAATGCTCCGCACTGTGTTTTTATATATCTACATATTATTCCATCTAGCTACATTGCTCTGCACTGTGTGTGTTTATATACTTGCATATTTATTCCACCTAGCTGCAATGCTCCGTACTGTGGGTGTTTATATATTTACATATTTATTCCATCTAGCTACAATGCTCTGCACTGTGTGTTCATATATTCATATATTTATTCCATCCAGCTACAATTCTCTGCACTGTGTGTCTGTGTGTGTGTGTGTATATATATATTTTATAGTAATATGTACATATGTATATTAGCTGCTCTGCTTGCTTGTTTTTTTTTCTTGCCTTCTGATTGTTGCTCTGAGTGTTGCTATCCCTGTGCTGTTGCAATCCTGGAATTTCCCCGTTGTGGGACTAATAAAGGCTTACCTTATCTTATCTTATCTTAAAGCCAGTCTATTTTGTAACACTACATTCCGCATAGCCCGCATTTCAATTGTCATTGCTGAGAATCCCATTTCTGTCAATGCGGTGAGATTTTCTAAATCAATAGCTAGTCTGTCAATGTTATGTGCATTATTTGATGTGATCATCACTTCCTTGTGGTAACGTATCGTCACTTCTTGTTTTGCTGTCTGTCTGTGTGGGTTGCTCTCCTCACTCTCCTGAGCTTTGGGTTAGCCACTAGCGATGGCTACTAGCTCTCCTTCCTCTCCTCCTCTGATGTGCTCTCTCTGTCAGATGTTTAGCTACACCTCTGCCTCTTTTAGTGATAACGGTAAATGTAATAAATGTTGTCTTTTTGAGGCGCTCGAGGCAAGGTTATCTGATTTGGAATCCCGGCTCCGCTGCATTGAAACACCGTCTGCGCCAGTTACTCTTGACGGACGCCCCTTAGCTGCAGCGGAGCTAGCTAGCATAGCTAACCCTGTTAGCGGTCCTCCGGCTCTCCTGAGCAGCGAGGAGACTGGGTGGGTGACGGTGAGAAGGAAGCCTAGTCGCAAAGCCCCGGTACACCACCAACCTGTTCACGTTTCTAATCGTTTTTCCCCGCTCAACGACACACCCGCTGAGGAAAAAACTCACGTGAACCTAGAGACTCCAGCGGCCATAGTCAAATGCATTCCTGGGGCCAGAGCAGGCGACATCGAGTCAAATTTGAAAATGCTGGCTAAAAGGGGCTGTGGGTCGTAGGCCGTGGGGCTGCACGGTGGCGCAGTGGTTAGCACTGCGGCAGCACAGTTTACCCTTGGCCGGGGGATTGTGGGGATCGTGGGATCGTGGGTTCGATCCCAGCCCCCAGCCAACAGTGATCTGTGTGGAGTTTGCATGTTCTCCCCGTGTTGCGTGGGTTTACTCCGGGATTTCTCCGGTTTCCTCCCACATGCCAAAAACATGCATGTTAGGTTAATTGGCTGTTCTAAATTGTCCCTAGATATCTGTTTCCTATAGGCCCTTAGAATAGAGGGTTAGTATTAATGAAAGCGCTTTGAGTGGTCTTTGTGACTAGAAAAGCGCTATGTAAGTGCAGGTTAGTTAGTTAGTTAGTTAGTAAAAGTAACTGTAAATACTCCACAATTGTTATTCACGCTGGCATTAATGACATCCGTCTCCGGCAGTCGGAAGCCACAAAACTTAATGTAGAGTGTGTGACTTTGCAAAAACGATGTCTGCCACTGTAGTATTCTCTGGGCCCCTCCCCAATCTGACCAGTGATGACATGTTTAGCCTCTCGTCATCCTTGAACCGCTGGCTGTCTGTGTGGTGTCCTGCAAATGACGTGGGCTACATTGACAATTGGAGCTCTTTTTGGGGAAAACCTGGTCTTATGAGACGAGACAGCATTCATCCCACTTTGGATGGTGCTTCTCATTTATCTAACAATCTGGCATCTTTTTTATCCAAATTTCCAAAACCTTGACTACTCAGAGTTGGGACCAGGAAGCAGAGTCGCAGTCTTACACGCCTCTCTGCAGCTCCTCTTCATCCGCCACCCCTCAACTTAGCCCCTGACTTCCCCATCAGAAAATCATTGTCTGCTGCCTCCAAAGTAAATAAAAATATAATATATAAGCATCCCAAAGTGATTAAGCAAAATATTGGTAAAACTCAAATTAAACATAAAGCCTCTAAATTGAATGATTTGGCCTCTGTTCCTCCTCATAATTTAAAAATCAAATGTGGTTTATTAAATATTAGGTCTCTAACTCCCAATTCTCTGTTAGTCCATGATCTGTTAATTGATCATCAGATTGATTTAATTTCCCTTACAGAGACTTGGTTAGGGCAAGAGGATTATGTTGGTTTAAATTAATCAACTCCCTCTGGTTATTTAAACTGTCAAAATCCCAGAAGTTCTGGTCGTGGAGGAGGAGTAGCAACAATTTACCATTCCAAATTACTAGTTAATGTAAAGTAAAAAACATGTTATAATTCCTTTGAGGGCCTGGTCCTCAGTATTGGACACTTTAGCAATTTTAGGTTAAACCCAATTTTGTTTGCCATAGTTTATCGTCCCCCATCAACCTACTCAGAATTTTTATCCGAATTTGCTGATTTCTTAGCTGATTTAGTGCTGAAATCTGATAGAATAATTATAGTAGGGGACTTTAATATACATGTGGATGTAGATAGTGACTGCCTTAATGTGGCATTTAATTCAATATTAGACTCGATTGGGTTTTCTCAGAAAGTAGGAAATTCTACTCATTACCTCCACCATACATTGGACCTTGTTCTGACATATGGCATAGAAATAGAAAATCTTGTAGTGTCTCCTCATAACCCTGTACTGTCAGACCATTGTCTGTTAACCTTTGATTTTACTATTTCTGACTCGTAGCTTAAAACAGAAGACTCGTCAATTAGAAAGAAAATGGCGCTCCACTAATTTAGATGAAATCTATTTAGCTTGGAGAAATCATCTTTTAATTTATAAAAAATCTCTTAGAAAAGCTAGAACGAGTTATTACTCTCCATTAATAGAAGAGAACAAGAATAATCCCAGGTTTCTTTTCAGCACTATAGCCAGGTTGACAAAGAGTCAGGACTCTGTCAATCCTAGCATTCCCTTAGAGCTTACTAGTCAGGACTTTATGAACTTTTTCAATAATAAAATTTCATCCATCAGAAATAAAATCAATCAGATTCTTCCCACAGTTAATTTAAATACTGTAACTACTACAACTCCTTCAGTTGATGTCTGTCTTGATGAGTTTACTCCAATCGACCTTTGTGAGTTAGACAAAATAGTTTCCTCATCCAAACCTTCAACTTGTCTTTTAGACCCTATTCCTACCAGGTTATTTAAAGAAGTCTTCCCACTTATTGGTAGCTTTATTCTTCATATAATCAATTCTTCATTAACTTTAGGCCATGTACCGCAGGCTTTTAAAACGGCTGTAATTAAACCCTTACTCAAAAAGCCAACGCTAGATCCAGGAGCTTTAGCTAACTATAGACCAACCTCTAATCTCCCTTTCATTTCAAAAATCTTAGAAAGAGTTGTTGCTACGCAATTATTTGACCACCTGCAGGGAAATGGTTTACTTGAAGAGTTTCAATCTGGGTTTAGAATCCATCATAGTACTGAAACAGCCTTAGTGAAGGTCACTAACGACCTCCTCATCGCATCTGATAATGGACTGGTTTCTGTACTTGTCCTTTTAGACCTTAGTGCAGCTTTTGATACTATCGATCATAATATTCTACTTGATAGATTAGAACACTATGTTGGACTTAATGGAACTTCGTTGCAGTGGTTTAGATCTTATTCATCTGATAGGTTCCAGTTTGTTCATGTAAATAATCAGAATCAGAATCAGGTTTATTGCCATTGTTCATGTGATACACAAACTAGGAATTTGTCTTGGTGCCATGCTGCAACATTAAAATCATAATGAGAAAAAGGGATAAACTAAAAAACTAAAGGACTAGAAACGTGCAATAAGTGTAGAAAAAATAAGTAATAATAAGTAATAATAATAATAATACTAGTAATAATGAGTAGTACTAGTCAAGGCAGTTTAAAAAATTAGCATGTAGCAGATAATGTGAAGTACCACATAGTGCAGTCAATAATGCAACAGAAAAACAGTGATGAATGACATGAGTCTGGTTGAGCTGCTGTACATAGTGCACGAGAGTCAAAAGTCACTTAGTGTTCAGCAGTCTGATGGCAGAGGGGAAAAAGCTGTTCATGTGCCGAGATGTTTTAGTCCGAATGGACCGAAGCCTTCTACCTGAGGGGAGGGGGGCAAACAGCACGTGACCAGGATGTGAAGGATCGGTGATGATCCGGCCAGCACGCCTCCGGGTCCTGGAGATGTACAGGTCCTGGAGAGATGGGAGCTTGCAGCCTATCACCTTCTCAGCAGTGCGCACGACGCGCTGCAGCCTTAGTCTGTCCCTGGCAGTGGCTCCTGCGTACCACACAGTTATGGAGGAGGTGAGGATGGACTCGATGATGGCCGTGTAGAACTGCACTAACATCTTGGTGGGTAGCTTGAGCTTCCTCAGCTGCCGCAGAAAGAACATCCTCTGCTGGGCCTTTTTGATGAGGGAGCTGATGGTTGGCTCCCATTTGAGGTCTCGGGTGATGGTGGTGCCCAAGAAGCGGAAGGAATCTGCAAAGGTGATGGGAGAGCCTGTGATGGTGAGGGGGGGCAGGGGGGATGTGACTTTCCTGAAGTCCACAATCATCTCCGCTGTCTTCAGAGCATTCAGCTGCAGGTTGTTGTGGCTGCACCAGGACACCAGCTGGGCCACCTCTTCCCTGTAGGCGGACTCGTCACCGTTGGAGATGAGCCCGATGAGGGTGGTGTCGTCCGCAAACTTAATCAGCTTAACAGACTGGTGGGAGGAGGTGCAGGAGTTGGTATAAAGGGAGAAGAGTAGGGGGGAAAGTACACAGCCCTGGGGTGATCCAATGCTGATGCTAACAGAGTCTGAGACAGACTTCCCCAGCCGCACATGCTGTCTCCGGTCCGTCAGGAAGTCGGTGATCCACCTGCAGAGGGAGTCAGGCACGTTGAGCAGGGACAGCTTGTCCTGGAGCAGATCGGGGCGGATGGTGTTGAATGCGGAGCTGAAGTCCACAAACAGAATCCTGGCGTAGGTTCCCGGGGAGTCCAGGTGCTGCAGGATGGAGTGGAGGGCCAGGTTGACTGCGTCGTCCACAGACCGGTTAGCACGGTAGGCAAACTGCAGCGGGTCTAGGAGGGGTGTGGTGATGGACTTGAGGTGAGACAGGACCAGGCGCTCAAAGGACTTCATGACTACAGAGGTGAGCGCTACAGGTCTGTAGTCGTTAAGTCCAGTAAATAATGAGTTTTCTTTCAACTCAAAGCTTAGTCATGGAGTTCCACGGGGATCTGTGCTAGGTCCTACTCTTTTTAGTTTATATATGCTTCCGTTAGGCAACATTATTAGAAAGCACTGTATACATTTTCATTGTTATGCAGATGACACACAATTATACCTGTTAATGAAGCCAGATGATAGTAATCAGTTAGCCAAGTTAGATGCCTGTCTTAAGGAAATCAAAGCTTGGATGACTTGTAATTTCCTGCTATTAAATTCAGATAAGACTGAAGTCATTCTTGTTGGTCCAAAAAAACCTTAGAAATACCTTTCCAAATCAAACTTTCAGTTTGGATGCGGTTACTCTTTCTCTTAATAGCTCTGTGAGGAACCTTGGAATTATTTTTGATCAAGATCTGTCCTTCAATTCACATATTAAATTTGTTTCTTAGACTGCCTTCTATCATTTGCGTAATATTGCCAAGATTAGGAGCATCTTGTCTCAGAGTGATGCTGAGAAACTGATCCACGCTTTTGTTAGCTCGAGATTAGATTATTGTAATTCTTTATTATCAGGCTGTCCTAAAACATCTTTAAAAAGTCTTCAGCTGATCCAAAATGCTGCAGCAAGAGTTTTAACAGGTACTAGAAACAGAGATCATATCTCTCTGGTTCTGGCCTCCCTTCATTGGCTTCCCATAGAGTTTAGAATTAAGTTTAAAATCCTTCTTCTTACTTACAAAACTCTAAACAATCAGGCTCCTTTTTATTTAAAAGATCTGATACTACCGTATTATCCTAACAGAGCACTACGCTCCCAAAATGCAGGATTACTTGTAATACCTAGAATCTCCAAAAGTACAATGGGAGGCAGAGCCTTCAGTTATCAAGCTCCTCTCCTATGGAACCAGCTGCCAATCTGGATTCGGGAGTCAGACTCGATCTCTGTTTTTAAGAATAGGGCTAAAACCTACCTTTTTGATATAGCCTACAATTAGGGAGGGATCATGTGTTTCTGAACCCTCCCTTAGTTATGCTGCTAATAGGTTTAGTCAGCCGGGAGACCTCCAGTAATGCACTGGGCCTCACTCCTTTCCTCACTCTCAATGAATTTTTTTTTTGCTGGTCATTAACATTTGTTTGTTCTCTCCCATAGATTGAGTCCCCATCGTGCTGTTTGCTCTCAACATGTCTGTTCTTTTCATCTTCTCTATCCCCTCACCCCCCAGCCAGTCGCAGCAGATGACTGCCCCTCCCTGAGCCTGGTTCTGCTGGAGGTTTCTTCCTGTTAAAAGGGAGTTTTTCCTCTCCACCGTCGCCAAGTGCTTGCTCACAGGGACTGCCTGATTGCTGGGGTCTTTCTGCAACTGTGGGGGTTCCCCCTACAGTTGATAGTGCTATGAGATGACTGTTGTTGTGAAATGGCGCTATATAAATAAAGTTGAATTGAATTGAATTATTTACAGTTCCCAACGAAGGTATAAGTGCACTGAAGAATTTCACTCCCGGATGTATTCTAACCCTATCTGTCCATGTCTCCCGTCTTCGACGGTGATGCTGGTGTGGTGGGAAGTAATGTGAATATGAATAGTGGGCGTGATAAGTGAGATTGGTCATCAAGCGCATGGTGGGAATCAGCTTTGCCATGTAACATATACCACACCATCCCGGCGGTAAATACCGATAAGCTTGTGACCCACACACCCAAATATGGGCTGTGAGGCTGCCATAACCATCTGAGCTAAGGAAGAACAATTGAGGGTTATCAGAACATTGGCTTTTTTTCTGACGCTTACATGTAGCCCTTGGCAAAGTGAGGTTTGGAGTTGTGAAAAATGGCACCCTCAGTGTATTTAAACATGGGGTACCAGTCACATGAAAACCACAGGTGGCATTAAGGGTGGTCTCACACCGTTGTGTAGTGCCCAAATATGTAGACCCATTGTAGTTACACCTAAGATGAAAGCATACTGGAGCTGTAAAAAGTGTTTGGTTGACAGTGAATACAGGCTTCTGAGCCTTCTTGTTTATGCAGGTTACATTGTGAACCCTGACCTGGCGGAAAGCGAACTCTGTTACACTGACATTTAACCACTTATGGTATTCTGTTGTATTCCTCGCAAGTTCAACAGTAAACCCCTTATCACATTCAGTGTCATTGTGGTGCACCTTTTCAATTGTTGTCTGCACTAACAATGGTCCCATTGTTTCTGATCTGTTTAGAGGATAAGGAATCATAGGCACAGAGTGAGTAACATGATGTGGTAGGTATGTACAGACATAACAAGACCCAGTCACATTTGGTTTTCTTATTGACAAACGTACCACTTGATACCATGCATTATTGTCATATGTGTCACTGGAATAGTTTTCAAAGTTATGCTCCAGGTGGCTTGCCTCGCGTCTTGTCCGGAAAGATTAATTAGTGGGGTAGAACAGTGCATCAATAGGTATATGATTACCCCAAGCAGGAAAGTGATAAGGAAGCACACCCACATCGTGTCCATTTTGGTCCAAAACTGACGGCACCGCTGGCGTCTTTGGTGGCATTCCTGTTCGGCAGTCTGACGCTGCTGTGAGTCTGAATTGTCAGTCATATCGGTATCAGTATAAGTGTGCATGTGTGCTGTATATTTCTGCTGAGCAGCATTCTGCATACACTCGTTTTGTTTATGACGGCTGTCAGGTGCAGTGTTATGCAATCTTCTGTCTTCACACGGCTCGGCTACTTCTCATCCTAGTCTACAACGTAGGGTGGTGATTGTGGCTAATCACTTACTTGTGCTTCTCGTCCTCATCTGGTCTGGATTCTTCTGGCTTGACTGCTGGGACCTTTCTGCAGTGTGTCGTGTGTATCCACGTTGCCCTTTCTGTGATCTTCACAGCTGTGAATGTCGTCAGCAGGACTTGGTAGAGGCCCAACCACCGTTTGCTATGCCAGTTCTTTCTTTTGAAGCTTTTGATCATCACCCAATCGCCAGGCCTTATGTCTTGGAGAACACCCTCAGCAGGTTTGGGCAGCACAGCTTTCACCTGTTGAGAGATGTTTTGCAATTGGCAGGACAGAGCAGAGCAATAGGCTAATATGGCATTTTCAAAATGTGATGTGGTTAATGGGGGTGCAGGTCTCTTTTCCACGGAGAAACCTAGAGCTGGGGGACAAGCAAACAGGATTTCAAATGGAGACATGTTATGCTTCTTTCTAACTCGCATGCACATGTACATGAGAGCTAATGGGAGGCACTAAGTCAAGGGCAGGCCAGTTTCATCTTCAAGTTTCTCCAGTTTATTCTTTAGAGTGCCATTTTCACGCTCGACAGTGCCACCTGACTGCTGGTGGTAGGCACAATGTTTTTTCAGGTCAGAACCCAGTGTAAGGCTCAGATCAGTTAGAGCTTCATTAACAAAATGTCTACCATTATCACTAGAGATTTTCTCAGGTATTCCCCATCTGGGAATGATTTCTGACAACAGTACCCTAGCCACAACTGTGCTAGTGGCGTGTTTAGCTGGAAAGGCTTCTACCCATTTGGACCACATGTCAACCATTGCCAAACAGTGCTTTTTACCCTCTGCTGGTGAGAGTTTGATGAAATCCATCATTAGGTGCTGGAAAGGACCTGTGGGAGGTTGATGAGCAGCTGGAAATGTTTGGAGACTCTGTGAGCAATGTTAGTGGCACAGATTAGACATTTTTTGCAAAAATTGTCAGCATAAACAGTGAAACCAGTGGTAAACCAGTTGGCATGAAGTGGTTGTGTCATTCCCTCTTTTGACACATGATCTCATCCATGTGTCAACTTAGAAAAATGATGGAAAAAGTGTGCTGGGAGGCAAGGGAGGGCATTTAGGCCTCCCCACACACCATCCTGGTCTTTGTAGCATCCTTTCTTTGTCCACTTCTGGCATTCCTGTGGCGAGGAAAAAGACTGCATGGACAAAAGGGAATCAATAGGTGAAGGGAGGGGACACTGAGAGGAAGGGGGAGAAGGTAAACAAACAGCAGTGAGTGACAGAGCTGCAGCCTTTGCGGCAGCATCTGCACAAGCATTTCCTCTTGAGATCAAGTCTAAGGAAGAAGTGTGAGCAGCACATTTGCATACTGCTACAGAGGAGGGAATAAGAATAGCTCCAAGAAGCCTGGAGAGATAAACAGAGTTTTTTACAGGCGTACCTGCAGATGTAAGAAAGTTGCGCTCATGCCAGAGGGCGCCAAAGTCTTGGACAGCACCAAAGGCATAGCGAGAGTCAATGTAAATGGTGACAGATTTACCAGAGGCATATGTGCATGCTTCCACCAATGTAACAAGTTCAGCAGCCTGGGCGGAAAGATGGGATGGCAAGGAGCCAGACAGCAATCTGCAGTGATCATCACAAACTGCCAACCAACACCTTATTATGGCCCACTGATGGGTCAACAGAAGTGGAGCCATCAACATAGAGAACAAGGTCAAGATTAGTCAGGGGCATGTCCGAAAGATCCGATCTAGGACTCATGGCTAGTTGGACCAGTGAAAGGCAATCATGATCACAATCACCGTGCTCCTCACAGGAGGGGGTGGAAAGATGTGAAGCCGGGTTCACTGACTGAGCACAGCGTTTGACAGTGAGATTTGGTGACTCAAGGAGGGTAGAGTGATATCTGAGCCACCTAGCATGGGAGAGATGGGAAGACTTTTGCTCTATTAGAAGGAGAGCAACTGCATGAGGAACATACAGAGGGAGAGGAGAGTACAAAACTATGTCACGTGATGCTTCCACAGCTCTTTCTGCCACAGCCACAGCATGGAGGCAGAAAGGAAGTTCTGCAGCAACAGAGTCGTGTTTGCATGAGTAATATGCAATAGGCCAAAGTTTGTCTTCATGAGGCTGCAGGAGAACAGAGGTCATGCATCCGGACTTTTCATCAACATACTGAACAAAAGGTTTCAAGGGGTCAGGGAGAGAGAGAGTGGGAGGAGATAGGAGAGCCTTCTTCATGTTATCAAAGGAATCATTAGCAGCAGGTGTCCACTCAAGTGGAAAGTGTGAGGGACCTTTTGATGGAATGATGTCACACATTGGTCTTTCAATGCATGAAAAATCAGGAATGAAAGAGTGGCAATAGGAGGCCATGTCAAGAAAAGAAAGGAGCTCCTTTTTGGTTTTTGGTTTGTCCATGTGGCAAATTGCATCCACACCTTTGGGAGAGAGAGATTTGCCCTGAGCAGAGATTTGGTGGCCCAGGAATGTGACCATTGGTTTGCAGAATTGCAATTTGGGTTTGGAAGCTTTGTGGCCTTCTGCAGCTAGGTGACACAAAAACTTCAGTGATTCATACTGGCATTGTGGTTTGTTTGGCGAGCACAGCAAGAGGTCATCAACATATTGAATCAAAACAGAACCTTCTGTCAGCTGGAGAGAACTCAGGGAATCTTTGAGGGCTGCATTGTAAATGGCTGGGCTTTCACAGTAGCCTTGGGCTTATCTGGTGAAAGTGTAGAGCGCCCCCTTAAATTGGAATGTAAACCAAAACTGTGAGTCTTTATGGACTGGGACACTGAAAAATGCATTGGACAAGTCCACTACTGTAAAACAGGTGGAGTTTGGTGGAATTTGGCTCAAAATGGTGTGAGGGTTAGGAACCACAGGCGTACGCTGAACAACTGCAGCATTCACTGCCTGGAGATCCTGAACAAACTGCCATTCAGCAGGTTGACCCTTATCTCTTATCTTTTTTACAGGAAAAATTGGGGTGCATACTGGTGAATCAGGAGCTGGGACAACTATACCTTCTTTCAGGAGAGACTCAAAAACTGGGGTGATACCATCACGTGCTTCAGGTCTGAGTGGGTACTGCGAGCATTTGGGTCTGAAATCAGACTTGGGAGTTAATACTACAGGAGAGCAGTTTCTTATTAGCCCAACATCATACTTGTGTGCAGCCCACAGGGATGATGGAACACGTGAGAGTATAGAGTTAGGGCACAGGTGTCAAACTCATTCCATGGAGGGCCAAGACCCTGCAGGTTTTACCTCCACCCAGTGGCTTCAACAGGTGTTTTCTCTGAATTTCCTCCCACTGATTGCTGATCAGTGAAAACACCTGCTGAAGAGACTGGGTGGAAGTAAAACCTGCAGGGTCTTGGCCCTCCATGGAATGAGTTTGACACCCCTGAGTTAGGGTCTTCCGGCTGAATTGGTTGAGTGACAGGGCGAACCCATCTGTACCGCCTGTTCTCATCTAACATCTGTATGAAATGTTCACATGGGAGTGAGACTGTGTATTCTGCATGAAACATCTGCAGAGATGGTGAAAACAAGACAGCATTCAGGCCCAAATGAGAGAGTGGCCTTGACAGTTCCCAATCATCAGCATGAAACACAGCCAAAGCTCGTGGACCCATGTCATGCCATGCTGAGGATGGGGTTTTTGTGAGTGAGATGTGCGGGTGGCTGCTGAGAACTGAAAACACACTGTTCATAACAGGTGTGAGGTTAATCAACAAGAAGCTAAAATCAGCATTCCAAATGATGTGGGAGCTTTGCAATGGAGTGGGTTTAATTTGCAACCACTTGCTCTCAAAATGTGTGTCAGGGCCCTGTGAGAGATGTGATGTGCAGTGTGTTCTGTGCTGAGGCATGAAAACAGTGGAATTTGGAGATAAGGCCCTCCCTAGTTTGACAAGGTCAGAGCTGTGTTTCTCATCTAACAATATCCATTCATAAATGTACAGTGATGTTGGACTTTTTGCAAAAGTCAAGTCAGGGGTCTCTATCTTTGTCCCGTGCGGTGTGCAGATGACTGAGAGAGACAAACTGCACATTACATCTCTACCTATCAGATTAAAGGGACATTGTGATGAGAAAAGGAACTTGTGAGTAAAATCACGTCCATCCACCACACATGAGAGTGGCTCAGTGAAAAATTAATGTGTGAAGCCTCCACTTGCCACTTGTGATGTGAGTGAGCGGGAGGTGAGAGGGGTCTTTAGGCCTGAAGATGATGACAAAACTGAGTTAGTTGCCCCAGAATCTACCATAAAAGCTATCAACTTCCCTGAATTTTTTACTGGCAAAAGAGCCAGATCCCTGATGTCAGAGGTTGAAAATTTGGCTAAGGTGGCTTTAACGTCAGTGTGGTGGTATGTGTGTGTATGTGTGTCTGCAGCAGTTTTTTTTATTAGCAAGCTCATGTGTGGTGTCTGCTGAGGGTGAAGGTGACAGGGGTGCGCATGTACCAATCTTCTCTGCCTGGCGTCACTGTTGCTACTGTTGTATCAACCCCTGGTCTTGTGCTTGTGAATGGGGCTGTGGCTGTGGTGTGGTGCGCTGCTGCCAGGCCCGGCGTACTCCACACTGAAAATTGCCTCTGCTCCTTCCTCTGCCACAGAAAGGATTTCTGGGCTTCACTGGGCAGTCCCTTGCCCAATGCCCACCTTGCTTACAGTAGTTACAGCTGGAGAGCTGTGGGCATTCTTTCACCCAATGTCTTTCTTCCCCACAATAGCAACATTGGTTCAGGCCGGCCATAGCCCCTGGTGGGGGTGAGTTTGGGACCCATTTGGCCATGATCAGGAGTGTTTTTTCCAAGTTGTCCTCCTTAGCCTTGGTCTTCTTCTTTGTGGCACTCTTGGCCTTTCTGTGATGATGTTCAGCATAGCGCAGTATTTCCTGGGATGTCTGGGTTTCCCATCCTATGCACGTCTGTTTCACATCTGCAGCCAGGATGGGGAGAAGGCCTGCCATAAACCACATGTTCAAATGCGTGTCGTATGCTCCCATGTCTTTCATATACAGTAGTCCTCGGGGGGAGGAATGGAGGCTGCTCCGTTAAAGACTTTTCTCAGTTTATGGAAGTAGTCCCCTGGGGTCTCATCATCTTTCTGCTTGCAATTCGACACCTTGCCCAAGTCATAACATTTTGCACAATTGCGAACGATTGCTCTCATCAAGTGTTCAAGCGCCCCTTTGTAATCTTTATTCTTGCCGTCGCCATCAGTGCCCCAATCAAGATCGGTCGGCCGGATGTCTTCCTCCATTATGGCCATTAACTTTGCCATATTGGTAGGGGTGCACTTCTGTGCCATGATCCTTCGAAGCTCATGAAAAGTTGGTCGATAGGTTTGACAAAATGCCAGCAGCTATTCACAGAAATACATCAGATTGTTTTCCAGCTGGGGAAGTGTTGCTGCAAACTTGGATATGTCTTTAGGCACCCATGGCCTGAACACGACTTGGGGACCCTCCGTGCCCATTACTTCCAACATGGGCAGGGTGGCATCACTTGTCTGTTCGGTTCTGGGTGGGCCCCTCCTGGTTGGCCCCGATAGGGTCCCATGAAAGGAGACCTGCTGCATTTGCTCTACTTCTGTTTTCCCCTTGCGCTTCATGACACTTAATAGGGTGGGGGGGCTCTGTTTCTTCCTCGTCCAGAAGGCTCTTCTTCGTACCCTTTGGGAGGACTATCATCCTCTGGCATAGAGGTATTGGACCTGGACCCAGGCAGAGCTGGATACAGTGCTGCCGTGAAAGGGTTAGTAGGATGGAGGATAGGGGAAACCGGACGGTTGTGTTCGTAGGGAGGGAGAAATGGGTCCCCAGCAGAATGTAAAAATTGTTGTTGTTGTGCTTGGTGTTCCCTATCTTTCTTTGCCTGTTCATCCTTTTGTCTACCTGTTTCTTGCTTATCCCTTCATTTCTTAGCCTCGGCTAACCACATTTCGGCCACACCCTTCTCTGACTGTAACTGCGTCATTTTTTCTCTGTCTTTCTTGTTCTGTTTCTTACATGTCTGAACTTTCTGAATTTCAACATTAATCTTGTCCCTTAAAGCAGTAATCACTTCAACAGAAAATGAACCCCTAGAAGGAAATCCACCTTTGCAGTTTCATTTTCCCAAAAACTCAACACTGTCAGGACCATAATTATCAGTCATAAATTTCACCTTGGGACCCTCCAGATCTTTGGGAGTATGCTTTGATTTAGTAGCCCCCATCACTGGTTTCAGTTTTGACCACCGGGCGTCCCCGCGTGCATCAAGATAATTAACGTTATATCCTCAACCCCATAACTTGACAGGCATTGTATACAACTAAGCAATCAGTCCTGCCAAGGAGTTTACCCACCGGACTTCACAGAAACGGTCCTGCTGCAAGAGTTAACTTGCCGGACTTTACAAAGGTGATCCTGCCACAGGAAATATCCTGCCAGACCGTACAGATATGGGTCACTGAAAAATGAAATAACTGGCTAATTTAACTAACAAAAAATGCTTTTCACAAAATTGTAATATATATATATATATATATATATATATATATATATATATACTGTATATATATATATATATATATTCAAAATTCACTTACAGGGTTTAGGAGGCTAGTGGAGTGAGTTCTTGAGGATAATGTGTCACCGCTCCGCTGCCGCCGTGCTCCCGTCGCCAATCTCAGCGGAAAGGGCTGAACTCTGTTTGGGGTAATCAATCCACATCGACGGTCGAAGATTGGTGATCAATTATCCCACCCTCTGACACCAATTGTCGTAGAAAAATTTATTTGCCCTTTCTTCCTGGGTCCTGAAATAATTAACATCAAAGATCTGCAAAAGTTGGAGAGCCTTTATTTTCTCTGCATGCAGAGAAAGTGGAGAGGCCGCTGATAATGAGTCTCACAGCAAAACACTCCCCTCTGTCTCTCAAGGTCACAAACACACTCCTTTATACAGTTCTGCAAGGTGCTTACATCATTGCTTCATGTGGTAACATATCAAACAGTGCATGACTTTAACATGCAAACAGTTCTTGTGCTTCACATAAATGGAAGACAGTAGTTCAGCTTCTTAAAATCACACCCTATAAAGCCTGCTAAACATCATTTAGTGACTTATTGGAATTTCTGGCATAGGACCAGAATAAAGCATCACATCAACAATAATACCAGAATAAATCTATAACAATATCCAACGCAAAATACGCTTTTTGTGGTATCGATACTGTGTATGAATGGGTGCCTTGTGTTGTGTTATGTGAGATTTTTCTACCAAAGATGCTAGTAACGTCGTCATTTTTACTATTTTGGTAATATTTCCATAATTGGGCCATTTTTTTTTAAATTTCATTTGTGTGTTTAATTGTGTGTTGTGTAACCATATGTTATCTAATCCTTCTCTTACTTTACTGCACAGTAGCCTGGTGGAACACCTACAGTTTCATTGTACTGTACAGCTGTACAATGACAATGAAGCCTATTCTATTCCTATTCTTCTATTCCATAATCAGACATGTATGCTTTGCTAATATTGATATTGAATAAAATTGCCTTCAATGTCTACACATTTAATGGAAGGCTTAAGCTGTACACTGCACAAACTAAAACACTTTTTTTGTATTTCCAGATTTATCCCAAGTGGATGATGAGGGAGACCCACCCAGACCTGTGGTGTCCAGTTCACCTTCACCAGCACCAAGCTTGTCCTCCTCCTGCTCTTCCTCCTCTTCTCATCAGACCAGATTAGGTAATATACAGTATGTTCAGCTTATGACCCATTCACACAAAGGAGGGAGTGAATTAAACCAATTATGCACTTGAACTGAACGTTGTGATGCCACTAACAGTAAATGGATGTTGATTAGACACATTCAATCTTGGATTGGCAATTCCTGCATTTTTCAGAGTGTAGTTATTTTATATTGCTTATTTTTGTACTTTAAAACAGAGAAACAGAAATGGGACACAAACATGGACCTCCTTCTTGACTACCTGGAGAGGTCAGATGAGAGACAGCAGGAGCAGAGCAGGAGGGAGGAGCAGCTGACCTCCACTTTGCTGCAAAGCATCCAGAAGATGGACGACAGGACCAATACCCTTGTTGGACTGATGGGACACGTTGTGTCTGTGCTTGAGGGACTGCAAACAAAGTAACTATCACAACACTGATATTTTTGGCTGTGTGTACATAATATTTCCTGTGTAGCAGTGTTAAGTTTTTGCGCATTTTGTAAATAAAAGCTTTCTTTCCTTAAGTGTTTTTTTTGTTTTTTTTTTTTTTTGCTTCTGCATTATGTAATTGTTATCCTCACACCAAACATATGCATGAAATTATACCGGCGCCACACGAGTTGGCTGCCTTTTGCAACAGCGGCTCAATTCTGAGTCTTTTTATCTTCCTTCTTTCTGATCCGGTGATAACTTTCTGATCCGGCACACCTTTCACTCTATATATATCACGGACACACAGATCGCCCCAAAGGTCTCCCGAGTCGGCGGACGGAGCCTTTGTTTACAGCAGGAGACGATACATCAGGGAAGAGCTAGCTAGCACTCAACCGCCACCCGGTGCTAACGGAGAAACTCGACATACCGGGAGAAACTGAAGCGAAAACGACGCAGGTGCCGGGCTGGAGTTTAGGCGGTGTGCAAGAAATATAAGACAGAATAATAAAGAGCGATGGCAAGAACCAAGCAGACCGCCCGTAAATCTACTGGAGGAAAAGCCCCCAGGAAGCAGCTAGCCAGCAAGGCTGCTCAAAAAAGCGCTCCGGCCACCGGCGGAGTGAAGAAGCCTCACCGTTACAGGCCCGGTACCGTGGCTCTGAGAGAGATCCGTCGCTACCAGAAATCCACGGAGCTGCTCATCCGTAAGCTGCCCTTCCAGCACCTGGTGAGGGAGATCGCTCAGGACTTCAAGACCGACGTGCACTTCCAGAGCTCCGCCGTCATGGCTCTGCAGGAGGCCAGCGAGGCCTACCTGGTAGGTCTCTTCGAGGACACTAACCTGTGCGCCATCCACGCCAAGAGGGTCACCATCATGCCCAAAGACATCCAGCTGGCCCGCCGCATCTGCGGAGAGAGAGCTTAGACTTTCTGCTGCACATCCACCAACCACAATGCTCCGCACTGTGTCTATATATGTATATATATATATATATATATATATATATATATATATATATATATATATATACAGTATATATATATATATATATATATATATATATATATATATATATATATATATATATATATATATATATATATATATATATATATATATATATGTGTATATATGTATATACTGTATATATGTGTATATATATATATATATATATATACTGTATGTATATATATACTGTATGTATATATATATGTATGTGTATATATATATATATATATATATATATATATATATATATATATATATTAATATGTACATATGTATACTAGCTGCTCTTGTTTTTTCTTGCCTTCTGATTGTTGCTCTGAGTGTTGCTATCCCTGTGCTGTTGCAATCCTGGAATTTTCCCATTGTGGGACTAATAAAGGCTTATCTTATCTTAAATGTAAAGCTATTTAGGAAAAACAATGCAAATCACTATAACTTTGTAGAGGTGGGAAGTGAAAGTACAAGTACTGAATTATTGCACTTAAGTTCATTTTTTCAGGTATTGGACAATATAGCAGGTATTTGTGGACTTACTCATATTTTTGACAACTTTTTTCACATTTTCTAAAGAATAAGCAGCAACAAACTTTATGCACTTTTTCTGTGGAAAATGTTCCAAGTTGCCAGCTTCAAAAATGATAATGAGTTTAAATTCTTTTGACAACGTACCACATGACATTCTATCAGTTCTAGACAAGATCATTTCTGGGGAAAGTACTTTTAACTTTTACACTTTAGTCTGTCTCTTGTTACCCATACATGAATAAAAACTTGAATCAGTACTTTAACCAGAATAGATGACATACAAGTACAGAAAGATATACCTTTAACAACTCTGTAAATATGCCTATAAATACACCATAAATACTTAAACAGAGTGCACTGAGGACTGATTGTCACCTGAATTTTTTTTTCATTAATTATTTTGAACTAATTCACGTTATATTTTGTAAATGACATGGCAGGCATTAAACAGGTTATTGCTCCCCACTGTTACAGTACTCCATTAAAGCTGCCCTAATGTCATCCCCTTCTACACTGGCATGGTCAGGTAGTGGTTGAACTGGAGGCTGACTGTGATCATGTGAGTCTGGGAGTCCAAAATTGTCACCATGGTCCTCACAAATACATATTATCAAATATGCAGCAGGTGAACACCGTTTTCTTGCTCAGTTCCAGTTTGCAGTCATTCCTTGTCAGGAGGGACCTCCATTGTCCTTTCAAGCCGCCGAAAGCCATTTCCACAACTGAACGTGCACGGTCATCCGGTAGTTGTAGTTAGGTTGTTCAGGGGTAAGTCTGCCTGTGTCCAAAAAGGGTTTCATCAGCCACTTCTGCGTGGGGTCAGCTGGGTGGTGAAATCCAGTGTCGTGCTAAAAAGTGATCACCGTCTACAGGAGCCAGGAGCGCCCGCTTGTTAAAGGTGTACTGCCTGGTCTCAGTCCACCTACAACGTGTCTGTAAATGTTTTGAGGTTTTATCACATCTGAAAAATTATAGCGTTGGCCAAAGTGCTGCAGTTTGGAAAACAACGTATAGAATTTATCTGATTGCAATATTTATGTGCCAAAACATTGTTGTTTGGAGGTACACAGAATATATATTGATACAGTATCTTCATGTTACAGTGATACAGTATCTTCACGCATGGCTGCACGGTGGCGCAGTGGTTTAGCACTGCGGCAGCACAGTTTACCCTCGGCCGGGGGATCGCGGGGATCGTGGGTTCGATCCCAGCCCCCGACCAACAGTGAGCTGTGTGGAGTTTGCATGTTCTCCCCGTGTTGCGTGGGTTTACTCCGGGATTTCTCCGGTTTCCTCCCGCATACCAAAAACATGTAGGTTTAGGGCGCTCGCGCACGCAGCAACAGGCAGCCGGTGGCTTGTCACCAGACTGCAAACCAAATCTACCTACGGGTACAAATAAGTAACAAAAAAAAAAATGTATACAGTATATGCAGTAAATCTATGCATTTTTCCATGTAACCTTGTGACTGCATTATTTTAATTGCTTTTAATCCTAGATCAAGTTTGTTTCGGGTTCAAAATGCATCATAAGTGTTAAATATATCTTATTATACCTAAGTACTGTTAATCTGTTGAAATATATATTTAACGGCTAATATAAACCCATAACAATATGGCTCCTGGCGATCATTGTTTGGGCAGCTCATCACTTTTTGGCATGATATAACAGGCGACCTCTGTCTCGTAATGCGCCGTAACACCACCTATTACAGAACTGACATAAATATTACGTTTAAAAGTGTAGTCAATGCTCACGCTACAGACTTGATCTAACAACGGCTGATAACTGAAATATTGATAATTACCGATCTCCTTAAACGTAGCCGCCGCTCTCTGCAATTAAAAATAAAACTGTTTTTGGATGGTAATACAGGTTTGGAATAAGAAACGTAGCGCTCCCAAAGAGACAACAAACTCCTCATGTTGACAAGCTCTTGACAAGCTTGCGCTGCTACTTCTTCTTCTGTGGTGTTCTGCGGGGTTGCATAAAGGCGCTTCACACTACATAATGACGTAGCCCTGACGTAATCCCCCACTACCTCCATATCGGTGGAAAACCAGCTGGTTCTTATGAGGCACTACAGTTGAACTGGTTAAGCACTGGCACCAGCCCCAGAACTGAATTAGCACTGGCTCTTATTTTTGTGGAAATGAGCCCATAGACACCAATGTAACTGATGGAGCTAAGAGGACGGCTCTTTATAATGAAAATGAGGTTTTAGCCCATTGTCCACTTTACCAATGTATTAGATTGGTGTGCTTTGTGTTTTAACAGCATTTTGTTCAGGAATTATTGATCCGCAAAGTCCGAATCTGTGAATATCTTGTCAGTTTTACTGAAGTGTCCCCCACGGTGGAACACAATGAATACATTTCTTCATCAGTAGAATTTTGGCCAATACATACATTTGCCAGGATGTTAACCAGCTCTGCAGTACTGAGAATAGTTGCAACTAACTTTTTTGCTGATTCAGTCATAGCTGCACTTCTTCCATCTCCGTTCATTACATATAACACACACCGAAAACAATGCTAAACATTCAAATGGTCCTGATCACATACGTACAAAACACAAAATATATTGAATGAAACTCTGATATATATGTGTGTGTGTGTGTGTGTGTGTGTGTGTGTGTGTGTTTATATATGTATATGAATGTTTTGTATGTATGTGTGTATATATATATGTATGTATATTTTGTATATACATTAATGATTGTGTGTGTGTGTGTATATACTGTATACTGTATATATATATATATATATATATATATATATATATATATATATATATATACAGACACACAAAACACTTAGGAATATATTATACATCCCCGAAGTAAGGAGAGAAGTCTGGCGCCAGTTAATCAAAGCAATTGATATGCATTGACTGTTACGTATATCAATATGTAAATGCGCCATGCATTCTCTCTTGTCTGTATAAATGCGCTGACTACACATGCCTTAGGAAGCTCACTCACAGCGCACTGACAACAGCGCACAGCGCTACTGTGTATCTCAGTGATGATGGAGGCGTGCACTTATTTTATGCCTCCACACTGGTATATATATATATATATATATATATATATATATATATATATATATATATATATACACTTCTTCTAACACATGACTGTGTATCCAGACACGAGGGGAAGCAGATTATTAAGTTTGCAGACGACACCACGGTGGTGGGACTTATTCAGAGGGATGAGGAATCAATGTACAGGGAAGAAGTGAGAGACCTGGAGGGCTGGTGCAGGGAGAACAATCTGGTGCTCATCGTGGACAAAACAAAGGAGATGATTATCGACTTCCGGCGGTCACAGCCTGAACACGTCCCCCTCAGCATCAGCGGCCGTTTAGTGGAGGGAGTGGAGAACATCAAGTTCCTCGGAGTGCAGATCTCGCAGGACGTGACCTGGAGCAAGAATTCCTTGGGGATCAGGAAGCGGGCTCAGCAAAGACTGCACTTCTTGAGGAAACTCAAACAGGCCTCTCTCCCCATCTGCATCCTCAGGACCTTCTACAGAGGTGTGATGGAGAGTGTTCTGATGTACTGCATTGCTACATGGTACTCCAGCTGCAGTATGTCAGACAAAAAAACCCTGCAGAGGATAGTTAAGGGAGCTGAGAGGGTAATTGGAGTCTCCCTCCCCTCTGTCCAAGAACTTTTTCAGAACCGTTGTAGGAACAGGGCACTGAACATTGTCAAGGACCCTTCTCACCCTCTGCATAAACACTTTGAACTTCTGCCATCTGGAAAACGATTACGGAGCATCAGAGGCAGAACCACCAGACTGATCAACAGCTTCCTTTCACAAGCTGTCAGGATGCTGAACAGTTGACCCGGAATCTCTCATACACACTACTGCACCTACGGACATTATGTATATTATTTGTATATTATAGTTAGTTAGTTTTTCCCAAGTATGTCTCAGGGATGTGTAAATGGATGGGGGGGGTGGGGGTGGGGGTGTGAAGATATGTGTGAGTGTGTCTTATATCATGCTGCTTCTATTTATATGGATGCCGAGAGAAACGCAATTTCATCTTGCCTGCACTACAGTTGTATGTACAGCAATATGACAATAAAGTTTGATTTGATTTGACTTGATTTGAATGAAACTGCAGCCCCAAAGGCTGATGGGAAATGTAGTTCATTCAATATATTCCCATTTTCATTCAATATATTCCCATTTTCATTCAATATATTCGGAAGTTAATTCAATATATTCAGAAGTTCATTCAATATGTTCCAAGTTTCATTCAATGTGTTCTGAAGTTAATTCAATATATTCCAAAGTTCATTCAACATATTCCCAGTTTCATTCAATATATTCTGAAGTTCATTCAATATATTCGGAAGTTCATTCAATATATTCCAAGTTTCATTCAGTGTGTTCTGAAGTTCATTCAATACATTCCAACGTTCATTCAATATATTCCCAGTTTCATTCAATATATTCCCATTTTCATTCACTGTATTCTGAAGTTCATTCAATATATTCCAAAGTTCATTCAGTATAGTCCCAGTTTCATTCAATATATTCTGAAGTTCATTCAATATATTTGCACGTTCATTCAATATATTCCAAGTTTCATTCAATGTATTCTGAAGTTCATTCAATATATTCCAAAGTTCATTCAATATATTCCCAGTTTCATTCAATGTATTCGGAAGTTCATTCAATATATTCCAAGCTTTTCTTTGTGATATATTTTTTCCTGAACGGCTTGCCATTTTATATATATATATACTGTATATATATATGTCTTGACTATATTTTCTATTCATTTTACAACTCATGGTGGTAAATAAGTGTGAGTTTTCATGGAAAACACAAAATAATTGTCTGGGTGACCCCAAACTTTTGAACGGTAGTATATATATATACTGTATATATACACTTAAGTACCTTATGATTTAATCGGTGATCTATCTGTTAAAGTTGTCAAGTGATTATGCTGTGATTGATTGGTCACGTCTGTAACACACACACACACACACACACACACACACACACACACACATATACACTACCGTTCAAAAGTTTGGGGTCACCCAGACAATTATTTTGTGTTTTCCATGAAAAGTCACACTTATTTACCACCATGAGTTGTAAAATGAATAGAAAATATAGTCAAGACATTGACAAGGTTAGAAATAATGATTTGTATTTGAAATAATAATTTTTTCCTTCAAACTTTGCTTTCGTCAAAGAATCCTCCATTTGCAGCAATTACAGCATTGCAGACCTAACATGATTGCACAAGGGTTTTCTAATCATCCATTAGCCTTCTGTCACAATGAGCAAACACATTGTACCATTAGAACTCTGGAGTGATAGTTGCTGGAAATGGGCCTCTATACACCTATGTAGATATTGCACCAAAAACCAGACATTTGCAGCTAGAATAGTCATTTACCACATTAGCAATGTGTAGAGTGTATTTCTGATTAGTTTAAAGTTTTCTTCATTGAAAAAAAGTGCTTTTCTTTCAAAAATAAGGAAATTTCTAAGTGACCCCAAACTTTTGAACGGTAGTGTATATATATATATATATATATATATATATATATATATACAGTGAGAAAGTAAGTATTGAACACGTCAACATTTTTATCATTAAACATATTTCTCATGGACCTATTGACCTGAGATTTTTGCCAAATATCAGTAACAACCCAAGTAATCCATACATACAAAGAAATCAAGGCAACTGTGTTCATAAAGCAAGTTATTGTCATGGGCTACCTCTGACTTCAGTTTAACTGGGTTTATTTTCCCAAAAACATAAAATAATAAGCAACATTGGGGCTGAACATAAAGCAAGCCGTGAAAGGCTGAAAACTCACAGAAACAGGCACAATCACAGGAATGGGAGTCAGAGGGAAATCCCCGGAATGAAGCCACACCAAATGAGTGCAGACAAGGACATATATAGGAAACAAATGATCAGGGTAAACACAAGACACCTGGCAATAATAATCAGGGATGAATCTGAAACACATGAAGAGAAATGGCTATAACGAAGGAAGACATGAGGGACTGAGAATGATAGAAAAGAGAATACAGGGAACACACACACACACACGAGACTTGTACAGACAACCAAGGTGGGACATAGAACCACAACAGTTGGTAATGTTGGTAATGTTGGTAATAAACAACGTGGGCTACATTGACAGTTGGAGCTCATTTTGGGGAAAACCTGGTCTTATGAGACGAGACAGCGTTCATTCCACTTTGGATGGTGTTTCTCAGTTATCTAACAATCTGGCATCATTTTTATCCAAATTTCCAAAACCTTGACAACTCTGAGTTGGTACCAGAAAGCAGAGTCGCAGTCTTACACGCCTCTCTGCAGCTCCTCTTCATCCGCCACCTCTCAACTTAGCCCCTGTCTTCCCCATCAGAGAATCATTGTCTGCTCTTTCCAACGTAAATAAAAATATAATGTATAAGCATCCCAAAGTGATTAAACAAAAAGTTGGTAAAGCTCAAATTAAACATGAAGCCTCTAAATTGAATGACTTGGCCTCTGTCAATCTGTCAAGGAGCCACGCATGATCTGGATGAGTACACAGACACTGTGAACTCATATATCCACTTTTGTGAAGAGAACATTCTTCCATCACGCACCAGGGTGAGTTACTCTAATGACAAACCCTGGTTCACAGCTAAGCTCAGACAGATCAGGAAGGAGAAGGAAGCAGCGCTGAAAAGTGGAGACAGGGACTGCTACAGGGAGGTTAAATACCGGTTTAACAGAGAGCTGAAGAGGGCTAAATCTCTATACTCAGAGAGACTCCAGCAGCAGTTCACTGCTAATGATTCGGCTTCCGTGTGGAGAGGACTGAGGCAAATCACCAACTATCGACCTAAGGCTCCTAAAGGTCAGGATGACAAAGCCCTTTGTCAGAGACTGTCCCAACACTATGCCCGTTTTGACACCTCGTCATCTGTGTCCAACTCCCCCCCTCCCTCCAGCTCCACAGCCTCCACATTCCCTACTTCATTTAAGGCACCCCCCCCTCCTCCCCCCCTCCCCTTATCATCAGTGAGCAGGATGTGCTCAAACAGTTCTCCAGACTGAACCCGCGCAAGGCCCCCGGCCCAGACGGCGTGTCTCCCTCCACCCTGAGACTCTGTGCGAAACAGCTGGCTCCTGTATTCACAGACATTTTTAACACCTCCCTTAAGTTATGCCACGTGCCATCCTGCCTCAAATCCTCCACCATCATCCCTGTCCCCAAGAAGCCACGGATCACTGGACTTAATGACTACAGACCTGTAGCGCTCACCTCTGTAGTCATGAAGTCCTTTGAGCGCCTGGTCCTGTCCCACCTCAAGTCCATCACCACCCCTCTCATGGACCCGCTGCAGTTTGCCTACCGAGCCAACAGGTCTGTAGACGATGCAGTCAACCTGGCCCTCCACTCCATCCTGCAGCACCTGGACTCCCCGGGAACCTACGCCAGGATCCTGTTTGTGGACTTCAGCTCCGCATTCAACACCATCCGCCCCGTTCTGCTCCGGGACAAGCTGTCCCTGCTCAACGTGCCTGACTCCCTCTGCAGGTGGATCATCGACTTCCTGACGGACCGGAGGCAGCATGTGCGGCTGGGAAAGACTGTCTCAGACTATACTAGCATCAGCACCGGATCACCCCAGGGCTGTGTACTTTCCCCCCTACTCTTCTCCCTTTACACCAACTCCTGCACCTCCAGCCACCAGTCTGTCAAGTTGATCAAGTTTGCGGACGACACCACCCTCATCGGGCTCATCTCCAACGGCGACGAGTCCGCCTACAGGAGAGAGGTGGCCCAGCTGGCGTCCTGGTGCAGCAATAACAACCTGCAGCTGAACGCTCTGAAGACAGTGGAGATGATTGTAGACTTCAGGAAAGTCACTACTCCTCTGCCCCCCCTCACCCTCTCAGGCTCTCCCATCACCACTGCTGATTCCTTCCGCTTCCTAGGCACTACCATCACCAGGGACCTCAAATGGGAGCTGACCATCAGCTCACTCATCAAAAAAGCCCAGCAGGGGATGTTCTTCCTGCGGCAGCTGAGGAAGCTCAAGCTACCCACCAAGATGTTAGTGCAGTTCTACACAGCCATCATCGAGTCCATCCTCACCACCTCCATAACTGTGTGGTACGCAGGAGCCACTGCCAGGGACAGACTAAGGCTGCAGCGCGTCGTGCGCACTGCTGAGAAGGTGATCGGCTGCAAGCTCCCATCTCTCCAGGATCTGTACATCTCCAGGACCCGGAGGCGTGCTGGCCGGATCATAGCCGATCCCTCACACCCTGGTCACGTACTGTTTGCCCCCCTCCCCTCTGGTAGAAGACTTCGGTCCATCCAGACTAAAACCTCCCGTCACATGAACAGCTTCTTCCCCTCTGCCATTAGACTGCTGAACACTAAGTGACTCTCGTGCACCATGTACAGCAGCTCAACCAGACTCATGTCAATCATCACTGTTTTCTTCCTGCATTACCGACTGCACTATATAGTTCTCCACAGTATCTGCTGCTGGCTAATATATATTTTAACTGTTGACCAGTATCACTTAATCTTATCCTACACTTTATTACATGTATAGTTTATTTCTCTTATCTTATCATGTTTAATGTTGCAGCATTGTACCGAGACAAATTCCTAGTTTGTGTACTACATGAACAATGGCAATAAACCTGATTCTGATTCTGATTCTGATTCTGATTCTGATTCTGATTCTGATTCTGATTCTGTTCCTCCTCACAATTTAAAAATTAAATCTGGTTAATTAAATATTAGGTCTCTAACTCCCAAGTCTCTGCTAGTCCATGATCTGTTAATTGATCATCAGATTGATTTAATATCCCTTACAGAGACTTGGTTAGGGCAAGAGGATAATGTTGGTTTAAATGAATCAACTCCCTCTGGTTATTTAAACTGTCAAAATCCCAGAAGTTCTGGTCGTGGAGGAGGAGTAGCAACATTTTACCATTCCAAATTACTAGTTAATGTAAAGCAAAAAACATGTTATAATTCTTTTGAGTGCCTGGTCCTCAGTATTGGGCACTTCAGCAATTTTAGGCTAAACTCAATTTTATTTGCCATAGTTTATCGTCCTCCATCAACCTACTCAGAATTTTTATCCGAATTTCCCGAATTCTTAGCTGATTTAGTGCTGAAATCAGATAGAATAATTATAGTTGGGGACTTTAATATACATGTAGATGTAGATAGTGATTGCCTTAATGTGGCATTTAATTCAATATTAGACTCAATGGGGTTTTCTCAGAAGGTAGGAAATTCTACTCATCTCCACCATACGCTGGACCTTGTTCTGACATATGGCATAGAAATAGAAAATCTGGTAGTGTCTCCTCATAACCCTGTACTGTCAGACCATTGTCTGTTAACCTTTGATTTTACTATTTCTGACTATTTGGCTCCTAAAGAAAAATATTACAACAGTAGATGCCTCTCAGATGATGTTGTTACCAACTTTATGCAGATTGTTTCCTCTATGCCATGTGTCAACACAATGGAAATAAACTATAGAGAGCTTGCTCCTTCTGTAATTGATAGCATGGTAGATGGTGTTACAGCTTCTCTGCATCAGACTCTAGACTTGGTGGCCCCCTTAAAAAAGAAAAAGTCTAATCAGAAATTTCGAACTCCTTGGTTCAACACAGAAACTTGTAGTTTAAAACAGAAGCCTCGTCAATTAGAAAGAAAATGGCACTCCACTAATTTAGATGAAATCTATTTAGCTTGGAGAAATCATCTTTTAATTTATAAAAAATCTCTTAGAAAAGCTAGAACGAGTTATTATTCTGCATTAATAGAAGAGAACAAGAATAATCCCAGGTTTCTTTTCAGTACTGTAGCCAAGTTGACAAAGAGTCAGGACTCTGTCAATCCTAGCATCCCCTTAGAGCTTACTAGTCAGGACTTTATGAACTTTTTTTAATAATAAAATTTCATCCATCAGAGATAAAATTAATCAGATTCTTCCCACCGTTAACTTAAATATAGTAACTACCACAACTCCTTCAATTGATAACTGTCTTGATGAGTTTACTCCAATTGACCTTTTAGAGTTAGGCAATATAGTTTCCTCATCCAAGCCTTCAACTTGTCTTTTAGACCCTATTCCTACCAGGTTATTTAAAGAAGTCTTCCCACTTATTGGTAGCTTTATTCTTCATATAATCAATTCTTCATTAACTTAAGGCCATGTACCGCAGGCTTTTAAAACAGCTGTAATTAAACCCCTACTCAAAAAGCCAACGCTGGATCCAGGAGATTTAGCTAACTATAGACCAATCTCTAATCTCCCTTTCATCTCAAAAATCTTAGAAAGAGTAGTTGCTACCCAATTATTTGACCACTTGCAGAGAAATGGTTTACTTGAAGAGTTTCAATCTGGGTTTAGAATCCATCATAGTACTGAAACAGCCTTAGCGAAGGTCACTAACGACCTCCTCATCGCATCTGATAATGGACTGGTTTCTGTACTTGTCCTTTTAGACCTTAGTGCAGTTTTTGATACTATTGATCATAATATTCTACTTGATAGATTAGAACATTATATTGGACTTAATGGAACTTCGTTGCAGTGGTTTAGATCTTATTTATCTGATAGGCTCCAGTTTGTTCATGTCAATAATGAATTTTCTTTCAACTCAAAGCTCAGTCATGGAGTTCCACAGGGATCTGTGCTAGGCCCTACTCTGTTTAGTTTATATGTGCTTCCGTTAGGCAACATTATTAGAAAGCACTGTATATATTTTCATTGTTATGCAGATGACACACAATTATATCTGTCAGTGAAGCCAGATGATAGTAATCAATTAGTCAAGTTAGAAGCCTGTCTTAAGGAAATCAAAGCTTGGATGACTTGTAATTTCCTGCTGTTAAATTCAGAGAAGACTGAAGTCATTCTTGTTGGTCCAAAAAACCTTAGAAATACCTTTCCAAATCAAACTTTCAGTTTGAATGTGGTTACTCTTTCTCTTAATAGCTCTGTGAGGAACCTTGGAGTTATTTTTGATCAGGATTTGTCCTTCAATTCACATATTAAATTTGTTTCTAAGACTGCCTTCTATCATTTGCGTAATATTGCCAAGATTAGGAGCATCTTGTCTCAGAGTGATGCTGAGAAACTGATCCATGCTTTAGTTAGCTCTAGATTAGATTAGATAGTAATTCTTTATTATCAGGTTGTCCTAAAACATCTTTAAAAAGTCTTCAGCTGATCCAAAATGCTGCAGTAAGAGTTTTAACAGGTACTAGAAAAAGAGATCATATCTCTCCGGTTCTGGCCTCCCTTCGTTGGCTTCCCATAGAGTTTAGAATTAAGTTTAAAATCCTTCTTCTTACTTACAAAGCTCTAAGCAATCAGGCCCCTTTTAATTTAAAAGATCTGATACTACTGTATTGTCCTAATAGAGCACTACACTCCAAAAATTCAGGATTACTTGTAATACCCAGAATCTCTAAAAGTACAATGGGAGGCAGAGCCTTCAGTTATCAAGCTCCTCTCCTGTGGAATCAGCTGCCAATCTGGATTCGGGAGTCAGACTCGATCTCTGTTTTTAAGAATAGGGTTAAAACCTTCCTTTTTGATATAGCCTACAATTAGGGAGGGATCTTGTGTTTCTGAACCCTCCCTTAGTTATGCTGCTAATAGGTTTAGACAGCCGGGGGACCTCCAATAATACACTGGGCCTCACTCCTTTCTTCACTCTCAATGAATTATTTTTTTTTTTTTTTTTTTTTTGCTGGTCATTAACATTTGTTTGTTCTCTCCCATAGATTGATTGAGTCCCCATTGTGCTGTTTGCTCTCTGCATGTCTGTTCTTTTCATCTTCTCTGTCCTCTCACCCCCCAGCCAGTCGCAGCAGATGACTGCCCCTCCCTGATCCTGGTTGTGCTGGAGGTTTCTTCCTGTTAAAAGGAAGTTTTTTCCTCTCCACCGTCGCCAAGCACTTGCTCACAGGGGATTGCCTGATTGCTGGGGTCTTTCTGCAACTGTGGGGGTTCCCCCTACAGTTGAAAGTGCTATGAGATGACTGTTGTTGTGAAATGGTGCTACAGTGGGGCAAAAAAGTATTTAGTCAGCCACCAATTGTGCAAGTTCTCCCACTTAAAAGATGAGACAGGTCTCCAATTTTCATCAAAGGTATACCTCAACTATGAGAGACAAAATGAGAAAAAAAAATCCAGAAAATCACATTAAAGGATTTTTAATGAATTAATTGGTAAATTCCTCAGTAAAATAAGTATTTGGTCAATAACAAAAGTTCATCTCAATACTTTGTTATATACCCTTTGTTGGCAATGACAGAGGTCAAACGTTTTCTGTAAGTTTTCACAAGGTTTTCACACACTGTTGCTGGTATTTTGGCCCATTCCTCCATGCAGATCTCCTCTAGAGCAGTGATGTTTTGGGGCTGTCACTGGGCAACACGGACTTTCAACTCCCTCCAAAGATTTTCTATGGGGTTGAGATCTGGAGACTGGCTAGGCCACTCCAGGACCTTGAAATGCTTCTTACAAAGCCACTCCTTTATTGCTCGGACGTTGTGTTTTGGATCATTGTCATGCTGAAAGACCCAGCCACGTTTCATCTTCAATGCCCTTACTGATGGAAGGAGGTTTTCACTCAAACTCTCACGATACATGGCCCCATTCATTCTTTCCTTTACACGGATCAGTCGTCCTGGTCCCTTTGCAGAAAAACAGCCCCAAAGCATGATGTTTCCACCCCCATGCTTCACAGTAGGTATGGTGTTCTTTCTCCTCCAAACACAACAAGTTGAGTTTTTACCAAAAAGTTCTATTTTGGTTTCATCTGACCATATGACATTCTCCCAATCCTCTTCTGGATCATCCAAATGCTCTCTAGCAGACTTCAGACGGGCCTGGACGTGTACTGGCTTAAGCAGGGGGACACGTCTGGCACTGCAGGATTTGAGTCCCTGGCGGCGTAGTGTGTTACTGATGGTAGCCTTTGTTACTTTGGTCCCAGCTCTCTGCAGGTCATTCACTAGGTCCCCCTGTGTGGTTCTGGGCTTTTTGCTCACCGTTCTCGTGATCATTTTGACCCTACAGGGTGAGATCTTGCGTGGAGCCCCAGATCGAGGGAGATTATCAGTGGTCTTGTATGTCTTCCATTTTCTAATATTTGCTCCCACGGTTGATTTCTTCACACCAAGCTGCTTATAAGATAAGATAAGATAAGATAAGCCTTTATTAGTCCCACAACGGGGAAATTCCAGGATTGCAACAGCACAGGGATAGCAACACTCAGAGCAACAATCAGAAGGCAAGAAAAAAAACAAGCAAGCAAGAGCGGCTAATATACATATGTACATATTACTATAAAATAAATATATACACACACACACACAGACACACAGTGCAGAGCATTATAGCTGGATGGAATAAATATATGAGTATATGAACACACAGTGCAGGGAAAAGCCAGTGTGAACACACAGTGCAGAGCATTGTAGCTAGATGGAATAAATATGTAAATATATAAACACCCACAGTACGGAGCATTGCAGCTAGGTGGAATAAATATGCAAGTATATAAACACACACAGTGCGGAGCAATGTAGCTAGATGGAATAATATGTAGATATATAAAAACACAGTGCGGAGCATTGTAGCTAGATGGAATAAATATGTAAATATATAAACACACACAGTGCAGAGCATTGTTGCTAGATGGAATGAAACAGCATAACCGTCTACTTAGTTGTCCTACATGGTATGATTATGTGCCCATACATATTCTCACCCTCCATAGCGACCGGTATGTTCCTAGTTGTATGCCGGAGGGGACCATTGTGTAAGTCTATTGCATCTTTTGCATTCAAAAAACTATTAGTTTGTTACGTCTTTTTGCTATCTCTGCGAGCAGCCCTGCTTAGGTTGTACAGTCTGACAGCCGTTGGTAGGAAGGACCTACGAAACCTCTCGGTTGTGCACCTGGGATGATGTAGTCTGCTGCTAAATGAGCTCCTCAGTGCATCCAGTATGTCCTGCATAGGGTGGAACTCGGACTCCAGCAGAGATGACAGTTTAGCCACCGTCCTTCTCTCTCCTATCTCCTCCATCGGATCAAGGCGCTGCCCCAGGACAGAGCTAGCTTTCTTAATCAGTTTGTTCAGTCTCTTCCTATCGGCTGCAGTAATGCCACTGCCCCAGCAGACCACTCCAAAAGTGATGGCTGATGCCACCACCGTGTCATAGAATGACTTCAGCAGCGCCCCTTGTACACCAAAAGACCTGAGTCTCCTCAGCAGGAACAGCCTGCGCTGTCCCTTCTTGTAGAGTGTGTCAGTATTGTGTGACCAGTCTAGTTTATTGTTCAGATGAACACCCAGGTACTTATAGGATGTCACCATCTCGATGTCTGTTCCCTGTATATTTACTGGTGCTGTGAGGGGCTGCCCATGCCTGCGGCAGTCCACCACCAGCTCCTTAGTTTTCCTCGCGTTGATCTGGAGGCAGTTCCGATGGCACCAGTCCACGAAGTCCTGGATAAGCCCTCTGTACTCAGCTTCATCTCCATTGGAGATGAGGCCAACGATCGCAGAGTCGTCAGAGAACTTCTGTAGATGGCAGTGTGTTGTGTTGTGTGAGAAGTCTGCAGTATAAAGAGTGAACAGGAAGGGAGCCAGCACCGTTCCCTGGGGGGCCCCCGTGCTACTGATGATCGTGTCGGACACACAGTCCCGGGTTCTTACAAACTGAGGCCGGTTCGTGAGGTAGTCCAGGATCCATGATGACAGGTGCTGGTCCACCCCTGCTCGCAGCAGCTTGTCCTTCAGGATCATCGGTTGGATGGTGTTGAAAGCACTGGAGAAGTCAAAGAACATGATCCTCACCATATTCCCGGGCTTCTCCAGGTGAGACAGAGAACGGTGAAGGAGGAAGATCACCGCATCCTCCACCCCAATGCCATGCTGGTAGGCGAACTGGAGTGGATCCATCGCTGGTTCCACCAGGGGGCGGAGGTGAGCAAGGAGCAGTCTCTCCAGGGTCTTCATCAAGTGGGACGTCAAGGCCACCGGTCTGTAGCTGTTCAGGTCTTTGGGGTGGGAAGTTTTTGGTACAGGTACCACACAAGATGTTTTCCACAGCTGTGGTACCCTCCCCAGTTTCAGGCTCATGTTGAAGATATACGTCACAATCCCACACAGCTGGTCTGCACAGGACTTGAGGAGCTTTGCGCTGATGCCGTCCGGTCCCGGCGCCTTCCTCGCTTTGATCTTCCTCAGCTCCGTCCTCACCTGGGTCTCGGTCAGGGGCAGGATGGGGGGCTGTGTGTTGGGAGTGGGGGGGTGTTGGTGGAGTGGGGAGTGGGCAGCAGGACTTGATTTCTTTAGAGGCAGCAGTGGTTGTTGTGCAGACAGGGGGGAGGGCGGTTGGTCAAATCTATTGAAAAACAGATTCAGGTTGTTCGCCCACTCCCTGCCCCCCGTGGCCTGGGGGGAGGTATTCTGGAGCCCCGAGATGGTTTTGAGGTTTCTCCAGACCCCGCTGATGTCGCTCTGTTGCAGCTTGTCCTCCATCTTCTTCCTGAAGCTGTCCTTGCCTTCTCTGATCTTTCTCCTCAGCTCCCTCTGTACGGACTTCAGCATCTCCCTGTTCCCTGACCTGAAGATCCTCTTATTCTCTCTCAGAAGTGTTTTTATCTCAGGGTTGATCCAGGGTTTGTTGTTTGAGTGACGCCGTATGGTCTTGGTGGGAACGGATTTGTCCACACAGAAGCTGAGATAGCCCGTGAAGGTGTGAATGAGGCCATCGATGTCCTCACCATGTGGATCGCAGAGCTGCTTCCAGGCGGTGGCTTCAAAACAGATCTATTATCTATTGCAGATTCAGTCTTCCCAGCCTGGTGCAGGTCTACAATTTTGTTTCTGGTGCCCTTTGTCAGCTCTTTGGTCTTGGCCATAGTGGAGTTTGGAGTCTGACTGTTTGAGGTTGTGGACAGGTGTCTTTTCTACTGATAACGAGTTCAAACATGTGCCATTAATACAGGTAACGAGTGGAGGACAGAAGAGCCTCTTAAAGAAGAAGTTACAGGTCTGTGAGAGCCAGAAATCTTGCTTGTTTGTAGGTGGCCAATTACTTATTTTACCGAGGAATTTGCCAATTAATTCATTAAAAATCCTTCAATGTGATTTTCTGGATTTTTTTTTTCTCATTTTGTCTCTCATAGTTGAGGTATACCTATAATGAAAATTGGAGACCTCTCATCTTTTAAGTGGGAGAACTTGCACAATTGGTGGCTGACTAAATACTTTTTTTGCCCCACTGTATAAGATAAGATAAGATAAGCCTTTATTAGTCCCACAACGGGGAAATTCCAGGATTGCAACAGCACAGGGATAGCAACACTCAGAGCAACAATCAGAAGGCAAGAAAAAAAACAAGCAAGCAAGAGCAGCTAATATACATATGTACATATTACTATAAAATATATACGTATATACACACACACACAGACACACAGTGCAGAGCATTGTAGCTGGATGGAATAAATATATGAATATATGAACACACAGTGCAGAGCATTGTAGCTAGATGGAATAAATATGTAAATATATAAACACCCACAGTACGGAGCATTGCAGCTAGGTGGAATAAATATGCAAGTATATAAACACACACAGTGCGGAGCAATGTAGCTAGATGGAATAATATGTAGATATATAAAAACACAGTGCGGAGCATTGTAGCTAGATGGAATAAATATATAGATATATAAATATAAACACACCCAGTGCTGAGCATTATAGCTAGATGGAATAAATATGTAAATATATAAACACACAGTGCAGAGCATTGTTGCTAGATGGGATGAAACAGCATAACCGTCTACTTAGTTATCCTACATGGTATGATTATGTGCCCATACATATTCTCACCCTCCATAGCAACCGGTATGTTCCTAGTTGTATGCCGGAGGGGACCATTGTGTAAGTCTATTGCATCTTTTGCATTCAAAAAACTATTAGTTTGTTACGTCTTTTGCTATCTCTGCGAGCAGCCCTGCTTAGGTTGTACAGTCTGACAGCCGTTGGTAGGAAGGACCTGCGAAACCTCTCGGTTGTGCACCTGGGATGATGTAGTCTGCTGCTAAATGAGCTCCTCAGTGCATCCAGTATGTCCTGCATAGGGTGGAACTCGGACTCCAGCAGAGATGACAGTTTAGCCACCGTCCTCCTCTCTCCTATCTCCTCCATCGGATCAAGGCGCTGCCCCAGGACAGAGCTAGCTTTCTTAATCAGTTTGTTCAGTCTCTTCCTATCGGCTGCTGTAATGCCACTGCCCCAGCAGACCACTCCAAAAGTGATGGCTGATGCCACCACCGTGTCATAGAATGACTTCAGCAGCGCCCCTTGTACACCAAAAGACCTGAGTCTCCTCAGCAGGAACAGCCTGCGCTGTCCCTTCTTGTAGAGTACGTCAGTATTGTGTGACCAGTCTAGTTTATTGTTCAGATGAACACCCAGGTACTTATACCCAGGTACAGGTACACCCAGGTACTTATACCTGCACCATCTCGATGTCTGTTCCCTGTATATTTACTGGTGCTGTGAGGGGCTGCCCATGCCTGCGGCAGTCCATCACCAGCTCCTTAGTTTTCCTCGCGTTGATCTGGAGGCAGTTCCGATGGCACCAGTCCACGAAGTCCTGGATAAGCCCTCTGTACTCAGCTTCATCTCCATTGGAGATGAGGCCAACGATCGCAGAGTCATCAGAGAACTTCTGTAGATGGCAGTGTGTTGTGTTGTGTGAGAAGTCCGCAGTATAAAGAGTGAACAGGAAGGGAGCCAGCACCGTTCCCTGGGGGGGCCCCCGTGCTACTGATGATCGTGTCGGACACACAGTCCCGGGTTCTCACAAACTGAGGCCGGTTCGTGAGGTAGTCCAGGATCCATGATGACAGGTGCTGGTCCACCCCTGCGCGCAGCAGCTTGTCCTTCAGGATCATCGGTTGGATGGTGTTGAAAGCACTGGAGAAGTCAAAGAACATGATCCTCACCATATTCCCAGGCTTCTCCAGGTGGGACAGAGAACGGTGAAGGAGGAAGATCACCGCATCCTCCACCCCAATGCCATGCTGGTAGGCGAACTGGAGTGGATCCATCGCTGGTTCCACCAGGGGGCGGAGGTGAGCAAGGAGCAGTCTCTCCAGGGTCTTCATCAAGTGGGACGTCAAGGCCACTGGTCTGTAGCTGTTCAGGTCTTTGGGGTGGGAAGTTTTTGGTACAGGTACCACACAAGATGTTTTCCACAGCTGTGGTACCCTCCCCAGTTTCAGGCTCATGTTGAAGATATACGTCACAATCCCACACAGCTGGTCTGCACAGGACTTGAGGAGCTTTGCGCTGATGCCGTCCGGTCCCGGCGCCTTCCTCGCTTTGATCTTCCTCAGCTCCGTCCTCACCTGGGTCCTGGTCAGGGTCAGGATGGGGGGCTGTGTGTTGGGAGTGGGGGGGTGTTGGTGGAGTGGGGAGTGGGCAGCAGGACTTGATTTCTTTAGAGGCAGCAGTGGTTGTTGTGCAGACAGGGGGGAGGGCGGTTGGTCAAATCTATTGAAAAACAGATTCAGGTTGTTCGCCCACTCCCTGCCCCCCGTGGCCTGGGGGGAGGTATTCTGGAGCCCCGAGATGGTTTTGAGGTTTCTCCAGACCCCGCTGATGTCGCTCTGTTGCAGCTTGTCCTCCATCTTCTTCCTGAAGCTGTCCTTGCCTTCTCTGATCTTTCTCCTCAGCTCCCTCTGTACGGACTTCAGCATCTCCCTGGTCCCCGACCTGAAGATCCTCTTCTTCTCTCTCAGAAGTGTTTTTATCTCAGGGTTGATCCAGGGTTTGTTGTTTGAGTGACGCCGTATGGTCTTGGTGGGAACGGATTTGTCCACACAGAAGCTGAGGTAGCCCGTGAAGGTGTGAATGAGGCCATCGATGTCCTCACCATGTGGATCGCAGAGCTGCTTCCAGGCGGTGGCTTCAAAACAGTCCTTTAGAGTGTCCATTGTCTCCTCAGACCATAACTCCACAGTGTGCATGGCCGGAGGTTGTCTGTGCACTAGGGGTTTGTACACCGGCCGGAGATGAACCAAGTTGTGATCCGATCTCCCGAGTGGGGGGAGTTGTGATGAGGTGTACGCCTCCTTAGTGTTTGCGTAGAATAAATCCAGTGTTTTATTGTCTCTAGTGTGGCATGTGACATACTGGGTGAACGTGGGTAGAATGGGAGATAGTGAAACATGGTTGAAATCGCCTGAGATGAGGAGAAGAGCATCTGGGTGTTCTGTCTGCAGCCTGCTGGTTACTGAATGGATGACGTCACGCGCTGTCCCAGTGTTCGCTGTCGGATTTGCATAAACAACAATGCAGATCACGTGTGAGTGTTCTCTCTGGAGATATGTAGGCCTCATGCTAACAGCTAGCAACTCAATGTCTTTGCTGCAGTGTCGTTGTTTAACAGTGATATGTCCCGGTCTGCACCAGTTGTTGTTAACATACATTATCACTCCACCGCCCCTTGCTTTGCCACTGTCTGGTGTTCGGTCAGCTCATATCATGTGAAAACCCTCCAGCTCAATGTTAGCATCTGCTGCTAGTTCAGTTAGCCACGTCTCAGTAAACAAAAGGAGAGAGCACTCCCGGTATGTGCATCATCATCATAACGGGAGATAGCCGTATATAAATAAAGTTGAATTGAATTGAATTGAATTAATGGGGACCACATGACAGACAGAGGACCTGGGAACACAATAACAATCACGGAGGACCCAGGGGAGACACAAAAGTTAAAACACAAGCAATCAGAATCAGAATCAGATTTATTGCCATTGTTCATGTAGTACACAAACTAGGAATTTGTCTCGGTGCCATGCTGCAACATTAAAAACATGATGAGATAAAGAGATAAACTAAAAAACTAAAGGACTAAAAACATGCAATAAGTGCAGAATAATAAGTAATAATAATAATAATAATAATAATAATAATAATAATAATAATAATAATGAGTAAAACTAGTCAAGGCAGTTTTAAATAAATTAGCAAGTAGCAGATAATATGGGGTACCACAGTGCAGTCGATAATGCAACAGAAAAAACCATGATGAATGACATGAGTCTGGTTGAGCTGCTGTATATAGTGCACGAGAGTCAATAAGTCACTTAATGTTCAGCAGTCTGATGGCAGAGGGGAAAAAGCTGTTCATGTGCCCGGAGGTTTTAGTCTGAATGGACCGAAGTCTTCTACCTGAGGGGAGGGGGGCAAACAGTACGTGACCAGGGTGTGAAGGATCGGCTATGATTCGGCCAGCACGCCTCTGGGTCCTGGAGATGTACAGGTCCTGGAGAGATGGGAGATTGCAGCCGATCACCTTCTCAGCAGTGCGCACGACGTGCTGCAGCCTTAGTCTGTCCCTGGCAGTGGCTCCTGCATACCACACAGTTATGGAGGAGGTGAGGATGGACTCGATGATGGCCGTGTAGAACTGCACTAACATCTTGGTGGGTAGCTTGAGCTTCCTCAGCTGCCGCAGAAAGAACATCCTCTGCTGGGTCTTTTTGATGAGGGAGCTGATGGCAAATAATCATAATAATACACAAAATGTGGGCATGATCCCAGAACTCAACACAGACCATGACAGTACCCCTCCTTTAAGAGCAAATTTCAGATGCCCAAAAACAAAACAAAGAACACCCCAATCGGGTGGGAAAAGGGGGATAAAGGCACGGTGGGCAAAACAAGGACACAAACACAATCAAAGAATGCTCATCAGGTGGTCAGCCAGAGTCCCAAGACCACCAACGGGAGGAATGTGCGGCATCTGGTAGCCTACCAAAGTTCATGGACCACCAGACCAAGAAACATGATGCATTGGAATCAGAATCAGAATCAGCTTTATTGCCAAGTATATTTACAAGTAAACACACGAGGAATTTGACTTGACATTGGACGCACACGTTAGGCGCATCCAATGACGCGTCGCCATACAAGGCGCCTGTCAACAGTGGAGGTGAAGAGGGGAAGGGAGGGGAGGAAAACACAATAGGAGAGAGAAAAAACATAGTAATCAGAATAACGCTCGTATCAATGAGCCAAATTTTGACTACACAGAAAAAAAACCCTCATGCACAATTAACAGGAAGACAATAGATCACACAAACAAGAGTTGAGAGAGGCAGTGTATATATGAGTCAGTATATGTGTGTCAGTTCGTGTAATGTTGTGTGCATTTGTGTAGTGTAGGTGTGACAGTTGCTAGTGAACAGCAGAGGGCGCCTCCAGGCAGTAGATAGATGTTAAAGTCATGTGACTTATAAACAAGTCCGGAGTCTGTCTCTTCGCTTGCAAATAAAGGCACATGGACTGTCCCTGAGAAGTTCATCCGCTGAAAACAGCAGCTGTCTGTCGATTGCTTGGGTTAAGAGCCGCTCCTATCACTTATCTTGCAGGAGGAATGTAAATACCGGGCACCAAAGAAGGTCAAATCTGCACAGCACTCAGAGAATACTCAGAATGGTGGCCTACCAGAGTCCAAAGGCCACCAGACCGGGATCGAGTTGGGTCAGGGGGCCTACTCAAGTCCATGGGCCACCTGACGGATGAATACGGTGTGTCAGGTGGCCTACCAAAGTCCACTGACCATCTGTCGGATGAACACGGTGTGTTGGGTGGCCTACCAGAGTCCATGGGCCACCTGATGAAGGAACACGGCACCGTAGAGGCGTTAAACTCAGGAGCCTTTAACATGAGTGATAGCAAAGGAGAGTCTTGCACAGAGAACAACAACACAGAAGCATCATACTCAGGAGATAATGACATGAAAACTCTACCCTCCAGAAATAGCAACATAGGAAGTGTAAACTCGGAAGGCGATAACATAGGGACTGTAAAGTCATGAGGTGACCAGATGGGCACTATATACTTAGGAGGTATTGACAACATGATTTTTATTTTTTTTTATTTTTTGCTCTAGAGATAACATAGATGTTTTAAACTCAGGAGATAACATAGGTACCTTTTGCTCAAAACAAAACGACATGGTGGTTTTAAACTCTAGAGATGGCATTGGGGCTCTTTGCTTTGGAGACCACATAGGTGCTCTTTGTTCTGGAGACAACACAGGAGCCTTTTGCTCTGAAAATAACACATAAGCCTTTTGCTATGAAAAAAACACAAGAGCTTTTTGCTCTGAAGATAACACCAGTGCTTTTTTGCTCATAAGATAACACCACATGTGCTTTTTGCTCAGAGGACAACAACACAGGAGCTTTTTGCTCTGAAGATAACATGGGAGCTTTCTGCTCCAAAGATAATGATATGGGAGCCTTTTGCTCTGAAGATAACAATATGGGAGCCTTTTGCTCTGAAAATAACATCATGGGAGCTTTCTGCGCCAAAGATGAAGATAACAACATAGGAGCTTTTTGCTCTGAAGATAACAACACAAGAGCTTTCTACTCCAGAGATGAAGATAACAACAAGGGAATTTTTTGCTTTGAAGATAGTACCTGAGGGGCCCTCAATGCAGGGTCCAAGAGCAGCTGAGGAGCAGTGACTCTAGGCACTCCGACGGTGATGATGGAGCGGCATTCTCCGATGACGGAGATGATGGAGCATGGTCCTGCTGCAGCTACATTCTCGACACGGCCACCTCGGACAATGGAGGGAAACAGGAGGTCAGTGAGGTGACACTACAGTCATAATCAGCAAAGACTGGTGGGGAATGTGCTTGGGTCCCCCCCACCAGAAGCACAGCAAGTTTTGTTTTTTGTTTTTTTTTTGTTTTTTTTTTGTTTTTTTGTTTTTTTTTTTCAAAAAATAGTGGTAGAACATAAATCAGAAGGTACTTGCCTTAACTCCTGGTCTCCTGCTGCCAGTATGATGACCTCAGGATGTACTGCAGGAGAGATGGTCAGTGGAGCTGGTACTGGAGCTGGGAGGTGCTGAGGAGCAGGCACTGGAGCTGAGGAGTGATGAGGCGCCGGCACTGGAGGCACAGAGTGATGTGAAGCTGGAGGTGGAGGCACAGAGTGACGTGGAGCCGGAACTAGAGGCACAGAGCAACATGAAGCCAGAACTGAAGGCCCAGGGATGGCGGGTGAAACAGCAGAGGAGGCAGTTGACAGCTCAGCAGCAGATACCTTGGAGGAGAAGAAAGCAGCAGCAACAGATGAGGAAGAGGAAGGAGCTGACGGGACAGCCAATGAAGAGCTCAGGAGCAAAGACGGGGGTGCTGCTGCTGAATTTCTCTGAAGCAGCAAAGGAGCAGCTGTGTCTTCCATAACCAGCTGGTTCCAACCCAGCAGGGGCACATACTCAAGGAGAAGCCAGGGTTTCTAGTCCAACATTAATTCTGTCTATACGAGCAAAACCTTCTGGCGCTCCTCCTACTCCTCCTCGTTAAGAGAAAACTGGGGCCCCAATGCAGCAAACCCAATGTGACATCCAGTGTAGGCATGGAGACAGCAGGCAGAGGAGTAACTGGTGATGATCAGATCAAATCAAATCAAATCAACCTTTATTGTCATATTGCTGTACATACAACTGTAGTGCAGGCAAGATGAAATTGTGTTTCTCTCGACATCCATATAAGTAGAAGAACTTGATTTAAGACACACTCACACATATCTTCACCCCCCCACCCCACCACATCCATTGACACATCCCTGAGACATACTTGAAAAAAACTAACTAACTATAATATACAAACAATGTACATAATGTCCGTAGGTGCAGTAGTGTATATGAGAAATTCTGGATCAACTGTTCAGCATCCTAACAGCTTGTGGAAGGAAGCTGTTGATCAGTCTGGTGGTTCTGCCTCTGATGCTCCGGAATCGTTTGCCAGATGGCAGAAGTTCAAAGTGTTTATGCAGAGGGTGCGAACGGTCCTTGACAATGTTCAGTGCCCTGCTCCTACAACAGTTCTGAAAAAGTTCTTGAACAGAGGGGAGGGAGACTCCAATTACCCTCTCAGCTCAACTATCCTCTGCAGGGCTTTTTTGTCTGACATACTGCAGCTGGAGTATCATGTAGCAATGCAGTACATCAGAACACTCTCCACCACACCTCTGTAGAAGGTCTTGAGGATGCAGATGGGGAGAGAGGCCTGTTTGAGTTTCCTCAAGAAGTGCAGTCTCTGCTGAGCCCGCTTCCTGATCCCCAAGGAATTCTTGCTCCAGGTCACGTCCTGCGAGATCTGCACTACGAGGAACTTGATGTTCTCCACTCTCTCCACTAAACGGCCGCCAATGCTGAGGGGGACGTGTTCAGGCTGTGACCGCCGGAAGTCGATAATCATCTCCTTCGTTTTGTCCACGTTGAGCACCAGATTGTTCTCCCTGCACCAGCCCTCCAGCTCTCTCACTTCTTCCCTGTACATTGATTCCTCATCCCTCTGAATAAGTCCCACCACCGTGGTGTCATCTGCAAACTTAATAATCTGGTTCCCTTCGTGTCTGGATACACAGTCATGTGTTAGAAGAGTAAACAACAGTGGACTGAGTACGCAGCCTTGAGGGGATCCGGTGCTCAGCGTGACAGAGTTGGAGATGTTATTTCCAACCCGGACAGACTGAGGTCTCTCAGTCAGGAAATCCAGGATCCAGAGGTATGTGGCGGTGTTCAGACCAAGAAGGAGTAATTTCTCCATCAGTCTCTGGGGAATAATGGTGTTGAATGCTGAACTGAAATCAATGTACAGGAGTCTGGCGTAGGTGTCTTTCTGATCCAGGTGGGTGATGACAGAGTGCAGGGTGGTGACTATAGCATCCTCCGTGGAGTGGTTTGAACGATATGCAAACTGGAGCGGGTCGTGTGATTCAGGGAGGCAGGCTGTAATGTGTGGTTTGACAAGCTGTTCAAAACACTTCATCACAATTGGTGTCAGTGCAACAGGACGATAGTCATTCAGACAAGACACAACTGGTTTCTTTGCCACCGGTACAATGATAGAGGTCTTGAAGCATCTGGGAACGACGGCCTGACTCAGGGAGATGTTATAAATGTCAGCCAGTACATCCGCCAACTTGCTCGCGCAGTCTCAAAGCACACGTCCCGGGATGTTGTCCGGACCTGCAGCTTTACGTGGGTTGACTCTGGTTAGTGTCCTCTGTGTGTCCGCTGTGTTGATGGTAAAAGCTGGTCCGACCGATGGTGGGGATGGGCCAGCCCTCCCTCTGATTGTCGGGTTTGATGCTTCAAAACGTGCAAAGAAGTAATTGAGCCTGTCTGGAAGCGAAGTGTTGTCATCATCGACCCCCTGCCTAGACTTATAGCCCGTCAGTGTCCGAACTCCCTGCCACATCTGCTTGGTGTTCCTAGTGTCACAGAGGTGACCCTGGATTTTCTCCGCATAGGCACGCTTCGCCGTCTTAATTCCCTTTGAGAGCGCAGACCTGGCTGAGTGGAGGGCAATCCTGTCCTTCGCTCTGAAGGCTGCATCTCTGGCTGTAAGCAGTGAGCGCACCTCTGCGGTCATCCAGGGCTTATGGTTACCCCGCATAGTGATGGTCTTCACTGTAGTGACATCCTCTGTGCACTTCGCGATGTAGCTGGTGACCGTTTCAGCATACTCCTCCACATTTGTCTTGTCTTCCTGGGAGGCTGCTATTTTAGTCTGTGTGCAGAAAACAGTCTTTCGGATGGAGTCGGATGGAGTCTGATGGAGCTACTCAAGCTGAAGAGTGGCTTGGAGAGGGTCTCGTAACCGAATGAGAAGCAGAGGATGTCTGTACCCAGGGACATGTCCCTGCTGGCACAGGTGCAGGGTAAGATAAGCTTCTCTCCAATGGCCAGAGCAACCGTTGCAAAGGGGAACGGTGGAGAGGAACCTGGTCAACCCTGTCTTGGTCCACAGTCTAGGAAAAGTGTCAATCAGCTCAGCCGCACCATGCAGGTATCTCAGGGCTTCCTCAGAAGTGCGAGAGGCCTGGGCATCGCTAATAAAGTCCTCTATCAGGCCTGCAACCCAATACTCCTCCTCATCGAAGCTGAAAAGACTTAAGCCCATGCCCGCAGAGTCAATAGGTGCCATCATTCTGTCATGGGCATCCTCTGAAAGGCAGAAAAGACAGACTCTGATGCAGGCAGGACTTCAGTTTAACTGGGTTTATTTTTCAAAAAAACACAAAACAATAAGCAGCACAGGGGCTGAACATAAAGCGAGCTGTGAAAGGCTGAAAACTCACAGAAACAAGCATAATCATGGGGACGGGAGTCAGGGGGAAATCCACAGAATGGCACCACACCAAATGAATGCAGACAAGAACATATATAGGGAACAGATGATCAGAGGAAACACGAGACAGCTAGGGATAGTAATCAGGGATAAATCAGCAATACATGAGTAGAAATGGCTGTGACTATGGAAGACATGAGGGACTGAGAATGATAGAAAAGGAAATACAGGGAACACACACACACCAGACTTGTACAGACGACCAAGGCGGGACACAGAAAAACAACAGCTGGTAATGGGGACCGCATGACAGATTGAGGAGGAAGACAATAACAATCACAGAGGACCCAGGGGAGTCACAGAAGGCAAAACACAGGCAAATAATCATAATAATACATGTAGAATTATTGCTATAAGGTACTAAGATTATTTAATTTATTCATATAGGTGGGTGTGTGGGAACAAAGGGTTACTTCGGGAGCACACACATATACACAAAAAAAACTCGTTTGGGGCACCAGTCCAAAAGCCTGGACAATTTTATTAATAACTAATCTTTATTGGGTGGTGCGGTGGCGCAGTGGTTAGCACTGCGGCAGCACAGCAATTCACCCTTGGCCATGGGAACCCTGGTTCGATCCCAGCCCCTGACCAACAGTGATCTGTGTGGAGTCTGCATGTTCTCCCCGTGTCTGCATGGGTTTACTCCAGGATTTCTCTGGTTTCCTCCCACAGGCCAAAAACATGCAGGTTAGATTAATTGGAGAATCTAAAGTGGCACTAGGTGTGAATGTGTGTGTGTGAACGGTAAAGGGACAGCGCCGTACTGTGGCTGCTACATCCATCCAGGTGGATGCCCTCAATTTCCCCTCTGGGGAACATTAAAGTATACAAAATCAAATCTAAAATCAAATACCTTCTATCAATCAGTCTCAACATTCGAGAATTCTTCTCCATGATCCAAGAGAACACACACACACACACACACACACACACACACACACAAATCAAGCAGAAAATTCTATATACTGTTAACAGGCTTAATGATCAACTCAGGTTAAATGGCATTATATTCAATTCATTTGTCAGCAAGGTGAAATGATCAGCAAGTATCAGGCATCACATTAACTTGTAAGGGATTACTAAGCATAAAGCATATAGTCAAACATTGTGGAACCAAGAGAAACCATAGTTTGAATTTGTAACTGTCATGAAACAGGAGACTGTGAAATAACTGTAACAAAAATATGCAGAAAATTGGACGCAATTTTATGAAGAAAATGATAAAAGCTGATTATATGAAAAAGAAATTATGGGTTACTCTTAAAAGGATGGAGGTTAATGAAAAGAAGGATATTATTTTCCTTCAGTTTTATAGCTCCTATTGTAGCCTTTGGACTAGTTTTTAACATGAAAAAATTTCATCACATTCAATTAAAATTAGACATCACATTTAGCCCAGCAGATAGAAAATGGGAGTCTCGCTTACAACCAACTGTGTCTTCAATAAGTTCAGCGGGCTCCCTCACCAAAGCCAGTAGATGGCAGGGGGAAAGTGACTGCCAGCAGCACATTCTGTTCGGTACAGCGGTTCAAGCGTGGACTCAGGCGCAGAGTAGGCAGTCAGCTCCCCGGGAGGTGACGTCTTACCATGGCCAACAGATGCTTTCCTGGTCCGCAAATTTGCGATTGTCCAAATGGCCGACAGGAGTCACAGAACTGAAGGAAAAATGGATATGAACTGTTCAAGCCACGAAATCCGAGTTCTTCTGATGTAGTGTGTGAGTGAGGTAGTCTCAAGGGAAAAGTCCAAAATCACTATCAGTCCACTTTTACGATGAGGGAAGATTTTCCTTCCCTCACCTCACCTTCCTTCTCTGTGTTAAACAGAGAAGTTTAACACAATAAAATAGAAAAAATAGTCTGAGAAAACGGAGTTTCACTCCCTGCAGAGAAGGTTGAGCTCAAACAAAAAAAAAAAGAAGAAGAAAAAGATCATTCCTAAGATGCATTCAGAAGAGAACAGAATTCAGACCCACAGAAAAACAAACTGAGCGACTAGAGAGTTTTTCTCTTTTTAAATGAAAGCCATTTCTTGGTCAAAACACTTGACTGGCAGCAAGAAGAACCAATTATCATCTATTGCGGGAGATTCAAATGGATTATGGTCCAATATGGAAGAGGTTCTTTGTCTGAAACTGACCAATAGAATAAAAGGGGCTGCCATCTAACCGAGACTGGCTGGTGATTGGCTGATACCAGTCAGATGACTTGCATGGACTCCAGGAGAAAAACACATAAATGTTGAAATTCATATTACTGTATATATACAGATATATATAAGCTAAGCTAACTTCAGTGATTCCTGGCTAACTTTCATTCTTACTCCCATGAGCATGCACTTTCATAAACTCGTTTAAACATAGTTTCAAACATGCAATACATTTCAAATCAATGATACATTTCAAACCATAATTGTTCATCACAGGGTTGGCCATATCTTCAAATAATGTCCTGAGAATTATCCTGAGAGATAGAAATATTGAGGAGAGAGTTAATTTTCAGTCAGAAAAAGCAGTCCAGTGTTGACAGAAGTAACAGCAAACGTGTTCCTGAGTTGTCCAAAAGTGGGGCAATGTTGGGCTTTGGATAATTCTAGGAAACCTGAGGAATGTGGTTCATGTACCTGGATGATTTCAAACAGCTCTTAGCACATAAAGCTGTCTGGTGGGGAATGTACTTCATGGATTTATTATAACAGTCCAGGCGTCCCCTGGCACGAAGAGGATTTTAGGGGTCTCAGTTAAAGACAGGAATGTGGCATTTAAATGGTTTATTTAGGAAAAGGGTGAACGTGAGGTCTTCTGTTCAACAGACGCTGTCCAGGTAAATTGGAACTCAGCATTTAATGTTACATACACAAACTGTGGGCATGATCCCATGACTCTGCCCAGACCATGACAGTTATCATCATTGGTGAATTGATTTAATATTTAGTAGAAAAGTCTTTGTTGGTAATAACAGCTTTCAGACGCCTCCTGTATGGAGAAACTATGTGCAGGCATTGCTCAGGAATGATTTTAGCCCATTCTTCTGCACAAACTGTTTTCAAATCTTGAAGTTTACCTGGGTGTCTTCTGTGAACTCTGATCTTCAGTTTGTTACATAGATTTTCAATTGGATTAATGTCAGGTGACTGACTGGGCCACTCTACCAGCTTTACAGTGCATCTAGAAAGTCTTCACAGCACTTCACTTTTTCCACATTTTGTTATGTTACAGCCTTATTCCAAAAGGGATTAAATTAATTTTTCCCTCAAAATTCTACACACAATACCCCATAATGACAATGTGAACAAAAAAATTGAGATTTTGCAAATTTATTAAAAATAAAAAAGTCACATTATTCACAGCCTTTGCCATGAAGCTCAAAACTGAGCTCAGGTGCATCCTGTTTCCACTGATCATCCTTGAGATGTTTCTACAGCTTAATTGGAGTCAACCTGTGGTAAATTCAGTTGACTGGACATGATTTGGAAAGCCACACACCTGTTAATATAAGGTCCCACAGTTGACAGTGCATGTCAGCACAAATCAAGCATGAAGTCAAAGGAATTGTCTGTAGACCTCCGAGACAAGATTGTCTTGAGGCACAAATCTGGGGAAGGGTACAGAAAAATTTCTGCTGCTTTAAAGGTCCCATTGAGCACAGTGCCCTCCATCATCCTTAAATGGAAGAAGTTGGGGACCACCAGGACTCTTCCTAGAGCTGGCCAGCCGTCTAAACTGAGCCATCGGGGGAGAAGGGCCTTAGTCAGGGAGGTGACCAAGAACCCCATGGTCACTCTGTCAGAGCTCCAGCATTTCTCTGTGGAGACACGAGAACCTTACGGAAGGACAACCATCTCTGCAGCAACCCACCAATCAGGCCTGTATGGTAGAGTGGCCAGACTCTAAAAATGAATGAATGAATGAATGAATGAATGAATGAATGAATGAATGAATGAATGAATGAATGAATCTTTATTTTGGATAGATTAAAAGTAAAGATTAAAAGAAAGGAACAGAATAATATAACAAAGGGGGGAAAAAACATCTTACAAGGTCAAATTAAATAGTAACTCCTCTGATTATACAGTTCAACATAAGTTATCTGAAATGGGTGATGGCTGAAGCCGCTACTTATATTGCCCACCCATATTCCATCCATGAATTCAAAAGAGAAACAAGAGCGATTACAATTCAGAATAAAGCTAAGACAAAACGTGACAAAAATCTAAGCAACAACACAACACAGACAGAATATGACAATCCTTATGTGATTTTACATGTCATCTTGTATATATGTTTGGAGTATTTCTTCCTTTAGTTTTTGTTTAAATTGTCCAGGCGTTGTACATGATTTTAATTCAGGTCCAAAAGCATTCCACAATCTACCTCCTTGCACTGAGACACAGTGTTGCTTGGTGGTAGTTCTCACTGAAGGTTTTTGAAATATACGTTCCTCTGAAATGATATCATTTCTCCCTTATTTGGAACAACTTCTGGATATTTGCGGGCAGTGATAGATTCTTCACTTTAAACATTATTACTGCAGTTTTAAAGTCAACCAGATCTTTCAGCTTGAGAGCTTTTAATTTAAGAAATAGTGGGTTTGTTGGTTCCCTGTAAGTAGCTTTGTTTATTATTCTAATAGCTCTCTTCTGAAGCAAAAAGATTGGATATATGTTTGTTTTATATGTATTTCCCCATACTTCAGTACAATATGTCATGTAAGGGAGTATTAATGAATGATACAAGGTATATAGTGTGGGTTGATTCAGCAAATATTTCACTCTGTGTAGTATTGCAATTGACACAGTTTATTATCAATTATTACTCGTGCGGAGGTAAAAGATCAGGCGAGATGCGACAAGCTGGAAGGTTGCAGAGTTTTATTTTCCTCCAACATAATGAGACGCACTTTGTAGCTCTGTGCACTACTGTGCTATTGAGACATGTCACACAAGCTCTTTTACACAGTGATACAGGAAGAGAGAATGCATGGCACATTAGCATATCAGTCAATACACATGATTAGCATGACATTGGTTGGCTCGAGGACACATGCATACAGTCCCGTCTGACTGTCTCCTGTGGTTCTTTGTCCATCTGTGAATTGTCCTCTGTATGCAAATTGTCTTCCGTTTCCTCCAGCCCTGCTGAGTGTGAATTAGAGTCAATCTGCAGTGTGTTGGGTCACCACAGGGCTCCCCCCAGAATGCTCAGAAGGGGCTGTGACCCCCCCCCCCCCCCCCGTTTGGGCTCCAGCTCCTGTAGAACTGTCCCGCTGTAGAGGAGTGTCAGAGGGCATGTCAATCCGTGGGGGGAGGGGTGGAAAAGACAGTGTACTCCGCTCCGAGTTCCAGCATGTTGAGCGACCGTGGATTGTGGGCGCACAGGGCCAGTGCACGTCGTGCATAATGGAACAAGACGGCGATCGGATGGCTTTAGGGAGTGAGATGTGGGAAGAGCGCTGTGGAGGAGGAGGGGGAGGGGGTGGGAGTAAGTGAGTGCCGGCCCGGGACGTCAAAGGTGTCTGGGCCTCGCAAAAATTGCGTGTTGATCCGTGATGGTGAGGGACTTTCCTGGTAAACCAGAGGCAGTGATCTGCAGCAGCTGCGAAAAAAAATAAAATTAAGTCTCTGACTCCTCTCACAGCTCGGTCCAGCAAGGATGTGGGGAAGGCGACGGCCAAATTCCCCGAGGATGCGTAGTGGCTGTGAAACAACTGCAGCTGTGTGAGGGACTTGGCGGTGTGGCTTTAGGGGTGGACACAGCCCTAAAGCCTTCGGGGACAGCAATCGGCTAGGCTCCTGTTGTGCGCCGTGGCTGAGAAACCCATACAAAGTCCTGTGTGCAGGCTGCACGTCTGCTTCAGGTGCGTGAGCAGCCCTGAAGATTCCGAGGATGGCGATCGGCCGCGTTTCTCAGGCATGTGCAGCGGTGGAGGACGCTGTATCAGTCTGTGGAGCTGGTTTGTCCCTGTGCTTGGCGCGCGCTTGGCGCAGTGACCACATAGCTGGCAGTTGCGCTGTCCTCGTAATCCTGCGGTGTGCGTGCGGGGCTTTTGTGCGCGGGAGGTCCACTGTCGTGAGGTGAGTCAGGGTCGGGGAGCTTGTTGGAAATCAATGCAGACGGCGCCGATGACTTTCCCCGTTCAGGCTGCTTCCTTCGGTTCGCTCGTGTCGCCGTTCATAGTGTGTGTCTGTCCCAGCGCTGCCGCTGATCCTCGTGGGTGTGGATAAAGAGGTTGCAGGCGTTCGCTGGTCCTCTGGAGTCCACAGCGCGGTGAGAGGGAGCAGATGGTCATTCTGTCTCGTCAGGTCACCAGTGTGGAGGGAAAAAATCAGGCGAGGGGTGCGCCATGACACGTCTAGGGTCACCAGTGTGGAAGTAAAAGATCAGGCGAGATGCGAAGAGCTGGAAGGTTGCAGAGTTTTATTTTCCTCCAACATAATGAGACGCACTTTGTAGCTCTGTGTGCTACTGTGCTATTGAGACATGTCACACAAGCTCTTTTGTATAGTGATACAGGAAGAGAGAATGCATGGCACATTAGCATATCAGTCAATACACATGATGAGCATGACATTGGTTGGCTCAAGGACACATGCATACAGTTCCGTCTGACTGCCTCCTGTGGCTCTTTGTCCGTCTGTGAATTGTCCTCTGTATGCAAATTGTCTTCCGTTTCCTCCAGCCCTGCTGAGTGTGAATTAGAGTCAATCTGCAGTGTGCTGGGTCACCACACTCGAAGAAATTTAGTTTTGGATACCCTTTCAATCTCTACACCATTTACACTGAGTTTAGATACTGAGTTGTTGTGATGGTTGTTCAAAATTATAAATTTTGTCTTACTTAAATTGAGCATTAATTTGTTTGAATCAAACCACAGTTTAAGCTTTCCTAATTCCTTTCCAAGTGTATCCAAAAGTTGTTCCAAATTGCTTCCACTGCATAATAAATTAGTGTCATCAGTAAACAATATTAAATCCATTTTTTCCAAAACTTTACATATATCATTTATATACATATTCAATAACAATGGCCCCAAAACTGAACCCTGTGGGACTCCACAAGTAACCTTCAGTAACTGTGAGTTTTTGCCACCAACACATACATACTGATATCTGTTCTTTAAATAACTACATAACCAGGACAGTGCTACCCCCCAATACCATAATTTCAGGTTCAGGTTCAGGTTACTTTATTTGTACCCGTAGGTAGATTTGTTTTGCAGTCAGGTGACATCCATATTTACAAACCACAATTACATTCTACAGGAAAGAGGTGGCCCAGCTGGTGTCCTGGTGCAGCCACAACAACCTGCAGCTGAACGCTCTGAAGACAGCGGAGATGATTGTGGACTTCAGGAAAGTCACAACCCCACTGCCCCCCCCCCCCCCCCCCCTCACCATCACAGGCTCTCCCATCACCATTGCAGATTCCTTCTGCTTCTTGGGCACCACTATCACCCGGGACCTCAAATGGGAGCCAACCATCAGCTCCCTCATCAAAAAGGCCCAGCAGAGGATGTTCTTTCTGCGGCAGCTGAGGAAGCTCAAGCTACCCACCAAGATGTTAGTGCAGTTCTACACGGCCATCATCGAGTCCATCCTCACCTCCTCCATAACTGTGTGGTATGCAGGAGCCACTGCCAGGGACAGACTAAGGCTGCAGCGCGTCGTGCGCACTGCTGAGAAGGTGATCGGCTGCAAGCTCCCATCTCTCCAGGACCTGTACATCTCCAGGACCCGGAGGCGTGCTGGCCGGATCATAGCCGATCCTTCACACCCTGGTCACGTACTGTTTGCCCCCCTCCCCTCAGGTAGAAGACTTCGGTCCATTCAGACTAAAACCTCCCGGCACATGAATAGCTTTTTCCCCTCTGCCATCAGACTGCTGAACATTAAGTGACTTATTGACTCTCGTGCACTATGTACAGCAGCTCAACCAGACTCATGACATTCATCACTGTTTTTCTGTTGCATTATCAACTGCACTGTGGTACCCCATATTATCTGCTACTTGCTAATTTATTTAAAACTAACTAACTAACTAACCTGCATTTATATAGCGCTTTTCTAGTCACAAAGACCACTCAAAGCGCTTTCATTAATACTAACCCTCTATTCTAAGGGCCTATAGGAAACAGATATCTAGGGACAATTTAGAACAGCCAATTAACCTAACATGCATGTTAGGTTAATTGGCTAACCTAACATGCTAGTCAACTGCCTTGACTAGTCAACTGCCTTGACTAGTATTACTCATTATTACTATTATTATTATTATTATTATTATTATTATTATTATTATTATTATTATTATTATTATTACTTATTTTTCTACACTTATTGCCCGTTTTTAGTCCTTTAGTTTTTTAGTTTATCTCTTTATCTCATCATGTTTTTAATGTTGCAGCATGGCACCGAGACAAATTCCTAGTTTGTGTACTACATGAACAATGGCAATAAATCTGATTCTGATTCTGATTCTGATTCTGACATTCAACATAAACACAAACACAGGCACACATGTAGCTGACTATAAACATGATAAAAGTACTCAAGGCTCCATCAATCAGTACATAAGATAAAGAGATAAGAGAAAAAACAAAGAGAGAAGAGAGAAGGGTCATATTAAAAAGTTAAAGACTAATCAAAGAGGTTAAAAACTCAAAAGTCTTAAACCCAGTAAAAGATTTCGAACCCAAATAAAAAAACCTACAAAAATAAGTAAATATAAAATGAAATTAATATATAGGTAACTAAATTATGTGCAATATATTGTTACAACTTGTTCTACTCTTTGACAGCAGCAGGAACAAAGCTGTTTTTGTAGCGCTGGGTTTTACTTTTTGGGACAGCAAACCTCCGTCTGGAGGGAAGAAGCTGAAAGTGGCAGTGCAAAGGGTGGGAGTCATCATTTAAAATGGAGGTAGCAATCCTCTGTACCTGTCTGGTGTACAGGGATGTCAGGCTCAGCTGTAACTCACCAAGCAAACAACTGGATCATCTAACTACCTGATCCAAGGATTTCCTCTGTTTCAGTTTTATCTGACCAAACCATGACACTAAAGAAAAGGATAAAACAGATTCAATAAAAGTCCGATAAAACATTATCATTATGGTTCGGCCAATTTGGAAGCGTGCAAGTTTTCTTTAACAATGCAAATGTTGCTGACCCTTTTTGCACACCCTTTCACAGTTCTCTTCAAAGTTTAAATTACTATCAATAATCGTCCCCCAGATATTTGTAGGATTGTACACATTCAGTGATCTGGCCTTTTAGTACAGTGACTTCGTGCCTGGGAGTTTTCCTCCTAAAGTCAATAATCATATCTTAAGTTTTTGTCGTATTGAGCTGCAGGTAGGAATCCTCACACCAGCGAACAAAATCATCAACTACTGGGCCGTGGCCACTCTCACCATCCTGGGGGAGACTAACAACAACTGAATCATCAGCATACTTTATAATGTGTCTGTTGTCATGTCTGCTCCGACACATGTTTGTGTACAGGATGAAGAGTAGTGGTGACAACACACACCCCTGAGGAGAGCCAGTAGAAGAGCACTTTTGGTCAGACAATGTGCCATTGACCCTTACTCTCTGTGTCCTGTTGGTTAAAAAAAATCCAGAATCCAAACCACTATATTATTACTCAAATCAAATTGTTGCAGGAGCCTTTCAACTAAAATATGAGGTTGGATTGTATTAAAGGCGGAAGAAAAGTCCACAAATGCCTGGCATGTGTCCCATTAAAATCCAGATGTTTTAAAAGCATGTTAAACAGAGTGACAGTGGCATCCTCCACTCCTCTGTGAGGCCTATAGGCAAACTGCAGAGAATCAAATGCATGCTCAGTCTGCTTTAGGACCTCATATCTGACCAGTTTTTCAAAAAATTTTCATTAAAATTAAAGTCAAAGCAACTGGTCTAAAGTCGTTTACCGTTTTAGGACAGGTGGATTTTGGAATGGGGACAACCATGGCATCTTTCCAGATCTTAGGCACATGTGTCTGTAAATACTTATTGAAAATATAGTGAAATACAGGACTCAATTCATGTGCACAGGACTTTACCAATCACCCACATACGTATATTATCAGGGCCCTGACTTTTGTTCACTTTTACAGCACAGAACGCCCTTTTAATATCCTGCACCTCAACATTAAAGTGCTGATTGTCTTTGAGTTTCTGTTTCAAATCTTGGGTTTCTGTGCTAAAATCAAAGGAATCAAAACGACCATAAAAACAATTAAAAGCATTAGCCAGCTCTGTGTCTGAATTAAAGCCATCCAAAAACACACGATTACTGCACTCTGTGCTCTGAAGGCCTGCAATAGTTTTCATACTGGCCCAGGCTGAACCAAGTTTCTTTGTTGCCATCTTGCTTTCCAACTCTGATTTATAATTCTGTTTTGCTCTTAAAATTTTGGCCTTCAGCTCTTTTGTGGCAACCTGCAGCTCAGAAACAACCCCCTGTCTAAAGGCAAGTGCTTTCCTCTGTAAGCAGGATTTAACTGATTTTGTAACCCATGGCTTGTTGTTGGGATATATTTTGACACGTTTACATGGAATGATCATATCTCTGCAGAAAGCCATGTATGAGCATGTCATGTCCACCAAAGAGTCCAAATCATCCCCACAGGACAGTGTGAAAACCTCCCAGTCCCTACAGTTAAAGCATTCCTGGAGGCAGTGTACTGAATCCTCTGTCCACACGTCTATGTCTCTGGTCTTCGCCTTGCCTCTTCTGAGAGCAGTTTTATATGTGGGCAGCAAATGTACACAGTTGTGATCTGAGGATCCTAAAGGAGGAAGGGGAAGTGATTTATAGGCCCTCTCAATGGAGCCGTAGCACAGGTCCAATGTCTTTTTTCGCCTGGTTGGGCAGGAGACATACTGATAAAAGTTTTTAAGTGTCTTCTTTAAAGAAACATGGTTAAAATCCCCAAGAATAAAATTTGGAGCCTCTGGGAAAATCAACTGCAACCGCTGTACCACATCAAAGATGGTGCTGGAGGCAGAGGCAGCATCCGCTCTCGGGTGAATGTACACAGTCGTCATAAAAAGTTGGGGGAACTCGCGGGGCAGATAAAAGGGGCATAGCGATACGGACAGAAGCACACATCGGGTGTACAGATGCGGTCTCTGACCGTGACAGATGTACAGTACTGTTTATTGATATATAAACATACGCTGCCCCCCTGACTTTTCCCCGTTATCTCTTCCTGCCGATCCGAGCAAAGAGGGGCTCCAAAGCCGTCAATCCACAGGTCCGCATCCCGGTCATGCGCTGTAAGCCACGTCTCTGTGTAAGCCATGACACAGCAGTTCTTTAAGTCCTTCTGATTTAGTACATTCCCTTGAATTTCATCCACTTTATTTCTCAGGGATTGTACGTTCCCCATAATAATGGAAGGAAGAGGAATGCAGTTAAGCTGACGCCTCCTCAGGTTTAATCTTGCGCCTCCACTCTTTCCGCGTTTCCTCCTCTTGTCTCTCTTTTCATCGTTGTGTCCATGAGAATCTCTTAAAATAAAGTCCGGCAGTTGCGGCACAGACTCAAACACAGATGCTGCATTATCAATGTTTAAATGCAGTAACATGTCTCTGGAATACTGTATTCTTCCCGGCATGATCACGATCGCGCTTACCTCCAAGACAAAGAGCCGGTAGGAAAAAAAAACGACAGTGCAAAAACAAGGAGGAAATCCATACTGATGGAACCAGGGAGCTCTATCGTTATATAGTCCACAAACATTCAAGGACAAAAACGGCACAGAGAATTACGTTAAAACACATCAAAGTGCATAAAAACAGAGACACAGACCTCAAACTTTTTTCACCCACTGCCGGTTGCTGCGTGCACATGCGCCCAATTTTGTAGTTTATTTAATAATAAATTATGATCCACTGTATCAAATGCTTTTTTAAGATCCAGGAATACCCCAACTGAATACTCTTTATTTTCAACGGCAGTTGATATTTTTTCTATAAATTCATTAGAGCAAATGCAGTTGTCCCCTTGTGTCTGAACCCATATTGCTGCTCACACAATAAATTATTCTTCAGTATGAAGTTGTCAATTCTCTCACAGAATATTGTTTTCAAGTATCTTGCAAAATTGCGGCAATAGTGAAATTGGTCTATAGTTTGAAAGTTCCCCTCTGTCACCCGTCTTGTATATCGCAATTACTTTAGCTATTTTCATTGCACTGGGAAATATACCTGTTTGGAGAGGACAGGATACAAATATACTGTACGTCAGTGGCTGCACTAAACATTCACTGATAGTTTTGACTAAAAGCATGTCAATACCATCACAATCCACAGATTTTTTACTTTTAAAAGATTTAACAATTTCAATGACCTCTCTCTCGTCTGTGTTCTTTATTAAAATGCAGTCTTTTATAGCAGTGTTTTTGCTTATTGTATCACCTGTAGGTGCCGTAATGGGTATTTCTCAAGCCAAATTACGACCAGTGTTAACAAAAAATTTATTAAATTCATCTGCAGGTGAGACTGCATTCGCACTCGGCGTTCTTTTTTTTTTTTTTTTTTGAAAGATTGGTTGGGTAGCTTGTATTTCTGTTTTTATTTCCAAGAATATTGTTAAGCATTGTCCATGTATTTTTAATATCATCTCTGTTTTTCTCCAACTCTTTAGTGTAATAGTCTCTTACTACATCTCATTATGTATGTTAACTTATTTTTGTATGTTTTATACCACTGCTCTGCTTCTTTGTCCTTTTCTTTAGAAAAGCTTTATATAATGATTTTTTTTACATGCTTTTTGTAATCCTTTGGTTAACCATGGCTTGTCAACAAATTTCTGTTTAAGCTTTTTCTTTACTAATGGGCATTTTTTTTTCATAAAGAGTGGTTACAATGTTCATAAGTGTGTCATTCATTTACATCTGATACATAGACTTTTGTCCAGTCTTGCTTCAGCAGGTCTTCTTTAAAAGAACTGATTGCAATTTGTGATTTGTATCTGAAAGATTTTAAAGTCTTTTCTGTATTGGCCCCCATGTGGCCATGGATGAGTGCAAAGACTGGCAAATGATCACTTATGTCATTTATCAATAATCCACTTTCTATTTTCTTATCACTAATATTAACAAACAAGTTATCAATAAGTGTAGCAGTGTGAACTGTGATTCTACTGGGATGTGTTATTGTGGGATATAGACTCATACTGTACATAGAATTCATGAACTCTGTAATTACATTTTGTTGAAATGGATTTAGTAAATCAATATTGAAATCTCCACAGATTACAACCATTTTCTTACTAGTTATATTATTGTACAGCTTGACTAATTTATCTCTGAATGTCTCGATGCAAGTTCCCGGCATTCTATATACACAACTTATAATTAAATTTTTTGTTTTATCTTGGTCAGTCTCAACAGTAACACATTCCAGAATCCCTGGTAGTGCAAAGGACATTCCATTTACAAGTATACAGGTCATCAATATACAGTGCAACACCACCACCCTTTTTTTTAGATCTATTAATATAAAACATCTGATATCCCTCTATTGCCATCAGAGAAGCCTGCTCTTCATTAAGCCAAGTTTCAGAGACTGCGACAGCTGTAAATTTTCTATCTAGATGTTTTAAATAGTCCTGAATCGGTGGAAAGTTTTTGTTAAGACTTCTGCTGTTGAAGTGTATTATTGATAGTTTACCATCTAATTGCACTTGACTTTTAAATTGCTTTTCAGTATAATATTCACAATGATTATGAATATTATTGAAGAAGTGGTTATCAGGATCAATATCATTCTCCATCTCTTGTAGTTTATGTTCAGCATAATGGCACATTTTCAGAGTTTTAATTTCCTCACTCTGTGTCAAATGACTTCCTCCAACTGGGGATAATTGATGTCTACTAAAGTCAGTCATAAGTTTTTTGTTTTGCTTTGTTTTGTTTTTGTTAAAATTACATTAACATGGTATGTCACAAAAGAACTATTCTTGCCGTGTGTGTGGACATGGATTATCGTAGTCTCTTCATTTTCTTAATCAGTGTTCATCTATATTTATTTAAGTCAGTAAGATCTCTGATTATTATGGCCTTTGCTTCCTCAGGTGTTCCATTTAGTTTGATCCAAACTCTACAGTTTCTTGTCCATGTTGCCTGTATCTTATTTTGTCTTTTCAGCATCCGTGCTTGCGGTGCTATTTCAGCATTAGTCTTTGTTAAATGTTCATTTTGGTAAACTTCTGTTCCCTGTAGCTTTCTGGCCTGCCTCAGTATTTTTAACCTTCTGTTCACAAAGTGCATCACAATCAATTTCTTGTTGTTTGATATTTAATGTCTAGTCCACTTACAATTAGATTGTCCATACGAGAATATTGTTCAAGATCCCCGATGCGTCGCTCCAAGTCTGCAATTTTTTTGTCTTTTTCCTTAATTGTTAATTTCAATTCTCGGACTTCCTCCATTAGCCCTAATAGTTTAAGCTGTTGATTTGCCACTTTGGTCAGTTCTTCTGACAAGAAGTTCAGAGATTGTTTAATCTCTTCCATTTCTCCTTCTTTGGTGGCATTTTTACTGACCTGTTGATAGTAAAACAATCTCTGCTGGTGTCGCCGGTATCCAATCCAACCAACCTCAAATCCAGCTGGGGCCTCAGCTAGCCCCCTCCGCTGCTAGTCTTGCTGCTTACCGCCGCTGCAATTGAGCTCCTATCCAGCCGGGGTGCCGTCAGCTCCTCCACCGAGCCCCGCTGCCGCTGTAGTTGAGCTCCGATCCGGCTCCTGTCCAGCTGGGGTCCCGGTAGCTCCTCCGCTGAGCCCCGCCGCCTACCACCGTCTTCCTCAGTAGTTCCTCTGCCGAGCCCCGCCACTGTAACTGAGCTCCAATCCGGCTCATATCCAGCTGGGGCCCTGGCTGCTCCTCCACTGGTTCCCGTCTCCTACCGCCGCTATAGTTGAGCTCCGATCCAGCTCCTGTTCAGCTGTTGCCTCAGTTAGTTCCTCCGGCGAGCCCCAATCACAAGATTCTAAGAATCTGTGAGGGAGGCACAGCTGTCATCTACCAGGCCGATGCCGGGTCAGTGAGATGAACCGGGGTCAGAGTCGCTCCTTTGTATCGGTGTTAGGTGCTACGATTAGCTATGGCATTAGCCATAGTGATAGCATTAGCTTAGCACATCCCACGGCTCTGCTGAGCCCCGCCGCCTACCGTCGTCTTCCTTAGCTTTTTATTTTTAATACAATTGCAAAAATCTAAAAAAAAAAAAAAACTTTTTTCATAATGTCATTATGGGGTATTGTGTGTAGAATTTTGAAGAAAAAAATGAATTTAATCCCTTTTGGAATCAGGCTATGTTACAGCCTGTTTCCAAAAGGAATTAAATTCATTTTTTTCCTCAAAATTCTACACACAATACCCCATAATGACATTGTGAAAAAAGGGATTAAATTCAACAAAATGTGGATAAAGTGAAGCGCTGTGAAGACTTTCCGGATGCACTGTATTTTCCTTCTCAGGAGCCAGTTGAGAGTTTCCTTGGCTGTGTGTTTGGGATCATTGTCTTGCTGAAATGTCCACCCCCATTTCATCTTCAGTATCTTGGCCCATGGCAACAGGTTCTTATCAAGGATGTCTCTGTACATTTGTCCATTCATCTTTTCTTCAATTATATGAAGTCTGCCCGTACGATGTGCTGAAAAACACCCCCACACCATGATGGGATGTGCAGTGCCATTTCTCCTCCAACATGCTGTGTTGCGGCATCCAAAAAGTAAAATTTTTGTCTCATCTGACCAGACTATATCCTCCCAATATTTTACTGGCTTGCCCAAATGTTGTGCAGCAAACTTTAACACAACTAGGACAATACTTCAACACAACTAGGACAATAATAATCATTAGTGAGGTTGCAATAACGCTCATGCAAAATATACTGTCTGAGTCCATATTCATATTCTGCAGGGTAATCTAACAATAATAATGCCTGTAATGTTGTTTATTCATCTAGTTGCTCAATGCCTTCTGCAATGTGTATATGTAGCATCATCTCACCTTTGGTTCATCAATAAGAATTATTCTTCAGCTTAAAGACATTGTTTCACCAAGGAAAAAATAGCCAGGAAACTGCTCTTGCATTCACCAGGCCACAATTGAACTCACATTCCTTTGTTGAAACCAGTCTAAGGAATTCAACCCTAGCTGCACTTCCTGTTTTGACTTTATGGCCAATAAACTTGGAGGCATTAGAACAGAACCTCTGTAGTACCTTATATGGTCATTACAAATATCCACAGCTCTACATTACCCCCTACTGGCAACTCTGGAAATGCTGGAGCTAACCAGTGAAGCTTTTCACCACATCTGTGTTAACTCAATTCTAAACATGTCTCTTCTTTTCCAGATGCACGAAAAAGTAAATGGACCCTTATCTTTTAATGTGAAAATCAATAATGGGTTTGAAATATATTAATCTGTGATGTTAGATATGTGCATGCTAAAAGTGTTTAAATGAATGTTTATTTTTACATGTTAATTTAGAAACACTGATTATAAGTTAGATTAATCACTTAGGTTAGCCTAGTTTATATACATAAATGTATAGATGAATATTAAGTGTTAAATATTTGCCAAAATATCTCTCAAATCATATGACCGATCTCAGCCAATCTCTGCTTGACAACAGCTCTCTCAAAGTTCCAGACAAAAGACAGTTTGTTTACTGGACTAAAGTTCTTAAAGTCCACCCACGAAGGAAGGCTATTGGTCTGAGTTCCTGTCAAGCACGGAAGCCTGCGAAAGTTTCCCCAGATAAAAAGGAAACAACGCCCTTTTTCATCCTCTTTTCACCATCTCTTTTTGGCTTTTCACTTCTATTGTCTTCACATCTGTCACAGCAGGAGAACCACTGGAGAACAAAGGATTTCTCCCACGTGTTGCTTTTCTGTGATCACAGAGCCTGAAGTATCCTGTTTTGTTGTAACCTCTTGTATTTTAATGTTTTTTTCTTTAAAGGCTTAGGAATTTTTTCTTTCTGAGCTCATTTCTAATTAGGAGTTAAACTCCAATCCTAGACATTTATTCTTTTAACTTTTTCCTGTTGAACTTTCTGTAAAACCACTGTTTTAATTTTAATTAAAATTTTAATCTTGACTTTAATTTTATAATATTTTTATTGACCAATCCCACACCAGAAGCACTTTTGTCTAAAGTCCAAAAGTCTTTGATCTGAGATCAGATTAGATATATTTAATTATTATCAAATTCCTCTGGGAAGCCACTTGCCAACAAAGAAGAAAAAGGACGTGCAGCCTCTTTACCAAACCCTGAAGAAACATCATCACCATCTTGTTTCAACCTAAGTTACAACTGTGAGTCATACAGTCAAAATCCAGCCTTGTTGACCGCTTGACTATAAAGGTCAAACTGCTGACCCCGAAATATCTGCGGGCAGATATTTTCCCTAACGTCCACGGAATCTTTGGTTGAGGACGACGCTGACAAGGAATCACCTAGGAATCACGTGAGAGGCAATTTTAATTCATCAGCTGAATCAAACGTCTGAGATTTGAGAATCATTCAATATTTGATCAAATGAAAAATTAGAGCCATTAACATACCCTTTCTTTTCAATAAAATCCCGTTTTCATTTTCTTAAAGAGTAATCCAGAACTCTTCATATAATTAGCAAAACTTTCTCCATAAATTTGCATTGTTTCCATAATCTGTTAACTTCAAACTGATCTAAATTTATTTCGCAGTTAACTCCGGTTCTGCAAATGTTAACATTGTTAATCTATCATTTACAAGCTTAATTTCATGGTTAATGAAATCATTGCAATGTCTTTTAATTATCATTTCATTTAATAAATATGTGAAAATGATAGAAGTTGTTGAGAATTTATTTCATTCGGAGTCTGGTTTAAGTCCCCAGTATCGAATTCACTACAATTTTGAGACTGATTATTGATTAATTTATTGAGTGATTAAACAGGTATAAAGTGAAATTAAAGGTTAAATTGCTTCTTAGAGATAGAAGCTGGTGCCCCATGAGTGTTATTAACTTTTCCGGTGTATATGAACCGAGAATTCATCTCAGGTTCCAATACATTAATATAAATTAAATAATTTTTACACCTGATCATAATTAATAATTACCTCCGCCAGGCCAGAGGCCAGGAGGAGGTTATGTTTTTGCCAGCGTTTGTCTGTCTGTTTGTCTGTTTGTTTGTCTGTGGTTTATATTAATCATATTTCCCATAACCTACATATGTATAAGCATGTTAGAATGTTTGGGGATTACATATGTACAACGACCTCACGCCTCAGAACAGGACAAGAGGTCTCAACCGCCAGCGAAGATCAAAGAGCATCCGAGGTGCTGCGGTGGAGACCGGATCGATTGCCCTGACTTCCCAGGGCCAGGTGGAAGAGACAGAGGACAATGAAGGAGATCGATCGCCCTGACCACCCAGGATCAGGTGGAGGAGTAGGAAGACAAAGGAGGGGGGATTAAGCTAATGCGGGATGTCAGCTTTGATGTGCAATGTCTTTTGTTATGTGTGGGTTTAAATATGTAGGTCTGAATGTGTTCGACCTCTTATTCTGCTTCTGCACTGAGATGAGACTTGTTAGAGGAGCGAAGCTGATAATAAACTTTGGTTTATAAATCACATCGCCTCGTTATTCCGAGCTCTTCTACACTGGTGAACCCTGATGCGAGGATGAACAGAGGCGTTCTCCGCGATTGACTCATCGGAGGCCGACCCAGGCAAGCGCCAGCGCCCATGCAGACAGGGGAACGGATGGAAGACGTTCCCCCACGGCAGAAGAGAGGGCTCAACCGAGCACCATCCCCAGTCCTGCCGTGAGAGCAGAAGAAAGGCGCTCTCACCCGGCGGACACATCAAGGACGGCCCACACAAGCGCCGTCACCGTCAAGCTGCCAGAATTCTGGCAAGAAGACCCGAGCTCGTGGTTCCAGCAAGCTGAGGCTCAGTTTGCACTGGCGGGCATAACGGCGGACGAGACGAAGTTTTATCACATCGTCGCCAAACTCGACGCTGCCACGTCAAGATGTGCCGCGGAAGCATAATCCGACAGCCGCCCGCCCATGACAAATACAGAGAGCTGAAGGTGACCATCGTCGAGAACTTCGTCCCCTCAGCTGAGGAGAGAGCAGAGAAGATCCTGGCGATCTACGGCCACAGAGGATGCAGACCCAAGGCCCTCATGGAGGACATGCTGCAGCTCAAGGAGGAGGACAACGACAACTTCCTCTTCCAACACATCTTCCTCAGCACTCTGCCGCCACACATGAGAGGGACGCTGATCAACATGCGGTGCAGCACCCAGCAGGACTTCCGCGCGCTGGCCCGAGAAGCGCAGCGACTCACCAACGCCTGCGGGGAACAGGTGGCCACAGCAGCATCCGCAGATGCCCAGAGCAGCGGAGAACCACAGACAATCGAGCAGAGCCCGCCCACCATGGCGGCAACACGACCAAGACGCAGCAGGTGGAACAACATCTGCTATTACCACCACCGTTTCGCCGAGGGGGCGTACAAATGCGTTCCCCCCTGCAAGTTCAAGAGTTCGGGAAAACGCCAAAACCAAGAACCATTAATGGCTGCGGTTCTCGGCAAAAAAAAAAAACAAGCTTCTCTACGTAACTGACGGACACACCAGCAAACAGTTCCTAATTGACACCGGAGCTCAACTGAGTTTTATCATGCCCTCCCACGCAGACCGGGCCATGGGCCCCCGGGGCAATGGAGCTATGGCAGCCAACGGCTCCATCATCGACACTTACAGTGAAAGGAGCCTGCCCCTCTGCATTCATGGCCGCAACTACAGATGGACATTTATTGTAGCGGCGGTGAGTTTTAACATGTTAGGCCCTGATTTTTTGTGTGCACATGGGCTGTTAGTCGATCTAGCAAATAGACGCTTGGTTAATGCACTGTCATTTTCTTCTATTCCCTACCTAGCTCGAGTTTCTCCACCACCCGTGCAGGCCAACGTCACTACAGCAGGAGGTAAGTTTGATCAACTCCTCACCCAATTTCCAGCACTCACAGTTCCCAAATTCTCAGCTACAGTGGCTAAGCACGGGGTTGAACACTTTATTCCCACAACAGGCCCACCCGTATTCGCCAAAGCTCGGCGTTTAGACGCGACCAAGCTCGCCATAGCTCAGGACGAGTTTACCTCCCTTGAAAAACTAGGCATTATCAGATGCTCAAAAAGCCCCTGGGCGTCGCCACTACACATGGTCCCGAAATCCGACGGTTCTTGGAGACCGTGCGGCGATTACCGCAGATTAAACAATGCGACAGCGCATGACCGCTACCCAATTCCTCACATCCAGGATTTTTCACTACATCTGGCGGGTGCGTGCATTTTTTCTAAAATAGACCTGGTCCGCGGCTACCACCAAGTCCCCGTTCGAGCGGAAGACATTCCTAAAACAGCTGTAATAACCCCCTTCGGTCTTTTCGAATTTTTGCGGATGCCTTTTGGCCTTAAAGGCGCTGCTCAAACCTTTCAGCGGATGATGGATGCGGTATTACGCGATCTCCCTTTCGTGTTCGTCTACCTCGACGATATGCTGGTAGCCAGCTCGTCGGAGGAAGAACACGAACAACATCTCACTATGGTTTTTCAAAGACTAGAAGAGCACGGGTTAATAATCAATCCAGCCAAATGCAAATTCGGCGTGTCACAAATTGATTTTTTAGGACACAGAGTTTCACCGAAGGGGGCAGTCCCACTGCCGGACAAAGTTCGCGCAGTAAAAAACTTTCCACGGCCACAAACGGTCAAATCGCTGCAAGAATTTTTGGGAATGGTTAATTTTTACAACCGTTTCCTCCCCCACGCAGCTCAACTCATGCAGCCCCCTATATGACGCGCTCAAGAAACAAAAGCCTTCCAACGCGGTCGAATGGACCCTGGAGCGCGAACGCGCCTTCGCGGAAGTAAAAAGTGCTCTAGCTAACGCTACATTGTTGGTTCACCCTGATCCCTCGGCCCGCATTGCGCTAACCACAGACGCTTCAGACCTCGCCATAGGGGCAGTTGTGGAACAACACATTGGCGGAACCTGGCAACCTTTGGCATTTTTCAGCAAATCGTTAAACCAAACTGAGCGTAAATACAGCACTTTTGACAGGGAGCTGCTAGCGCTTCATTTATCCATCTGCCACTTCCAGTTCTGGTTAGAAGGGCGGCGTTTCACGGCTTTTGTAGACCACAAACCGCTCACCTTTGCGATGGCTAAAATTTCAGAACCATGGTCAGGCAGGCAACAAAGACAGCTAGCTGCAATTTCAGAGTTCACCACAGACATTCGACATGTGGCAGGCAAACTTAACGTGGTAGCAGACTGCCTCTCTCACACTGTGACATCGCCAGAGCGCGAGGAGACAGATTATACTACCTCAGCCGCAGAACTTTTCGCCAACGCGGACGCGTATGCGGCCCCTATTCACGTAGGGATAGATTACGCAGCCATGGCGGAGGAACAAAGCAGTGACGCAGACGTGCGCACACTCCTGTCTGGACCAACAGGGTTAAGGCTGGAGGAAAGGGGTTTACACGACGGTGAACCCCCCCTAATATGCAACATCTCAACCGGCCGACCTCGCCCGGTAGTCCCAGCTGCATGGCGCCGCCGTATTTTCAACTCAATTCACTCCCACGCGCACCCGGGTGTGCGCGCCTCGGTTAAAATGGTCGCCGAAAAGTTTGTGTGGCCCGGCCTGCGCAAAAACGTAAAGGAATGGGCAAAAACTTGCATGTCTTGTCAGCGCGCCAAAATACACAAACACACAAAAGCCCCTCTAGAGCCTTTTCGAATCCCAGCTAGAAGGTTCGAACACGTTCATGTCGACCTCGTGGGACCACTACCTTCCTCCCAAGGTTTCACACATCTGTTAACAATGATAGACCGTACTACGCGCTGGCCTGAGGCGGTCCCTCTGGCGTCAACCACAGCGGAGGAAGTCGCTCGCGTTTTTTTGACAAACTGGGTGGCATGTTTCAGCGTCCCATCGGACATCACGTCCGATAGGGGGCCTCAATTTGTCTCAGAGCTTTGGTCAGCCATGGCCAGCAGCTTAGGGGCGACAATTCACCGAACCACCGCTTATCACCCTCAGGCTAATAGGTTATGCGAGCGCTTTCACAGATCTTTAAAGGCCGCCCTCAGAGCCTCACTAACGGATACAAATTGGGTAAATAAACTCCCCTGGGTTTTATTGGGGTTGCGTGCCGCGCCGAAAGAGGATCTAGACGCCTCCCCAGCAGAATTAGTTTTTGCACAACCTCTCAGACTCCCAGGTGAATTTTTTACCAGAGAACCCAGAGCCTGGGTATCTTCCAGCCATGAGGCTTTTAGGCAACAACGGACCAGACACTCTCCCCGGACCGGCACATCACTCTTTTCCACGGGTTTTTGTCCCCCAAGCTTTAAAAAATGCCGAATTCGTTTTTGTTAGGCATGAAGCTTTAAAACCAACCCTCCGTCCACCATACGATGGACCATTCAGAGTGCTGGAACCTGGTGATAAGCATTTTGTGCTTGATTTAGGGGACAGAAAAGAAACAGTCAGCATTGACAGACTTAAACCTGCCTTCTTGTTGAGAGACGAACCTGCACGGTTGGCGAGAGCACCTCGGCGGGGTAGACCCCCCAAGAAAAAAGACTCAGCCCCCCTGCAGGGAACAAATAACCACTCTCCTCCCCAAGCTGCAGATTCCTTACAGGAAGGTCCCACCAGGACACCCAAGCGGACCTACAGCAGATTCGGGAGAAGATTAAAACCCAGACAGCACAAGGACTGATGCAAACTAACCAAAAGTTGTTGACTATTTTATCAGTCGGTGCTGTGACAGTTTTAAGACTGACTTGTGATATTACTACGCTGTTATGATTACCACTGAATTCTCTACAGGAGCATAGCTGCTGGAAAGTTTCTTCCTTGTCAAGAGGTTTAACAGTTAGTATGTCATAGTAATTATCTTAAACTGTGGACTTTCTTTAATTGTCCTTTTCTTAGTCGTTTGGGGGGGGGGGCTGTGGTTTATATTAATCATATTTCCCATAACCTACATATGTATAAGCATGTTAGAATGTTTGGGGATTACATATGTACAACGACCTCACGTCTCAGAACAGGACAAGAGGTCTCAACCACCAGCGAAGATCAAAGAGCATCCGAGGCGCTATGGTGGAGACCGGATCGATCGCCCTGACTTCCCAGGGCCAGGTGGAAGAGACAGAGGACAATGAAGGAGATCGATCGCCCTGACCACCCAGGGTCAGGTGGAGGAGTAGGAAGACAAAGGAGGGGGGATTAAGCTAATGCGGGATGCCAGCTTTGATGTGCAATGTCTTTTGTTATGTGTGGGTTTAAATATGTAGGTCTGAATGTGTTCAACCTCTTATTCTGCTTCTGCACTGAGATGAGACTTGTTAGAGGAGCGAAGCTGATAATAAACTTTGGTTTATAAATCACATCGCCTCGTTATTCCGAGCTCTTCTACAATCAGCTGAATCAAACGTCTGCGATTTGAGAATCATTCAATATTTGATCAAATGCAAAATTAGAGCCATTAACATACCCTTTCTTTTCAATAAAATCCCGTTTTCATTTTCTTAAAGAGTAATCCAGAACTCTTCATATAATTAGCAAAACTTTCTCCATAATTTTGCATTGTTTCCATAATCTGTTAACTTCAAACTGATCTAACTTTATTTCGCAGTTAACCCCGGTTCTGCAAATGTTAACATTGTTAATCTATCATTTACAAGCTTAATTTCATGGTTAATGAAATCATTGCAATGTCTTTTAATTATCATTTCATTTAATAAATATGTGAAAATGATAGAAGTTGTTGAGAATTTATTTCATTCGGAGTCTGGTTTAAGTCCCCAGTATCGAATTCACTACAATTTTGAGACTGATTATTGATTAATTTATTGAGTGATTAAACAGGTATAAAGTGAAATTAAAGATTAAATTGCTTCTTAGAGATAGAAGCTGGTGCCCCATGAGTGTTATTAACTTTTCCGGTGTATATGAACCGAGAATTCATCTCAGGTTCCAATACATTAATATAAATTAAATAATTTTTACACCTGATCATAATTAATAATTACCTCCACCAGGCCGGAGGCCAGGAGGAGGTTATGTTTTTGCCAGCGTTTGTCTGTCTGTTTGTTTGTCTGTCTGTTTGTTTGTCTGTTGGTTAGCAAGATAACTCAAAAAGTTTTGGACGGATTTCAGTGAAACTTTCAGGTGTTGTTGGAAATGGTACAAGGAAGAACTGTTTAAATTTTGGGGATGATCCGGATCACCTTCTGGATACAGGAATTTTTTAAAGGATTCTTTAACATTGTCAGATACGGCCATTTTCAACATGTGTGCAGGCCCAATGGAGGGCGCTGCTCGTCGTGTCTGATGAACACAAACTCTGCCTTCTTCAAAGTTTTAGGCACAAAAGCACGCGGAACACAGTGCTGGGCAGGGCTCGGCAGCGTGTCTGTGTGCGCGCTATGCTGCAAAACCTCAGACAGGCAGCTGTCCGCCGCCGGATTATTTGGCAGAAATTCCCCGGCCAGCCATAGTAGCTGCGCAAAAAGAAGCTCTCTGCCGGGGAAGATTCCAAATCCTCATTTGCCGCGGAGCGCAACCCCAATAAAACCCATGCCAACCTGTCTACCCAATTTGCATCCATCAGTGAAGCCCTCAGTGCTGCTTTCAGTGATCTATGAAAACGCTTGCATAACCCATTGGCCTGTGGGTTGTACTCGGTTGTGTCATGATTTCTTTTGTTTTTTCTTTTGAATTCTTGGATGGAAAATGGGTGGCCAATATAAGCTGCGGATTCACACATCACACATTTCGGATAACTTATGTTGAACTGTATAATCACAGGAGTTATTGTCTGATTTGACCTTGTAGGATTTTATTACCCCCTTTGTTATATTATTCACTTTCTTTTAACCTGTACTCTTAATCTATTCGAAATAAAGATTCATTCATTCATTCATTCAATTGCAACGCCCACAGCCTGGGAGTTTGCAGATGCAGGACATGGACACAACACCAACACTTCAGTTTATTACCTCCGCCAAGGAGGTAATGCTTTTACTAATGAACCACTAATCCTATCATTGTGAATCCAATTGCTAGTCATATGTTTTCATGGTCAAGGAATCTGAAAACGTACACACAAACACTGTATGGGGGGGAACTGTGGCGCTTGGCGGAGGTCTGCGCTCTCCGAGTGCTTTTCTAGTTCATATATTGTTACATATACTATATCTGTGTATATATGTATATTCATCTACTGCTTTGGCTAACCAGTTCTTACTATCTTATTAACTATTGCTCTGCGTGCTGCTATCCCTGTGCTGCTGTAACCCTGGAATTTCCCCATTGTGGGACTAATCTTATCTTATCTTAACATGCCTTTTCTTCAGCAATGGAGTTTTGCAAGGTGAGCGGGCATAGTGCCCATGTCAGTTGAGAGCATTACATATTGTTTTCTTTGAAACATTTAATATTATTGATAAGAAAATAGAAAGTGGATTATTGATAAATGATATAAGTGACCATTTGCCAACCTTTGCACTTAGCCATGGCCACACGGGGGCCAATACAGAAAAAATTTTAAAATCGTTCAGATACAAATCACAAAATGCAATCAATTCTTTTAAAGAAGACTTGCTGAAGCAAGACTGGACAAAAGTCTATGTATCAGAGGTAAATGAAGCCTATGACACATTTATAAACATTGTAACCACTCTTTATGAAAAAAATTGTCCATTAGTAAAGAAAAAGTTTAAACATAAATTTGCCTATAAGCCATGGTTAACCAAAGGATTACAAAAGGCGTGTAAAAAGAAAAATTTATTATATGAAGCTATCCTAAAGAAAAGGACAAAAGAAGCAAAGCAGCGGTATAAAACATACAAAAATAAGTTAATATATATAATAAGATGTAGTAAAAGAGACTATTACAGTAAAGAACTGGAGAAAAACGGAGACAATATTAAAAATACATGGACAATACTTAACAATATTCTTGGAAATAAAAACAGAAATACAAGCTACCCAACCAATTTTTTAAAAAATAATAAAATGACTCAAGAGTGTGAATGCAGCTTCACCTGCAGATGAATTTAATACCTTTTTTGTTAACATTGGTCCTAATTTGGCTCGAGAAATACCCATTACGGCACCTACAGGTGATACAATAAGCAAAAACACTGCTATAAAAGACTCCATTTTCATAAAGAACACAGACGAGAGAGAGGTCATTGAAATTGTTAAATCGTTTAAAAGTAAAACATTTACGGACTGTGATGGTATTGACATGCTCTTAGTCAAAACTATTATTGAATGCTTAATGAAACCACTGACGTATATCTGTAACCTGTCTCTTCAAACAGGTGTATTTCCCAATGCAATGAAAATAGCTAAAGTAATTGCGATATACAAGACGGGTGACAGAGGGGAACTTTCAAACTATAGACCAATTTCACTATTGCCACAATTTTCCAAGATACTTGAAAAAATATTCTATGAGAGAATTGATAACTTCATACTGAAGAATAATTTATTGTGTGAGCAGCAATATGGGTTCAGACACAAGAGGACAACTGCATTTGTCCTTCAGTTCAGTTATCAAGCTCCTCTCCTGTGGAATCAGCTGCCAATCTGGATTCGGGAGTCAGACTCGATCTCTGTTTTTAAGAATAGGGCTAAAACCTACCTTTTTGATATAGCCTACAATTAGGGAGGGATCATGTGTTTCTGAACCCTCCCTTAGTTATGCTGCTAATAGGTTTAGTCAGCCGGGGGGACCTCCAGTAATGCACTGGGCCTCACTCCTTTCCTCACTCTCTATGAAATATTTTTTTTTGCTGGTCATTAACATTTGTTTGTTCTCTCCCATAGATTGAGTCCCCATCGTGCTGTTTGCTCTCTACATGTCTGTTCTTTTCTTCTTCTCTGTCCCCTCACCCCCCAGCCAGTCGCAGCAGATGACTGCCCCTCCCTGAGCCTGGTTCTGCTGGAGGTTTCTTCCTGTTAAAAGGGAGTTTTTCCTCTCCACCGTCGCCAAGTGCTTGCTCACAGGGGATCGCCTGATTGCTGGGGTCTTTCTGCAACTGTGGGGGTCCTCCCTACAGTTGATAGTGCTATGAGATGACTGTTGTTGTGAAATGGCGCTATATAAATAAAGTTGAATTGAATTGAATTGAATTTGCTCTAATGGAATTTATAGAAAAAATATCAACTGCCGTTGAAAATAAAGAGTATTCAGTTGGGGTATTCCTGCATCTTAAAAAAGCATTTGATACAGTGGATCATAATTTAATATTAAAGAAACTACAAAATTGTGGTATTAGGGGGGTAGCACTGTCCTGGTTATGTAGTTACTTAAAGAACAGCTATCAGTATGTATGTGTTGGTAACAAAAACTCACAGTTACTGAAGGTTACTTGTGGAGTCCCACAGGGTTCAGTTTTGGGGCCATTGTTATTCAATATGTATATAAATGATATATGTAAAGTTTCAGAAAAAATGGATTTAATATTGTTTGCCGATGACACTAATTTATTATGCAGTGGAAGCAATTTGGAACAACTTTTGGATACACTCGGAAAGGAATTAGGAAAGCTTAAACTGTGGTTTGATTCAAACAAATTAACGTTCAATTTAAGTAAGACAAAATTTATAGTTTTTAACAACCATCACAACAACTTAGTATCTAAACTCAGTGTAAATGGTGTAGAGATTGAAAGGGTATCCGAAACTAAATTTCTTGGTGTAATAATTGATAATAAACTGTGTTGGAAGTCACATATTAATTATATTAAAGGTAAAATATCCAAATCAATTGCAATACTACACAGAGTGAAATATTTGCTGAATCAACCCACACTATATACCTTGTATCATTCATTAATACTCCCATACATGACATATTGTACTGAAGTATGGGGAAATACATATAAAACAAACATATATCCAGTCTTTATGCTTCAGAAGAGAGCTATTAGAATAATAAACAAAGCAGCTTACAGGGAACCAACAAACCCACTTTTTCTTAAATTAAAAGCTCTCAAGTTGAAAGATCTGGTCGACTTTAAAACTGCAGTAATAATGTTTAAAGTGAAGAATCTATCACTGCCCGCAAATATCCAAAAGCTGTTCCAAATAAGGGAGAAACAATATCATTTCAGAGGAACATGTATATTTCAAAAACCTTCAGTGAGAACTACCACCAAGCAACACTGTGTCTCAGTGCAAGGAGTCAGATTGTGGAACGATTTTGGACCTGAATTAAAATCATGTACAACGCTTGGACAATTTAAACAAAAACTAAAGGAAGAAATACTCCAAACATATATACAAGATGACATATAAAATCACATAAGGATTGTCATATCCAGTCTGCGTTGTGTTGCTGCCTACTTTTTTTTTGTCACATTTTGTCTTAGCTTTGTTCTGAATTGTAATCGCTCTTGTTTTGTTTTTCTTTTGAATTCTTGGATGGAATATGGGTGGGCAATATAAGCTGCGGCTTCAGCCATCACCCATTTCGGATAACTTATGTTGAACTGTATAATCAGAGGAGTTATTGTCTAATTTGACCTTGTTGGATTTTCTTCCCCTTTTGTTATATTATTCTGTTTCTTTTAATCTGTACTTTTAATCTATCCAAAATAAAGATTGATTGATTGATTGATTGATTGATTGATTGATTGATTGATTGATTGATTGATTGATTGATTGATTGATTGATTGATTGATTGATTGATTGAAACAGCAGTACCTGCTAGCTCAAGGTCTTTCTGGAGCACCCCACGAGTAGTCTTTGGCTCTTGGATAACTCTTCTTATAGTTCTTTTGACTTCTCTGTCAGAAATCTTGTGAGTAGTTCCTGGTCATGGCCGGTTTATGGTAAAATGATGCTCTTTCCACATCCGAATGATGGGTCCAACAGTGCTCAATGGTACATTCAGCAGTTTAGAAATGCACCTATAACCAATACCATCATTATGTTTTATAACAATAAGGTTGTGATGGTCTAGAGAGAGGTCTTTGCTTCTATCCATCATGAGTTATTTGTGGTGTCACAATTTGATATTCACAGATCAGTCAAGACTTAACTAGTTCTAATTAATTTGCACTTGTGGAGGATGGGATAGCTTCCTAAATTCTGATGGATTTCAGCTGGTTTCTTGGCTTTCTATGACTTTTTGCACCTCTTTTTTTCATATGTTCAATACTTATTCCCTGTGTCATTCCACTTTATTAAATATAACTTGTTTCGTGAACACAGTTGCTTTGATTTCTGTGTATGTGTGGATTACTTGGGTTGTTACTGATATCTGATGAAAACCTCAAGTCAATGGCTCCATGAGAAATATGTTTAATAAGAAAAATGTTGACATGTTCAATACTTATTTTCCCCCGTATAAAAAGCTCTTGCACAGCGCTTCATTTAAATGAACCTGGAAAAAGAAGAGTGTTTATGTCGAGCATTTATTTATTTATCCCTATTTTTCAGGTATGAAATAAGTGTTTATGTACTTGAAATGTGAAAAGTGTTTGCTAGGATGCTTTGTATTATTGTGCTGACAGAAATTTGTCCATTTTCAAAAAGCACTTTTTTTCAATCTTTAGAAATTTGAGTAGTAAATTGTGATTACCGTTATTTACTGTTAACCCTTTCGGTTGGCTTTGAATAGTTACAACCGTGAATTAGAGCTAATCCGCTGGGCAGTCAGAAACCATTCAAAGCTATCCTCTTGTTGACCGTTAAACCAGGCTCTTGGTGGGACATGTAACAGCTGTTAATTATGTTCTTTACAGTAGTAAATTATTAATAACTTTAAATTGTATATTTTTATTTAGTTGGTCATCACCATCATCATAGCAATATGTCAGGGGTGACAACGGATTAAAAGCCTGATCGGAATAAAAATGCCACATGTAAACGCCAGTCTGAATATTCTGACCTGATCACGCTCATTTGGATCAAAATTTCATTCCAATTTAGAGGGGTGGGTTATGCCGATTGTTAATCCGAATGGTGCGAATGAAAACACTTATTCCGAAGGTTGGGCATAAAATATGTTTACTGCGCATGTCTGTACGTCAGCCACATGTCGACATGACGTATTTCCGCCTTTACAGCAGCTAGCGGAAGACATAGCGGGAGTAAAACAAAACTGGACTGTATCGTCCTGCTGTCTCCCTCTGTTCGTCATTTGCAGAAGTATGTAATTGTAGCTTCATTACAGAGGCCAGCAGAAGCAAAAGTACAGTCTGAATAACACAATACAGGTCCATTTCAAAAAGAGAAAGACACGAAGCGGGGCTTGCTAACACCGGAAGTTGCTTCTTCTTCTACTATTTTCAGAATGTCGGAATGTCGAAATGTCGACGTGCGCATGTCAAAATGATTTATTCTGTTCAAACGTGTGGCACATGGAAACGCACGTCCTAATCAGATCAGCTTTTTCAGGATCCATGTAAACAGTAATGTTCTGATCTGAATTGTAATCAGATTGAAGAAATTTTGCCCATGTAACCGTGGCTAATAACTGTTTCGTTTAGGTCTGATCAGATTCCTCCACGCAGCTCTGTCCTTCGCCTTCCGCTGTCAGGAACTCTTGTCTATATCCATCTTATTCAGGTTTCTTTTTACAGTGCCTTTAAATCTGAGCCTTGGTCTACCCTGATTGTGTTTGCCCTCACATAACTGTGAGTAGAGTAACTGCCGAGGGAGACGCTGGTGATAAAAGTTGATTGGCACCAATTCCTCATCAAGCATTGCTGCTATCTCCTTTCTAACTGCAAAGCCTACTCTTGCTTCTCTCCTTTCTTGAGTTGATTTACCACTCCAAAAGAAGATGTACCCATGGTACCCATATTCATTCTGCTACACACAAGGCTGCTGTTTTCCTCTTCTTTTCTCTTCCTGCTCCTAACTTACTTTTTGCTGCCTGTCGGAGTGTGAACAGATCAGCGTGGACCTTGTTAACCCGGGCAACATCCGAGCCAGGATGCGCTGCTTTCTGACTGACCATGTCATGAAACTGCTTGCAAAGTATTTGAGTACCGCTAGCTTTTGCTGGACTAGCAGCACATTCTTGGCAGAGGTATTATTAGTGGCAAGGACAAGCCAAGACAAACTGACTCCAGTATCTATTGCAGTGACTGACCAGATGATAGGTTTGTTTATCTTTGCTCTTTGTGTAGTGCATGTCACGATGCACCGACTGGCACAGTCCAACACAAACCTTGCGACAGATGTGTTTTATATCTGCCAGGATGTCCAGTCTCACCCCATGTATCTGGGAGTGGTCCCCCACAGACCTGTGGCAGATATTGTTTTTAGTTCTGCCAGGATGCCCCGTTTTACCATCCACACCTACAGAAGAGCGGGGTTGCCAATTGAGTGGCCGATGGCCTGACCCATCATACAGGTAGTACGGGTTTTCACGGTTATCCGGTAGCAAGCAAGCCAGTGCCTGACCTGACATGAATTTGGTTGGTAGTAAACCGTTAAAGCTGATATGTGAGGTTAACCCTGTCAGTGCTCAGTACACCATTATAACTGTTAATTAAGGTTCACCCTCTTTTTCTGTGTAGTAAAAGTGCCTTTTGAATTATATTCATTCTAATTAGGAGTCTATCAGGATGCCATATTTTGACAAGATTTGCTCATTCATTGCAAAAGCCCTCCAAATCTGTCAGAATGAATGGACCTTTCTTCTGTACAGCCTCTTCAAGGTCACCCCACAGTAGGGCTGGGCGACAATTCCAGTGGAAAGAGAGGAGTGGATCATAGCAGTGACGAGGGGGATCTGGGAGGAGAGGCAGGTTTTAATCAGAACTGTAGGAAGAGGATCTAGCTGACAGGTTTTTTTTCTTTTGATCGAGTCTCCTCGGGAACAAGTGTTACTTTCTATAGCTTATATAGGACAGGGGTTGCCACTCCTCTCTGCTCGCCTTTCCCCGTCTTATTATGCTGAGCACCAAGCTAGAGCACGGAAAGTACCATTTTTATCTGGTCTTTGGTATGACCCAGCTGGGATTTGAACCCCAGTCTCCCAGCTGTGGGGCGGACGGGTAGATGGTTTGGATTTGTGGATGAGATCTGAGATATCAGAAGGGAAGGGGAGCTGGAAGGAGGCAAGTGGGTGAGAAACCAGATGGATATTAGAAGAGGAGCTGAGGGTGGAATTTGGACCTAGATGTTGATGGATCTTGGAGTTTTTTTCATAAAAAAAATGACATCAGCGAGTTGCAAAAGTCAGCTGAGTATAGATGAGGGAGTAGAGGGTCCAGGGGCCTCATGTACAAAGGGTACTTATGCACAAAAACATGGCGTACATCCTTTTCCATGGAAAATTTCAGATGTATCATGAATGAAATGACCATGGAAATATGTGCAACCCCATGCCAACTAATGTTATTGCTTTGTTGGTGACACTCAGAGGGGATGTTGGGAGACTGATAATGATGTGAAAATGATTGTACACATGATGAACAAACATCCAAGTGTGCGCAATTAGATGAGATGGATATAAAAGCAAGCGCAAAGAAGTGCAGAAAATGCCTCTAACAAAAATGGAGTTAGCATTATTAGAAGATATTGCAAATCACGCAGTGAGAAGAGAAAGGGTATTTAGAGACAGAGATTTTCTGCCTCAGGATGATGACTCGCTTGTCAGCTGGTTTAGTTTTCCATGGGCAGTCCTTGTGGAACTGTGCTTAGAGCTACGGCACGGCGAGAAGCCGAGCGCTACCCAACACAGTGCAGATGCTGACAACTCTGGGGTTCCTGGAAACAGGGGCATTCCAGAGGGAACTGGCAGATCGATCGGGAATTTCCCAATTGAATCTGAGCTGAGCTATAACTTTGTGGGGTGGCATTATCCGGCTGTCACCCAGGTACATCATATTCCCATACAATGCAGTTGAACAGGTTAACATCAAAGCACAATTTGCAGTGAGAGCTGGTTTTCCTAATGTAATCAGAGCTGTCGACAGCACACACATTGCTATAAAATCACCTTCACAAGATGAATATGTGGATGTTAACAGGAAACATTTCCATTCTATCAATATACAAAATATATGTCACGCACAAATGTAACTAACCAACATTGTTGCAAGGTGGCTGGTTCAACATACGATTCATTCATTCTAATGAACAGCATCTTTGGGAACAAAGTACAAGCTGGCATTGTGCAGATGGGTGGCTTCTTGATGAGTAAATTCATGTAACTGTCCTAAATAACCCACCTCATGTGCAACACGCCTGTGCACCCCTAAATAGCGCCTTGTCTTCAAGGCTTCATTACAAGTCAGTAGTTTGAGTAAGTGACTTCCTTTTTTGCTGATTAAACTACAGTTTCACAGCATTCTACCAAGCCCCCAATTGTCTCTGTGTGTACAGTAGTTATGTCAATAAACACATACGTAAAGTTTGAAATGCAACAGTCTCACCTGTTCCCCTGCACGCTTCATTAATTTACAATAGTTAGATAGTGTCATAAGTGGCCTGGCAGGGGTGGAATGAAGAACCAGGCTCTGAACTGTGAGTTGCCAATGTTTAATGAAAAAATAAAGTCCAACAATGCATACAGAAAACTTACAAGGCTTGGGTAAGGCAGGTAGGATTAAGGATCAGCCAAAATAGCACATGCCTAAGGCAAAACGCTGGCTGAGAAAAAAGCATGGAACACACGCAGGGATAATACAAAGATTAAGACGTGGGAGACACGTCTGGACAATCAGAGAATAACATGCAAAACTTACGTCTGGATACTGGGTGTAGGACGCTGCAATGAACTGCTGTACAGCCACCCTTAAATAGGACAAAGGGAAATGATAATAACTGATGACACGTGTGAACAACATGAGCGAGAGCAATCAAACAAAACAGCTGACAGCTATGACACCCTGCGAACTTGAGCCACAGGGGAAACAAACAACACGCTGTCAAAGTAAAAGCACAGGAGAATATAAATACAAAATGAGATAAAACATCAGGGAAAATAATAATCGATCGAGGCCTGGACAAGATAAAATACAAACAAGAAATACTATAGGTGCTGGAGATAATAATAAATACCACTACTTGAATGGGGAACAACAGGCAGAGATGAGAATAGGCTCAAGTCCAAATACCAGGATATATAATAATAATAATAAACCAGATTGTATTGACCAAACTAAGATACAAAAACAAGACAACTCAAAACAGAAACAAAGCGCAAGCTCAGATAACATCATACATATTAAACACTAAACAGAATAGAGGAAATACAGAAAATAACCAGAATAACAAAGGAGCGTGAGCAAGGTTCCCCAACCGTGCTCTGCATCATGACAGATACAGTGCATCCGGAAAGTATTCACAGCGCTTCACTTTTTCCACATTTTGTTGTGGTTTTTTTTCCTCAAACTTCTACACACAACACCCCATAATGACAACATGAATAAAGGTGGTTGGGTTTTTTTTTAGATTTTTGCAAATTTATCAAAAATAAAAAACTAAGAAATCACATGTAAATAAGTATTCACAGCCTTTGCTCAGTATTTTGTTGATGCATCTTTGGCAGCAATTACAGCCTCAAGTCTTTTTGAATATGATGCCACAAGCTTGGCACACCTATCTTTGGGCAGTTTTGCCCATTCTTCTTTGCAGCACCTCTCAAACTCCATCAGGTTGGATGGAAAGCGTCAATGCACATCCATTTTCAGATCTATCCAGAGATTCTTGATTACCAGCAGCTCAGCAGGGAGATCAGCCCTGTTCTTTCAGATAGTTCCGACCATTGTGAGCTTTCTCTTCAGAAGCTCCTGACCCAAGTTGTAGTTTGTGAAAAAATTGTCACAGATTATGTTGTGCCCCTTGAGACCCTGTGCCATGTCAAGCACTACCCTTGTGCCCTGATTCTTCTCCGGGGCTCTTCCAACCGGCTTTCCAGTATAAACCTGCATGTTCAATGCATAGCTGGTGTTTGCATCACATGCTGCCCAGAATTTTTATTCCATATTTAGCTGGTTTGGAAGGCATATATTGCCTAAATGGGCAGCGACCTCTGAATGCCACCAGCCTTTCATCTACTGTGATATTAGGGCCTGGGTTATAGAGTAGTGGAAGTTGCTCTACCCACTTGTCCCACACTGTCCTAATAGCTGCCAGCTTGTCTCTCTCCCGTCTACCAGCCCTTGTCTCTCAATTATCAAATCGGATTACTCTGGAGAAAATGCAAAAGTCTCCAGAGACATTGTGGCTCGAAATATCGGCCTCCCTGTCTTTGCATCCCACAGACTGGTTGTTGATTCATCCTTCGATTTATAGACCCCAGCCAGGATGAGGAGCCCCAAATACGCATCTAAATGTCTTTTGTCCAGCTCCTTCCACTTCTCCCCAAAAACACGCCTCCCTTCTAGATTAGTCGTTTCCAGAATAATTTTCTGTATTGAATCTGGCATGACCAGCTCAAAAGCTGACTTGATGTCAGTCACACGAGTCACTGCCATCCTAGTGGGCCCTGGCACTGTCTTTATTATGTTTTCTGCAGACAGTTTTGCCTGACGCACATTTGGGGATGAAGACCAATGTATTTCATCATTTTTTGACATAAATGTCTTGCTTGGAGGAACAGAAATAGCTATTCCCTCATCTGGTTCAAAATCAGAATCATTAGAATCAGAATTTAGCTCAAGATAGTCTTCATCTTCAGACACATCCTCCTCTATTTCACTGTCATGATCAAAGATGGCTTTGATCATGGCAGATCATGATGGCTTTGATCATGACATTTAATGTAATTAAATTAAGCTTGTCTTAATTTAATTACATTTTTTGTTACATATGTATTTTATCATGTTTTATTATTTGATCATGTGTAAAGCACTTTGGCCAACCTTGTTGTTGTTTTTAAATGTATTATATAAATAAAGTTGAAACTGACATTTACAATATACTATTATATATATACAGACACTATTCTGTCAGATATGCCCCTCCGGGGCTGGAAAACAGACCCAGACACTGAATTACATTCGTGACATTTATTAACGAAAAGAACAGAAGTCCAAAAAAACTGTACAGAACATACAAAAATACAAATGAGGAAAAACTTACAATTGGTGTTCCATCACTCTGCAAACGCTGGAGAAGACGTGGAGTAATATGGATGAACAAACATGGGAAAATCCAATAGTGCCGCAATGAGAAAGTGAACATGCCATGCTTCAATACATGAGGAAAAATGAGTCACAGGTGTGAGTCGCTGAGCGAGCAGGTGACCTAATTAGACTAGCTGCCCACAGCTGAGGTGACAGGAGCAGACTGTGAACAGCTGGTGGAGGCGTCTGAAAAGGGGAGGCATAAGTGACAACAAACCAAAATATAGACAGAAACTAACAAAACCAAACTGACAGATAAGCAAAACTTTTGAACTAAAGTGAAAGTTTGAGCTCTGTGAAAACATACGCTCAGAGACATGACAGAGCCCCCCTTTAAGGGATGGATTCCAGACACCTGCAGGTAACACCAAAAGACACCCCCCCCCCGAGAGAAAAAGGTACAACAAAAAACCTACCCCGGATGGGAGGTGGGCAAAACAGGCTTAGGGGGGAAAACACAAGCCCGCTCATGACCCACACCTGGGCAAAACTAGACCCTTGGGCCCACTAAGGTCACAGAATTACACAGTTTGGATGGTCGGCCGAAATCCCAGGCCAGCCAGATGGCAAGGTGGTGTGAGTCGGGTGGCCTGCCGGAGAGTATGGACCACCCGATCCAGCGTCTCAGTCTTCCGGGCGGCTGGCCAGAGTTCTTAAGCCACCAGAACTGGAGGGGTGACCCAGGAGGTGGCTCCCCCATAGGAAGGCCCAAGAACGGAAAGCAGGGCCGGAGGGGCGAAACCAAGATGGCATCTGGTGGAGGAGAAGGATGGGGGACCACGACAGCGTCTAGCAGAGGAAGAAGGGGGACCGCAATGTCTGGCTGAGGAGGAAGGGGGGTCATGGCACCCTTGGGCTGGCCAGTTGCACCCTCAGTGGTCCCAGGATGAGGCACTGTAGCACCCACGGTGGCTCCAGGCTGGAGCATAGCAACAACCACAAAAGCTCCAGGCTGGAGCGTAGCAGCACCCACAGAGGCTCCGGGCTGGAGTGTAGCAGCACCCATCAAGGCTCCAGGCTGGAGCATAGCAGCACCTGCAGAAGCTCTGGGCTGGAGCATAGTAGCACCCGTGGTGGCTCCAGGCAGGAGCGGAGCTGCACCCTCGGTGGGCCCAGGCTGGGCCAATGCTGCACCCTCGGTGGGCTTGGGCTGGGCCAACACTGCACCCTTGGTGGACCCCGAGCTGGGGCAAAGCGCCCATGGTGGACCCAAGCTGGAGCGCAGCACCCATGTAGGAATTAAGCTGGGGCGCAACACCCACTAGGGCCCCCGGCCGGGACGCAGAACCCACAGAGACTCACACGACGGCCTCGGGGAGCGGGGAAGCTGCACCCACGGAGGTCCCGGGCTGGGACTGAGCACCTGCTACAACCTCTACAGCGGGGGAAGCTGGACCCAAAGCAACCTCAAGCAGCGAGACTGGACTCACAGAGACCTCTGGTGATGCTGGAACATTCCCAGTGACCCTGGGAGAAAGCTCAGATAAAACACAGAGAAGAGGGATCAGGGTCACCGGCAGAGGCAGAGCCCAGTGAGGCGAGCTCAGGTGCAGCAGGCGGATGCACCCGGCTCTCCTCACCAAGAGTCAGGCAAGATTGCTCCAAGACAGATAAGAGAAACGCAAAGGAGAGCACTTGCCTAAGATTGAGCTCCACCGCCGTCCAGGACTCCGTTGATCCAGGCGATGATATAACCTTGGGCTCGGCTGTCTGGAGATCCAGCTCGGCTTCAACCTCTGCTGCCGCGGCCTCCGCAGCAGGCATGATGATGGTTGCAGTCCTTTCTGCCCCAGTCGGAGTGGCCCACGCAAGAGGCTCGTCAGACATGATGGCTGGGGTCTGGCTCATCATTGGCGCTGGACTCTGCATGGCAAACTCGGGTTCAGCACCTTCCCTCTGTCCATGGTGTGACTGCAGGGCTGGGATGGAGTCCTCCAGTGCTGCAGGCTCCTCCACCATCTGGCAGTTGGGTTTTGGGGCCGGTGGACACCCAGGGGTGAGAGGAAGAGACACGATGAGGGCAAGTGAGGGTTCATTAGATACATTAGGTGGAGAGGGCTCAGGGGACTGCACATCCTGAGTCTCTGTCCCGGGAATCAGGCAAGGCATCTCATAATAACATGAAATAGAATGACATGAAACTTGTCTGTTTTCCCAGGACTGGGTGTTTCCTACTGAAGAGTCACCCCTCTCTGTGGCTATGGTGGACTTGGGTCCCTCAGTGGATCGTAGAGGAGTTGCCAAGGAGACTGGATGTGCAGCAGAAAAGGAAGAGTAGGAGGCTGGCGGAACAGCTGATGAAGGAGAATGAGTTAAAGAAACTACTGTGGATTTGTCTGGCTTGATGTAAGGGAAATGGCTGACTGAGAGGTGGAGGTGTGTCTCCAGCGGTCCGGAGCTGGGCGACGGCGTCGCTGTGAAGCTGGCGACGTGCGTGCTGGAGCTGGAGGTGAGTTTGATGAAGCAAGAGGGGAGAAGGACGTTGTCTGTGGTGAGTGCCTCCGCCTCGATTCTGCTGGAAATGCCCCCACGGTTAATCCAGGAAATGATCGCTGGAGTGCACAGACTGTGGACAGCAGTTCCATGTATTGCGGGTAATTCCACAGGCCGGGGTGCGCCTGAAGAACTCCCACCGCTCTGTTCAGACATTCCCAGGTTTTCTTGGGTCCTCTGGTGGCGAGAGCCTCATCCACAATGCTTTGGATGAAGTTCGCCGCCCACTCCTCCTCCAAGATCGGGGACCCCGCTGCCAATCCTCCTTTGTTTCTGTGAGGCTGGCAAGCTGGGGGCATGACAAGCTCCAGAACAGGTTAGTGAAAAACAAAAAAAAGGAAAAATGCACGAATGCAACAGCTGGGTCTTTAACTGGTGGCACTATTCTGTCAAATATGCCCCTCTGGGGCAGGAAAACAGACCCAGGCGCTGAATGCTCCGCACTGGGTGTGTTTATGTTTATGTTTATATTTATATATCTATATATTCATTCCATCTAGCTACAATGCTCCGCACTGTGTGTTTATATATCTACATATTATTCCATTCCAGCGGGCTGCACGGTGGCGCAGTGGTTTAGCACTGTGGCAGCACAGTTTTACCCTCGGCCGGGGGACCGCGGGGATCATGAGATCGTGGGTTCAATCCCAGCCCCCGACCAACAGTGAGCTGTGTGGAGTTTGTATGTTCTCCCCGTGTTGCGCGGGTTTACTCCGGGATTTCTCCGGTTTCCTCCCGCACACCAAAAACATGTAGGTTTAGGGCGCTCGCGCACACAGCGACCAGCAGCCGGTGGCTTGTCACCAGACTGCAAACCAAGTCTACCTACAGGTACAAATAAGTAACAAAAAAAAAAAAAAAAAAAAATCTAGCTACATTGCTCCGCACTGCGTGTGTTTATATATTTACATATTTATTCCACCTAGCTGCAATGCTCCGTACTGTGGGTGTTTATATATCTACATATTTATTCCATCTAGCTACAATGCTCCGCACTGTGTGTTTATATACTCATATATTTATCCCATCCAGCTACAATGCTCTGCACTGTGTCTGTGTGTATATATAAATATATTTATAGTAATATGTACATATGTATATTAGCTGCTCTTGCTTGCTTGCTTTTTTTTTTCTTGCCTTCTGATTGTTGCTCTGAGTGTTGCTATCCCTGTGCTGTTGCAATCCTGGAATTTCCCCGTTGTGGGACTAATAAAGGCTTATCTTATCTTATCTTAATTACATTCGTGACATTTATTAACGAAAAGAACAGGCGTCCAAAAAAACTGTGCAGAACATACAAAAATGCAAATGAGAAAAAACTTACAATTGGCGCTCCAGAGCCGACATCGCTCTGCAAACGCTGGAGAAGACGTGGAGTAATACAGATGATCAAACATGGGAAAATCCAATAGTGCCGCAATGAGAAAGTGAACAAACCATGCTTAAACACGTGAGGAAAAATGAGCCGCAGGTGTGAGTTGCTTGAACGAGCAGGTGATCTAATTAGACTAGCTGCCCACAGCTGAGGTGACAAGAGCAGACTGTGAACAGCTGGTGGAGGTGTCTGGGAAAGGGGAGGCATACGTGACAACAATAAAATAACAAAACCAAACTGACAAATAGTAAAACTTAGAAATAAAGTGAGAGTCTGAGCTCTATGAAAGCATACGCTTAGACATGACACTATAAATGTATACCCTACAAAGGATGAGATTTGCATTTTGGACATAAAATATGTACTTGTTGAGTCTAATATGATCTGCTTTCAACTGACAGGTGACCATGGCTACCCACTTAATAGGTTCATATTGTCTTCTTTTTCATTACTGTTTTCTTTTATTCAACGAGCTGATCCAGCTGGCTGGTCACAAGTCACAGCGATCAGCTGATGCTTCTGAGGACTTCTGCATACGCACTGTTTCATACAACTGGATTTTTTTAATTTTTTTTTTGCGCTTACAGCATTTCTTGATTTAAATGTACGTCATCTTCCAGTAGGAAATCCATGCAAGTCTTTGTTCATGAGGCCCCTGGGGTCTGAAAATAGTATTGCTCAAGGGAGAGTAATGACTTGGAATTTCCTTCATTAGAGCAGATGATGGTGGAGTTGTAGTTAGATTTGGCTTGTGTAATGGAGTCCTTAAAAAACATCTCTTTTTGAACAGTAAGTCCAGTTTTCCTATGGCGATGTTCCAGTTGATCGCCTCTGGCTTTCAGATGATGCAGTTCAGATGTAAACAAGTGTGCAGAAACAGAAAAGGAGACAGACATATAGAAAAAGCATTTTAACTGAAGTGGAAATGTTATCTTAACATATTCTGTGAGTTGCAGTTGTGGTGTAGTTTGGCAAACCCACCGGACGGAGAAAAAAAGAATTTAGCAGACAGCCGCAGTTTCTCATGGCAGGTGGAATGTTTGCGGGTCAGCCCACAGACTGTCACGTCACGTTTGTTCTTATACATCCCACTGTGTGTGTGGAAACCAGCGGACACACCGTTTATGGGTAAGACTTAAATTTTTATGCTATTGATTTTAAAATTGTAATGGGATAGGCACTATATAAGCACTAGCTTCAGCCTGCACCCTTTCGGTTGTTCTTTTGTGTGTTCTCACTGTATCGTATGTGTTTATTATTATTATTACCGAATAAATTCATTCATTCATTCATTCATTCATTCATTCATTTATACAGGAGGCCCCAGAAGACTAAAGTTCATCCTCACAGTATTGTTTTTAATGAATGTTACCAAAATCCTGCTGGCAAGGTAAAGCAAAATAGTAAAGTAAAGCAAAGCAACAGTAAAGCAAAATAAACGCACAAACACACTTGCTAACTAACTCATTTATTTTCATCATAGTTAACCCTGAACAGAAGGTAAAAATGCAGTGCTCAGAAGTAATCACACAAAGCCTTCTTATTAAATGAGATGACTTTATTGTTCTCAGGTTGAGAATTTAAAATAAATAAAAAAAGATGTCTAGACATAATTCTGCCGCTGCCATTGTTCACAGTCTGCTTAACTGAAGTGACAGCATCTGGTTTTCAGTGCCACAACTGCCCACATAGGTCACTGTGACCCAATTACAATGGTAAACTTAAAAAAAATACTTTCAATATTCTTATTTTTTTTAGCCAATTAAACACAATGTCTCTTTACACAAACTTACTTGCAGAATTTGCAGTTTGCTTTTAAAGTCCATTCTCATCCCTGAGACATCAGCTGTAATCATGCCATGAGACCTACTGAAAGCCTTCCTAACAACCACAGGCCTAATGTAGACCACTGAAATCAATTTTAGCTTAATATTAATATTTCTTAATATTATTTTCTTAATATTTCTGTAAACTTTTGGTGAGAGCTTTTTTTTTGGGGGGGGGGGCATGCTTGGAAAGGTATTACTGCCTGTCCTCGCTCTCTGTCACCTGTGGAAAATACACATAGTGTTTTCATTGGTGGGTACAGCCAGTGCCAGATTAAGGACAGATCCCCCTGGGTGACAGGGCAATTTGGGGCATTGATCTAATGAAATTTGGTGTACACAGGCTACAGAAACACCACACATATCAACTTCAAGGTCTCAGTTTCACAAAGATTAAGGTAATGGACTCCAACACAGTCTTAAACTAGAGGGCACTCCAAGAGCACATACCTCCACCTAGGCCCTATCTTGCAATGTTAAAAAAGTGAAAAAGTGATCCAGAATTCACATCCTGACCAAAATCACCTCCGAAATTAAATGGGTTCTTCCGTAGGCAAAAAAAATTTCAACAAAATCCATCAAGTAGCTTTAGCATAGTCCAGCTATCAAACAGACAGACAGACAAACAAACATGAAAACATTACTTCCTTGGTGGAAGTAATCATGAGGTTCCACCTCCTTCTTTAGCACTGAGACATTTGGTGGTGTCATGCCCTGGTGGATCACCTCCAAAATCTAATGTGTCCATCTGTAGCCCACGGACCACAGCCCCCCCCCCCCCCCACACACACACACACTGACAACCCCCCAAACAATAACTCCTTGGACCCTGAAGTCCCTGATACTGACTCATGTTACTGGCCATAAAAAATCTCATATTAAGACATGCATCAATCAACATAGTCATCATGTTACACAGAATGGGGAGAGTCATGACAAGTAAAGTTAAAGCCACTTTGATCCATTTGCACTGAGCCAGCAGCTAAAGAAGAACAAAAATAAACTTCAGTGTATACAGCCACCACAATAAATTTTTCCCTTTGCTGACCTTTACTGTTTTGTTGTTATAAATCATATTTGAGATACAACACACAGGACCATTGGCATGGGCTGTTTGTTGCTGTCAAGTTTTTTTTTCTTTTCGTGCTTCCCCACTTGAAAGGGATTGACCCATCTACCCAAAGCTCTCCACAGGATTCCACTCAAATGACCAAACATCTTGTCCTATTTTTTCTCCTAATACAACCTTCAAATAACAATAAATAGTTAAGTTTGCAATAAATAATTATAATTAGCAATAAATAGTTGAGCACCAAATAACATTAAGATAAAATTTCATAATTTATTACTTAACATATAAACTACCATCCTAAAACTCCTTAACCACAACCAATTTTACTAAATATGTTTCTTTTCTTTTTCTGTTTTTTCTAACATCATATTTCCAAAACACCCATCCATCCATCCATCCATCTTCTACCGCTTTTCCGGAGGTCCGGGTCGCGGAGGCAGCAGTTCAAGCAGAGAAGCCCAGGCTTCCCTCTCCCCAGCCACCTGCTCCAGCTCTTCAGAGGGGATACCAAGGCGTTCCCAGACTAGCTGGGAGACATAGTCTCTCCACCGAGTCCTGGGTCTGCCCCGGGGTCTCCTCCCAGTGGGACGTGCCTGAAACACCTCAAATGGGAGGCGTCCAGGAGGCATCCTAATCAGATGCCCATACCACCTCAACTGACTCCTTTCAATGTGGAGGAGCAGCGGTTCTACTCTGAGCCTCTCCCGAATGACTGAGCTCCTCACCCTATCTCTGAGGGTGAGTCCAGCAATCCTACGGAGAAAGCTCATTTCAGCCGCTTGTATCCGCGATCTCGTTCTTTCGGTCATTACCCAAAGCTCGTGACCATAGGTGAGAGTAGGAACGTAGATTGACTGGTAAATCGACAGCTTTGCCTTAGAACTAAGCTCCCTCTTCACCACAACAGACCGGTACAACGTCCGCATCACTGCAGATGCTGCTCCAATCCGTCTGTCGATCTCTCGCTCCATTTTCCCCTCACTCGTGAACAAGACCCCAAGATACTTAAACTCCTCCACTTGGGGCAGGAGCCTGTCCCCAACCCGGAGAGGACAATCCACCTTTTTCCGGCTGAGGACCATGGACTCGGACTTGGAGGTGCTGATTCTCATCCCAGCCGCTTCACACTCAGCGGCAAACCGTCCCAGCAAGAGCTGTAGGTCATTGCTGGATGAAGCCAACAGGACAACATCATCTGCAAACAACAGAGATGAGATCCTGTGGTCACCAAGCATGACACCCTCCATTCCCTGGCTGCGCCTAGAAATCCTGTCCATAAAAATTATGAACAGGACCGGTGACAAAGGGCAGCCCTGGCGGAGTCCAACTCTCACTGGGAATGACTCCGACCGAGTGTTGGCAATGCGAACTAAACTCTCACAACGGTCGTACAGAGACCGAATAGCTCGTAACAACAAGCCCGATACCCCATACTCCCGAAGAACCCCCCACAAAAATCCACGAGGGACGCGGTCAAATGCCTTCTCCAAGTCCACAAAACACATGTAAACTGGTTGGGCAAACTCCCACGAACCCTCAAGAATTCTCGAGAGGGTAAAGAGCTGGTCCGATGTGCCACGGCCAGGACGAAAACCACATTGCTCCTCCTGAATCCGAGGTTCGACCAACGGCCGGACTCTCCTCTCCAGTACCTTGGCATAGACCTTCCCAGGGAGGCTGAGGAGTGTGATCCCTCTAAAGTTGGAGCACACCCTCCGGTCCCCTTTTTTGAAGAGAGGAACCACCACCCCGGTTTGCCATGCCAAAGGCACTGCCCCCGACCTCCACGCAATGTTGCAGAGGCGTGTCAACCATGACAACCCAACAACATCCAGGGCCTTGAGGTACTCGGGGCGAATCTCGTCCACCCCCGGGGCCCGGCCACCAAGGAGATTTTTAACCACCTTGGCGACCTCAGCCCCTGTGATAGGCGAGTCATCCCCCTCGTCCCCAAACCCTGCTTCCTCTGTGGAAGGCGTATCAGTGGGATTGAGGAGATCCTCGAAGTATTCCTTCCACCGCCCGACGATATCCCCAGTTGAAGTCAACAGTGTCCCATCCGCACCATACACAGTGTGGACGGGGAGCTGCTTTCCCCTCCTGAGCCGCCGAACAGTTTGCCAGAATCTCTTTGAAGGGACCCGGCCGGGCTCAGCCCGAAGGAGTTACATGGGTCCGCCCTCCAGTAGGTTCACCACCTGCAGGAGGGATCATGGAAGTCCGGTGCTATGTGGATTAGGTGGCAGTCAAAGGCGGAGACCTTGGCGGACTGATCCCAAGCTTTCTAAACTGGCTTTTGGTACGTGGAATGTCACCTCTCTGGTGGGGAAGGAGCCTGAGCTGGTGTACGAGATTGAGCGATACCGGCTAGATATAGTCGGCCTCACCTCAACACACAGCTCCGGTTCCGGAACCAGTCTCCTGGAGAGGGGCTGGAGCTTGGCCTTTTCTGGAGTTGCCCCGGGCGAGAGGCGACGAGCAGGGGTAGGTATTCTTGTATCGCCCCACCTTGCTGCCTCTATATTGGAGTTTTTCCCGGTGGACGAAAGGGTTGCTTCCCTGCGCCTTCGGGTTGGGAAACGGGTCCTGACCATCATTTGTGCCTATGCACCAAATGATGTTTCAGAGTACCCACCCTTTTTGGAGTCTGTGACTGGGGTGCTGGAGGGTGCTCCTCCTGGAGACTCCATTGTCCTACTGGGGGACTTCAATGCGCACGTGGGCAACGACAGTGAAACCTGGAGGGGGGTGATTGGGAGGAACGGCCTGCCCGATCTGAACCCGAGTGGTGTTCAGTTATTGGACTTCTGTGCTAACCACAGTCTGTCTATAACGAACACCATGTTCAAGCATAAGGGTGTCCATATGTGCACCTGGCACCAGGACACCCTAGGCCGCAGGTCGATGATCGATTTTGTTATCGTATCATCAGACCTGCGACCGTATGTCTTGGACACCCGAGTAAAGAGAGGTGCAGAGCTGTCAACTGATCACCACCTGGTGGTGAGTTGGATCCGATGGCAGGGGAGGAAGCCATTCAGACCTGGTAGACCCAAACGTATAGTGAGGGTGTGCTGGGAGCGTCTGGCTGAGGCCCCTGTCCGGGAGGTCTTCAACTCCCACCTCCGGAAGAACTTCAACCACATTCCGAGGGAGTCTGGAGACATGGAGTCTGAATGGGCCATGTTCTCCACCTCTGTTGTTGAAGCGGCAGCCCAGAGCTGCGGCCGCAAGGTGGTCGGTGCATCTCGTGGTGGCAACCCCCGAACCAAGTGGTGGACACCAGTGGTGAGGGGGGCCATTAAGCTGAAGAAGGAGTCCTATCAAGCTTGGTTGGCTTGTGGGACTCCCGAAGCAGCTGAGGTGTACCGGCAGGCCAAGCGGAGTGCAGCTCGGGTGGTTGCTGAAGCAAAAACCCGGGTATGGGAGGAGTTCGGTGAGGCCATGGAACAAGACTTTCGGTCGGCTTCAAAGAGATTCTGGCAAAACACCCATATTTATTCAATTATCAACACATTAACTGCTTTTAAATACTACCACCAATGAGGTTTTCACTTTTAAAATTCACTTACAACCAAATTAAGATAAGATAAGATAAGATAAGATAAGATAAGATAAGATAAGATAAGCCTTTATTAGTCCCACAATTGGGAAATTCCAGAAATTATTACCATTAGTGCATGCCCACAGAATTCAAGTATTCCTGTCTGAAACAGGTTTCCCAATCAGGCTTTACAGGCCCAAATGTAGGCTGTGTTTGAAAGTGGAATACAAAGAGGTGCTGGCTATATGTAGGCAGTCACATGTTAGACTTTGACAAATATAAAAGGAGTAAATGGCACTAAGATTTATTTGTTTGTGTGAATATTAATTACAGAATACCTCAACATTGAAAATTAATGGGACATCCAATATTAGCGACTGTTTCAGATCCCTTGTTTATTCGTTTGTCAGCTCAGTTATTTGTCTGATCTGTTATCACTTATATTAATAATAGTGTATATTGCACTTTGGGGAATGGAAGTTGTTCAGTCATAATAATTATTTTAGTTTATATCACTGTTCAGTGATGAGTTCAGTGTAATATTGAATTTCTTCTGTGTATTGTCAATAAACTCATGCAGTACTATAACAGGACACGTTTACAAATATTTGAGACCCATTGTAGTGCATCATTTTATATTTTAGCAATATTTTGTTATTAAAAGGTTTTTTAAAACTTTAATGCTAAGCTTGAGGCGGTGCTTATATTGTCGCGCTGAAGCAATACTGAGGCCAAATAATGATCTGAACCTTGAGGGCATGACTGGCAAAGACTGAGCACCGTTGCTTTAGTGTAAGCTTTTGTTTTTTATTGATGAGAGAAGATTATTTATTATTATTATTTCACCTAGGCAATCGCATTTTTGACCCTCTAAACGTTAGCCAAAATGCATTTTTTTCCACACACCTCAGACCCAGTGGAAAATTTCGTAAACTGGAAAAAATATGTGTCCCATGCTGAAAATTTGTCCAACGTATGGTCGATACATCGTGGAGCAAAGGTTGTAGGGTCTTCCGCCATGTTGGGGTTTTTTTTTACCTTTAGTAAAAAAAAAAAAAAAAAAAGGTGGATCCAATCAGCTGATCGCTGGAACCACAGAGCTCAGCTGTTTTCCATGATAAATCAGCCTCAGGGAAAAAGCACACACAAACTTGCAAATAAAATGTGAGCTCTGCGGCTCTATTGTAAGCGGTTTGTTTTTTGTTGATCAAATTTGTCGCGTTTCGCTTCCTTGTTTTGCACACGGAGTTTACCCGTGGTGCCAGCGATTCAGCTGCTGCCCCCCTTTTCCCCAGCAGCACCTCGTGTTCTCCATGCAGAGTTATCCATTTGACCTATGCAATCACAGCAACTTTATGGTATAATTTTTTTAAGCATTAAATCTTAAGTATTTTCTTTTTCAATTCAAATTTGTCGCATTTCACTTCCTTGTTTTGCACATGGAGCGCTGTGGTGGAGTCAGTCCAAAACCAAACCCTGCCCACACTGCCTGGGCATGAGACAGAATGGTGGCTAAACTTTTATTGATAAAAATGATTTTGATTGAGCAACTCCATATGTTTTCCATGCCAAATTATCCATTAGACCTATGCAATCATAGCGACATTATGGTATAATTTTTTAAGCATTAAATCGTAAGTATTATCTTTTTCTAATCAAATTTGTCACGTTTTGCTTCCTTGTTTTCCTCACAGAGCACTGTGGTGGAGTCAATCCAAAGCCAAACCCCACTCGCACTTCTAGAAGCCTGGGCCTGAGACACAGCAGTGGCTAAACTTTTATTGATAAAAATTACAAATTTTGACTGAGTGACTCCGTATTCGGGGATGCACACCCTCGTATCCTCAGGAAACCATGTTTAAAATCTGAGGCCAGTCTGACAAACGGTTTGTGAGATATGCGTGGAACAGACACACACACACGCACACAAACACACAGACAGAGATTTCGAGAATTTATAGATAGATTAGTGACTAAATAAATCAACAGTGTAAAAAAAACACACATGAAAGCCAGTTCAATGAATTTTACAATCATAACTACTTAAATGCTCAACACCTGCAGCTTGTTACTCAGGGTGGTAATAAAAGTCTGTGATGACTTAACCTTTTGACTGCCTTGGTTCATGCACAAGTAGTGCTGTGGAGTGCCTGTGTCACAATTCTGTGACTGTCAAGTGACGTGGCCTTAAACCATAATAAATTCCCAGTTGTACTAAGTATTGCACCTCACAAGATGGTAGATACGTATAACTTACTGCTCTTGCCTTGGAGGACTTATGGCCCCCACATACCCCCCACACACACACACACACACACTTCTGGACATCAGAGAAGAAGAGTTTGTAAACAAATGTTGATTGATTGCAAGACGGAGAAGGCATTTACTCCCAAATTTGCCAGCTATGATCCTAAAAAGACTATTTAGTTTATGAAGGTAAATATCTACATTTTCTTATAACAGAGGGTGGGCAAAGCTGGTTGATTTGCACCTGCCATCGACCCCCAGCGCCATGTGACTGGACAGAACAATCGCGCCGGTTCCCAGTCACAATATGATATAAATTGCGGTGGAATAAAAGCGAAATTGTGGTGGAATAATCATAACAGTTTCTGGATGTGGGAGAGAAAGCGAAAATGACCGACAAAAGACAAAATAACGACCAGGATGGACAAAAATGGATGAAGCGCACCGCCTGGCCAGCGGTAAGTGACAAATTTCTTTGTTTGTTTACACTGTAACTGATTTTCTGGTTCATATAAATGAATGAATGAATCTTTATTTTGGATAGATTAGATTAAAAGATTAAAAGAAAGGAACAGAATAATATAACAAAGGGGAAAACAATCCAACAAGGTCAAATTAAACAATAACTCCTCAGATTATATACTGTAATTCAACATAAGTTATCCGAAATGGGTGATGGCTGAAGCCGCAGCTTATATTGCCCACCCATGTTCCATCTAAGAATTCAAAAATAAAATAAAATAAAAGTGATTACAAATCAGAACAAAGTGAACACAAAACGTGACAAAAAAAAACTAAGCAATAGCACAACACAGACTGGATATGATAATCCTTATGTAATTTTACATGTCGTTTTGTATATATGTTTGGAGTATTTCTTCCTTTAGTTTTTGTTTAAATTGTCCAAGCGTTGTATATGATTTTAATTCAGGTCCAAAAGTGTTCCACAATCTGACTCCTTGCACTGAGACACAGTGTTGCTTGGTGGTAGTTCTCACTGAAGGTTTTTGAAATACATGTTCCTCTGAAATGATATTGTTTCTCCCTTATTTGGAACAACTTTTGGATATTTGTGGGCAGTGATAGATTCTTCACTTTAAACATTATTACTGTAGTTTTAAAATCAACCAGATCTTTCAACTTGAGAGTTTTTAATTTAAGAAAAAGTGGGTTTGTTGGTTCCCTATAAGCAGTTTTGTTCATTATTCTAATAGCTCTCTTCTGAAGCATTAAAACTGGATATATGTTTGTTTTACAGTGATCCCTCAATTACCGCGTTTAATGGGGACCAGAACCGACCGCGAAAAGTGAAAAACCGCGAAGTAGCGTCACCCCCCCCCAAGGGCGTCACAAGCACTATTTTGCACAAAAAGGCACAAGAGAACAGCGAAAAGTGCCACTAAGCAACACGAGCGATAAAGAACAATGAATGCGGTCTTCCTTCGCTGGGTATGGGCGCTCTGCAGGGAGAGAAGCTGGGTAAAACGTCTCGGCCAATCAGCTTGCGAGGTAAAACGTCTCAGCCAATCAGCTTGCGAGATTCCCGAGCGGTGAAGAGGTGGGCGGAGAGGAGTGGAGCGGTGGTCAGAGAGGTGGATTTTGAGTTGTGCGGGCTCTCCGTGTTGATACCTGATGTTCTAATGTAGTCTCCCTGCCTTCTGCTAGCGCCCAGGCAACTTTCGTGCCATTTTTTCTCAATTTTGAATTTTTGATGAATATTTTTGAAAAATCTGCGATGCACTGAGGGCGCGAAAGGTGAAACGCGAAGTAGCGAGGGATCCCTGTATATGTATTTCCCTATACTTCAATACAATATGTCATGTATGGGAGTATTAATGAATGATACAGGGCAAATAGTTGATTCAGCAAATATTTCACTGTGTAGTATTGTGATAGATTTGGATATTTTACCTTTAATATAATTAATATGTCACTTCCAGTACAGTTTATTATCAATTATTACTCCAAGAAATTTAATTTCGGATACACTTTCAATCTCTACACCACTTACACTGAGTTTAGATACTGAGTTGTTGTGATGGTTGTTAAAAAATTATAAATTTGTCTTACTTAAATTGAGCATTAATTTGTTTTAATCAGACCACAGTTTAAGCTTTCCTATCTCCTTTCCAAGTGTATCCAAAAGTTGTTCCAAATTGCTTCCACTGCATAATAAATTAGTGTCATCTGCAAACAGTATTAAATCCATTTTTTCCAAAACTTTACAATCAATATATCATTTATATACAATACATATTGAATAACAATGGCCCCAAAACTGAACCCTGTGGGACTCCGCAAGTAACCTTCAGTAACACATACATACTGATATCTGTTCTTTAATTAACTACATAACCAGGACAGTGCTACTCCCCAATACCATAATTATGTAGTTTCTTTAACAATAATTTATGATCCACTGTATCAAATGCTTTTTTAAGATCCAGGAATACCCCAGCTGAAAAATCTTTATTTTCTACAGCAGTTGATATTTTTTCTATAAATTCCATTAGAGCAAATGCAGTTGTTATTTTGTGTCTGAATCCATATTGCTGCTCACACAATAAATTATTCTTCATTATAAAGTTGTCAATTCTCTCACAGAATATTTTTTTCAAGTGTCTAAGAAAATTGTGGCAATAGTGAAATAGGCCTATAGTTTGAAAATTCCCCTCTGTCACCCGTCTTGTATATCGGAATTACTTTGGCTATTTTCATTGCATTGGGAAATATACCTGTTTGGAGAGACAGGTTACAGATATACAGTATGTCAGTGGCTTCATTAAGCATTCAATGATAGTTTTGACTAAAAGCATGTCAATACCATTACAATCCGTAGATATTTTACTTTTAAACTATTTAACAATTTCAATGACCTTTCTCTCATTTGTGTTCTTTATGAAGATGGAGTCTTTTATATCAATGTTTTTGCTTATTGTATCCCCTGTAGGTGCCGTAATGGGTATTTCTCGTGCCAAATTAGGACCAATGTTATCAAAAAAAATTATTAAATTCATCTGCAGGTGAGACTGCATTCACACTCTGAGTCTTTTTTTTTTTTTTGACAGATTGGTTGGGTAACTTGTATTTCTGTTTTTATTTCCAAGGATATTGTTAAGTATTGTCCATGTATTTTTAGTGTTATCTCTTTTTTTATCCAGTTCTTTACTGTAATAGTCTCTTTTACTACATCTCATTATATATATTAGCTTATTTTTGTATGTTTTATACTGCTGCTCTCCTTCTTTTGTCCTTTTCTTTAGAAAAGCTTTATATAGTGAATTTTTCTTTTTACACGCTTTTTGTAATCCTTTGGTTAACTATGGCTTGTCGACAAATTTCTGTTTATGACATGGTATTTGTGACCCACAGAGCAGACACGACTCAAGGGAGATACAATTAACTGTTTTATTGAATAAATGTCTGTGAGTGGATGCATGCGTGCAAGGTTGTGTAGTGTAGTGTAATGCAATCTGGATTTCCAGCTGGGGCCAGCAGAGCACTATACGACCTGGCAACCCTGGGAAGAGACAGAGGCAGTTAGTGACACCTTAGCCCGTCAGGCACTTTGGATGTAATTGTGCTTACTGTCAAGGTGGTAGAATGTAGCCCAGGTGGCACCGAAGCTGCAGCCAGGGAGATGGTGCCCGCAGGTGGCCGGTGAGCTGGAAGTTGGCGAGGGAGGTTGATTATCCACCGCCGGGAAGGGAATGGTCTGCCGCCACGGATCTCCACCTGTGCATAGGGGAAGTAGACAGGGTGAAAGGAAAGCGTGGTGGCTTACTTGTTCTGTGATGGTCCAGGAGGTGCAGGCCCGGACGGTGAACAGCAATGGCTTGGAAGCCGACGTGTAGATACACAATGAGCTGGGAAGCTCGAAGGCTGGCGTAGCAGGATTCTGGGAAAGGAACCAGATGACTCTGCACCGAGCATTGGTCCTGATGGAATAAATAGGCCGATGGAGATGACAGGCAGGTGCACGCACAGGTGCAATGATTGGGGACCATGACAGTTTAAGCTTTTCCTTTACTAATGGACAATTTTTTTCATAAAGAGCGGTTACAATGTTCATGAATGTATCGTAGGCTTCATTTACATCTGATACATAGACTTTTGTCCAGTCTTGCTTCAGCAGGTCTTCTTTAAAAGAACTGATTGCATTTTGTGATTTGTATCTGAAAGATTTTAAAGTTTTTTCTGCATTGGCCCCCATGTGGCCATGGATAAGTGCAAAGACTGGCAGATGGTCACATGTCATTTATCAATAATCCACTTTCTATTTTCTTATCAATAATATTAACAAACAGGTTGTCAATAAGCGTAGCAGTGTGGACTGTGATTCTACTGGGATGTGTTATTGTGGGATATAGACTCACACTGTACACAGAATTTATGAACTCTGTAATTACACTACCGTTCAAAAGTTTGGGGCCACCCAGACAATTATTTTGTGTTTTCCATGAAAAGTCACACTTATTTACCACCATGAGTTGTAAAATGAATAGAAAATATAGTCAAGACATTGACAAGGTTAGAAATAATGATTTGTATTTGAAATAATAATTTTTTCCAGATACTCAACCTGCTCAAAGGAAGGTCAGTTTTATAGCTTCTCTAACCAGCTAAACTCTTTTCAGCTGTGCTAACATGATTGCACAAGGGTTTTCTAATCATCCATTAGCCTTCTGACGCAATGAGCAAACACACTGTACCATTAGAACACTGAAGTGATAGTTGCTGGAAATGGGCCTCTATACACCTATGTAGATATTGCACCAAAAAACAGATATTTGCAGCTAGAATAGTCATTTACCACATTAGCAATGTATATTAGATATTAGAGTGTATTTCTGATTAGTTTAAAGTTATCTTCATTGAAAAAAACAGTGCTTTTCTTTCAAAAATAAGGAAATTTCTAAGTGACCCCAAACTTTTGAACGGTAGTGTACATTTTGTTGAAATGGATTTTATATATGCTTCCGTTAGGCAACATTATTAGAAAGCACTGTATACATTTTCACTGTTATGCAGATGACACACAATTATACCTGTCAATGAAGCCAGATGATACTAATCAATTAGCCAAGTTAGAAGCCTGTCTTAAGGAAATCAAAGTTTGGATGACTTGTAATTTCCTGCTATTAAATTCAGATAAGACTGAAGTCATTCTTGTTGGTCCAAAAAACCTTAGAAATTCCTTTCCAAATCAAACTTTCAGTTTGGATGCAGTTACTCTTTCTCTTAATAGCTCTGTGAGGAACCTTGGAGTTATTTTTGATCAGGATTTGTCCTTCAATTCACATATTAAATTTGTTTCTAAGACTGCCTTCTATCATTTGCATAATATTGCCAAGATTAGGAGCATCTTGTCTCAGAGTGATGCTGAGAAGCTGATCCACGCTTTTGTTAGCTCGAGATTAGATTATTGTAATTCTTTATTATCAGGCTGTCCTAAAACATCTTTAAAAAGTCTTCAGCTGATCCAAAATGCTGCAGCAAGAGTTTTAACAGGTACTAGAAAGAGAGATCATATCTCTCCGGTTCTGGCCTCCCTTCATTGGCTTCCCATAGAGTTTAGAATTAAGTTTAAAATCCTTCTTCTTACTTACAAAGCTCTAAACAATCAGGCTCCTTTTTATTTAAAAGATCTGATACTACCGTATCATCCTAACAGAGCACTACGCTCCCAAAATGCAGGATTACTTGTAATACCTAGAATCTCCAAAAGTACAGTGGGAGGCAGAGCCTTCAGTTATCAAGCTCCTCTCCTGTGGAATCAGCTGCCAATCTGGATTCGGGAGTCAGACTCGATCTCTGTTTTTAAGAATAGGGCTAAAACCTACCTTTTTGATATAGCCTACAATTAGGGAGGGATCATGTGTTTCTGAACCCTCCCTTAGTTATGCTGCTAATAGGTTTAGTCAGCCGGGGGACCTCCAGTAATGCACTGGGCCTCACTCCTTTCCTCACTCTCTATGAATTTTTTTTTTTTTGCTGGTCATTAACATTTGTTTGTTCTCTCCCATAGATTGAGTCCCCATCGTGCTGTTTGCTCTCTACATGTCTGTTCTTTTCTTCTTCTCTGTCCCCTCACCCCCCAGCCAGTCGCAGCAGATGACTGCCCCTCCCTGAGCCTGGTTCTGCTGGAGGTTTCTTCCTGTTAAAAGGGAGTTTTTCCTCTCCACCGTCGCCAAGTGCTTGCTCACAGGGGATCGCCTGATTGCTGGGGTCTTTCTGCAACTGTGGGGGTCCTCCCTACAGTTGATAGTGCTATGAGATGACTGTTGTTGTGAAATGGCACTATATAAATAAAGTTGAATTGAATTGAATTGAATTAAATACAATATTGAAGTCTCCACAGATTACAACCATCTTCTTATTAGTTATATTATTGTACATTCTATATATACAACTTATAATTAGATTTTTTTTGTTTTATCTTGGTCAATCTCAACAGTAACACATTCCAGAATCCCTGGTAGTGCAAAGGACATTCCATTTACAAGTTTGCACCTATACAGTTCATCAATATACAGTGCAACACCACCACCCTTTTTTTTTGAGATCTGTTAATATGAAGCCTGCTCTTCACTGAGCCAAGTTTCAGAGACTGCAATAGCTATAAATTTTCTATCTAGTTGTTTTAAATAGTCCTGAATATGTGGAAAGTTTTTGTTAAGACTTCTGCTGTTAAAGTATATTATTGATAGTTTACCATCTACTTGCACTTGACTTTTGAATTGCTTTTCAGTGTAATATTCACACTGATAATGAATATTATTGAAGAAGTGGCTGTCAGGATCAAAATCATTGTCCATCTCTTGTAGTTTATGTTCAGCATAATGAGATATTTTCAGAGTCTGAATTTCCTCTCTCTGTGTCAAATGACTTCCTCCAACTGGGGATGATTGATGTCTACTAAAGTCAGTCATGAGTTGTTGTTTTTTTGTTGTTGTTGTTTGTTTGTTTGTTTAAGTACATTATCATGTTACAGTATGTCACAAAAGGACTGGTTTTGCCGTGTGTGTGTGTGGATGTGGATTATCATAGTCTCTTAATTTTCTTAATCAGTATTCATCTATATTTATTTAAGTCAGTGAGTTCTCTTATTATGGCCTTTGCTTCTTCAGGTGTTCCATTTAGTTTAATCCAGACTCTACAGTTTCTTGTCCATGTTGCCTGTATCTTGTTTTGTCTTTTCAACATCCATGCTTGCTGTGCTATTTCAGCATTAGTCTTTGTTAAATGTTCATTTAGGTAAACTTCTGTTCCCTGCAGCTTTCTGGCCTGCCTCAGTATGTCACTTTTTACCCTTCTGTTCACAAAGTGCATCACAATTGATTTCTTTGTTTTATTATCCTTTCTGGGTAGAGTATGGTAGGTTGAAATTGCATTTACATCAACCTTTATGTTTCTGCTTTCAAGGAACTGAAGTACCTGGTTTTCCAAGGAGACTGATTCACTTGGGGGAGCCTCCTCACCTCTCATTCCTGCTGTAGCATGAGCATAAGATTGATATTTAATGTCTAGTCCAATAATGATTAAATCATCCATACGAGAATATTGTTCAAGATCCTCGATGCGTCGCTCCAAGTCTGCAATTTTTTTGTCTCTTTCCTTAATTGTTAATTTCAGCTCTCGGACTTCCTCCATTAGCCCTAATAATTTGGACTGTTGATTGGCCACTTTGGTAAGTTCTTCTGACATGAAGTTCAGAGATTTTTTAATCTCTTCCATTTCCTCTTTCTTTGGTGGCATTTTTTACTGACCTGATGATAGCAGGATAATTTCTGCTGGTGTTGCCGGTATCTGGTCCAGCTGACCGTGGATCCGGCTGGGGCCTCAGCTAGCCCCTCCGCTGCTAGCCCCACCACTTAACCACCGCTGTAGTTGAGCTCCGATCCAGCTGGGGCCTCGGTTAGCTCCTCCACCAAGTCCCGCCGCCCACCGCCGCTGTAGTTGAGCTCCGATCTGGCTCCTATCCAGCTGGGGCCTCGGATAGCTCCTTCGCCGAGCCCCGCCGCTTACCACCGCTGCAGTTGAGCTCCGATCCAGCTGGGGCGTCAGTTAGCTCCTCCGCTGAGCTCCATCGCCTACCGCCACTGTAGTTGAGCTCCGATCCGGCTCCTATCCAGCTGGGGCCTCGGTTAGCTCCTCCGCCGAGCCCCAATCACAAGATTCTAAGAATCTGCACGGGAGGCCGGCACAGCTACCAGGCCGGATCGGTGAGAAGAACCAGGGGACACCTGGCTCCTTTGGTGTCTTTGTCCTTATCTTACTTTGAAGATAAGATAACAAAATGCCCAAAACAACAAATGGTGACAAAAAACCAAACCATCCTTTGTGTAAATATGTCCAAATTACGCTTTTGACTGAAAGTTATGTAATTTGATATGGCTGTCATGGCATTATACAAATTAGATGCATAAATTTACTCCTATCTCAAACTTTGGATCATATTCCACACCTTTCTAATTGACAGTAAGCCATTATCGCTTACCACTATCAAATTATAACTTTGGAAATCTCTGACATCTGAACTGAATATTTTCTTGAAAAAAACCTTGACCACTAGGGGATGACGGTGCGACGGAGCACCATAGGCAGTCAAACAGTTAAATGTGTTCCATAGGAAGCAGCTTCAACATAGTATTAAACTTCAGGTCTTACCGGCTGCCTCCCTGGTTGTTGTAGATGTTTAGTAGTAGAGATGTTATGCTCGACACTGCCCACTCGGTCCATTGGGTCTTGATTTCTTTGCTCTAACAGATTTCATTACAGGGATACTGTAGCTTGGGAAGACTCTGACATCGACATCCCTCACAATGCCCTTGCTATCTGGATAGGTACTGATGACTCACCAAGCCTGAACTGTTCCCTCATTGCATTTTGGTCACACAGCCAGACGATGTCTCCAACAGCGACATTTCTCTCCACTGTGTGCGATTTACTCCTGATGAAAAGATTGGGGCCATTTAGTTGACTCCAGCTTCTCCAGAACTTGGTCACTTCAGACTGCTTGGCTCGAAGCCTCTTCTAAGGGTAACTGATGAAGTCAAAGGTCTTAATATCTCCACTTGAAGAAGCTTGGCCAAGCAAGTGGGAAGTTGGAATTGGAATGTTACATAGTGAATACAGTTTTCCTGGCTCTGCATCCTGGTATCATTTGGACATTCATTTACAAGGTTGGATGCCAAGTAAAGAACTGTATGAAACTAACTTAAACTCAGTGCAGACTCCTTTCCAAGACCCTGGAGCACCCTCTTCACAATGTGCATAGCAACTTCTACAGCACCATTCCTGTGCGGAGGATCAGCTGGATGGATTTTCCATGCCCAAACAATTCCATTCCTTGCAGCGGTCTCCTCCAAAGTAGTCTTATTCTGGCTATCCAGGACTGATTTTGCTCCCACAAAGTTAGTACCTGGGTCTGACCAGATCTTTCTCGGATGCCCCAGGATTGCTGTAAACCTTTGATAGGCCATCAGGAATGCTTCAGCGGACATAGAATTTGTCAATTCAGTTTGGATGGCTCTGCTGGCCATACAGCAAAAAACAACACTCCAGACTTTAAGATTCACTCTCCTTTTAACATCATCCTTCACCTTGTAAGGTCCAAAGAGGTCGATGGTGACAAACTCAAAGGGTGTTGCAGGGTCAGTCCTCTCAGGCGGCAGATCACCCATCACTTGTTGGCACTTCTTTGCTTTAGCCTTCCTGCAGATCATGCAGCTGTCAACAACATTTTGGTCAATTCTCCTTCCATTTATGACCCAGGCCTTTCTTCTCATCTTAAGCAGGGTTCCAGCCACTTCATCATGACATCATCTTCATCATGACTTCATCTAACAGTGTAGATACCCATGAGTCACAAGGCAAAAGGGCAATGGCAGCATGGTCTTCTTGAAGCTCTGCACTCTTCCACCACAGACAAAAAGTCCAGAGTCCTGCTCTTTATAGGCTATGAGCCTGTCTGTTGTAGTGCTTGGGAAATTGTCGCCCTCTTGTGCAGAAAGGAAAAGGTCTTGCAGAGCATCTTCTTTTTCTCCTACTGAGATGACTCCAGACAAAAGGACTGCCTCCCACTTTGGTATGCTAAGGGTCCAGTTTGGTCCAAGGAACCTTTTTGCTGCCCTCCAAATTGAAGTAGTGGTCTTAACAAGTCTGGTGAGGTCACTGAACAGCTTGACATTCACAAGACTCTTGACTATTGATCCTGCAGGCGGTCTCCATTCAGTCTGAACATGGTGTTGGCTTCATGCCGGTTTCATTTCCTGGGCCCCCGTTAATCCGACAACAAAGGCTTTCTTTTGCAGCTTGTTGATGCTCTCTCTGCCAGCAATTGTAATTTCTCTTGCAGATTTAATTGGCCATTCACTCAAGGGCAGGCTCAAGAACTTTGGCCCATTTTGCCACTGTGAGTCTTCTTCCAGGTCTTTGAGACTGCCCCCTCTCATGATTAGGTCAGCAATGTTTTCAGGACCAGGGATCCACCACCAATCTTAGACTTGTGAGTTGCTTTGGATTTCTCCAATTCGATTGGCGAAGAAAGTTTAATAGCCATAACTCACTCTCTGGATCGTGGGTTTGATCCCAGCCCCCGACCAACAGTGATCTGTGTGGAGTTTGCATGTTCTCCCCGTGTCTGTGTGGGTTTACTCCGGGATTTCTCCGGTTTCCTCCCACATGCCAAAAACATGCAAGTTAGATTAATTGGCATCAAAACTGGGGATTCTAAATTGTCCTTAGGTATGACTGTGAGAGTGAATGATTGTCTGTCTCTCTGTGTTGGCCCTGCGATGGACTGGTGATCTGTCCAGGGTGTACCCTGCCTCTCGCCCAAAGATGCTGGGATAGGCTCCAGCCCCCCCGCGACCCGAAAAGGATTAAGCAGAAGAAGATGAATGAATGAATGAATGAACTTTCTGGATCGCACCAAAGACTGTCTGGCTGTCAACAAAGTGGAAGCATCTTTTAACGTTGATTCAACTATACATCTCAAAGTACCTTTTCAGTTGGGAAGCAAACACTGCTCCACACACCTCTGCTTTCAATTCAATTCAATTCAATTCAACTTTATTTATATAGTGCCATTTCACAACAACAGTCATCTCAGCACTATCAACTGTAGGGGGAACCCCCACAGTTGCAGAAAGACCCCAGCAATCAGGCGATCCCCTGTGAGCAAGCACTTGGCAACGGTGGAGAGGAAAAGCTCCCTTTTAACAGGAAGAAACCTCTAGCAGAACCAGGCTCAGGGAGGGGCAGTCATCTGCTGCGACTGGCTGGGGGGGGTGAGGGGACAGAGAAGATGAAAAGAACAGACATGTAGAGAGCAAACAGCACGATGGAGACTCAATCTATGGGAGAGAACAAACAGATGTTAATGACCAGCAAAAAAAAAAAATATATATTTCATTGAGAGTGAAGAAAGGAGTGAGGCCCAGTGCATTATTGGAGGTCCCCCAGCTGACTAAATCTATTTGCAGCATAACTAAGGGAGGGCTCAGAAACACATGATCCCTTCCTAATTGTAGGCTATATCAAAAAGGTAGGTTTTAGCCTTATTCTTAAAAACAGAGATCGAGTCTGACTCCCGAATCCAGATTGGCAGCTGGTTCCACAGGAGAGGAGCTTGATAACTGAAGGCTCTGCCTCCCATTGTACTTTTGGAGATTCTAGGTATTACAAGTAATCCTGCATTTTGGGAGCGTAGTGCTCTGTTAAGGATAATACGGTAGTATCAGATCTTTTAAATAAAAAGGAGCCTGATTGTTTAGAGCTTTGTAAGTAAGAGGAAGGATTTTAAACTTAATTCTAACTCTATGGGAAGCCAATGAAGGGAGGCCAGAACTGGAGAGATATGATCTCTCTTTCTAGTACCAGTTAAAACTCTTGCTGCAGCATTTTGGATCAGCTGAAGACTTTTTAAAGAGGTTTTTGTCATGACGGCTGATGGGCCGTCATCTGTTTCATCATCTCCAGCTGCGCACAGACCAGCAGGTGTTAATCAGCGGCTCTTAAAAGCAAGTGTGACTGACGGCCCGGCACGGAGTCTTCTGTCTTCTTCGTCTGAGTATGAGCCAGAACCTCGTCCTCAAGTTAAGCCAAGAACGTCACGTCAAGACCGGTCACGTAAGAGAACTCTTTGCTATTCAACCCCAAGCCTTTACCCCTGTGCACAGGTGGACCTCCCCAGCTTCCCCGGCCAACGGGGCAACACCGCCTCCATCACGGAGTTCCTCCTCACCACCACAGCTACGAGCACAATCACCACCACAGCTACAGGCACAATCACCACCACATCGCACAGACACTCGGAGCCAGCAGAACTCAACCTGTGGTACACTCAAGTAAGCGTCACCATCAGCAATTACCCGTTATCGCTGAACAGCTGTAATTGTTTCTGCTTATGTGTTCCAGGGTTGCCAGGTCGCCATCAGAACTGCTCAGCTCCAGTGACCAGACAGCGATACTTGCACTCACACACGCACTACACTCACTCACTATTCAATAAAAAATAATTGTCCATATCTGCTCGTGTCAGTGTCTGTCTCCTGGGTCCTGAAACATGTCAGTACGACTCCGTCACGTTGACCCAGCGGACAGTACACTGTCGCGCAGATTAAACACCCTTAGCGCTCGGGTAGATATGATCTCACACCAACAGACAGTTATTCTCAACCAAATGACTCAAATTAACAGCCGGCTGGATCATCTGGAAGGACACCAGACGTTTCCCCCGGCCGCTAGTGCTTCAACCCCTGCAGGCTTAGTGCCAGGTCAAGCTAACATAACACCCACATCTCGCCTCACCCCTGTGCCAACTCCTGCCCGGTTTAGTGGGAAACTCGGAGAAGCTCGAGGATTCATTTTACAATGTGAATCAGTTTTCCTCCGCGTTCCGGGAGACTTCGCCATTGATTCAAGTAAGATTGGATATATCATCAACTTGTTGGGGGGTAGAGCCTTAGACTGGGCATATACAGTTATGGCTAAACCAAGTTATCCTGTGTTAACTTACCAGCAGTTCGTGGCGGAGTTTATGGCTGTGTTTGACCATTCAGATAGGGGTGCGGTGTTGACTGAACGGCTGTTGAGTCTGCAGCAGGGTACTAGATCAGCTGCTGATTATGCTATTGATTTCCGGGTCCTGGCCGCTGAGATTGGGTGGGGGGAGCCGTCACTTTGCGGTATTTTCCTCCACAGTCTCAACGCCGAATTAAAAGATGAGTTAGCGGCACGGGACAAACCGGATAATTTAGGAGAACTAATTGCCCTCGCTATAAGCCTGGATAGTAGGTTAAGGGAGCGAGCGGCCGAACGGCAGTCTACTTCCCATTCGACTAAGCCCCGCCCTCGTTTCACTAGCTCTCCTCTGCTCGCTTTACCCACGTCAGAGGAACTTCCGGATCAAGAGCCTATGGTCATAGGGCAATCAAAAGTGTCAGCGGCTGAGAGATCGCAGTAGGGGGATTCACGGACAAGAACTTAGAAGAACCCCTCACTAGTTTTCGCATACCCATCAGACTAATTCACAAACATACAGAACATCCCACGCTAGCTTTAGTTGACTCAGGGGCTGAGCAGAACTTTGTTTCCAGAGACCTGGCAACCCGGATGGGCCTCAGCTATCAGTCTCTGGATCCCCCTGTCAATCTCATCACCCTGTCCAAGGCGTCATTGACCACCGTTGCCTATCAGACGGCCCCAGTTTCCGTGATCGTCTCGGGCAATCACAGGGAGGAGATTAGGTTTCTGATTCTGCCCGTCTCATCCTCGCCCGTCATCCTGGGGTATCCTTGGCTTTGGCTTCACAATCCCACCATCGACTGGCAAGCTGGGAGTATTACAGCATGGAGTACATTCTGTCTGAGTGCCTGCCTCCAATCTGCGGCGTGTGCCCCATCTGTCAAGGTGCCTCCACCCTCAACGTCACCCATGGATCTGTCCAAGGTACCGGAGGTTTACCATGACCTAGGGTTAGTTTTCAGCAAGTCTCGGGCGTTGTCTCTACCCCCCCATCGACCGTACGACTGTGCTATAAATCTGAAGGCTGGGGCCCCTCTTCCTGCTTGCCGCCTGTACAGCCTATCAGTCCCGGAGCGCGAGGCCATGGACACCTACATCAAAGAATCCCTGGCCTCTGGTATCATCCGCCCGTCGTCCTCGGCCGTGGGTGTCGGTTTCTTCTTTGTTGGGAAGAAGGATGGCTCGTTACGCCCCTGCATTGACTTCCGGGGTCTTAACGAAATCACGATAAAGGACAAGTATACTCTGCCTTTGATGAACACCGCTTTTGATTCCCTCCAGGGGGCGTCCTGGTTTACCAAGCTGGATCTCAGGAATGCCTATCATCTGGTGCGCATCAGAGAAGGTGACAAGTGGAAGACGGCTTTCCGGACCCCAAGCGGTCATTTCGAGTACCTGGTAATGCTGTTTGGGTTAACCAACGCTCCGGCCGTCTTCCAGCGGTTAATAAATGATGTTCTTCAGGACTTCCTTAACTCCTTTGTGTTTGTGTGTCTTGACGATATACTGATCTTCTCTCGCACATTGGAAGAGCACCAGGTGCACGTTCACAGAGTGTTGCAGTGCCTCCTGGAGAATCAACTATTCGTCAAGGCAGAAAAATGTGAGTTTCACACTGACCAGACCTCCTTCCTTGGGTTCATCATTGCTCGGAATCAGGTGCTCCCCGACCCGGCCAAGGTTAAGGCGGTAGTGGACTGGCCCGCACCGTCCTCCAGGAAGCAGCTACAGGGGTTCCTGGGCTTCGCTAATTTCTATCGTCGGTTTGTGCCCAATTTCGGGAATATTGCTCGCCCTCTGACTGCACTCACCTCCCCAAAGACCCCGTTTTGCTGGAGTGAGGAGGCAGCCAGGGCGTTTGGAAAGCTTAAGGAGGAGTTTGCTTCAGCCCGTGTACTGACCCAGGTGGACCCGAATTTACAGTGCTTGGTGGAGGTGGAGGCCTCGGATTCGGGGGTGGGAGCGGTGCTCTCCCAACGTTCTCCTGAGGACGGCAAGATCCGACCATGTGCCTACTTCTCTCATCGCCTATCACCGGCGGAGAGGAATTACAGCATAGGAGACAGGGAGCTGTTGGCGGTGAAACTCGCCTTGGAGGAATGGAGACACTGGCTGGAGGGGGCTGCTCAGCCGTTCATCGTATGGACTGACCACCGCAACCTGGAGTACCTCAGGACGGCGAAGCGTCTGAATGCACGCCAGGCTCGTTGGTCCCTCTTCTTCAGCCGATTCAATTTTACCATCACTTATCGGCCGGGGAGCAAGAACGGTAAGCCGGACGCCCTCTCGCGGCAGTTCGATGCACCATCCACCGAAGATCAGTAAGCACCCATCCTACCGCCCTCCTGCGTGGTGGGCGCTCTGTCCTGGGGTATTTGTAAGACAGTCCGAAGAGCACTGAAGAGGGAGCCAGATCCGGGGGGGGGGGGGGCGCTTGTTTGTCCCACGCTCTATTCGGGGTCAAATGATTGAGTGGGGTCACGACTCCAATCTGGCTTGTCATCCGGGAGTGGGTCGGACTGTGGACCTGCTCCAGAGGACCTTCTGGTGGCCAGGGCTGTGGAAGAACGTTGTGAGTTACATCCGGGCTTGCGCTCAATGCGCCACTGGGAAAACGACATCATTCCCCCCGGCGGGTCTGTTACATCCTCTGCCCATCCCTTCTCGCCCTTGGTCCCATGTTGCCAGGGATTCTGTGACTGGTTTGCCCCCCTCATATAACTTTACTACAGTTTTGACTATTGTGGATCGTTTTTCCAAGGCAGCCCATTTTGTGCCCCTTCGGGGTCTGCCTTCGGCTCAGGAAACGGCGGACCTCCTTGTCCAGCATGTGGTCTGTCTCCACGGTATCCCCACTGACATAGTGTCAGACCAGGGACCACAGTTCATCTCTCAAGTCTGGAAAGCATTTTGCGCAGCACTGGGAGCCACAGCCAGCCTCTCTTCTGGGTATCATCCACAGAGCAATGGTCAGTGTGAACGGCCTAACCAGGAACTTGAGGCTGCGCTGCGTTGTGTCATCTCCTCCTGTTCGTCCTCTTGGAGCAAGCATCTACCTTGGATAGAGTACGCCCATAACACCACGATCTCCATGGCCACGGGTTTCTCTCCCTTCAAGGCGTCGTTTGGGTTTGATCCACCACTGTTCCCGGAGGAGGAGAAGGAGGTAGCGGTCCCGTCTGTCCAGACCCACATTAGGCGCTGTCGGCGGGTCTGGTCCATCGCCAGCAGGGCCCTTCTGAAGACCACTGAGCGCAACATCCAGGTGGCCAACCGTCACAGGAGACCCGCCCCGGACTACAAGGTGGGTCAGAAGGTTTGGTTATCCACCCGGAATATTGGTGTGCCGGCTGAGAAGCGCAAGCTCATTAAGCGCTTCATCGGTCCTTACACCATCTCTCAAATTGTCAATCCTGTGTCTGTGCGTTTGTCTCTCCCCCCTTCCATGCACATCTGCCCCACCTTTCATGTCTCCCAGGTTAAGCCGTACATCTCTGACCCTCTGTGCCCACCCCCCGCGGCTCCTGCCCCCCGAGGATGATCGATGGCCATCCGGCCTGGGGGGTGACTGCCATCCTGGACGTTCGCAGGCGGGGTCGAGGTCTTCGGTATTTGGTGGACTGCGAGGGCTTTGGACCGGAGGATCGTTCTTGGATTCGCCCAGCGTTGATCCTGGATAAGCAGTTGATCCGCGACTTCCATCGGGCGAATCCAGGTAGAATTGGGCAGGTGCCTGGAGGCACTGCTAGAGGGGGGAGTACTGTCATGACGGCTGCTGGGCCGTCATCTGTTTCATCATCTCCAGCTGCGCACAGACCAGCAGGTGTTAATCAGCGGCTCTTAAAAGCCAGTGTGACTGATGGCCCGGCACGGAGTCGTCTGTCTTCTTCGTCTGAGTATGAGCCAGAACCTCGTCCTCAAGTTAAGCCAAGAACGTCACGTCAAGACCGGTCACGTAAGAGAACTCTTTGCTATTCAACCCCAAGCCTTTACCCCTGTGCACAGGTGGACCTCCCTGGCGGCGGACCAGCTTCCCCGGCCAACGGGGCAACACCACCTCCATCACGGAGTTCCTCCTCACCACCACAGCTACGAGCACAATCACCACCACAGCTACAGGCACAATCACCACCACGTCGCACGGACACTCGGAGCCAGCAGAACTCAACCTGTGGTACACTCAAGTAAGCGTCACCATCAGCAATTACCCGTTATCGCTGAACAGCTGTAATTGTTTCTGCTTATGTGTTCCAGGGTTGCCAGGTCGCCATCAGAACTGCTCAGCTCCAGTGACCAGACAGCGATACTTGCACTCACACACGCACTACACTCACTCACTATTCAATAAAGAATAATTGTCCATATCTGCTCGTGTCAGTGTCTGTCTCCTGGGTCCTGAAACATGTCAGTTTTAGGACAGCCTGATAATAAAGAATTACAATAATCTAATCTTGAGCTAACAAAAGCGTGGATCAGCTTCTCAGCATCACTCTGAGACAAGATGCTCCTAATCTTGGCAATATTACGCAAATGATAGAAGGCAGTCTTAGAAACAAATTTAATATGTGAATTGAAGGACAGATCTTGATCAAAAATAATTCCAAGGTTCCTCACAGAGCTATTAAGAGAAAGAGTAACCGCTTACAAACTGAAAGTTTGATTTGGAAAGGTATTTCTAAGGTTTTTTGGACCAACAAGAATGACTTCAGTCTTATCTGAATTTAATAGCAGGAAATTACAAGTCATCCAAGCTTTGATTTCCTTAAGACAGGCTTCTAACTTGGCTAATTGATTACTATCATCTGGCTTCAATGACAGGTATAATTGTATGTCATCTGCATAACAATGAAAATGTATACAGTGCTTTCTAAAAATGTTGCCTAACGGAAGCATATATAAACTAAAAAGAGTAGGGCCTAGCACAGATCCCTGTGGAACTCCATGACTGAGCTTTGAGTTGAAAGAAAACTCATTATTTACATGAACAAACTGGAACCTATCAGATAAATAAGATCTAAACCACTGCAATGAAGTTCCATTAAGTCCAACATAGTGTTCTAATCTATCAAGTAGAATATTATGATCGATAGTATCAAAAGCTGCACTAAGGTCTAAAAGGACAAGTACAGAAACCAGTCCATTATCAGATGTGATGAGGAGGTCGTTAATGACCTTCGCTAAGGCTGTTTCAGTACTATGATGGATTCTAAACCCAGATTGAAACTCTTCAAGTAAACCATTTCCCTGCAGGCGGTCAAATAATTGCGTAGCAACAACTCTTTCTAAGATTTTTGAAATGAAAGGCAGATTAGAGATTGGTCTATAGTTAGCTAAATCTCCTGGATCTAGCGTTGGCTTTTTGAGTAAGGGTTTAATTACAGCCGTTTTAAAAGCCTGGGGTACATGGCCTGAAGTTAATGAAGAATTGATTATATGAAGAATAAAGCTACCAATAAGTGGGAAGACTTCTTTAAATAAGCTGGTAGGAATAGGGTCTAAAAGACAAGTTGAAGGTTTGGATGAGGAAACTATTTTGTCTAACTCACAAAGGTCGATTGGAGTAAACTCATCAAGACAGACATCAATTTAAGGAGTTGTAGTAGTTACAGTATTTAAGTTAACTGTGGGAAGAATCTGATTGATTTTATCTCTGATGGATGAAATTTTATTATTGAAAAAGTTCATAAAGTCCTGACTAGTAAGCTCTAAGGGAATGCTAGGATTGACAGAGTCCTGATTCTTTGTCAACCTGGCTACAGTGCTGAAAAGAAACCTGGGATTATTCTTGTTCTCTTCTATTAATGCAGAATAATAACTCGTTCTAGCTTTTCTAAGAGATTTTTTATAAATTAAAAGATGACTTCTCCAAGCGAAATAGATTTCATCTAAATTAGTGGAGCGCCATTTTCTTTCTAATTGATGAGTCTTCTGTTTTAAGCTACGAGTTTCTGTGTTGAACCAAGGAGGCATCACCCTTCTGATCCAAGGGGGTCAGTTTAACTTTGGACTCCACTAACCTGATAATGGGATTTTGAACTGACTGCCATCTCACGTACATCGCTGATCCATAGGCATGATCGCTTCCATCTGACAATGTGACTGCCTATGGATCACTTTCATGACATGGGGGGGGGGGGGGCGGTACAGCCCTGGTGAACTTCACTTGACCAAGCTCAACATATTCCTCAAAAAGCTCAATTGCATTGTCCCTAAGGCCATCTGTGAGCAGTATGTTCCATTTGTCTTTGGCTGGGAAACTTTTGCTTTTGACTTGTTGGAATGCTCTGCACACCAGGGTGGCTCCCTTCTGCTTCGCAGGGGTCACCAGGCCACTTGGGTCATACAGTCCTGCCACATGACTGAGCAGTTCCCTTCTTGTCATGGGATTAGGAGTCTGAGGCCTAACTTGTTCTTGAAGAAGGTTCTGGCCAAGCCGCATCTTTTTCTTTCTCTATGAGAAATTTACTGAAGTCATGACATAAAGCTCATCTTCTTCAACAATGTAGCCCATACCAAGCACCTTATTATCATCATTGCCCATTTGATTTGGCAGGACCATGGTTCCAGTTCTGGCTCTCATCTTGTCATCCGGTTCATGAACAGACTCCTTCCTCTCACTTTGCCCAGAGAACACCCATGGTTTGAGCAGAAATCCATCCGGCCTTCAGAATGGGTTCCACATTTACAATGATGACTTTCAGGCGGCCAAGGTCATTATGCGATGTAAGGATATCATTGACTTAGCTGTCTTGCTGGAGTATCTGCTGCTCCTCCTCAAGATGCATGGATTGAAAGAGGTTGGAGGTCTCCCACATTGCTCTTTGTGCAATGCAGCCTGCTGGCTTGTCTCTGATGTTCACCCTGGTGATTGCATATTCTCACAGCTTCTCATCTTCAGAGTCTTGCCACAGGAATCTATGCAAGTGAATTTCAAGGTCTTCAAGCCAGACAGAATTATACATCTTTTTTATATTCTCCAAACCAGCATAGACTCCACTCCAGAATCTCAGAAGGACTGCGCGAATCTGAGAATGTCTGGACCCTTCATCAGCATCTCATTCAGCTCACACCTCCAGACAAGCCACAACGGGGGTTGTGATGGAATATGGATTTGGAGCAATGAGGTGACTGACGTACCATACTGATCCAGTCTAGTTGGTGATCATGTCCTCAGACAGCTTGATTGCAACTCATCTGGTGACCATGTCATGCACTTGAGCAGAATAGGCAGCTTTCCATTTGAGCTCTTTGGCAAGATATTTTTTGGTTCTGAGGAATGTGGCCTCAACAGCTCCTCTGTTGTTTGGGAGTGAAACTGGGTCTTCTAACCAAAAGGTACTTGGAGTGTTAATGTGGATCCTTGCTGTGACAGTTAACTGTGACATATGTGAGTCCCTCTCTCACTACCTCGAGTTCCTGCTCCTCAACAAGGGCCATCTCTTTGCCACCTGTCTGGCAGTTTCCACAGCGGCAGCCCCCACATCTTGGTTCACAGGCAGCGTCAATACTGTCCCATCTTCACCATTCCAGAAAGTCTCAGCTGGTGGCAAAGGTGGTTGACTCCTGAACATTTTAGCAGATGTGACTGCTTGGTGGCTGTTGTTTTGGGATTCTGGCAGGAAGTTCCTCATACTTTACGGCAGCTGTTCTCATTGACCTGGCGCAGTGGGTGTTTGATGTGTGGGCTGACATGGCGATATTCTCAAACAAGCCTGGGTGAGTGTCTCCAACAGTCTTTCCCAGCAGTCCATCCCACACCACAAGATCCCCAATTACCCTCTTGATGGCTTATCAACAGGCTAATCTCTTTGGGTCTTACAAGTTCATCAGCTGGGATGTCAAGAAAGAACTTTTGCAGTTGTCTTGCCGTTTCACCTTCATAGATATCTGCAATATTGTCCAACCCATAGCAAACCAACTGGTGAGATTGAAGAATGCTTTTGGGAGTTTTCACCCTGATCTTTAACAGGTACCTCTTTGTCTCCACCTGGATCTTTATCCCCCCAACACCATGAACAACAAGTGTAAATTCCTCACTTCTGAGGTTTAACTTGCTTGCAGCTTTGTGGGTGATGTAATTTTTGTCTGGTGCTAGATCAATCAAGGTCCTAATCCTTTGTCCAGCATTGGCTGTGACCTCAAAGAAGCATTATTATGACTGGCAGTTTGTGTAAACCACTTGCTATGAGAAGACTTGACAGCTTTTTTATTGCATTAAAAGTTTTTGAGGTGGAGTTTGAGAACACATCTCTAAACTGTTTTGCAAGTTCTGGGGAGAGTTTGCTCATGAAGTCTTCTTGATTAGCAGGGTACCTTTCCCTTTCTTTCCTAGGATAGAATCCATTTCTTTTCTAGCCAGCACTGCTCCTTTTGTCAGCATTGGGGCACAGGTAGTAGTGATGTTCAGGGCTACATCCATTTTTGCAGTCTGGATGTTTGCAGAGAAAAGTGGGTTTGCAGAATGCCAGGTTATCATGCACTTCAAGACACCAGTCACATGCCCTAGCTTCATTACTGCAGCCTTTCTTTATGCTGGCTTTAGGGTGCAAAACTGCTTACAGAAGTATTGCTTCCTCCTGTGCTTTCCATCACCACAAACCACACATCCAGTACAGACATCATTGGATTTAGTGGCTTTCGTCCTAGAGTATGTTGGCTCAGGTCCTGCTTCTATTCTTGGCTCCTCATCCCTCAGTTGCTCGAGTTGTTCATAAATATTCTCTTGCTCCTTTAGGAATGCCAGTAGACTTACAAACCTGTTGCTTGGGGCCACAGCATTGCGACCATCAGCTGCATAGATGAGCCATTCCTTCTTCAGAGATTCAGGGAGCTTACTCTCAATGGATTTTGTAACCAGTGGATTTTTAATTGCTCCTGTGTCTCCCAGGTCACTCAAGTCTTGCAGTGACTTCTCCACTGCTTGAATCAACTCCACTATCTTTCTTGGCTGATTACTTCTTACAGCTGGCATTTTCTGCAATTCTTCCACAATTTCAATAGCAATGGTGGTTTGATTTCCATATTGATTTTCAAGGATACGGAAAACATCTTCTGCAACATTGTAGGTGGTGAGTCTGAGGTGTCGGGTGATTCTTTCATCCATGCTGTCCAACAGCTGGAATTTCTTCACCTCTCTTGAGCATGTGGGCTCACCTTGCTTCTGCAGTGCTTCCCAGTCCCTTCTCCACCTGTAGAAATTGTGTTTATTTCCAAAGAACTTGGGGAGAGATGTTGGCTTCAGTTTGATGGTGGGCAGGGGAAAATTTGGGAAGACAGGAGCTGTTGGTGTCCTGTCTTCTTTTCTCAGCCTTTCCTGGATAAAGTCAGCTTTTCTGGACACAAGCTTGGGAACTGTGAGGTCAAGCTCCTTTAGCTGGTCTTGGATCTCTTTCCTCTGTTCAAATAGAATTTAATGCTTCCACCGGTCATGCGACTCTTTTGCTATTTTCATGAGGTCTTGTAGGTGGGTGAGCATGAATTCATTCATATGCCTCCTGTTTACTACTAAGGTCAGCTGTGGTGGTGCGTCTGCACTCTGACTCTGCTACTTGTAATGCTGTGAACACTTCATGAGCTCCAAAGTTTGACCACAGCATGTCTTGGACAAGGTCTCTGACCTCCTTCAATTTTGACATGCACACACTAGCAGTCTTGGTCGGGTCAGCTTTTTGCTGTTCAGTTAGTACAGCTTCTTCTCCAGCATCCAGCTCAGCCTCCTTATCAGCAATAAGTTTGGCTTCCAAATCATCATTGACTTCCCAAACTTTTTCTGTTGCATTTGAGAGTGCATTAAATCCATTTTCAAGGTCTTGTACTGACATGTCCTCATAAGTTGTTAGCCAAGCCAGAAAATGCTCTGTTTGCCACTGTCCTTTCCATTCTCAGCTGTTCGAGAGGCTTTGAAGCTTGCCCTGACATTTTTCTCCCCTCTGCAGGTTGCCCACAAGTGACAAGGAAAGTGTGGCTGCTTGACCAGTTCTTCACTGTCAAGTTTTTTCTTTCGTGCTTCCCCACTTGAAAGGGATTGACCCATTTACCCACAGCTCTCCACAGGATTCCACTCGAATGGCCAAACAACCAAACCTTGTCCATTTTTTTCTCTCCTTTATTTAATTCTTGAGAATATGGACATTTGCCTTTCAGCTTGTAGGTCAAGTGGTGAACAACCTAACACTTCCCAAAAAACACACACTCTAAAACCATACAATATTTAGATATCCTAATACAACCTTCAAATAACAATAAATAGTTAAGTTAGCAAAAAAATAATTATAATTAGCAATAGTTAAGCACCAAATAACATTAAGATAAAATTTCATAATTTTTTACTTAAGTTATATAAATTACTATCCTTAACCCCTTAACCACAACCAATTTTACTATTTTTTTTTCTTTTTCTATTTGTTTTAATGTCATATTTCCAGAATGCCTATATTTATTCAGTTATCAATACATTAACTGTTTTTAAAAATTGCCACCAATGAGGTTTTCACTTTTAAAATTCCCTTTCAACTAGTGATGTTACGCTCGACACCGCCCACTTGACGCTCATTGGAGCAATATAAAGCAGAAGTGTCGTGAGCAGTGCATCGAGTGCCCTTTCAGCATGCCCACAGTCACGTGACCATAGCAAGTGAGGCCTCGTTATGTTGGTCACATCACATGACTTGAGGGCTCACGAGAAGTTTGAGAGGGAATTAGGTTTTTTTGTTTGCTTTGCATTGTTTGTTCCTGCCATCAAATTTTGAATAGACCTCGGATGGCCAAATGCTCAAAAAAAAAAAGGTATTGAAAATTTTTTTGGGTTTTCCACTCAGATGCAGTTCTGACAGTCAGTCAACAGATGGCAGTCTTTATTAGATGTTTCATAACACTGTGTCGCTCATGAAGCAATTGTCTCAAAGTTGTTCATTGTTTCATAAGGCTTCAGTTTTAACATCACTACTTTTAACCAAATTATTACCATTTTATTTTATAACCATACTAAATAAACCAACAGTGTAAAAGAACACATATGAAAGCCAGTCCAATGAATTTTACAACCATAGCTACTTAAATGCGCAACAGCTGCAGCTTGTTACTCAGGGTGGTAATTAAAGTCTATGCCGACTTAAGTGTCTTCTATAGGAAGCAGCTTCACCATGGTATTAACCTTTTGACTGTGTTAATTTCTTGGACAGATTGCGCCCCTAGTGGCACAGCGCAGCACTGCGCCTGTCAAGTGACATGATGTGCCAAAACACTGCCCAGCTGTACTGAGGATTTGTACTGATTATGCCTGTTCACAAGGTGGCAGACACGCGTTGGAGGAATCATGGCTGACATGGAATACACCAAAGAGGAAGAAATCCTTTTTCTTCTTCTTCTTCTTCTTTGTGATTAGAAAACAAATATGGGCACTACCCATCACTGTGGATATACTGAAATCGCAGACGGAGGAACAAATCCGGGAGCATTTACTTCCGAATTTGCCAACTATGATTCTAAAAAGAGGTTATTTAGCTTATAAAGGTAAATATCTACATTTTGTTACAACAGAGGGAGTGCGATGCTGGTATTCACCTGCTGCCGCTCCCCAGCGCCATGTAACTACAGAACAACCATCCGGTTGCGTCGTCATATAAGAAGATATCATATAAGATAAATTGCCATGGAATAAAAGCGAAATTGAGGTGGGATAATCATAAGAGTTTCTGGATGTGGAAGAGAAAGTGCAATTGACCGACAGAAGGCAAAATATCAAACAGGATGGATGAAAATGGACAAAGCCAGGAGCTGCCTTCACCAGCTGTAAGTGACAAATTTCTTGGTTTCTTTACATTGTACTGATTTTCTGGTTCATATACTTTGAAGAAAAGATAACAAAATGTCCAAAACAAGAAATGGTGACAAAAACCAAATCCATCCTTTGTGTAAATACTGTATGTCCAAAGTCCACTTTTGACTGACAGTTATATTATTCGATATGGGAGCCATGGCATTATGCAAATTAGATGTGTAGATTTACTCCTATCTCAAACTTTGGATCATATTCTACATCTTTCTAATTTACAGTAAGCCATTATCTCTTACCACTTTGAAGTTATAGCCTTGGATACCTCTGATATGGCTGCCATGGCATTATGCATGGCATTATGCAAATTAGATGCGTAAATTTACTCCTATGTCAAATTTTGGATCATATTCAATTCAGTTCAATTCAGCTTTATTTATATAGCACCACATCACAACAAAGGTCATCTCATAGTGCTACAACATGCAGAGAAAACCCCACAATTTCAGAAGGATCCAGCAATCAGATGATCCCCTGTGAGCAAGCACTTAGTGACGGTGGAGAGGAAAAACTCCCATTTAACAGCAAGAAACCTCTAGCAGAACCAGGCTCATGGAGGGGCAGTCATCTGCTGCGACTGACTGGGGGCGAGGGGATAGAGAGGACGAAAAGAACAGACATAAAGAACATGAAACAGTGAGAAACCAAGTACATTATTGGCAGTCATCTAGCAGTCTGAATCTATTAACAGCAGAACAGAAGCGGGGTTAAGAGACATGAAATCCTTCCCTAATCATAGGCTATATTGAAAAGGAAGGATTTTACCCTGTTCTTTAAAACAGAGACCGAGTCTGACTCCCGGACCCAGAGTAGTAACTGGTTCCACGGAGAAGGAGCTTGATAGCAGAAGGCTCTGCCTCCCAATGTACTTCTGGAGATTTTGGGCACCACAAGCAATCCAGCATTTTGGGAGCGTAGAGCTCTATTAGGATGATAAAGTAATATCAGATCTTTTATATATAAGGGGGCCTGATTATTAAGAGCTTTGAAAGTGAGAAGAAGGATTTTAAACTTAATTCTAAACTCTATGGGAAGCCAATGAAGGGAGGACAGAAATGGAGAGATATGGTCTCTCTTTCTGGAACCAGTTAAAACTCTTGCAGCAGCATTTTGGATCAACTGAAGACTTTTTAAGGATATTTTGGGACAACCTGATAATAATGAGTTACAATAATCTAGTCGAGAGCTGACAGAGGCGTGGATCAGTTTCTCACCATCATTCAGAGACAAGATGCTCCTAATCTGGCAATATTGCACAGATGATAGAAGGCAGTCTTAGAAACAAATTTAATATGTGAATTAAAGGACAGATCTTGATCAAAAATAACTCCAAGGTTCCTCACAGAACTATTTAGAGTGAGAGTGGCGGCATCCAAATTAAGAGTATGATTTGGAAAGGAATTTCGAAGGTTTTTTGGACCTACAAGAATGACTTTAGTCTTATCTGAGTTTAGTAGCAGAAAATTACAAGTCATCCAGGCTTTGATTTCCTTAAGACAGGCATCTAATTTGGCTAATTGATTACAATCATTGGCCTTCATCGACAGGTATAGTTGTGTGTCATCTGCATAACAATGAAAATGTATACAGTGCTTTCTAATGATATTGCCTAACGGAAGCATATATAAACTAAAAAGAGTAGGGCCTAACACAGATCCCTGTGGATCTGTGTTAGGCCCTACTAACTGTCTACGCTCAGTCACTAACTGTGAACTCCGTGACTGAGCGTAAAGGTGGATGAAAATTCATCATTGATGTGAACAAACTGAAGTCTATCGGACAAATAAGATCTAAACCACTGCAGCAGAGTTTCATTTAGTCCAACATAGTGTTCTAATCTATCAAGTAGAATGTCATGATCGATAGTGTCAAAGGCTGCACTAAGATCTAAAAGGACAAGAACAGAAACAAGTCCATTATCAGATGCAATAAGGAGGTCATTAATGACCTTCACTAAGGCTGTTTCAATGCTGTGATGAACTCTGAACCCAGATTGAAACTCTTCAAATAAACCAATTCCCTACAAGTCGTCAAACAATTGCACAGCAACAACTCTTTCTAAGATTTTTGAAATGAAAGGCAGATTAGAGATTGGTCGATAGTTAGCTAAAACTCCTGGATCAAGCGTTTGCTTTTTGAGGAAGGGTTTAATAACAGCAATTTTAAAAGTCAGTGGTACATAACCCAGAGTTAAAGAAGCATTAATTATGTGAAGAATACGGCTACCAATAATTGGGAAGACAATTTTAAATAACCTGGTAGAAAAAGGGTCCAAAAGACAAGATGAAGGCTTAGATGAGGAGATTATTTTATCCAACTCTAAAAGGTCAATTGGAGTAAACTTATCTAAACAGATATCAACTGATGGAGTTGTAGTAGTTAATGTACTTGAGTTTACGGTAGAAAGAATCTGACTGATTTTATCTCTAATAGATAAAATTTTGATTGAAAAAGTTCAAAAAGTCCTGACTAGAAAACTCAAGGGGGATGCGAGGATTGACCGAATCCTGACTCTTTGTCAGCCTGGCTATTGTGTTGAAAAGAAACCTGGGGTTACTCTTATTCACTTCTATTAATGCAGAATAATAACTTGTTCTAGCTTTTCTAAGACATTTTTTTATAAATTAAGAGATGATTTCTCCACATTAAATAGAATTCATCTAAATTAGTAGAAAGCCATTTCCTTTCCAATCGGCGAGTCTTCAGTTTTAAGCTACGAGTTTCTGTGTTAAACCAAGGGGTTAGAAATCTCTGGTTAGACTTTTTTTTCTTTTCTAAAGGGGGAACCAGATCTAGAGTCCGATGCAGAGAGGCTGTAACACTATCTACCATGCTATCAATTACGGAAGGAGCAGGCTCTCCATCTTTTATTCTACATCATATTCTACATCTTTCTAATTGACAGTAAGCCAATATTTCTTACCACTTTCAAGTTATAGCCTTGAAAATTTCTGACATCTGATCTGAATATTTTCTTGAAAAAATCTTTGCCACTGTTGACCACTAGGGGGCTATGGCGCAGTTTGGTGACATTCACAGTTAGGAAATAAGGATTAAATTTGATTACATGATCTACCTCTCCTGCGGCTGTTGTCACAGATAACCACCTGTTATGTGGTAGGTCAAAAAGTATGTAAAAAAAAAAAATAAATAAACCCAGATGTACCAACCATTTCACATCACTCGATGGCAGATAGCTTACTGCTCTTCTCTGGAGGACTCAGTTCAGCTGTACAGAACTTGTTCAAATCTGATATCACTTCCGGGGCGCAGAAGAAGAAACGTATAAACAATTGCGCAACATATATTTCAACAGGGAGGAAGCATTTGCTCCAAATTTTGCCAGTTATGATTCTAAAAGGGATTATTTAGCTTCTGAAGGGAAATATTTACCTTCTGTGACAGCACAAGATGGACCGGAGCATGTACACTATTTATCTGTCATTAACGAAGCTGCACATGACGGACAGGAGAATACTGCAAGTTCCACAGCATTGTCTAAACAAAATCAAGGTGGAATAAATCAGAAGATAAATGTGAGAATTTCTGGGCATGGGAAAGAAAGCAAAAATGACCGGCAAAAGACAAAATAAAGAACCGGGGTGAGGAAATGGATGCATAAAGATGCATGATGTGTGGTAGGTCTGATGTTTTTATCAGTTTGTTTACATTCTACTGATTTTCTGGTTCATGAATTTTGAAGATAAGATGAAAAAACAGGCAAAAAAAAAGAAAGAAAAACAAACAAAACCATCCTTTGTCCAAATGTCCTATGTCCAAAGTACACTTTTACCCAAAGTTATGTAATCTGATATGGCTGCCATCACATTATGCAAATTAGATGAGAAAATTTACTCCTATTATAAACTGGATCATATTCTACATCTTTCTCATTTACAGTAAGCCATTATCTCTTACCACTTTCAAGTTACAGCCTTTGGAATTTGTGATATACAAACTGAATACTTTCTTCAAAAAAATCTTGGCCACCAGAGGGTGCATGCAGATGGTGCATATCTGTGACAGAAATCCTCAGTTGTTTAAACTTCAATGTCTTACCGGCTGCCTCTCTGGTTGTTGTAGATGTTTAGTCAAACACATTACACTTCATGCTAGTAAGAAACTTAAGTGTCTCTAAGCACTGCAGTTGTGAGACTACTGTTTCCTGCTCTCTGCTGGTCTCCACCTCTTTTCAAACTTCTGGTAGAATGGCTCCACCCAAGCTGCAAGCTGCACTGGCCAAACACACTGAGCTGCTGCAGACTGTTTCTCACCCATCTTGCTGCTTTCATTCATGTTCACTTTATTAAACAAGTTGTTTCCTTTTCCAAGATGTTAGTCTTCAGAAACCTAGTTTGACTTAACAGTAGCTGAAGAGTTAAGTCCACACCTTCGGCCAGCTGGAGGTGGAATCGCTGCTGGTAATAATGGCGTAGTTTATGCTGTTTAATCAATCAGTTCTGTTAAAGCAAAGTTTGTCACAGTGGTCATCTGGCCTGTGGAGTAATAAGCGAAGCTGCACTCTCTTCTCTCTTTAGTCAACTGGCATATTTATTTAATTTACAAATCTCAACAAGTTCCTCTCCACAATTTATTTGCATAAGACACAAACTGGTACTTCCAAGAGTGAGAAGTGGGGGTGAGGACCACTTTAGGGAGTTTTGTGAAGGCCTATCACAGTCATGGCAAACTCTCAAAATTGTCACTGCTGTAGTGATTCAAAGTTGGTGTAACGTTACATCTGAGTTCCAATATACATGAACAGTCTCTGTGAACAGGAGACCTCCAGTTCACCCTGTTTCCTAAATAATGCATCATAATGCCACATTCCCACATTGGCGCCAGGAAGACACCTGGACTTTCATCAGAAATTCCCTAGGAACACTTAGCCTCAGACAGTGTTAAGTGCTAAATAGCCATTTGATACAAGCCAGAAGACATCCACTACATTCCTCAGACCTCCTACCATTATCCAAGGGCCAACAGTGCCCCCTTCTGTTCAAATCAGGAACATGCTGGATCTATTCAACGTTGGGATTGAGTTTTATCTGCCTAAAATAATCCTGTCTCCTCAAAACTTTGATATTTTTCCAGGAAATATTGCTCAGAACACTGTTGAAGATGACCACCTCTGTGTTGAATAATGATGGGTTTGAAATGTTTCATTAATCATTGATTTTAAATGTATTGCATGTCTGAAAATGTTTAAACAAGTTATAAAAGTACATGCTTACTGAAAGTAGTCTTGAAAGTTAGTCATGAATCATTGAAGTTAGCTTAGATTTTATATATAAGAATATAATGTGAATTTCACCGTTAATATGTGTTTGTCTTCTAAAAACTCATGCGAGTCATCTGACTGGTACCAGCCAATCACCAGGCCGTCTCTGCTGGACGATGCCCCCTTTCATTCTATTGGTCGGTTACAGACAAAGGACCGCTTTCTTATTGGACCATAGTCCATTCAACTCTCCCATGATAGCCGATAATTGGTTCTTCCTGCTTCCAGTCATATGTTATGACCAAAGAATCGCTCTCAGTTAAAAAGAGGGAAACACCCTAGTAGTTCAGTTCGCTAAGGTTTCTTTAAGTTGTCTTTCGTTTTGTCTTGCAGTTAAGTTCAGTTCTCTCTGAAGTCTTTTTGCCTCTTCTGTGTGCGTTTTTTCCTCTGGTATCTGAGGAGGGATCCTCCTTTCTTGTTGAGCTCAACCCTCTTACTTGGAGTAAAACTCCAAAACTCTGTTTTTCCCTCTCCTCAGATGCTGTTTATTTTGATAAACTTTTTCTATTGAGTTCCTTAACTCACTGTTAAAGTGGACTGATAGGGATTTTTGAACTTTTTCCTTCGAGACTGTCTCACCCATGTACCACGACGTCAGAAGAACTAGGATTTCAGGTTCAGGTTACTTTATTTCAGAATCAGAATCAGAATCAGAATCAGCTTTATTGGCCAAGTATGCACAACACATACAAGGAATTTGACTTTGGCTAAAAACTTGCTCTCGTTGTTCAGGTGGAGGATTTAAATAAGGATTCAATGACAACAGAGTATGTACAGTAAATTACAGTCTGTCCACGTTTCTATAAAAGGATGCAAATATATACAGGAATATATGCAGTTATTTACTCAGACTAACCACACTTTGCAGAAATATATGAAAAAATATACAGTCACACAGTATTTCAATGTGAACTCAGATTCAGTGATATAATGTGAATGACGTAAAAAGCAGTGTGAGAGTTATGTGCAATGTAATAATGGATGAAAAGTCATGAGTGCAGCAACAGGTAGGACTAGGTGAATGTTAGGAGTTCATCAGAGTGATGGCTTGAGGAAAGAAACTGTTCCTGTGACGGGTGGTTTTGACCTTCAGTGATCTGTAACGACGACCAGAAGATAGAAGTTCAAACAGTTTGTGGCCGGGGTGTGATGGGTCAGCACAGATGTTTCCCGCCCGTTTCGTGGTTATGGACTGATATAAGTTCTCAGTGGAGGGTAGGTCGGTACCAATGATCCTCTCCGCAGACTTAACGATCTGCTGCAGTCTTTTCTTGTCCTGTTTAGTGGCAGATCCAAACCAGACAGTGATGGAAAAGCAGAGGACAGATTGGATGATGGCGGTGTAGAAGACAACCAGCAGTTCCTGAGGCAAATCAAACTTCTTGAGCTGACGCAGAAAAAACAACCTCTGCTGGGCCTTTTTCCGGACAGTGTCTATATGGGAGCACCACTTCAGGTTCCAGGAGATTGTGGTATCCAGAAACTTGAAGGAGTCCACAGTGGACACTGTGCTGTTGACGATGGTGAGCGGGGGGAATGAAGGGGGGTGTCGCCTGAAATCCACAGTCATCTCCACCGTTTTGGCTGGGTTAAGTTCAAGATGGTTCTGGCTGCACCAGAGGATCAGCTGCTCCACCTTTCGCCTGTATGCAGACTCATCATCATCCCGGATCAAACCGATGACTGTGGTGTCGTCCGCAAACTTCGGGAGCTTCACCGAAGGTGAAGCTCCCGTAGGTAGCACCCGTAGGTAGATTTGTTCGTGGGTGGAACTGTTTTACATCCATTTTTCCTTCAGCCTGTGGTTCTTGTCGGCTGGTGGACATCCCAAAGTTGCGGGCCAGGGAAGGACCTGTTGCCTTGGAGAAGATGTCACTTTCCCCGGGGACCAGCCGCCCACTCGACTGCCAGCTCCACTCTATGGACCCCAGTTGCTGAGTCTGTAAGCTAGAACCGCTGCAGCAATCGGGAGTACTGCGGGCAGCCCCCCCTTCACTTTTTGCCATCTGCTGACGTTCACCAAAGATCATCGCTGAACTCTGAAGGCACAGCTGTTTGTAAGCCAGACTCCAACTTTCTATTTGCTGGGCTAAATGTGATGTCTAATTCTAATTGAATATGACCAATTTTTCATGTTAAAAGTTAGTCCATAAGCTATGATAGGAGCTATAAAGCTGAAGGAAAAATAATATTCTTGTTTTCATTAAACTCCATTTTTGTTTTGTTTTTTTGTTGTTGTTTTTTTTGTAGAGTAATTCAGAATTTCCTTTTTCAACCAAGCTGTTATCATTTTTCCCATAAAACTGCGTCCAATTATACGATTGATGATTTTGGAGTCTCTGAATAATGAGGAGAATTTCTGACCTGACCTCAGGACTCTTGTTTTAATGATCCCTTCCACCAATAGGAGACTCTACGGTACTGTGCCTCTTGATACAAAAACCAAGAGCAACATCACAGTGGCTGGCCTCCACAGGCCCACTGGGCTGCTTCCTAGAGACAAAGGGTAAGGAAACTAATGTTGTCCAGTTTTACACAACTGCTACACAGTCAAGTGCTACACCATTTGGAGACCACAGTGCATTTCTCTACTGTGATGTGATGGATTAACAGAATACATTGCCATTAGTCAAGATCATGTCAGAATGAGTGTCATCTATGAACAATGGAGGAGAAAGTGAAGACTAGATAAAAAACATTGAAAGACGTGAGGAATCAGGATAAGGACCTGTACTTATATTGCATTTTTTTCTAGTCTCGGATAACTAGGGACAATTTAGAATTACCAGTTAAGCTAACATACAGACGTGGACAAAATTGTTGGTACCCCTCTGTTAATGAAAGAAAAACCCACAATGGTCACAGAAATAACTTGAATCTGACAAAAGTGGTAATAAATAAAAATTTTATGAAAATTAACCAATGAAAATCAGACAATGCTTTTGAATTGTGGTTCAACCGAATTATTTTAAAAAACAAACTCATGAAACAGGCCTGGACAAAAATGATGGTACCCCTAGAAAAGATTGAAAATAATGTCACAATAGGGACATGTTCAACCAAGATGTGTCCTCTAATTAACATCACAGGTGTCTACAAACTTGTAATCAGTCAGTCGGCCTATTTAAAGGTTGACAAGTAGTCACTGTGCTGTTTGGTGACATGGTGTGTACCACACTAAACATGGACCAGAGGAAGCAAAGGAGAGAGTTGTCTCAGGAGATTAGAAAGAAAATTATAGACAAGCATGTTAAAGGTAAAGGCTATGAATTAAATTAAATCACCCTTATTGTCATTCAACCGTACAACCAATCATGTACAGTAGAACGAGATTGTGTTTTACCTATCTACAGTGTTAATCGCACACACCCCAAGTGTAGAATCAGAGGGCCACTGCCATGCAAGGCGCCGCCACAGTTTTCCCTCCTCCATTCCATTATTGCTGAGCACCAAGCTGGACAGAAGGAAGTTCCACTTTTTTATATGGTCTTCGGCATGACCTGGCCGGAATTTGAACCCCTGCCTCCCGGGTGTGGGGCGGATGCTCTACCAACTGAGCCACCACTGCGGTATAAGACCATCTCCAAGCAGCTTGATGTTCCTGTGACTACAGTTGCACACATTATTCAGAAATTTAAGATCCACGGGACTGTAGCCAACCTCCCTGGACGTGGCCACAGGAGGAAACTTGATGAAAAATGGAAGAGACAGATAATACAAATGGTAACAAAAGAGCTCAGAACAACCTCTAAACACATTCATGGTGAACTCCAAGGTCAAGGTACATCAGTGTCAGATCGCACCATCCGTCGTTGTCTGAGCCAAAGTGGACTTCATGGGAGACGACCAAGGAGGACACCACTGTTGAAAACAAATCATAAAAAAGCCAGACTGGAATTTGCCAAACATCAACTCTATGTTCACAGACGCAAAAATGAAGCATACCAAGAGAAGAACACTGTCCCTACTGTGAAATATGGAGGAGGTTCTGTTATGTTCTGGGGCTGCTTTGCTGCGTCTGGCACAGGGTGTCTTGAATCTGTGCAGGGTACAATGAAATCTCAAGACTATCAAGGTATTCTAGAGAGAAATGTGCTGCCCAGTGTCAGACAGCTTGGTCTCAGCCACAGGTCATGGGTCTTGCAACAGGATAATGACCCAAAACACACAGCTAAAAACACCCAAGAATGGCTAAGAGCGAAACATTGGACTATTCTAAAGTGGCCTTCTATGAGCCCTGATCTAAATCCTACTGAACATCTGTGGAAGGAGCTGAAACATGCCGTCTGGAGAAGGCACCCTTCAAACCTGAGACAACTGGAGCAGTTTGCTCATGAGGAGTGGGCCAAAATACCTGCTGAGAGGTGCAGAAGTCTCGTTGACAGTTACAGAAATTGTTTGATTGTAGTGATTGCCTCAAAAGGTTGTACAACAAAATATTAAGTTAAGGGTACCATCACTTTTGTCCAGGCCTGTTTCATGAGTTTGTTTTTTAAAGTAATTCTGTTGAACCACAATTCAAAAGCATTGCCTGATTTTCAATGGTTAATTTTCATAGAATTTTTATTTATTACCACTTTTGTCAGATTCAAGTTATTTCTGTCACCATTGTGGGTTTTTCTTTCATTAGCAGAGGGGTAGGCTGTGAAGGTCTAGAGAAGAACTCTTGTCATGATTCAGGACAAGAGAGGCTCAAACGCAGAGCTGCCAAAATGAACACTCAGACTCAGATGTAAAAGTTCTCCAGTTCATTGTAAAAAAAAAAAAAAACTATACCTAACACACAACTCTAAATAAAAGAGCACAACTAAAGAAAAGAACAATAACAAAAACGCACACTTAAATTTACACACAAAACCGGTGCCTGCTGGAGGGCACGCAGCCTATGGGAGGAGAGGAGAAAAGATATTGTTAGGGACAGAATCTCCTCAAGAGGAGAATAAAACTAGGAGAGCACTCTTACTCAGTGAGCAGAGGAGCCCGGCAGGGAACTCTTGCGTGGACCAGGGGAACAGGGGGAAGATGGTGACCTGGGTGAACGTCCAGTGTCCACACCGCTAAGGTGGCAGCAAACCTGAGAGGAGTGAAGAACATGGGAGTGAGGTGCACAGGTCAACAGAGACGAAACAACTTAACGTGGCTTGATTCAGGTAGCAAACCTAATGATCCAGCGGTGAGCTCTTCACATGCTGACTCTTAAAAATGCTGGGTAATTAGGAAGCAGCAGGTGTGTAATCACGCAGGTGTAGGTAATACTCGGGAGCCAGGTAGACAGGAACAGGAGCGGAGGGGGAGCATGCTCGCCTGATCATCACAACTCTTTGCTTCTTCCTACTATGAGTTTTTCTTAGTGTGACAATGTGATATTCACAGACCTTTTTAAAGGCCATCAGTCAGGACTTAGATTCAAGATTAAAAGATTTTGTCAATACTACTATACATACAGGACATACAGGAGAACTGAAATGCCATTTCTCTCTCTTCAGTGGTGTGTGCAATATAAAAAAAAAAGAATAAGGCTGGAAAAACAACAGCAGTCTATGTATACTAATGCTGCCCGTAGTGCAAAAGACAAATCCCAGATATTCCATAGTGCAAATAAAGAAACAATAAAACCCAGCAATCCTATATACAGTACATCCGGAAAGTATTCACAGCGCTTCACTTTTTCCACATTTTGTTATGTTCTACAGATGTACATGTGATTTCTTGGGTTTTTTATATTTTTGTATTGACAGCCTTTGCCATGAAGCTCAAAATTGAGCTCAGGTGCATCCTGTTTCCACTGATCATCCTTGAGATGTTTCTACAGCTTAATTGGAGTCCACCTGTGGTAAATTCAGTTGATTGGACAACGATTTGAAAGGCACACACCTGTCTATATAAGGTCCCACAGTTAACAGTGCATGCAGTCAAGCATGAAGTCAAAAGAACTGTCTGTAGACCTCTGAGACAGCATTGTCTCAAGGCACAAATCTAGGGAAGGGTACAGAGAAATTTCTGCTAGTTGTTTGTTACCCTTTGCCAGATTTTTTTTTCTTCCCGTTGTCCTGTCAGGTAGCTCGGCAAACAGAACAGGGATCTGTCACCCTTATTGTGCCAAAACAGCTTTACTTTGCCAGGACGAGCATAAACAAGTACCTAACTGTGTATTGTATATTGTTGTAAACTCCTCTTGTAATAACTTTTAATACTTTATTTTAATAATTTTACCCATGGAAGACCCAACAGGATGGGGAAGAGGGAAAGGAAGTGTATGGAGGGGGAAAGAAAAGGGAGGGGAACAGACAAAAAAACAAACAACCCAACAACTAAAACAAACAAAAGACAAACTGCTTCTTCCACCGAAGATGTCTCAACATGAGTCTGGTTTCCACACCTGTTAAAGGAGAGGCACTTGTGCGTGTATGTCTGCATGCATATATATATGACAACGCGCGCAAAATTAGTGTGTGCATGTGAGTGGTTTGTCAGGAAACATACGAAGCGGAGGGCTGGTCGCAGCAGCTCTCCCCCCAGGAACCCTGAGCAGGCAAGGCAGTGCCACCAATCCCCACAGGGCACAAATGTCTGAGGTCAGCAAGCCCCAGGAAAGCCAGGCATCTGCCCCTGGAGGGACAATCAAGGGAGACCAGGCTGCTCGGCGGCCGGTGCAGCGAGCCCACACCCCCGGACCCACCCGACCCCCACCCCCAGCAGGGCCAATGCCCGCCCCCAGGCCCCAGGCCCCAGGCCCCAGGCCCCAGGCCCCAGGCACCAGGAGGCTAGTGACCTCACCCCCCGAGGAGGAGACCGGCCCGTGCCCTCTAGCGCAAGCCCCCCCAGAGACCCCCACAGCGGGCCCGCCCCAGCACCACTGTCGCACACCCCGGAGACCCCCATGCCCAAAGAAGTCCCCCCGCCCAGAGGAGCCCACATTGCCGAAAGGCACTACCCCCCCCTTAATCCAGCACCTCCCGACTTGCAGACACACCCATCCCCACACCTTCACACCCACATGGTCCCATGTGCACCTATATGTACTAACTCCCTCTCACTCACCCAGACTGACCCATTCACTCTCACTCCTGTACCCATTCAAACTCACCCCTCATTCACTCTTGTTTCATAAGGCGGCTGCGAAGCAGATGCAGTGAGCCTGAACACGCACCAGTGCCCGGCAGTGACCAGGGAGACCAACGGCGCAGGCCACAGAAGCAGACCCCCACCCACGGCGTCCACCTGAGCGACCAATCAGCAGACCACCCGAGATGCCACCCGACATGCAAAGCACCGCACAAAACCGACACACCATCACCACCTCCATTCATCACCCCCTCACTTATGCTTATATTCAGCCCCCCTCTCACTCCCTTGGTTGTATCTATATATTCAGTAGCACCCAGGGATTTTGACAACATGATAGGTCCCATGCTCCCCAGCAGGCCCCCATGCCCCCAGCAGGAGCAGGGCAACAGGGGTGGGGGAAGACCCCCCTCCCCGCACAGAACATGGTGGGTGTGTGTCGGTTATATGATGTAATTGTGTGTAAACGTATGGACTACCAAAGTGCAATTAAAATTGGGGGAATAGTGATTGGAGCACCGCTAGCCACTGCGATGGGCAGCAGGGCCCCCATCCCCCCCAAGCCCTCAGCGTCCAAAATGCAATTAAAATTGAGGTGAGTGCAGCCCGACCGCACAGCAAAGGTATCCCCTTTGCTGACACAGTGCAGCACACCCCCACCCCCAAAGCCCTAAATATAACAAAGAAGATGTATATTCCACCCAGAGTCAGGGGGAGAGGGATGGCGGGAAATAAGACTGGGAGGTAGGCGGTCCAAAAGTGAGCCCCCCCCCCTCCCCAGAAGCCAGCTTGCAAACTGGTTCATGAGGCCACCCACTGCCCCCAAATCTCAACCCAGGGTGCTCGTCAGCCTCCGTCGGTCTATGATGACCATGGAAGAGAATCCTAAATGTCTACTCTGCTGGAACAGCACCACCTGTGGCTGAACAGGCCGATGCGCGAATGGCAGTCCCTGTCACACAGGTCGCACTTGTGGGTGGTCTCCGTGCTGCTGGGTCTGTGGCAGTTCTTCCTGCGGGTCCTTTTTTCATCTGCTGCAGCAGTCAGCCTCTCTTCACCCACCTTGAGCTGTCTGGTCAGGGTGCCTCTCCATTTGGAGCGGTCCGTTGCAAGGTTTTCCCAGCGCTCTGTGTTGATCTCCAGGGCCTTCATGTCTCTCTTGCAGACGTCTCTAAAGCGCAGCTGTGGACGGCCAACGTCTCTCCTGCCAGTCACCAGTTCTCGGTAGAGGACGTCTTTGGGGATTCTGCCATCCTCCATACGGTGAACGTGGCCTAGCCAGCGGAGCCTGCACTGCCTGAGTAGAGTGAACATGGAGGGAAGGCCGGCGCGGGACAGAACTTCTATGTTGGGCACTTTGTCCCGCCAGGATATGTTCAGGATGTGGCGAATGCAGCACAAGTGGAAAGAGTTCCGTCTCTTTTCCTGCCGGGCGTATGTTGTCCACGTCTCATTCCCATAGAGCAGTGTGCTGATGACGCAGGCGTTGTACACTGCCATCTTCATCTTGACAGAGTGTTTGGGATTCTCCCACATTCGTGTGGTGAGGCGAGCGAGTGTGAAGGCTGATTTTCCAATCCTCTTGTCGATCTCTGTATCAAGGGAGAGGCTGTTGCTGATCGTGGACCCCAGGTACGTGAACTGATTCACGACCTCCAGCTCGTAGTCGTCGATGGTGATGGTTGGTGGTGCTTCCGTGCCTTGTGCCAAGACGTTATTCTTCTTCAGGCTGATGGTAAGCCCGAAGTCCTTGCATGCCTGGGAGAAGCGGTTCATCAGGGTCTGAAGCTCCTGCTGTGTGTGGGTTGTGACTGCAGCGTCGTCTGCGAACAGCATGTCTCTGATTAGAGCCTTGCGTACTTTGGTTCTGGCTTTCAGGCGGGTGAGGTTGAAAAGCCTGCCGTCAGATCTTGTGTGCAGGTAGATTCCCTCTGTTGCTGTGCTGAAGGCATGCCTCAGGAGCATAGCAAAGAAAATCCCCAAAAGGGTTGGCGCAAGTACACAGCCCTGTTTCACTCCGCTGCATATGTTGAATGGCTCTGAGACGTTGCCGTCGTGATGCACTATCCCCTGCATGTTGATGTGAAACGATTCGATGAGGCTTTGCAACTTTGGTGGGCATCCTATCTTTGGCAGGATCTTGAAAGGCCCTCTCTGCTGACCAGATCGAACGCTTTGGTGAGGTCGATGAAGGCGATGTACAGGGGCATGTTCTGTTCTCTGCATTTCTCCTGGAGTTGGCGGATGGAGAATATCATGTCTACCGTAGATCACTCAGCGCGGAAGCCACACTGAGACTCGGGGTAGACACGTTTGGCAAGCTTCTGTAGACGAACGAGAACAACTTGTGCGTAGACTTTGCCAACAACGCTGAGGAGGGAGATGCCTCTGTAGTTGTTGCAGTCACTTCTCTCCCCTTTGTTCTTGTAGAGGGTGATGATGTCCTGTGGTACGGCACCTTCCTTCCAGCACTGGCAGAGGACGTCATGCAATGGCAGCAGTAGGGCGGTCTTGCAGTGCTTGATCAGGTCGGGGGGTATGCCTTCATTGCCGGGTGCCTTGCCAGCAGCCAAGCTATCAATGGCCTTGCTGAGTTTGTCGATGGTTGGCTCAGCGTCAAGCTCGTCCATGGATGGCAGGCAGTCGATGGAATCAAGGGCTGACGGTGTCACGGTGTTCTGTCTGGAGTAGAGGTCGGAGTAGTGTTCCGCCCATCTCTCCATCTGCTTGTTCTTTTCTGTGATCATCTCCCCAGTGGAGGATTTGAGGGGGGCCGTCTTGCTCTGAGCCGGACCAAGTGCTTTCTTGATGCCATCGGACATACCACGGATGTTCCCTGTTATGGCAGCGGTTTGAATGTCTTGGCTGAGCTGAGTCCAGTACTCGTTGGCACAGCGCCGAGCAGTCTGCTGAACTTTGCTTCTCGCAGCCCTGAGAATCTGGAGATTCTTCTCGTTTGGGTACTTCTTGTACTCAGCAAGTGCTGAGCGCTTGGCTTCAATGACGGGGGTCATCTCGGTCAACTTGGCATCAAACCAGTCCTGTGACTTCGAGGTCTTCCTCCCAAAGGTAGCCAAGGCTGTGCGGTGGATGGTATTTCGCAGCTCTTCCCACTTTTGCTTTGCAGATTCTCCTTCTTGTGGTACACCAAGTTCCTTCTCAAAGGTGGAGGCAAACTGCTCAACAAGTTCTGGTTGGGCCATCTTGCTGGTGTCAATCCGTGCCTTTCCAGGCTGTCTAGTACGATGGAATTTCTTCAGCTGCAGCTTGACCTTGCAACACACCAATGAATGGCCTGTGTCGCAATCTGCACTCTGGAACGAACGGGTGATTAGCACGTTCTTCAGTGAGGTGCGCCTGGTCAGGATCAAGTCCAGCTGGTGCCAGTGCTTTGAGCACTCGCCAGGAAACCTTGTGTTGGGGCTTGGTCTTGAAGAACGAGTTTGTGATGCACAGATCGTGATATGTGCAGAACTCGAGCAGCCACTGTCCGTTGTCATTCATTCTGCCTATGCCAAATGGTCCAAGTCAGGTGGGACAGGAGTCATGGTCAGCACCCACTCTGGCATTGAAGTCTCCAAGGAGAATGAGTTGTTCAGAGTTGGGGATGATCCTGACAGTTGTTGCGAGATTCTCGTAGAACTCGTCTTTTGCCTCTGGTGTGGCTGTCAGTGTTGGGGCATACACACTGACGAGGGTGACTGGGCCTTTAGTGGTGTTCAGGCGGAGGGTGAGGAGTCGTGCAGAGCCATTGCTGCCCGGTTCCACCATCTTCAGCAAGGTGTTCTTCACTGCGAAACCCGCTCCGTGTTCCCTGTGTTCGTCACTGCCCTTTCCCTGCCAGTAGAATGTGTAGTCCTTCTCTCTCAGTGTGCCTGCATCAGCCAACCGTGTTTCCTGGAGAGTGGCGATATCCACTCCCAGTCTCTTCAGCTCAATATTGATGATGGCAGTCTTCCTGGTGTCGTTGATGTCCTTGAGGTTAGCAGCGAGTCCTGTCATCATAGTGTGGACGTTCCAAGTTCCCAGTTTTAGAGTTGGTCTCTTTTGTTTTTTTGTCTTGCCTGGTGCGAAGGTTCTCAGCCTGCTGTTCGGACTTCTCCTCATCCCCATGCACCCAATGAGGAAAGCAAGCTGTGGCAGGACAACACCTTATTGGCTGGGGGCTGCCCAGCTTGAGGCGCGCGGTAGCTGTCCAGTGAGATCCGATGATCCCTCCCACCGTCAGGAACAACCCCTGGTGCCGCGCTCTACGCCAATTGAGCGGTGGCTTATAACCGGTAACTGTCATTCCCTGTGTTTTGTCTACGCCAAAGGCGAAGCTGGAGTGTCCTCTCCAGTGATCCAGTGTTCTACCTTCCAGCGTTGGGCGTTGGTAGGATTCAAGCCTGGGCAGGAAGATATGGAGGACAAGATGTTGCCCATGCAGCATGTCCCCCCTCTCCACGTCACTGATGAATCCAAAGGAACAGCAGGGCTGCTACAGTTTGGCACCAGCGCCATCGCAGGAGCTGCCAGAACAATGTTGAGCACAATAGAGAACTGCCTTAGGGGCTCCGACTCCGGATTTTTCCTCAGGGTTGACTCCCGAAGCCTTTCCTGTGACCGGGTGTGCCGCAAGGCAGCGGAGGTTTGAAATCAGGGTTTACCTTCCCCTAGATGGGCTACCTTCCCAAGTTGACGAGCCACCATCTACCCAAAGCATCTGGTTTTAAGGCACCAGAGATCCGCCCTCGCCCCTTCTCCTATTAGTAAAAGCAGTTCCGCTGGGCTTAGAGACTAAACCACACGGGCAGGCTAGGAGTTGGACTTAGTTGTCAGAGGCTTTTCGAGACGCACGCCATAAGGAGCATTTTATGAGCACTGGGAGCTTAACCCCAGTGCTGCTCCTGGCTATTACAACCTTGGAACCAAAGGCCGCCAGTTTAAGCAGCCCAGGACCCACCAGCATCGCCCCCCGGCGCTCCCAGCAGCACAAACATGATGGGGCAGCCATACCAATTTCCACTCATCTTACACACACAAACATGGACAACAATACTCACAATAGTGAACAATGGGCCAGACCCACACGGTGCCCAACATGCCAAGCGATACCCCCGAGCGCCCACGCAGGCCCACGACAACCCACCCCAGATGCACACCGACAGCCGTAGGCCGCCCTGCAACCATAGCCACCCCGGAGCAACCTGACGGAAACACGGCCATCAACCCGCGCCAATGCCCCCCCAACCACCCCCAAGTACCAACACACACCCGCCACCAATGACACCAGGGGCGATACGACAAAGCACCTCACCCAGCGACACAACAGCAGGGCGGCCGGGACAAGCAGACCCCGAAACGCCAGCCCCCATGCCACTAGATGGACTGCCCAACCCCTGCCACCCAATAAAGTTCTCCTACCCATACATACAGTACATCCTCCACCCCCCAGACATCCACCAACACGTAACCACACCCATACACACACGTACCCCCACCCACATCACACATGCCCACCTACACCCACACATAGCCCCACCTGCCCACTCACAACACACACACCCACTTCCACATTCGCTCATACACAAGCCCCCACTCACACCCACTCTCACACACATACACACACACACACACACATGCACACCCACAGACCCCAGTGGACGGGGAGGGTGACTGAGGGTGGAGGCGCCTACCCCAGGGTGCCGTCAGGGACCCAGGGAAAACACGACCCCGTTGTGCAAGGATGCACCGGGTGCCAACCCGCACCACCGGCGCACACCCGACCCCGGCCCAGGGGGGGAATGCCCCCCCAGCACCAGGGGCCCAGGGCCAGACCCAGACCCCCCCCCCCCCCGAGAGGCGAGGCCAGCCGGCCAGGGGCCACAGCCCACCCCCCGCCCCACCCCCCGCAGCCCCCCAACCAACTCCCCCACCAGGGCCAGACAAACGCCCACCCCAGAACAGGCCCCCCGGACACCCGCGGTTGGGGCGCAGCCAGCCACCAGAGACACCAAGGAGAGCGAGCCACCACCCGCCACCCCTCAGATTATAGAATTAATAAGCGGGGACCAGAGAGAATTGAACTCTGCCAATTGATTATCTGAGGAGGCTGACAATCTCTCCAGGCTAATATAATCCAATAGTAAGTTATTATAATAAGTCACGCATAAGTTATTTCTTGATTTCCTGTTCATGAGGATAGTTTTCTTTGCAATGCATAAGGCAGTGAGAACCATGTGTGACATCCTTGCATCTATATTTATTTCACTTAAATCACCTAATATGCAAAGTGTGGGTGAGGATGGGACACTATACCCAAGCCATGCCGACAAGTCCTCACATGTCTTCTTCCAGAACTTTTGAACCGGTGCACAGGACCACATAGCATACATATAGCTATCCGGGATGTTGCTGGTGCAGTGAGAGCAGATATTTGTGTGACTCAGGCCCATTTTGAACATCCTTTGTCCTGTGTAATGAATTCTATGTAGAACTTTATACTGTATAAGTTGTAAGTTAGAGTTTTTAGTCATCTTAAAAGTGTTTAAACATATTTGTGTCCGGAAACTTTCCTCCTTATTAATCGATAAGTCTGTCTCCCATTTTGATATTGGAAGAGATACGGACTCATCCAACTTTGATAATAGTTCATGTATTTTCGATATCAATTTAGGAGAACGAAGATTTAGAAACTCTGCCACCTTAACTGGTACTTCTAAATCTGTCTGATCAAGATTAAATCTTGCTTTTATTATGGATTTAAGCTGTTGGTATTCAAAATACTTTTTATCACTGATGTTATACTGTGACACCAGTTCCTGAAATTGGATAAAATTTCCACTTTGAATAAGATGTTGTAAGTTATTTATTCCCTTCTCTTGCCATAGTGGAAAATTTAATGTCCTCTTTTGTTGCAAGATATCAGGATTATTCCAAATGGGCGTGAGTTTACAGGGGACAAGTGAAGACCCTGTTATTTTTAAAAAATTCCACCAAGCCATCAGAGGAGCTGATATTAATACTTTTAAAACAGTCATGGCGTTTAATACAGGGACTTATAAAATGTAAGTCGGAGATATTTAGTGACCCACAGAGAGCCTGTTCAGCATCTAACCATGGGTTTCCAAGTGGGGTTGATTTTGTCCATTTTGAAACAAACTGCAGTCTATTGGCAAAAAAGTAATTTTAAAAATTTGGTAGATTTAAGCCTCCACACTCTTTCGCTTTTTGGAGGGTTTTTAAACTAATCCATGATGGTTTATCCTTCCATAAAAATTTACTTATATTTGAGTCTAGAGACTTAAACCAGGCCATTGATGGTTGGGTAGGAATCATTGAGAACAAATAGTTGAGTTTAGGAAGGTCCATCATTTTAACGGTTGCGACTCTTCCCATTAGTGATAAAGGTAGTGTCCTCCAGAGCGTAAGGTCATCTTGTATTGTTTTTAAAAGGGGAATGTGATTTAGTCGCAATAACTCTGAGAGCCTGGGGGGAAATATCTATTCCTAAATATTTAATATTACCTGATTGTATTGGAATAGTAGTTGTATTGGAGAAATTGCAATTTATAGGTAGAACTATTGATTTTACCCAGTTAATAGAGTAGTCTGATAATGATGAAAATTTATCAATGAGCGCCACTGACTGGCGCCTAGCGGCTGCCCCGGCCTTGAATGCGCTCTGCAGAGCGTGCCCAAATGCCAAGTCACGTTTTGTTACCTTGTATTCATACATGTGTAATGACAATAAAGTTGAATCTCATCTCATCTCATCTCATCTCACTGTCTGAAGAAGAGATCTTTGTGAGTTTGTGAGTCATCAGCATAAAGACTTATTTTGTGTTTCGTCTCTCCAGTTTGAATACCTCTGATAACATTTTGTCGTATGGCTGCTGCTAATGGTTCAATAAAGATGGTAAAAGGTGAGGGAGAGAGTGGATACCCCTGCCTAGTACCTCTCTGGAGATTAAATCTTCAGGAAGTCTGATCATTTGTTCGGACAGACGCAGGTGGACACCTATATAGTGTTTTAAAGATGAACCAAACCCAAACTTGTTTAACACCATAAAATGAAATTTCCAGTTAACACGGTCAAAGGCTTTCTCTGCATCCAGGGACAAGATTGTAGTTTCTACGTTATTGATCTTGCAGTAGTCTATTAAATTAAATAGCCTGTGTGTATTATCAGCCGAGTGCCTACACTTGATGAAACCTGTTTGATCTGGGTGAATAATAAACGTAATTATCCTTTCCAGTCTTTTGGCGAGAGCTTTGCAAATTATTTTAAGATCGACATTCATAAGTGAGATGGGACCGTACCTGGATGGAAGCGTAGGTTCTTTTCCAGGTTTAAGGAGCAGAATAATACTAGCCAAATTCATATTTGGAGAGATTACATTATCTTCTTTAATTTGGTTTACCATTTTAAAAAAAAGTAGGTGCCATCACAGGCCAAAACTCTTTATAAAATTCTACTGGAAAACCATCTGGTCCCGCAGCTTTGTTGTTTGGGATGTGCTTAAGTGCCTCCTGGAGTTCAGACACCTGAAGAGGTGCATCCAGAGCTGCAATCTGTTCATTATTTAATCGTTGTAAGTTAATATCCAAAAATTTATTTATCTCTGAGTCAGATGGGTTTACCTGAGATGAGTAGAGGTTTTCATAAAACTTTCTGAAGGAGTTATTTATTTCTTCAGGCTCATGGGTAATATTTACAGTCATATCCTTGATAGAGTGGATCGTTGTTTTTTCTTTATTCAGTCTAAGCTGGTTCACAAGATATCGCCCTGGTTTATCACTGTGTTCAAACTTCTCAAGACGCAGTCTTTGTAATAAAAACTGTGCTCTTTTGTTTGTAATTTCTTTTAATTCCAGCTTTAATTTTCTCAGATTGTTAAGTGTCTGTTCCTGTGGAGAAACGGCATAGGTTGTCTCCAGTGATTTAATTTTCTGTTCTAATTTCAGTACCAGTGCTTTTTCTTTTTTATTCTTATATAAACAGTAAGAGATTATTTTACCTCGCATAACCACCTTTGCTGCTTCCCAAAGAACACCTGGGGATATTCCTGGCACATCATTATATTCCAGATGTGATTCCCACTCTTCATTAAAGTAGTTAATAAAGTCTTTGTCTATCAGTAGTGATATATTAAATTTCTAGCTCCTAGTTTCCCTTGTAGCTTTCCTATTTACTAGTGTAAGAGACACTGGATGGTGATCACTAATAGCTTGATTTGAACATATTTCAGTGCCTGTGATCTCCCTCACAATAGAGTTGCTGGCTAAAAAGAAATCCCTTTGCCAGATTTACTTGCCGTGATATGATGTTCACGATGATCCAGTAGCATTCGGGAGACTTTTCCACTAGTTTAACTGCTTGTAAAGTGCCTTTAATATATGTATTTATGCATTTGTTCTGTAGAGCCAAACCCTATACATCTTACTCCATAGCTTGCTCAACAGTGACCCCTGTTATGTGCTTTTATTGTGAAACACCGTTAACCCAATATACTTGTCTGAAATAAGCAACCTACAACCGACAGTTTTTTCCTCACAATCTGTAAATAAAAAAAGAAAACAATAGTAAAAGGAGTTCAAATCAGTGAAAAGAGAAGAGAGAAAATTCTCTGAGAGTGAAGTTGAGGTGAGCCTTATATTTTAAGGATGTTTTCAACTTAGTTGGGGTTACCTCAACACACAGCTCTGGTCCCGGAACCAGTCTATAGTTGCCTGTCCTGTTTTCGGTGGTGGCACCATAGTGTTCAGAACTTTAATATCCCGATAGGTTCCATCCCTTTGCAGCTGGGATGTTGTCCTAACTGCTGAGCTTGACCTTTGGGGTTCCCTTTCACTTCTTAACTGCTGAGTCCGCCTCCCTGGAGGCGCTTTTTCCTCATCATCAGCACAGATTTCTTCCTCAACTAGCACCTCTTTTGCATATTTACAAGCTGTTTTTTTTTTCTTCTTCTTCTCAACACAACATCATGAGTTATTTCAAAGTAAGCTTTTCTAAAGGGTTTAGAGAGTTCTTTAGCTTTATCTACTTTTGCATAGGAGGGCATCATCAATAAATTTGACCACTCACATATGTAGCCATTACTGGCAGGGTTTTAAATGCTTCCCGTTGTGCCCCCCAACAGACTGGAATTTCAAAATCCGCTTTGCCGACCTCTGGCATGTATGCTTTTCGATGATCTTTTGTTTCTACAGACATGGAAAAAATTGTTGGTACCCCTCTGTTAATGAAAGAAAAACTCACAATGGTCACAGAAATAACTTGAATCTGACAAAAGTGGTAATAAATAAAAATTCTATGAAAATTAACCAATGAAAATCAGACAATGCTTTTGAATTGTGGTTCAACAGAATTATTTAAAAAAAAACAAACTCATGAAACAGGCCTGGACAAAAATGATGGTACCCTTAACTTAATATTTTGTTGCACAACCTTTTGAGGCAATCACTGCAATCAAACGATTTCTGTAACTGTCAATGAGACTTCTGCAATCAATAGGATTTAGATCAGGGCTCATAGAAGGCCACTTTAGAATAGTCTAATGTTTTGCTCTTAGCAATTCTTGGGTGTTTTCAGCTGTGTGTTTTGGGTAATTATCCTGTTAATAGAGTTGATGGTGATTAATGGACAGTGACTGAGTCATGTTTTGTCCATTTTGTGGACAACATATGAGCCAGCTAATGTGGTTTTGTTCTTGGTGTGGTCTGTCTCTACAATGTTTTTATGTGACGTGGTCGAGACGGAAAGACCAGGTCTACTGCAGCAGTGCATACAATATTTTAATGACGGCCACTCATATGCTGTAATTGTAGACATAGACAGTCATGTTTACAGGGTGTACACATCAACTTGAGGTCTCTGAAAAGCAAACTGAATGAAGCCGGGTTATATCGCAGAAAAGATTACTCCTCTACAAATGCCATAATAAGGGCCATCCGATTGGAACTTCATGGACCTGGACAACTGTTTGACTACCGCATGATGTGTCGGGTACTCCAACAAAAGTACAATTTGTGAGTGAGGAGGGATCATGTAATGAATTTGGACCAGCAGCTTAATCCTCGAGGGTGCGAGAAAAGAGCACGCAGAAGGTTTATCAGAAGAACCTACCACGCCATGGGACCAAACTATATGTGGCACACAGATGGCTATGATAAACTGAAGCCATTTGTTTTGGCTCTTTCAGGATGCATAGATGGATTTTCACGTAAAGTACTGTGGCTTGTGTGTCGACCAACAAATAATAACCCTTCAGCAATCTCTCACTATTTCCTGACATGTGTGGAGAACCTCTGTGTCATCCCCATGAGACTGAGGACTGATTGCGGCACAGAGAACGGGACCATGGCTGCAGTCCAGTGTCCCCTACTGCGCCACCACAATGACTACTACTCTGGAGCATCCAGTCACGTGTATGGCTCATCCACAAACTGTCATGTTTGTGCGCTTTGCGCAGCGAACAGGGGAAAAGATACGAGCCCAATCACAGGGGAGGTTAATGTGTTTATTAAACAAAAAATCAACATACAAAGTGTCCCACAAAAACAATCCAAACATGAATAAGGGTACAGACGAACAGGCTACAAACTCCGTTGGCTGAAGGAGGAGGAATGAGCCCCACACACTCCCAGATGGAACTGGACAGCGGAGAAGGAAGGGCGAATAATAATGAGGAGAAAGCCTCCGGCGGAACGGTGGGCAAAGTACTTACAACAGGTAAAGCCAACTAGGAGGAGCCTGGACATCAAAGGTTGACTAACGCCACCACAATGAGTGCTCACACTGTCACCCATAAATACCCCGTGTACTAATGAGTGACAAGTGGATGCAGGTGTGCGGTGGCAGCCGGAGCATGAGTGGGGCACGAGTGTGTGAGTGCCTGCATGTATATGAATGTGTACTGAATGATGCATGTGTGTGTGGGTGCGTGCATATGTGTGTGTGTGTGTGTGTGTGTGTGTGTGTGGGTGTGTGTGTGTGGGTGTGTGTGTGTGTGGGTGTGTGTGTGTGTGTGTGTGTAAGTGGGTGTGTGTGTGTGTGTGTGTAAGTGGGTGAGAGTGTATGAGAAACAGGGGAGTGAACAAATGAAGATGACAGTCAGCTGGTGGATGCCGGCAGAGAGTGAGAGGCGTGGCTGTAGGCTAGCAGGGACCCCAGGACCCAGAGGCCCCTAAAACCTGCCAGCAGAAAATTAAGAAAACAGTGATCAGGGAAACCACAGCCACATATCATGGAACGGAGTTGGACACGTCCATGACACAAACAACCAGTGGACTGAGTCTTGATGGTCCATATTCAGAAAGGGAAGGTAAGTGGACTTCATAAAGTAATTTAATAATTATGAGCATAAGGTGATATGGTGGTGGTGGGGGGTCCTCTTGTTAACCTGTAAAGGGAGAACATTGCCCCACCCAACCTGGAAAAAAGAGCATTGTCCCCCCAATATCATCAACTTTACTATATCATGTTACATAACAGAATAACTTTACTTTGAATGACTAATTCTAAGCAGAACTGCCAATAACTTTCTCACATCGATTTCCAGTTTTTCCCCTTAAATAAATCTGCAACTGTAATTTTTCTTTTCTCTCTTAAATTTGCACATTTTTTTTCTCATAAATTTGCAATTTGTTCTTATAAATTTGTGACTTCTGTCAATTTTTTTTTCTTGTAATGTGCAATTGTCTGTGTAAACTTGTAGTTTTTTTCCTTTAAATTTTCACCATTTTTTCTCATAAATTTGCAGTGCTCATTTGGATAAATTTTTATTGTGTAAATAATTGTAATCTGTGACTTTTTCAATTTTTAAATTGGCATCTTTTATCATAATATTATGTGCTTTTATTCTTGCAAATTTGTACCCAATTTACATGTATACATTTGTACCCTAATTTGGTGAATGCCACCCCCCCCCCAAAAAAAAATGCTTACTGATTATGATGTCATTCTTCAAACATGTGTATATGCTTAAAACTAAAAATAAATAAATAAATAAACACACATTTCTATAGGTGTCAGTTCTGGATGGCGCTATTTGCAGACCTTAGAGATGCCGGATACTTCCATGGGAGTCACGAGCATCATTGTCTATGGAGATATTGCTTTGGTGATGTTGTTCAGAAAGACTTGGATGAGTGTGTGAGACTGTGGAACAGTCACAGGATTCACCCTTCCAGAACAGCATCATGGCCAGGAGGAGTGCCCAATTAACTCTAACTACTTACCACACAGGGAATACATTGGATGATACATTAATATTTGTTTTATTTTTAGCTTAAATTTAAATAAATACAATTATGTCTTCTGGTTAACATAGGTTTGGCTCCAGAGAGTGTGGATTTAAAATTGAACAGGCTGAATTGGATGCCTTTCCTGAGGCTCGCCTGTCAGTAAGTCCTTGTGGAGATCCAAACATGCAGGGGTATTTAGGCTTTGCCATGGAGCACTGTCAATTACAGAAGCCAGAGGACTGGCAGTCTGCATCTGAACTGTATCCGAAACACAAAGGAATTGCTCAGCTATGAATTGAAATTGATCAAAAAGGTTTATTGTAAAGGTGGGACATTGTCTGTCTGAACATAGGTGTCTGAGTCTGTTACCCACAGCTTCATTATTTTAAACTGGGAAATAATAAATAAAAAATAAAAGTAAAGCAATGAGCTTTTATTGCATATTTGGATTGTGCAACTGCACCTTTAGGTGTGCCTTTATCAACAACAACAAAGAAAAAACATTTTCAGAGTCTGAGCTCTAGGGATCATTCTGTCATGGCTTAGAAACAGCTGAATCCTGGACTATTTTGAATTCCAAAGTCCATCTGTAACTTAAACACACTGTATGAATCTAGGAGTGGTAATTTCAATGAGTCTGAACATGTATTTGCCATTGGGAATGGAGAGTCATCCAGGAGCTCTCTTCGTAGCGATGGTTCCAAGCCAGATGGGGGAAATGAAGTCAACTCAGTGGCAAACGTGAAAACATCCTTCACAGATACAGCAGCCTGGCCCTTTGCAAAGAAAAAAATATTCAGATACAGTACATACACCACGGTAATGTGGTTTCCCAACTAGTTACAAAAATTTACAAACCTTCACAATCAAGGAGATCGTCTGCCCAGTAGGCCAAAGTTTGACTCTCTTTTAGTCTGCTGTTACTCCCTGAAGGACTGAGGTCAGGTGTGAAGAGTTGCTCAAGTTCAAAGCCAGTGAGTTGCTTTTCAGAGTGGCACAGAACAGGGGCCAGCAAAGTAGGCTGTTGCTGTAGTGCAGTCAAAAACTGAAGGGCTGAAAGTCCATCTTTGGATCTACAAAGTGAGTACAATCACTGTTTCACTGCTGTGTAGTACCAACTGCATTATCTAAAGAAAAACTTAATCATTCTCTTCTCAATAATTACAATCCATATAAATAAACATACATTTTGGGGAAAATGATTTTGTTGAACATCACTGATTTAAAGAACCCAATTATCTTGCTTTGCATATGGCAAGGTATTTATGCACCCATGTCATCATGCGAGAGGTGCACGTCTGCAATGCAGGCTGCAAGAGCTCTGATTGGTTTGCTTTGACTCATCCTTCACATTTTCCAGTTCTCCCCTCTGCTCCACTCATTCACTACAGTGCTACTTCCAAGGCAAGTCACAAAGCAAAAATCTGAATTCAAAAGAGTATTGAGAAAGTTAAGCAGAGATAGAAACATTTCTATGAATTGTCCGAAACCGTAAATACATTGTCAAATGATGGCAATGGTGGTGGTTGGACATCCTGTAATATGAAAAGTTGCTTTTTAAACATTTATTAACTCAAACTCCATCACAATCAGCTTTTGTCCATTGTTATTTAATGAACAAACACGACAAATACAAATCACATATTCAATGGTGCCGACGTGATGCAGGTGCATAAATCCAACTTTACAAACTGCAAGATTTCCACACAGGAACACAATGACAGAGAGGGCAGGGTGGCATGAGTACTTATCAGTTGGTACAAGGTAAGACATCACATCACCGTTGTACTACACTAAGACAAATTTTGTCACAGTGATTAATTGATAACAGATATACATGCTTGCATAAATCAGAGGAATCTCAAGCAAAATTTTCTTACATAAATAACAAAGTCACATTATTCAAAATATAATCTTACTTGTCAATTACAGATGAGTTGTGGTCAATAATATACCATTGGAGGTAGTTGGCCACAATTTCTGTCTTTTCTTCCACAGCAGCCACGTCTCAGGCAACCTGCTGTCTGGAACATTGTGCTGTGTCTCATCATAGATTCTTGCAGAGCAGCCAATGAAGCAGCGTTCTCAATCTGAAAGACATAAAGAGGCATAAACACCCCAGTAAATAAGTATATACTGTATATTGTTGCCTAGGTTTTTAGTTCAGTTACATACATACAGCACGGTATGTAAGCGACATGGTATAACCCTAACGTATCAGAAATTTAAAAAAAAAAATGAAGTCAATTCTGTGTACATGATATAGAAAGTAAACAATCTTAAAACCACTGCAGGAGCTCTGTAAAACTGCCCTACCACACTGTAGCTTTGTACTATTCTCACCTCTTGCACAGCTTTCCTTATTTCTTCCTTGTTATTATTATTATTATTATTTCTTCCTTAATATTATTTCCTTATTTCTGTTGATTTGAATGAAGGCTGGCCCGCAAGATAATGTACAAGATCTTCTGACAAAAAATAGGGTCCTGGGCTTCCATGTCCAGCTGACACTGCAATCATCTTTCCTGCCAGGTTGTCTTCAACCTCCCTAACAGCTGTGAATGAATTCATATTGCAAAATTAAACAATATATACTTTAAATATTGATTTTTAAAAAACCATGCAATGTGATATATAAAGCTCTGGGGGAAAAAATGAGGCCAAAGAGACCACTGCAAAATTATCACTTTATTTGGTTTTACTATTTAGAAGTGTTTGAGTAAAATGAACAAAATTGTTGTATTCTCTAACCTACTTAAAACTCACCAAAATTCCAAGTCAAAATATCATTTAGAGCATTTATTTACAGAAAATTACAGCTGGCCAAAACAAAAGATGCTTCTTTTTAATCAAATTATGCAAAGAAAACAAGTTCATGTTCATTCTTAAACACTACAACACTGAAGTTTTAACATGGGAAGAACTCAGAAATCCGTACTTGTGGAATAACTTAGATTTTTATTCACAGCTTTCATGCATCTCACCATACTTAGAGTAGATGATCACCGAATCAGTACCGTCAAGTAAACTGAGGTGTTCTTGTGTTGGAATTCAACAGATACTGTACTCAAACTGAACTGCTGTCATACATGTAAAGAAGAAAATTCAGTAAAGATTTGCACTGGTCTCTTATTTTTTTTATTTTTTTTTTTGGCCCAGAGCTGTATGTTTAATGATCATTAACCAACCAATAGAATAGTACACGTCTAACCATATGCATACCATTTGCATTGTAGACCAAGAACCAATGTCCTTCTGGTCCATCAAAAATGGGCCGGTCTTTTAAGTGTTTCATTAGCAGAGTTAAAAACTCTCATCTTGGACCACCTGTGTCAATTCCCTCCTCAAAAGCACCAGTATCATCAGTAAATCTGACCAGCATGTTACAGCTTTCAGAATAGGTTGGACGCTTGAAACCTCTGATGCTCCATCCCAAGCATCAGCCCTGGAAATGTTGAACCTGCTGACTCTATGGTGATCAACAGGGAGCGACAGGTTTGCTACAATGCCGGGTAGTGGAATGTTCATCTCCTCCCTGTAATGGCAAAGTGATCAAATTAGTGGATATTCCAGACTGTGCACAATTTGCTACTTTTACAAAAATCATTTCAACACCAGAAATATTGCACAGTGAAAAAACTAGAACGCCACAGTAAAAAACTCATTTTCCACCGCTGTGTGTTGGAAATTTTCCACACTGACCGTAACCAGCTACTCATCATCTTCCTCAACAACTGCTGCGTACAAGTCTGTGGATTTTCTGTTGAGAAATTACAATTTCCACGTTAAAACATTTTACAAAACAAATTTCTTCCTGATCAATAAAATTAAAATTCTGTCAGTCACTGTCATTTTTTGACTTTCCTGCAGCAAGAAGTCTTGTCTGGATTTGTTTCAGGTGGATCCATAAGCTCAGCATCAGATATTACCATCTGAAAAACCAATTAAAATGTCTGAAACAACAACACCAAAAGTAAGAAATGTCAGGCTGCTGCAGCCTGCCTTCTTACCTGTCCAGCCAGAATTGTTGCTGACGGTCCTGCTCCATCTCTGAAACATGATAAAAAAAAATGACAACATCAATTACTGCTGTCATCTAAGCCTACAACAGTCATTCTAGAACATAAACACAAAGAATACAACCAAGATTCTTATTGGTTGAATACCCATTGTCTCTCATTATATCTGACTCCTGACAAGGACTAGATGCCAAAACCTGTCAGAGTTTTTTTAATTGGTTCTGGATGGCCACACCTCCTCAATAACAGCATAAGGTACTTGTATAAAAATTAATACCTACCATTCATCTTCAGATTTGTGTTTCAAAAACCTGAGAAGAAATGCATCAATTTATCACCAATTTGTAACACCTTCCATAAATGTTCCCTTATCGTATACAGTATATATCAATGCACTGCAACAGATACTGGAGTCAGTTTGTCTGGGCCTGTCCATGCCACTGATAATACCTCTATCTGCCAAGAATGTGTCGCTAGTCCAGCAAAAGCTAGCAGTACTCAAATGCTTTGCAAGCAATTTCATGAACCGGTCAGTCAGAGAGCAACTCATACCTGCTCGGACGTCACCCGGGTTAACAAGGTCAGGAGTTCCTGGCAGCGGAAGGCGAATTACAGAGCTGTGTGGAGGAATCTGATCAGACCTAAATGAAAGTCATTATCGCCCCCGACAGACTGCTATGATGATGATGATGATGATGATATATCAATGGTGAAAGGTTGTCACAGTGTCACTGATAGTAATAACTGCAAAATAATCAAAATAAGCCTTGTTTTTCTAAAATATTGACCGGGACAGGTTTATGCTTAAAATCAAACATATAGTCAATAGACAAATGAATATATGCATACATAAGTATTTTTTTTTTTTTTTTAAAGTACCACAGTGTCAGCTGGACTGAATTCAGCTGTGCTCCTTGATGTAATGATAATTTCAGAATCGGAGTCCAAGGTATCATCCACTGCTGTTAAAAGAAGATCATGCAGATAGCCTATAGTAGAGTATCTAAATATGTAAAAATATTGAAATCATGATATCCACTAACCTCCTTTAAAGTCAGTTTCCAGGCAAATGAAAAAGGTGATCCTGGAATATGGCTTCCCTAGTTCCTTTTAAGATTCTGCCAGTTTGAATGGTCTTTCTGACCCAGGGATGTGGACCACTTCTGAGCAGTCTGGTCACAAGAGGACATACGGTCCTTCTTACATGTCCTTATTAATTTTTTTCATTTTCTGGACACCTTGTTTCAGTATATCAGGTACTGCTACCTCTGGGTCTACAAATCATGGCAGTGTTTTCCAAACTCTGACAGGTTTGAAATCAGTTCCACCAGTTCCATGTGGCACCATCAGTCCAACGTTTATCTAGTAAAAAAACAAAGTTAAGATTAACTTCATGTCTTATATACATAGGTAGAATAGAAGATAATACACATAGTGGCCTGAACAAGGTCTAAAACGTTCCACTGCTATGACCAGTTGCTCAAGCA